>OY751105.1:14064432-14670932 GCA_963564075.1 Eupithecia subfuscata
TGAGCAGTTAAAGAATTTTACTTTCATCCTTTCTCCAAGGGGAACCTTATTGAATTCCGGGATAAAATGTATCCCATGTCCTTTCTTGTAGTATGAACTCACATCGTGCCAGGTTTCATTCCAACTCATTCAGCAGTTTCGGCGTGATGCGCGGGGAAGGAATTTTACTTTCATCCCCTCTCCCAGGGGAACCTTACTGAATTCCGGGATCAAAAGTACCCTATGTCCTTCCTCGTAGTATGACCTAAAATCATGGCGAATTTCATTTCAATACGTTCAGTAGTTTCGGCGTGATGCGCGTTTAAGAAACAGACAGACAGACAGACAGACAGACATGAATGAAAAAAATTACAGTTTTGGCTTCAGTATCGATAATAGAGTGCCCCCCAAAAAAAATTTTCAAAATATCTTCAATGTACAGAATTGGACCTGTTACAGTTTTATTATAAGTATAGATACTAAGTTTTATGAATCAACCTCAACCTCAACAGCCTGTGTTGGTCCACTGCTGGACGCAGGCCTCCCCCTGATAAGCGCCTTATTGGCTTTTATCTCATGGGGGGTAATGCCCATAATCCCCATAATCCCCAAAATAGGCTGGGCATGCGGGTTGGGGATCGCAGTTCGGTGGTAGAATGCAGGGGGCGCTGCTGCCCGCCCCCGGTGGATATCCCTTAGTCGCCTCTTACGACACCCGCGGGAAGAGTTGGGATGGTGCAAATTCTAAGCCGGCACCACACAGCTTTATGAATACTGTAAACTTATTTTCATTCGAACATTAATAAATTAGTAATAAGTACTTAACTACTTTAATGATATTTTTCAACAACAATGGCACAAGTGAGGCTAGAATTTTCATTCAACGCATAAAAGTTAAAATGATATTAAAATTTATTTCTCGTACACTGACTACAAAATCACAGAGCAATTTCAAGAAAATACTATTAAATTTTCAATTCTGAATAAATTCGCGGAGGGATTTAGTATGCGCTATCATGAAATAGGAAAGCGATTTAAATTCCAAGCTCGTGGGCCTCTGGGCTCTGTGAACTGCGAATCCAGGCTTAGTCAATTCTGCTCTATAAGCCGCGGGGCATCGGACTAGGAATCCAGCTAAACTGCAAACTGTGGCTAAAGCCTGTAGGGTAAAACTGGCGCACTAGCGTTCTAAAAGCTTTTTACCATCGTAATCATTTACATTTTTTTACATACATCTCGTAAATATATACCCATAATATACCACCATAATACCATACCACCCACCATAATATACCCATAATATTTACGGGCTGTCGTAAATATTATGGGTATTAAAATTTAATTATTATTATTATGAATCATAATTAACCGCCCCAGCTGTGTGAAGCTGTTGTTGGAACTAGAAATTATCTAATTTCAGACCTTTGCTGTAACGTATGAATACCACTCAATCAAAATAAATGGGATATCAAGTCGAAATAAACATGGTCAATGCCACATTAATTTAGCGGCCCTGCGTAGATGTTGCCCTCTTTTCACTTTATTCGTACTATTTTTTGACATTATGAAAATGCCACATTACGCGCGAAAGTATGTTGAGAACGAAAACAACCGTAAACACGGTCGTGAAACAATTTCACACTTTTAAAAGATGATATATTACCACATTTTCTCAAAATACGCCATAGTACCTACCTACCTATTCGGTATCTATACAAGTACACAATAATCTCAAGATCTTATCCAGCTATACAGGGTTACTGCTCATTCCCAGTCATTTGTAGGATGTAATTTTCCGCGAAATGTCGTTATTCGACAGATAGTGTTGATGACGCCGGTATTCTTGGCACGCAGAGGCTGCTAATGGGCTGTCGAGGAGGCCTCTGTATAATTCCAGTTTCATTTAATTTAATTGCAACGTGGAATATTCTGATTGCAATGTTCAGTGTAATTTTTGCGTGTTTTTACGTTGTTGCTTCCTATTCCGTTAAGGCTGCACAATAGAATAGATCTACATCATTTGCAAGCTAATTTCTCGTAACTTGCTACGCCGTAGCCAGCTACGAGATATTTGCTTGCTACGCCGTAGCAAGCTACAAGATAATGATTGTGTCGTGAAATTCATGATTAGGAATTACATCATCAGGAGATGATGAAGGTAAGGATACCTTCATACTTGTTGATTATAACAGACTTGTCGACTGTAAAAATTATAATATATTACCGATAATAGATAGATTGCGTTTATTGTTAAAAAGATGTAATTTTTTAGGGTAATTAGAGTCTTAAATCGTAAATTAGGTTAACACATGAGTTCTCTAATATAATTTATAAACACGCTTAGTACCTGTGACAGTTACTCACACAGACACAGCGGTGTCATCGTCTTTTGTTCTTGCGTCAGTTTATACTGATTAAATTATTTGGCGTGTTTTAAAAAACGATAATCTGACTTCAAATTCTTCTAGTGGTGACATCTAGTTAAAATTCGAGTCTAATTTAGTTTGATATCACATCGAGGTATACACAATTCAATAAAAAAAGAATTATCAAAATTGGACTACTCTGTAAAAAGTTATGCGTGGTCAAACATTACAATCAGTGTGAACAATCAATCATGCCCTGTTTTCCTACCCTTATGGTGGGTATTTTTCAAATTTAAATGGGACCACCTTCGGGGTGGTCCTTTCACCCTTTCCAATAAGAAAGAATTATCGAAATCGGACTACTCTGTAAAAAGTGTTGCGTGGTCACTTATACACTTCGTTCTCGGTTCTTCGTTAAAGCACTTCTTCCTCTTTCGTTAAAGCACTTCATACTTATGTGTATTCGTTAAAGCACTTCAAAAATAAAAATACGATAAAAATTCTAAAATTTCAGATCTCAATTTCACACCCTAAAAGTAAACGCTCATAATTTGAAGGAATTTTAGCCTTTCGCAGAATCAAGTGGTACCAAAACCACTTTAGTACGTTTTTATTGCTGCGGTAATGTCCCTGAAATTTTCTGGATCGTAAAATACTCAGCTCTAAGGCACGAGTACGTATCTGCTGATATAACGACCGAGGTTGGGTGTAAAATAACAGATTAAGTAATAGTAGCGACTGTAAAGTAAAGCGGATTTTCTAGTACGAGATTTTATGGCTTGTTTTTCAGCCATATGAAACTTCTAAGCCAATTTTACAAATCAAAGCACAAACAATGATATACACATGACTTTTACGTCGCTTGTAAAAGTCACTTTCTCAATCGGAGTTTACCTAGGCGTCAAATCAAAATATGGTGTAGTTAATGATTTTTTCGGGTATTTATCGCGTACTTTTTGTTATTATTCCCCTACGTTTCTACCGCGTTTCAGCGATCGTGGTCACGGGGCGAACTAAACGAACCATCGCCGAAAGGGTAAAAGAGCACATAGCAGCGGTCAAAAATAGGCAAATAAACAAGTCGTTGATAGCGGAACACCTGCTAGACTCAGGAAGCAACCACGAGATTGAACTACATGACCCAAAAGTTCTATCCCGTGAACGGTGAAAAATGGTGAAAAGTTCTATCCCACTACTACAAAAGGTGGTTCGAGAGGCGATTGAGATCAAGAAACACCCGAATTTTAATCGTGAAGATGGTTTTCGTCTCTCTTCCTAGTGGAATCCTGTGATTGATAAGTGTGTGCGTCGTGACTCAACTGTACTGCCTTCGGACACGGTCAGTGTAGTGTCGTAATATGAACTTGGACATTCCTGATTCTGAAGACGAATTGAGGGTAGTCGTGAATACTGCCATCAATTCTCGGCTGTAACTCCGAGTACGTACATCTAGTCGCCCAGTGACCACGATCGCTGTAACGCGATAGAAACGTGGGGGAAATAATAACAAAAATCATTAAATATGTTAACAAATTGTGATAGCTAAAAAAGTTTTAAAAATGGCTTTTTGCTAGAAATAGACGCACACGCTACGCAACGTACGCGACGAAATGTAGGTAACGTCGATGGCGTGGCGTACGATAAGCGTGTCTCTACTAGGCCATCTGTTTTCATACATATTTAAGCGACCAGTCTTCTTGCTCATTTGTCGATTTCATATGTCGTTCAATAACAACTTCTTTCTAGAATCCAGCCCAGAATCCAGCCCTTAGAATGTTGAAACATGAGACTCGTGCTACAGCCAAGTGTAATTTTGTATGAAAATTGCACTAAAAATCAATAGATTCGGTTCCTTTATTCGGCAGGAACGTGTCATTACCCTAGTTCCGAACTCAAAGCTTGATAAAATACTAGTTCGTTCTTTGTGTAATAAAAATAGCAGCGCCTTGGGTACAAAGTCTATTATGGAAATGTAATGAAGATCCGAACAGTCTGAATTCTTAATGACACGGTCTGCAGGTTGTCATTTGCATAGAAGAGAAAATTCGTTTCCTAAAAAAATTCGTTAGGGAAGAAATATTTATGTAAGTTAATCAAATTAAGAAGCACGTTGAAAGTGCACAGGTTGGTGTACAGATTTTAAAGTAGCATAAGAAAAAGCAAATTTTATTTTATTTTTAAAGAAAAGCACATGTTTTAAGCAATTATAGTGAATAAAGGACGGATTTAAAGCGAAGGCCATAGATGAATCACGAGCAAGTGAAGGATTCCTTGATATAAATCCGTTTTATTCAAGAGTTGCTACTATACTTTATATCGTAACTACGAGAAAAAAAAACAATCAAATCTTGAAGAGTTATTTGCACAAGGAGTTTGATATTTTTTCCGCAAGGAGGTTGTATAGCATTGAGACGGAAGTCAAAATAAATTGGTGTTTTTCAATTCATACACCAAAATAGTTGTTAATGCTTTTTATTCACTGTTTTCAGTGAATATAATAAGCTTAAGATATAAAGTTATTTATTAAACTAATTAGAAGAGTTTTTCTTCTACGAGTCTAAATTTATATTTAGATAATTCATGTGAGTTTCAAAACAATATTTTATGTCGAAAGAAAATTTAATCTAAGTCGAAAGAGAAAATGTACTCACTTAGAAATTCGGGATTCTCGCAGACAATATCTGAAAAAAAAAAACAAGAATACTAATGAATGAATGAACAAGAATCTTAAATATTATTACCTTAGTTATGAAATGGAAAAAATCCCAACTCAGCAAAATGAATTCAACGATATTTACGATGAAAATTTATAAATTTCATCGTTCCCAAAGTTTTACGGTTCCAATCTCTCGGCAGAAAAATTCCTTCGCATAATTTTATCATCACAATTTTTTTAGCACTTTTTCAATATATTAATCGATATTTGCAACGCATGAGGTTGCAGGTTCGATTCCCGCCTTGGGACAAATGTTTTTATGATTTGCAAATATTTGTTATATGTTCCGGGTGTTCTGGGTATTTTCTATGTATAGTTAAAAATATCTATCTATGTAATGTATTGTATTAAGGGGCTAACCAAGCGGTTTGTTGTCAAACTAGGCCTAGATCTCAGTACTCACCGAATTCTCGTGGTAAAAAATTCAAATTTTAACATAAAGTTCAAATTTTTTTGGTTTTAGTTTAGAAAGTGCACTGTTTTGCACCTAATTTGGTCAAGATGGAGAAGAAGTCGCTCGACGACTCAGAAGTCCGGTTGACTTAACTGTAACCGGACTACTGAGACTACACCAAATATATTTGTGTTATAGCCCTTATGACCAAATCAGTGGGACCACGAGCGACTGCATTACGTTGACTGATGGTCCCACCAAACAGTAGTTTTAGAAAAACTTGACATCTGCCTAACTATGCTTACAAAAAATAAATCTAAGGACATAATCCTCTGTGGTGATTTTAATGTAGATCTTCTAGTTAGTACAAATCAATGTAAAAACTTATTAGATATTCTTGGATGCTACAATTTAAAGCAAAACATTAAAGATGTTACTCGACTGACAAGTCACAGTGCTAAATGCATTGATAATATTTTTTCAACAGTGGATGTTTTAAGTGCTCACGTGGATAATGGGGTAAAGTCTGATCATTTTGCTCAACTGATAACTGTAAACGCAGATAATGAAGCAGCTAATAATAGTCGCATAAGAAAAAGAATCTGTGATAATGACAAACTAGAAATTCTAAAAAAATCTTTACAGGAGGAATATTTAGACCGAGGCACTATTAACTATAAGTACTTTTTTTCAGCATTTGTGAAGCATTTAGACGCTATTATGCCATTTAAAACAGTTCGCAAAAAAGAAAGGAAATCGTTCAATGAATGGGCGACGCCTGGTATAAAAAAATCTCAAAATCATATGAAAGATTTGTATTTCTCACTGACTCTAACAAATGACGAAAACCTTAGAATACACACGCGTAAATATAGTAAAATATTTAAACAATGCTCATTGATGGCCAAACGAATAAACATCCGTAATAAAATTCTATCGTCTGACAACATTATCAAATCGACATGGGACATAATTAAAAAAGAAACTGGTAAAACAGTCAATGCTAGCGATGCGTTTTGTAAGATAAAAAATGATAGAAATGAATTATTAACTACTCCATTTGACATAGCGAATCATTTTAATATATTTTTTACTCAAGTGGCAAATGTACTTACGAAAGACCTTATTCGTTCAGAAAGCAAAGCTGTGGAGTTCCTGTCTAAGTATACTCCGCCAACTACTACCACTTTTTCACTCAGATCTATTACACCAACGGATATTATCAAAATAATAGATGGCTTTAAAGGTAAGAAATCATGCGATCTTTGGGGAGTATCTACATCATTGCTTAAAAAGCTAAAATTTGTTATAGCTGTACCCTTAGCAAACAGTATAAATGATTGTATCAGTAGAGGTAGTTTTCCAGATTTGCTCAAAATAGCCAAAGTTATTCCACTATATAAAAAGGGCGCACGTTCAGATGCTAATAATTATAGGCCTATATCACTGCTCCCAACATTTAGTAAGGTATTTGAAAAATTTTTAGCAAATCAGCTTTATTCTTTTATCGAATTAAATAAAATTATTAATACAAGGCAGTTTGGATTCCAAAGAGGCAAAAGCACTAGCGATGCAATAACGTCACTGTTGAAGAAGGTTATGTGGGACTTGGATGGATCAAAAAACACGTACGGTCTGTTTTGTGACCTATCCAAGGCCTTTGACTGCGTCAGTCACAAAATTCTGCTAGCAAAACTCAAGCACTATGGCATACGTAACAATGAGCTTTGCATTATGGCATCTTATCTACAGAACAGAAAACAAATGACAGAGTGCAATGGCTACAATTCAGAATCCTGTGATATTAGTATGGGAGTACCCCAGGGGTCAATTCTAGGACCTTTACTGTTTATTTTATATGTTAATGATATTGTGACATGTGTTGAAAATGAGCCAGACATAGTTCTTTTTGCAGACGACACTACGATAATAGTAAGTGATAAAAATAAATTAAATATTTGTATGAAATTAGATAGGTTAATAAATAATATAAATGAATGGTTTAAAGTAAACAACCTCCTCTTGAACATAGAAAAAACGAATATAGTAAGATTTTTTCTAGGTACTGGCCAAAGTATTGACCCCGCACAGGAGTCTATCGTTAAAAACTCAATGAATGTACTGAATGATGTTAAATTTTTAGGTATTAAGATAGATAGTAAGTTGACATGGATTAATCATATTGACTCCCTTGTGGGAAAACTTAAGTCGGCCGCTTATGCAATCAAAACTATACGACAGCTAAGTGGAGTACAGGCTGCGAAGGCTGT
Organism: Eupithecia subfuscata; assembly: GCA_963564075.1. NCBI lineage: Eukaryota > Metazoa > Arthropoda > Insecta > Lepidoptera > Geometridae > Eupithecia > Eupithecia subfuscata. Next base: position 14,072,158 of record OY751105.1, read on the forward strand.
ATATCATGCATACTTCCACTCTGTCATGAAATATGGCATACTGGCCTGGGGTAATGCGGCCCAATCCAACAGAGTTTTCGTCTTGCAGAAGCGAGCGATTAGGTTCATTCTGCAAATGGATAAACTAGAGTCTTGTAGAGACATATTTAGACAATTAAATATCATGACATTCACCGGAGAATATATATTCCAAAATTGTATTTATGCTAAAATGCATGTAGAAGAGTTAGACCTACAAAGTGATTTACATAATTATGATACACGCAAAAAAGAAAATGTCGTCATTCCGAAACATAGACTAGCAAAGTTAAATAAGAGCTTTCTCTATCTTTGTATAAAATTTTATAATAAATTACCTTTACATGTAAGGAAACTTAATTTTAAAACTTTTTGTGAAACAATAAGAAGCTTTTTGCTTTGTAAATCCTTCTATAATATTGACGAAGCTTTTGCTGATGAATTTTGTATGTAATCAATCATACCAATATTTATGACTTTTCCGAGTGTACGTAATTGTATCAAAAAGGAATAAATGAACTGAACTGAACTGAACTGAAGTGGAACCACGAGCCCATTAAATCGACACACTGTCCCACCAGTGAGTCAAATTAGTGGGACCACGAGTCGCGACCCCTCAGAATGCCCGCAGTCTATAAACTTTTTTTATTTTTATTCGTATGTTATTTTATTACTAATTCTTTGGTTCCATAGTACAGTTTCTTCCTAAGTTGTGTAGTTTTCTTGTAAATAAGCAAAAATATCATTTTTGCGCTTACGCCGTTCCAGAAACCTATGCTAGTCCCGCTCCTATGAAAGCGAAATCCTATGTATGCCTATCCTTTTCTCAAAATGGCGCACAAGTATATCAATCATCTATTACCCATAACACAAGCTCTGCTTAGCTTGGGGCTAGATGATGATGTGGGAATTGTCCAGCATTATTATTGCTTGTGTTCAAATGTCGAAGATTTATAGCATATGTCGAGTTCTCTGTGAGAAAGTAATCTGAGAATATTCAATTAGATTTTTTTTAAATATATTTTAGTGTCTACACAATGTTTAGTTGACTTTAGTACTCTGTCAAAGACACTTGATTGTTTTTATTTTCTTGTCAAACTGTGACAGACGCAGGTTCGCGAAACTCGTGTATGTAGGTACCCCATGACTCATGAGAGCCAAACTCGTCACACTGAATGACGCACAGATAGTCGGAAATGCTGGACGACAACGTAATTTCCGGTTCCAAATCAAAATCAGATACCTACGTCATGCATGCAACCTGATTAGATCCCATTCAACGGCGACGGCTGTTGTCGACCTTTCATTCTAATCTATCCACGATCACTTTGATAGGAAACGTCGTCTACCCGATATGTGTATAGGTTTTTCCATTTAGGTTCCTCTTTCTGAGGAACGTCTTTCGAGGGACTGAGGAACTGATCAGATAATATTGTCGGTACTATTCTATAGTAAAACTAGGCTCTGCCCGCGGCTTCGCTTTCGTGGTACCCGTATAAAAAGAAGCGTGTAGCGATCTATTGCAGTGAATTAATATAATCGGACTAGGAATTCCGAATATTACCTCCTCGATAAAATTGCCGGGAATCTAACAAAATGGCCGCCAAAGTTGGTTCCTAACTTTTGTTTAATTTATGTTAAATCTAGTAACTAATTATGAACGCACCGTTTGCCACATTTATTTTAGATAGATAGATAACATTTATTGTCAAAAAGAGGTCATGATTTACGTTAGTAATGCCTTAAATCCCAAGTTAGGTTTACTTAGACACTAGGGTTCTCTAGAAATAGCAATATAGATAAGTTGTAAGCACGGTAGGCAGTTACAGCACAAAAACACAGCGGCATTCTTCGGTATCGCCGACTCGATATTAAAAATATCAGCACGAAAATCTATTTCGTTAATGGTCTTTTCTTTCGCGTGTAGTTTTTGCACGATTTAATTACCGATACGATACGCTTTTGATTGCTTTCGCGGAATCTAATAGTTTCCGTGGAAGCTTCCTTCGGCCAAATATTTCGTTCAAAGAAGTTCAAAATTGAATTTTTGTTTGGAATTTTTGCTTCTTATGTGACAATTTTAATAATGCATTATTTAAGACAGTTTTTTGTCAATAAATAGATTCGAAAGTATTTCTATGTGAAAATAAGAACAGCTTTTAAAATTTCCTTTATTATATTATTATAAATGAGAAAAACCGAGTAATATTTATATCGATTTACAGCACCATAGTAAGCTGAACTTTTATTACGGGTAATAGGTACCATACACCAAGACCCACAAACATGACGTGATAAATATTTATTATGAAAAGATATATGCATATTCCCTATTGTGTCTCAATCTAAATCCACATAATTGGGTTAGCGAGGCAGGGTGCTATTTGGAATTGAGTTAGCAAAGTCCAATTTGAATAATGACTCAAATTATAGCTTGCTGGAATATTCTAGCTACAAGAATATCCGATGTCGGCTGCAAAATCGATCGCTACGGTATGGGGATCTAGTGGTATACAATTTTGAACGGACAGCTTAATGGGCAGGTAGCTCCCTGGAGAAGTATCAATTCCTTGTAATTATTTAAGTTTAGTGTGTTTTTATAAAGAAAACATCTTCATTCAATCGAACTGAATTAAAGGTAACGAAAGTGACAATTAAAACCATCGATGAACCTTTATGGGTTGGTATCATGGCTCACACAAAAGTCATTTATTTTCATGCCAAGTAATAGCCAAAATAAAAACGTCTACCAAATAACAGAAAATTCCCCATTAACAGATAAAAAAAATAGCTAAAAGAGCAAAGGGACTACCAATCGCTATAAATTCGCTGTGATGGCTATCTCGACGTGTTTTATGAATATTTTGGGCCCTAAAGCTGAATAAAAGGGAATACAAAGGGTTTCAGTATGTTACCAGCCGCAAGAAGTAATCCCAGGACTTTTATTAAAAGGATTTCGGGAATGTAAATTCTTGCGGCGTTTTCGATTTATGATCTCGAGCGAAAAAATCTTATAAAATCTAAACAAGATCTCAGCTCATTGTAATAAAACCTCTTCTGGCCTGATTCAAAAAGCAACACGAGAAGAATTACCTACTTAGACTTCGATCTACACAAAAATAAAAACAATTGCATGAAATTAGATAAATGATGTTTAACATTTTCATATAGTATCATTGGCCCCAAAGCAAATCCTGTTTTACGAAAAAAAGGCGCGCAACGCTATGATCACTACTTAAACTGGTAATGCGATTTTCTGGATACCGTTAGTTTTCCGGTATTTCGACTTTCAGTATTCCGTAGTACAATCATAATAAGTTTATCGGCTATCGACTAGGTACTTATAACACAAGCTCTAGTTACTTTTGAGCTGATGCTGTGTGGATAGTCCAGCATTATTTATTTATAGAAATAAAACAACAAAATGAATAGTTAAACTTAGAAATGGAACTGAATAAACTATCACATTTAATCTACTTTCAGACACAACCGTAGGTTACCGCAAAAGATTATTTACAAACGAAAAGTTCATGGCCAATATACTAAGCTATCTTAATCCGGATACGAATGAAACTAGGGGCAGCTATTAATGTAGTAGCCTTGCAATGACCTTGCATGTTAAGTTATCGTGTATGTATGTTTGTATAGTACACATGCTTTTGGCTTCCATACATTATTTAAGAGATTACGTAACAACGTGAAGAGTAAACCCGTTAAAGGCACATATTAGGTGACGTGGATAATATTGCGGATGACGTCATGAAATACCGGTCACAGGCTATTCTGGTATTGCCGATGCAAGGTTCGTAAGCAACGGACGCACCCTATAGGCATATTGTAAATACCGACGCGGCGCACCCTGCGTAGGTACGATTCCGAAAAGGTGGTGGACGCATAGCTTAATCCGATTCTCGTCGCTGTAAGCCATCGATTCAAAAACTATGAAGTAACGTTGCGAAAATTCAAACAATCCATACAAAAATGATAAGCGCCGTTGGGCTTTTGGAATTTTTCACTGTCTGTCACTCCAATGCAATCGCGCGGCGCAATGGAAATGGATTTCTAGGTTACCTACAAATCCAGAGAGATTACTTATATCAGGGTTTTAGGTATTTGTTTTACTATTCGGAAGTTTAGATGATGTTTTTTATAACCCCCGATGCAAAAAGGCGGTGTTATAAGTTTTACTTGTGGATCTACTGTGTCTGTGTCATCAAAAGCCCCTAACGCATAACCTGATTTTGATATAGTTTTTGGTTGATGAAACAAAGCAGTGAAGCCGTTCTAATGGCATAATGGTACAATTAAAGTCAAATCGCCGGAAGTTGTAGATTTTTTGCAAACATTTACTTGTTAAAAGTCGGCGACCGCCACGGCGTAAAAATTTACTCCTCCAACTCAGCCCGCGGAAGTCGTAACTAACGGAACCTAGCAGAGGAAAGGCCAGCTTTCTTCTGTGTATTTTATCACCTTAACTGCAATCACCAACCCGCTTGCCAAGCGAAATGATTATTACAAAAACCCGTTTTTGGAAACACGTTCAGTTTTAGACGAGTTTATTAGGGAAGTGCTGATCGAGTTCTTGTTTAAAAGTGTAAAATCGCGGACAAAAGCTATGTTACATCATTCAATGTAAATTTTAATCCCATTAATACGACTTCGCTCGTCCATCAATTAATTAAATGATTTTTCACTGTGATGGGCTTTATTTATGACGGATAATACTTTGCTCGATTGGAATGGTAATAAAAACTCAGTCAATTTTCTGAGTGGTGGTGATGCTACTTTTTCATTTCATTATTATTCAATGCCGTTTATAGAAGTGGGATATTTGAATTGGAGCTTTTTATACCACCGGCGGCGTCTGAATATTTTAGGATGTAGAACAGTAATTTTGGTAGCCAATTTGTTTTTTTTATTTCACACTACACAAAAGGCTTGGTCGCTGAGCGAACACATCGCCTAATTTATACATATTTACAATATTTTACAAATGAAAACCAACAATTAGGCTTGAAAATATTTCATCTTACGAGCTTTGTAATTATTTAAGCACACCGAGCACAAAGTTTAAATACTCGTAATTTTTTTTAAACCTACCTTGACATCGATTTATAAAATAGCCTTAAATATTTTATTTAATTTTATAATTTTATAGGTAATCAAATGATTAATCCAAAAGTTGTGAAATTTAGAACAGTTGGTTTCTTTAACAAAAGCTTTATGAGAATCGAATGAAGTTCGAAAGTAATTAGACACGGGTAAGAGTTTCAGTGTGAAACAGACCTTAACTCGGGAAATTATCTGAAGTTAAGGGTTAATTACTAATAATACTTTACCTTTAGTTAATGATACATAGTCTCCTGTTACATAGATACTATTTAAAAATTCGAATATGACAAATAAAAATCGATTTGTACAATTAACCGTCTTTGAAAAAAAGGAGTATTTGTTCGGCTGTATGCATATTTTTTAAGTACCTATATGTTCATCGATGTCTCCGTCATTTATGGAACGATTTGGGAAATTCTTTCGTTATGGTGGGGAAAATGATCCCGATTTTTTTTTAATATCGATGGTTTAGTATTTGTCCAAAACCGTGTTAGTATTAAGGAGTTTTTAGTAAGTTTTAAGTTTTTTTATACAATTAAATTATTTTTGACAACAAAGTTCAACAGCGTTCGTGATTATTGATTTGATCGAGTAACAATGTAAGTCTAGGAGAGTACGGAGCATTGATGTAAAAACGTAGCATCCATCTGGGCAAGCACCTGCTTAGCCCAGACGAGCTAAGAGACTACACCCCAAAGAAAATCCTACAGTTCCTAGCAGCTGCAAGGGTTAGTGGCGAATTTTGAACGCCGCAGCTTCGAGGCGGAACACACAAAGTGGCGATCACAATAGGCCTATCATGGCCGCAGTGATACGAAAGCCACCAAAAGCTAATAAAAAAAAAACAATGTAAGTATTTGTTAAAAATACAATTAAAACAAAATATTTTGTGTAGAACCAAACCTAATATTTTTTGAATTTGTTCTAACACTTACCCCCTTTTACATAAATTGAATTAATTATACATCACACCAAATAATCAAATGAAAGTTGTTTTATTTTGCACGTTGTTTTGTTTCCTTACGCGAGCGGAAGCGAAGATAAAAAATAAAAACCCAATTCCCACAATATTTCCAACGACGACGTACTTTCAATACAAAATCTAGCTCTGAAAGTTTAAAGGAGCTTCCCACTCGAAGCCGCCCTACTTGAGAACTTTTACTGCACGCCCGTAACAACTTGCCAGCCAAAAGCCAAGTTTTTGGTTTTTATAATAAATCTTTGCGTATTTCTTTAAAATAAAATAGTTGAAACGCTGGGAGGTATATTACGTCATTACTTAATATATGCACTTTAAATAAAATATAAATTGTAAAATTATTAAGTTAAAATAGTTAAAATCAAGCAATAATTTTTTCAATTATTCATAAAAACTAATTCAAAATTTTACTACTCAAACACCAATTTAAAGATTAAAACAAAAATTACTACCAAAAACTAAATCCAACACCAACTTAGAAAACGAACTCAAAAAAAAATAAAACTTTTAGATAACTAACGGAACTTTTTGGCATTAAAATAAACTGTTAAACACAAATAAAATCTCACATTCAAAAATAGAACACAATATTCGTACCTGGCAGTCGGGAGGCTGACAGCGAGGCCCGGAGTCGAATGCCGCGCGGCGTCGCGCGAGCCAGCTCGCAGGGCTTAGTTACCTACATACTAATGTACTTACGTACCTCCCTATACCAGGAAGGTATGGGACCTTGCAGTTGCAGAGTAAAGAAATATCGTTTATCGTTCGTAATTAGGAATTTACGAACCAACAAAGGTACTTTGAAAGGGTAAAATTATTAATGCTAAGTCAATATGAGCTCAGCGAAATGTCCAAATATTCCGCTGTTGCGGCGGAAAAGTTGTTGAATAGCTGTTGTTTCGGTGTTTGTTTATAATCAAATGGTGAATGATTTATAATATTATTAAAAGAATGCATTTTAGTTCAAAAGGGTTAAATTTTTGACGCAAAACTTAGTTAAATAAAGCATAATGCACGTGAATGGAAGCATAAAAAAATAAGTTAGTCCTACAATGTAGGAAATACGATTTGTCTTGAAATACAGTTGGAGGTACAATGACGAATATTATGTGCATCACATGTAAATTCCAAATAGGTACCTACTATGTGATGTCATAAAGGAGTACAGCGGATATAAATTATTAATCAGCCCAATAACTGTTTAGTAAATTTACAGTTTTGAAAAAACTAAAGCGAACGTCAAATTTGTACGTTTTGCGGGACTAAAATAAATCCTTTGGGAATAAAATTATTTTATTTATTTATTTGGGTGGAAAAGTTACAGCCTAAAAAATTTAAATAAGTAGAAAAAGTAGTGGTGGTACATATAACTTGAGCTTCGTTTCACTTATCTTATTGGGCAATAGCGGGAATATTCCTTAAACTAGGTATACACTAGCAAATGAGTCATTAAAAACCGTCTAAAATTGACGCAAGAATCGGCGAGCTTACACAAAAAACATACTTTTTTTAAGTCTGTTAATAAGCAGCGTCAATAGTAAATTGGTATTCATAATTTGTTGAATCGTACGACACGACGTCGTTTTCGTAAATTGACTTAATTGTTGAGTAAATTTGTCCTTAACTGTACATAATGTAGGGCAAAAAACATACGCATGAGCTACTAACTACTTGTCGTGTGTTTTGGCCATAAATGAGTAACTTATGAATAACATCCTGTATTCGTAAGTAGGTAAATATTTTACTTGAAGAGGGGTTTGACTTCTTACAGCTCTACAATCGATCCAAAAAATATATATTGTATAGAGCTGTGCGTTAACCGGATCCGGATCGCAGCGAACGCAGAGTAAGAATTTATTGGGACATAAGGACTTTGTTGTGGATGACGTCACCGGCAAACTCGAGCTTCGGAAACACCTATATTGCCGATACAAAATTCCAAAGCAGTGGATGAACCCTGTCGGCAGATTAAAAATACCGCCGCTGCGTACGCTCCGATTTCGATCTAGTGCAGCTCTGTAATTTTATAAAACCCTCATTCTTGCGCAGTCGGGTAAATAGAAACCATTAATCGCGCCTATGAGTAAGTGTAAATATACTTATGTATAAAAATCATCTGGCAGTGTTAGAGAATCACATTAATATAAAAATTCGAAAGAATGGATGCATAAATGGATGTATGTTTGTTACTTCTCCGCCAAAAGTACTGAACGGATCGGGTTGAAATTTCGCATAGATGTGACGATTACTGTGTGGTGCCTTAGAAAATGCACTACCCCAATTCTTCCCGCGGGTGACGTAAGAGGCGACCAAGGGATATCCACTAGGGGCGGGCAGCAGCGCCTTCTGTAGAACGATTGTACCACCGAACTGCGATCTCCAACCCCAGCGTGGGGATTATAGGCATTACCCCCATCAGGTAAAAGCCAATAAGGCGCTTATCAGGGGAGGCCTGCGTCCAGCAGTGGACCAATACAAGCTGACGAGCTTGGGGTAGGTCTAGACCTAGAAAAAAAACAACACTTTTCTATGGAAATCTAGAAAGATAATCTGATATTTTGTAGTACTTTTACCTTACCCTTTTACAAAGGTTATATTTGTATATTTACCCGATTGCGTTTTATATTATTGTACCTTTTTACAGAGATTGCATAAAGTTGAGAGAGGTTTCTGAGCTTAAAATGTTTCAAGTATCCTGAAAAGGAAAAGGCCGCTTTTATAAATCCTAAAGATTTTGAAAGTAGCTTGCATGTTTTCCTTTGAAATTTTAATTAATTTTACTTCCGTTTTATGTTTGCAATCGTTAGCTGAGATTTGGGATAGCATTCCTTTGAGTAATCAACTCCCATGTTTTTTATCGTGATTTCGTTATTTTGCGTTTTATTTACTTAATTTCTGTAGCGTTTAAGGCAGACTTTAAAAGTAGTGAAACACTAATTAGGCTGTAAGTTATTCACGCTGTTTTTCATTACCAATTCATCATCATCATCATCATCATCAGCCTATATTAGTCCACTGCTGGACATTAATTACCATTTGGTAATTAATTACCATAATATAATAATTGTGAAAGCTCTTAAAATTCATCTTCTGTATGTTTCTGGTTGATTAATAATTGAAACCATAATAATTTTATGCAATGTTTGCAAATATGGAAAAAATATGTTTTCTGCAAATCAATAACAATAAGTAATTCGTTGAGATTTGTATACTGAACAAGCAAAGTATGGTGAAATAATTTTATACTACGACTCGGTTCAACTACGGTTTCATATTTGCGAATAAATGTTTTGAAGTTTGAAAAAGCACTTATTGCTTGTTTTGTTGTATACTAAAATTCTCAAGTGTTTCAGAGACACAAAAAACTTTTAATTTATTTTACTTTAAAATTCATTAATTTTATTTGAACTAGAAAGTTAAGTTTAAATTTTCTTAGCAACTTTAAATTGAAACTCTCAACATCGCGCTGGTGTAATTCCTCCTGTTAATTTGATGTAGGTATCCTAGCCTGCGGTTTCCTTTGAAGTTTAATTGCGAAGCTTGTAGTGGTTTCCGGTTCCGGGCGTTTTATTTATTAATTAATTTGGGGCAATCGCAAATTATTGAGTAAAGAGCACCAATGTATATTTTTCATACATTTTTGAGAAACCTTAGTGAATCAAGACATGTAGGTATTTTTATGAAATTAGATGACTGTGGAATTAATTATTGCTAAAATAACTATGTCAATCAAATGGTACATATCTATATATTTATTCAGTGCCACCGTCTTTTTTGTTCCTTAATTTCCAGTCCATCCCAAGGTTGCCTGGAAGAGATCGCTTTCAGCGATAAGGCCGCCCTTTATACTTCCTTTTTTTTATAAGCTTTTCTCTGTATTGTTTCCTGTATTTGTGTGGTATAATAAAGTGTTTTCTATCTATCTATCTATTTAATGTCATCCGTACTATATACTATTTAAACCAATACGAGTATTATATGTACATACTATCTAACGTAATATTATACATGCGAAAATAATTCTGTCTGTCTGTCATCTAACTCTTCACTCGTTTGTGGCTATATAACAATAGGAATAGACCAAAAGGCCAACCAAGGTCACAGTAACACAAAGGCCACTTAGAGCCAATAACAAAATATATTTTAACTTTTAGCAGCCGAACAGATCTATAATGAAATCTGGCAGGTAGGTAGACGGTATCTCAGAAAGAATTATCCCGGAAAAGAGCGTGTGCTGCAGGCCGGATTTAGTTCATAACAAAAGTTACATATACGAACACAAAGGCTCAAAGTAAGTAGGTCCCTAAATATAAACCAGTCCTAGTCCGAAGTAAAATTCACCGATTCAAGCTAAAATTACATAAAATATTATCATAGCGAAATGAATTGAATACAGGCATGCTCTTTATATCTTTCGGATTTCATTGGACAGCGGCCGATGGATAAAATATACGCTAGTTTCCAACTTTGAATAAAATTTTAGGATTATCCTGAAACGTTACATGCACGTATATTTTCATTCCTTTAAAGAAGCAAACGAAAGTTGTTTTGGTTAAAACATACACTGTGTTTTTCCAAAAGCAATGTTTTTAAGAAAACCGTAATGAATTGTTTTGGTAGTGGGTATTGATCAAAGTTACCGGTAATTTACTAAGTCATAAGTTAAAAGAATAACAAATCTTTTGGTTGATCGTTTTAAGACTCTTCTTTTGGAAGCGACAGTAATTATTCCTTCAAAAAAATGAATTCCAGTTTTCCCCCTTAAGGCTAATCTTCAAGGGGGAAAACTGGAATTAATTTTTTGACTTCCAGTTTTCCCTCTTAAGGGGGATTTCAAGGGTAAAACTGGAATAACCCTACTTACCGACTTGCTGTCAAAAATCAGAGGCGAAATCCTTAATCAAGAAACTGTCACTTTACATCCAGCTTTATTTTCACCCAAGATTGAATAGGAACCTCTATAAAGCCTTTGTAGGTACTTTCGATCATTCATATTCCAGATTATTCCATTGCATGATTTAACCCGTTTATAATACGAACGTAACAATAACACTGTAATTTGCGCACGTAAAGACAATGAGCGAATACGTTTTCGGTAATTGGTCGTTAAGTACTTTTACACCTTTGCTCCGGGGTTATTGCTTAGTGAGGGATGTGCTACAGCCCTTTATCGACTATCGATATTTGCAGTTTTTGTGCTGCTTTTGTCAACAAGTGATTAATTGAAAATTATAAAAAAAAAACATGTTCGTTTCTAGCTTTTTCACGTTATTTCGCCAAATGAACCACAAAGGATACCAGAAAAGTAGTTTTTTTCATTTATCAAAATTACTTTAGCCGTTTTGGTGCGTGAGTACCCGATAACCACATAGAAACTCTAAAGTCATTTACAACGTGATATTTACCATGATTTCAGTTTTGAGCTTTCCAATATTTCGGCATAGTTTCATGCGCCATGATCACGGAATGACTGAAGTCACTTCGAGTGAGTTATGATTGGCAGATATACCGATCTACCCTCATTTGTAAATGACTTTAGTTTTCATAACTATATGATAATGGATTTAAAAGTTTTATCACAGAGAAACACTCGAATAACATATAAACCCACGTGGATAAAAACAATGCTTTCTCAACAAGTCTAATCTATATTTTTTCTTTAGTGATCCATCTATCAGCTATTGAAGTTTTTTTCTAAATAATGAATCGATCTAACCAATCTATCAAATACAATTCATTTATAGTTTTTCTTCAGTGATGACAGATCGCTTTTACCATTTTCATCTCCATTTTATGTTGAAATTGAATTCTTAAGTCTACCGATACATTTGTGATGAATGATACCTCTATTTTGACGACCTCAGTGGAGCAGCGGGCGAAGGTCTGCCTGCGACGCAGGAGGTTGCGGGTTCGATTCCCGCCTCGGGACAAATGTTTGTACGATCTGCAGATATTTGTTCAGGGGTTCTGGATGTTTTTCTATGTATAATAAAAAAAATATTTATCCATGTAGTGTATTGTATTATGTATATCAGTTATCTAGTACCCATAACACAAGCTCTGCTTAGCTTGGGGCTAGATAATGCTGTGTGAATTGTCCAGCATTATTTATATTTATTTATTCCAATGACCCATTTTACCGATCGGAATAGACGTGTTATTCGAATGCGGAAGTTATAATTAAAATAACGCTCGTTAACGATTATATCACGAACATGGTCGATCATGATGATTTTCAATAAAATTTGACCTTAATTACACTTCCGAACAGCGTTTAACAATGTGGCAACACTGTGAACATGACTCGTCATATACCTTAAGGGGGTACCTACCCTCAAATTGCTTATTTTCAACTCCGTCGGACCTCCATATCTTCCAAACTACTGAATATTTAACATTGAAATTTATATATGGTAAAGTTCAGGACTTATTCTATCGATCATAATATGTTTCGAAAACACGATTCCATAAAATTTTCTCGATAGAAAAAAAAACGCAAAGTTACCTCTAATTTTTTACTAAAACCCTAATTTCTCAATAAATACAGATGATACGATCTTGAGATTAAGCATAGTAATTGAGCTAAGTATAAAGAACATTTTATATGTTGCCTTTTTTTCAATTAACTATTCTAATGTTTGTGGGGAGCAAATAACTACTAAAAACTTGATTTTTGGGCTTACGCCGCTTTGCTCTGTCCCGCTCCTGTGAACGCGAAATCCTATGCCTATCCTCTTCACACAATAACGAGGTAAGGTACCGCCTTAACCACACGAAACACATACGGGCCGTCGTTGACGACTTGCATGTTAATGAACTGCAAACGTAATCTCAGTACCAAATTTGCTAGAAAAGTTCAAGTAAATTTATTTAAGGCATATGATAAAATGATTGTAAGTTCATTCATAGTGACAACCTCCGTGGCGCAGCGGGCGAAGGTCCGCTTGCGACGCAGTTGCGGGTTCGATTCCCGCCTCGGGACAAATTTTTGTACGATCTGCAGATATTTGTTCAGGGTGTTCTGGATGTTTTCTATGTATAATAAAAAATATCTATCTATGTAGTGTATTGTATTAAGTATACCTATCAGTTATCTAGTACCCATAACACAAGCTCTGCTTAGCTTGGGACTAGATGATGTTGTGTGAATTCTCCAGCATTATTTATTTATTTATAGTTAATTCCACTATGCTAGTAACTAAATTTTTGATATTTTTTATTTTACCATATCATTATCCACAATCATAATAAAAAGGCCGTGAGAACTCTGGCGTTTACTACGCTAAGGCTAGCGACGTATCTTGAACAAAGAAACTTTGGAATTTATGACCAATTCGCCAATAAAAGTAATCTTTGCGATATTATTTGATGACGTGATATATTTAGGAATAGATAACAACAAAGCCATCTGTGTGTCAGCAAGGGCTGATGATGATGATGATAGCGCAACAGACGCAGTATGACAGTACAAGGCGTATCGATTCAAAACCAATTACAAATAATTACAACCACAGCTTGTCCTTGCTCTATATTTGCATGGAAATATACGTATACGTAATATACGTAGAAATATACGTAAATATACGTAGTGTACGGGTAACTTAAATGTATTGGATATAACCACCTCAAAGCAGTGTTCCTTTGCGGTTGTTTCTTTGAATGGATTAGGTAACCCAAATTCTGACACGTTTTCAAATTAAGATTTTATTTTTTACTAGCTGCGCCCCGCGGCTTCGCCCCCGTGGAAATTTATGTTTCCAACTTTCTTAATTTTTTCTTTCACAAGAACCTTCTTCTGACAATAACAAACACAACAAAGAATTAGCGAAATCGGTCCAGCCGTTCACGCGTGATGCCGTGACCAAGGAAAACGGGTTTCATTTTATATATAGATTAAGTACAGAAATTTCAAAGTAAACATATACCTACATTAAATATCTTTTTACTAAATAAACGATAAAATATTTTACATTTTAATAGTAAAGGTAAATTAAATTACCTACAACTTTTTTGTGAAATTAAATCGAACCAGCACCTTTAATATTTATTTAATGTCCTTCACTGTTTTATTTATTAAATAGCAAAAGGTAGTGTTGGTAAAAAAAAATGCTTTATCGATATCGATAACTGAGTGTGTTATTATTTAAAACGTACCTAGTAATGGCATTCTGGGGAGAGGTTTATGTGATGTGTAGAAATCTCAAGGCGCAAAGCTCTGGTCGGTGATAAAAGTGGTCATAATTCTACTCTTAAGGAACATATTTTGGGTGCTCACTAAAATTATATATCCATTGATATAACTTATTTACTTTGTATCATAAATTATATTTTCTTCTAAAGGTTGACTTGTCAAGCACCGATTGAAAAGGGCGTCCAAAAACCAGCAGTGATTTGTCCGTGATGATGACGATATCCATCGTAGTAATTTTGTGTTTAACTGCACAGTTACCAACGAAATTGTGCAGTAAATCTCCGTATGCACATTATCAATCCATAGAATTACTTTCAAAATCTAAAAAGAGAGAAAATTCAAAACCGAAATAGGAAATTTGAATAACATCTCTAATTCTAAAAGTGCCTCAGTGTCGAAACCTTTGTTTCTAATTTTAATATATTGTAACTTTGTATGTATGTGTTTCGTGGATTGTATAACAAACAATTTCATTATATTTTTTTAATTTTATTCATCGATAAACCAGTTTCGCACCACTATTGAGTAGTTATAGTTGTAGAACTCGCGTTGTCGATAAAGTGGCAATTAGTGGCGAACGCCAGTGCTCAACGTCGATGTAAATCTTCGGAGTTTCAACAACGGTTGAAGGTGTACAACGGCGAATCGATAATGTGGCACTGTTCTACGAGAAATATGCTGTTTCTCAGTGCTGATTGCTGAAATGCAGTAAAAAAGAGTATAATTTAAGGTATATTTTACACATTTATATACGTTTAGTAACTTTTACTGGAAGTGACACTGTTTTGTTCGCTTTAATCATGTAAACATGTGCAAAGAAAGCAAATGGTTGAAACTATGTACGCTTTAATTACTATAAACTAGCTTTTGCCCGCGGCTTCGCACGCGTTGTTTCAATGGAAACGTTTTGAGGTTATTTCTATCCCATGGGAACTGATTTATGGAATACAAAGTCGCCTATGTTTGATTCCAGGGTTAGACTTACCTGTATGCAAAATTTCAGCCTGATCCGTTCAGTAGTTTTGGCGTGAAGAGGTAACAAACATCCATCCATCTATACATCCATCCATCCAAACTTTCGCATTTATAATATTAGTGTGATTTAATTGATTTTGAGAACGTAATTTTTATTTTTCAATTATTAATTAGGTAGGTAAGTTAACCCTGAACGCAACGATCCAGAATTGAATATCTTTTGGCTGTAACTAAAAGAAGGATAGGCTGAATAGGTTATTGTACATTCTTGCGGTTAATTAAGCTTACTTATCAAATTCTGTAAAATATAAATACCGCGTCGCATCTGTTTCTCATTTACTTCAATTCTTTTTTAAAGAAAGGAAGGACTTTTTTGTTACAAAATATTAAAATGAACAAAAACATCTGCAGAAGAAACTTAAATAAAAACCTATTCAAGCAATATTGAAATAATCTTAAAATGTAATCTGTCTGGAACTGAAATTAATTTGGATCCATTTTAACGCCCTGCTGACCCAGACTTTAATATCATTACTCTCTTTTAAGGATCTCTAAAAATAAAGATTATGAAAAGATAAAATGGAGAGTGATAAAAAGAACGGATATTATAAACCTACAGGCCTTTATTTTGTTCTAGATAAAATAGACACCGTCAGCAATAATTTGATTGTTTTGAAAAAAATATAAACCGACTTCCGACTTCAAATTCCTTAGTATTTCCACTGTTTTCAAAGTTTTTCAACAAACAATTTAGTGAAATAGTGCATTTTACACCAATGCGAGAAAGTGATCAATTCCTACCGAGTGTGTCGTTTTGGGTCCGAGGCGCAGCCGAAGGCCTTAATACACACGAGGTAGGAATCGCACTTTCTGCCGAGTGATAAATAGTGCTTTATACTACACCTTCGAGGAAAATAAAAAGCAGAATTAATTATTAATTAAAATTCAGAAGAACTTACCGCGCCCAATGATATTGGTAAAACCTCATTGACCGCGCCAGCCTTTGGGTTCTTTTTTCAAAATATTGTTCGGAAATCAGAGGAGGCATAATGGACTTGGAGTAAAAACTTTTTGTCGTTTGACCGAACGAAAATAACCATAGCTACCGGCCGATCTTTTAGGAAATTAAAAAAAAATAACACGTTAGAAATGGATTTCCATACACTTTTTCCTCCCGCTAAAACACGTGAGAAATGAAATTCCATAGAGTTTTCCCTCCCGGTTTCCTATAGGCCTGCAAAGACATACTTTCTATTCTATAAATGGAAAAGGAATAGGCAACTTTCCGAGCAGGTGTATTATAAACCACATTACGGATTAAATATTTACGATTAAAGTAAATGAACATATTGAAGTCGAAAGCTTCGTTTGACGACAACAGAAGTAGGTAGCTACTTAAATTAATTCGAAATATCCTCAGCGTCTAAATAACATGCCTAATAATGTTTAAGCAGCAGGATTGTGGGAAGTTAGAAAAATCTTGTTTCGTGAAAATGTTTAATCCCCATCACAAAGTTACGAACTACAATGTACAGGTTCGGCTGAACCTGCTGCGTTAAGTACACGGGACTCGGGACGCGAAGCGGGAGTGTCAGCCGTGCAGAGGACGCTGCTATGTAGAGGTGAGTCCTCAGCACGTGTGCTAACACAATTGTATATGCACACTTGAACAAAAGAGGATCTCGCACGATTTTGAAAATCGTGCTGCAACGATTGAGGCGAGGCGCGAGGGCCTCTCGAGGTGAAACGTCATCGTGCTATCTGCGTCCCGCTCAATCGCGCAGCGCGCCACTGGAGTGAGCGGGATACAAATGGCACAATGCATTGTGCTGTTTGCCGAGAACAGCACAGTGTGCCAAAGGCGTCTCGCTCACTCGCGTTGCTCTCCGCGCGTGCGAGCAGGACACAGGTAGCACAGTCAAGTGTGTTCCCAACGGTGGCGGCGACGGCGGCCACACAACACAATCGTGCTAGCACAGTGTGCCGACTCTTTGAGCGAATGAGCGCCTCGCACAATCCTCGCCAGAAATTAGTGTGCAACCCACCGCTACTGCTATGGCGCCTCAATGGAGCTTGCACACCTACGCGACCGAGACGCGAAAACTTTTTAAGTACATATAAGTTTTGCGTTGTTGACCCTACCGCTTTTTCAGCCGAAGATTTAAGCAGATTTAAGTAGGTGTCTTCCGAACATTGGGTAAAATTCTAGTTATGAATGTTAATTAAAACTTAAATCGGCTGTTACACTATACCAAAGTTTTATGGGTAGAGGTGACACCTAACTCTCGGTACCCTTCCAACTAATAACGTACACCTGTCGTTTCCAAACTGCCTATCTATCTACATACCAATCTATAGGTATACAACTATTACCTCCACGTATTCTACTGACACAGTCATCGACAAAAGTAAATTTAAGTATGCAAAACTGGACTGAATTATCAGATTCTGTGTCTTTTTCAATGTGTCCGTTTAAGGTTTTTGTTATTATAGTGCGTAAGCCTCGCACTCTGGCTAATTTCTAAGAAATCAAATAATATCGCAATTTTTTTTTCGTTGGTTTTAAATACAAATCTCGAGTCTCCCAATGCTGGGGAAAGGGATTGCCCTGGTCCCTCCAAGCATCTTATTTCTGAGCCAGCTGGATCCACACTTTAGCAAAGCTTCGTCTGGCTATCGCTTTCATGGTCTGCCACGATGTCTCACTCTCATAGATCTGGAGGTCTTTGTGCGTCTGTCACTTATTTATCACCGTCTACTGCGAGCGTTTTCGCAAACGTTTATCGAGAAAAAAACCACCCATATCCCGGAATACAAACGATCGCTAGCTAAGTTTAATATAAATCTTTTCAGCTGTTTCGTAAAAAGGTTAGACAGAGTTTATAT
The DNA here is from genome assembly GCA_963564075.1 of Eupithecia subfuscata. NCBI lineage: Eukaryota > Metazoa > Arthropoda > Insecta > Lepidoptera > Geometridae > Eupithecia > Eupithecia subfuscata. The sequence continues at coordinate 14,090,319 of OY751105.1, forward strand.
GAGTGTTTATGTGAGTGTATATTGAGTATAACATTAGCTGCGATATCATGGATAAAGGCACTAACAAAAGATTAACATTGTTAAAGTAACAATTTACTACTTAAATAATCAGAGTGTGTCTCAAAATCCTTTACACAATGTGACGTCATTTTCCCATTTTGAATTTACTTTTTTAGCAGAGTGTACAACGTAAATTACGTAACGCAACATGCCGATAAGCGCATTACAGTGTCACAGGTGGTTACTGTAAATTGCGTTCTAGATTTACCTGCGAACCAATTCTGAAAGCTTATTTCGTGATGTTTTCGGGGTGAAAGATTGTGGGTGCCGTTATAGGGTGGCGGAGTACACCGACTATATAGATCGTTGGATAACTGAGACATTTAAATTTTTTAATTGCTAACTAAGACCACTGCTGCACTTCGAACGCCTAGGTTTGCGGGTTGCTTCGACCTTAGGTAGGCGCGTGGAGTTCAAAATCCAAACGTTTAGGATTCATTTCTCTTCTTATGGTCCAGCCCCACGTTAGCAGAGGCTCACTGAGTTCTCATGGCGAATCTTGGCACGGGGGCTTGCCACGGCTCTTTTGTGAAAAAACAAATAATCGCATAAAACCTCGTTCGAGAAGTTCTTTTGGCGTTTTTAATTTTTCAAAACCTACGCCCTAGCATAGTCTTAGCCCGTACCCGTATCACATCACAAAATTTTACTGTGCTTACAGATTTGCTTTTACAGGTACATCAGTGATCACTTACTGATGTATCTTCTTTGTATCCATATTATTTCTTTGTAATATTTGTAGGACCAATTACGTATTACTTACAAGTAGATTCGTTAGCTTATAGATTTCGTCCATAGCACAGAATATTATGTCCATGGTAAACATAGTTTGCTCCGCCGCGCCGTAGACATCGCTAAGTCATAGAGCGTGCTACGTCGTAGACATAGCTACGTCGTAGAAGGTGCTACGCCGTAGCTGTCCTACTGATTAAGAATGCATGCTATACATTATTTATATCGAGGTACGTTTTACAAAACGGAAGGAGGCGTTTTCCTAAAAAGCGAAAACTCCTATTTACCTTAGAAGTCAATAGATGGCGCGGTGAGGATATCAAGTCAAACTATGCATGGTCTAAGCTATTTTTAACCTCCGACGCAAAAAAAAGGGGTGTTATATGCTTGACGTGTCTGTCTGTATATCTGTCTGTGGTATCACAGATCCCAAGCGAATGAACCGATTTTCGTTTAGTTTTTTTTTGTCATAGATAATTTTATCCCGAGTGTTCTTAGCCATGTTTCATGAAATTTCAGCCAATAAACGTCAGCGGGTTTATTAAATTTTTAATTATGTCTTGTGTTATAATTTTATATGACCCCACGTCAAAGCGCTCTCTTTTCAGTCTGGTCCAACTTTTTTACAATGTTTGAAAAAGTTCAAAACCGTCAAAGATTTTTCTACTTTCTTTTTAAATAAATTAATTCTTCGTTAACATATATTTTTCCTATTTTCGTTTTTTTCTGTAACGTTTTTTTATATCCATGAATTAATTAAAAAAAGGCATGATCAACACAGGCTGGTTTTACATTTCAAAAGCATAATTTATTGTCTATTAATTATTCAATTGTTCAAAACAGGTACGCAACTAACTAGGATTTATCGTATTTGGCTCGAGTGGCGTTGGCAAATGTCTGGCCCGCAGCCAAAGCCGCGAACACATTGTAGTGTCCAGTGTCCAGGCTTCAATACATAGCTGTAAATTTCTATCCGACCAGACACTAAGACAACGTTTAAGTCATTATCGTAATAAGCCTTTACAGGGCATGGAGTCGCGTTTTTTGGGGTTGTCAGCTTAAGGCGCTACCCCGACCCAAATCAGCGCCACCACCTATTTTACCTTATTATTCTGATAAACGAAGGAATTTTAAAAAATCGATTGGCCAGTTTGTACTTCCTATCATAAGCTTTTTTTTAATGCCCCTGTAAAAGTTTTATTTTGTATACTTTATGCAGAGATGGGAAGTTGCTCTTTTTGCCCACCATGGTGGGAAAAATGAGCAACTTCGCATCTCTTCCTACACTATACAAACTAAAACATATATAGAGGCATTAAAAAAAGCTTATGATAGGAAGCACAAACTGGCCAATCGGTTTTTTGAATTTCCTTCGTTTAACGGAATAATAAGGTAAAATAGGTGGTGGCGCTGATTTGGGTCGGGGTAGCGCCTTAATTTAAACGCCAGTCTAAATTCAACTCATGGTCTGCGTGTTTATTTAGATGACGGGCGAAAATAGTAAGAGTGATACACTCACCATTCATGTCTGAATATTAAAATCATCAGTAGTATTTGCTATATCAAAAATGTTTGGATTATCATCAGTCAGCCTGGGCGACTGATGTGAGATTTGGCCTTCCTAAAAGGCTTTCGTATTTTAGACGGCAGGAAGTATAAAATGGTGCATAGTATGGACGCATAGTGGTAAGGCATTTATGCTGATACGACACATTATTGCTGTTGTGACACGCAATGACTCATTTTTGTCAACATTATTTGTGTACCCATTTTCCATCCTCTTCATAACGATGAGTCACAATTTATTATTTTGTTTTTTAATTGTACTGCGACGCAGCAAGCAAATGTATGTCGGTTTGTTGAATCACCCCGTTTGTAAAACGGCTAGGCAGTTTACAAAACGGCACCTTACAGTTACCTATACCTAGGCCAATTGTAGAACGATCCACGTTCAATGAGTTGGCTGACTAATAGCTAGCCCGTATGAAACGGCTAACCTTGAAACCACCGGCTCATTTAAATTTTTATTCGCTATATTAAGTTCGCAATAAAATTGCGTCAACCATTGACTTTGATTGTTTTGCCAACTTAGCATTTTTACGCACGATTGTTGGACATTTTATTTTGAAGTTAATAACAACTAAAGTGAGACATAAGGTAGTTGGTTAGATGGTAGTTCGACCGAACAAATTCACCGTGTATTCGCAGTTTAACGTACTGCCAAATTCAGAACAAGCGCGTAATAGTTCGTTAATTTAATTGAAAGCTCCAACTTTTGTGAGCAGTTTATGTTTGCGGTGAAGTTGAAACATTGGTCAGAAGGCCACAGGAGGTTTTATTCATGAGCCAAACTAAATTTCACAAGGACTTTCTACTAGCGGACAGACTAATGACAAGGGAAATGGATTTCTTAGACATGCACGTTCACAATAATGTCCTCCTACCCGAATTTCGACCACGGCGGCCAGTCTCAACGGAGACTAGCGCAGGACATATTATAGTGCACAAGTGTGCACAGGCTCTCTATTCCCTCACTCTCATAATCCGATGGGACGGCAGACCGATTCGACTGGGGAGAGGTCAAGCTCAGGACCAACGGCTTAACCTGTTTTGCGAGGCACGTTCATAATACTCGTATGCTGAGTCAATGTTTTGCCGAAACTTTATAATGGTAAGTAAAGAAAAAATATTAATGAAGCCATGTATGTCGTAGCGAGTTATTCCCATCGTCTCAAGCATTATGTATAAATAAAATATTACACATTTTCTAAGCATTTTGTGAACTTTTAAGGCTAGATGATGCCGTGAGAAAATCCTGGGTTATTTACACAATTAAATTTATTTCCCATAAATTTTAATGCTAAAGACTGATTAAGGACATGTTATCAGATTTCGGGTTTCTTCATTTATAAGCCTTGAACATTATTTATTAATACCCATTCATTCAGTGTGTAACACGAGATAAGCTTCGAAACCTTCTACAGATTAAAGCAAAGTCTCAAAAGACAAACGCGAAGTTCAGTGTTTGAATAATGAATTGTTGATTTTGCGTGTCTTTGTAAAACTTTGTGAAAGGGTCTTTTTGTGTAGATACAATGCCAATGTTTTCAGTAGACAGTGAGAGTGGGGAGTGCTTTTAAGAAACTGGGTCATAGGTAAAAATATTAAGGTCATTGATCGCTACATAAGTTATTGTTTGTACGATGTCTATGACAGTGTTGTTTTGCTTATTACCTACTTACCTACGCCGAATACCTATGTTTAATTCTATTCTAACCTAGAGAGGTTATATTAGAGAGTCTGTTAAAGTTCTAAGAAATCAAATAATTTAGCAAAAATTTTCGACTTCGACGGGACTTAAATTTTTACTTTTTCTGTTAAAGTTCTGAATTGCTCTCATGTGAGTAATTAGTATACTATGGACTTACTTAGATGCTCCATAAAACGATACCCGTATCAAATTCTTGCATGGAGGAGGGGGTTTAGGTGGGCTGGGCGTGGGGGGTCACAGCAGACAGATTAAGCAGACAAATCTGTGATTGCATTTTTTTTACTTTGTTGGTTTTATGCATAAAAGACCTTCCCATGGCAACTCAACCGCCACCGTTTTATCCTACTGTCCCGATTCTGTTTAACACCGTGCTTTGTCATCAGCAACCGCCATTAATAAGAATAATCCCCATTAATCCCCGAAGAGAAAGAATTCTTAATCCCACCTAATACATTACCATCAGACCGAGCCGAGCGACGCATTAATTTGAGATCAGGGGATCAGAAATGTTTCTTATCAGTCTTAGCAAAAGTTACAGAAACTTATTCAGGACTCAACAGTTGAAGCTTGATGGAGGTCAAAGTTTCTTTATGATACGACGTAAACAGCTGTCACCTTAGCGTTGGTCTCTTAGGTTGGAACCTTGGAATAGGGAATTATAGTACTACGATCTCAATTGCACGAATTCCGTTTGAATTGTGAATTAAATCTAATAATTCTGGTACTTTATTTATGCGACAGATTTCTTCTAGAGACTTCTGAAGTCTTATTTAACTTTTCATTTAAAAATTCACATATTGAAAGCAATCTTGACGAGTAAATAATGACGACAGCCGTTACGGACTTGCCGAGTAGGCTTGAAGATTTTGGTGAAATGAGACTTAATTGTGCTAGAAGTTATTCCGCCTAGCACAGTAAAATTGAGTTAGCTTTTACTTGAATGGAGTTAACATAACACAGTAAACATTACCATAGTTAACATTAACAAAGTTAACTTCATTTTGGCCCTGTAGTCCGGGACTCGGCAATTTTCAGCGTAAAATATTTCAGAATTTCAGCTTGCGTCAACATTCTGTCATGATAAACTAGTTTGGATGCTTTTTCAGTGGATTTCCTATAAAAACAAGTCGTTTATTTTCAGGCCTGAAAAGGCTTCGTTTAACGTATCAGTTTTCAATATTTTATCGCTTGGAAAACTAACTAGGTACTGAACGTTTAATCATTTATGACTAAAGGAATGTGTTAGAAATTATGGATACTAGAAATATTTCATCATAGCTTTAACATATGTTTATCTAACTGTTGAAATTTTATTTATTTTGTTGTGAAGCATTTTATGATGTTGGAGCTTCAATTTCAAGTATCAAAAATGAAAAAAAAGTCCGCCAGACCATGAATCTTCCTGAGCGCTGAGGTATAACTTTTATGCACATACGTGTCCCAAAAGCGATCCTTAATGCAAATGTGTAAAAATTACGAACTCAACAACACTAAAAAAATTCACATCTTTATACACGTTTCTTATCTCACGTCTACGAAATACGATATATCGAAAAAACAATAATCGGCAACTATTCATCGATGCTACGATATTTTAAATCCTTGTTTCTGTGACGTTGGTTCCGCTTTTATAATGTATCGATTACCATTACATTGATACTGTTAAGTGACCTATGTTTGAGCGATGTTATGTTACTTCGAAAATTCACCTCCTTTTAAAACCATAAGTGGTTGTGTCGAATTGCCTACAACCCTCACACGAAACCGTATCCGGTAAACTATTTTAAAGTACAGAGGCCAAAGTTTCCCAAAACCGGAGCACATCAGGCGGGAAACTAAAATGAGGGTATAAATTCCGAAACATCGTTACACTTGTACGTTCTAACTAAACTGAATTAACGCAACTCGAACAGTATTAAAATTGTTTCGGAATGGTAGTTTTGGGTTGTCTTATCAGTGCAATATTATTTTGGTGCCTTGGCTTTTTAAAGCAAGCAGTTTTGTGATGAAAATATGTTGAAGTTATAAAAGTATATCCCGATTTTCATTTTCCATGAACCAGTGTGGAGTTCGTTGTACATGATAAATTATTTATACCTAGTAGTTATAAACAGTATACGGATTAAGCTATAACAAGTGTCAGACTATATATACTGGGACGGAAAGAAAGTCGTCTTATTTGTCTTACAAAGAGTTACGTCACCACTCTAAAAGCTGAACTAAAGTGTTATACTCACTTCATCGCGTCGTCACATCAAGCTTCGTATGTAAAATCGGATGAGGAAACTGATCTCATTTTTAATTTTACTTTAACCCGGTTTTGCCATCCAAGATTTTCCAATTGAGAAATTCACGGGTTCAAAGAAATAAGCCACTGGAATTCCGAATCCAATTAAGGCTAAACGGTCTCCATAAAGGCCTGAATACTGGGTTATAATCTCAGAGCAATAAAAGTGCACGCCACGCGATGTGCTTGCACACGATTTAAAAAACAACAATAATATGTACGTGGGCTATCTCTATACATCTAAAAAGTTTGACAAGGGTGGACAGTTGAAGCGAAAGTGGTAGCACGTTTTTGACAGTTTTTCACGGGAATCTCACCAGCGGCGGAGAAAAGAAAAATTTAAAATAGCCAAAAAATTTAATCAATGACCTCGGTTGATCCTCCGAAAGAGATGGTCTTAGAACATGTAAGAACACATTAGACGTTTTGAAACGTGCTTTGTGTTCTAAAAACTATCTGGCACCCTGCACAGTCAGAACATACCCAAACGCGCGTTTCTATTCTCGTGTAGTTTGGATTTGTACAGACAACACTCGCCGAACGCAACGCCAACGCCTAATGTGTACTCGTACTTACAATAAACATGGACAAGATGAAATTATGTCAAATGCCCATGTAGAACTGTAACTATGCAATGCCCATGTAACTCCTGTGTCAGTCGCAGACAACATTTCCATGCCGACCTAGGACGAACCATCCAACTACACCATCCAACAGCAAGGCTAACTTCGAGAAGTAGGTCAATCGCCGAATCCAGCTCGGATGCCGAAAACGCACGCTATCATGTCTAACTATCATCAAGACTGTGCCCCAGTACCGTACAAAAAATTATAAATGAATGAACAGACTCAAGAACCAAAGAAAAAGTTAATTCCATTAATTTTACCAAATTTCACTAAAAATTTATGCGTGACCCGAGAGCTGGTAAGTATCTGGCGCTGAGCATCAGAATTGCATACAGCGCCAGCGGGACAATTCAACCAGCGTCTTGGGGACGCTTCCGACTGGTATTGATATCGACCTTATAACCCGCTATTGATATGGATCATTTGAGCCACCTGTATATTGTTTGCTACAGTCTGCAGTTAGCTCAATGGTTTCAATTGTGAATACCAATTCTCATTTTTATAAAGTAAATTCAAACAAATTTCTGCAGATTTAATTTAGCAGCAACATAGTCGTTTGCAAACGCGTATAATGGAATTGCACTAGCCACCAGCGAGTATTGTCTTGGAGATTTTCTATTAGAGTTGATTAAAACGGTGGGTGCTTTGGAAGAGGGTCACAGAAAATTTTATAGCAATAACCGAGGATAGAGGGAAATGTTTGTTGAACCCTTTGGTTTGTGTGATAGTGTAATAAAAATGTCGTTAGTGGTTTATTTGCGAGACAAAAAGCTTTTGCTTGTAGCTTCGTTCTAGTAGAATTTATTATGTTATGTGACTTTTGTTTCGATATGAGTAAGTAGCTTCTGCCCACGGTTTCGCACGCGTATTTTCAGTATAATAAGTACCCTATTGTTCGAGTTCGGTTACGATCTAAGTGTATGCCAAATTTCATCTTGATATGCTCAGTAGTTTTCGTGATCTTAGGTAACAAAATTTTCACATTTCACAAACTTTCGTATCTATAATATTAGTAGAATACGCGATTCTTATTTCTCTTTCCTAGCCACAAAGATAATTCTATTCCCTGCTTGGACCGCCCCAGGCCGTCTATTAAATAGTAAATAAATAATGTTGGACAATTCACACAGCATTATCTAGCCCCAAGCTAAGCAGAGCTTGTGTTATGGGTACTAGATAACTGATATACTTAATACAATACACTACATAGATAGATATTTTTTATTATACATAGAAAACATCCAGAACACCATGAACAAATATCTGTAGATCTTACAAACATTTGTCCCGAGGCGGGAATCGAACCCACAACCTCCAGCGTCGCAAGCGGACCTCCGCCCGCCGCGCCATGGATGTCGTCATATAATAAGTGGCTTTATTGGTTAAAGCAGCGTATGTTATTTGATTATCTTATGTAATTTATACGCTAAACTCGAGTCGAATCCTATCCACTTCAGTAGTAATGTTGTCAGTCAACTAAGGATTACTTTATCTTTATTTTTTATGTTGGTTGCCACGATACAGGGGTTATTCCAGTTTTCCCCATTAAGGGGGATTTGCAAGGGGGAAAACTGGAAGTAAAAAAAAATGAATTCCAGTTTTCCCCCTTAAGGCTAATCTTCAAGGGGGAAAACTGGAATTCATTTTATTTTACTTCCAGATTTCCCCCTCAAGGGGGATTTCAAGGGGGAAAACTGGAATAATCCCGATACAGGCCCAGCCTAGTGGGGGAATCGTTGTCACCTGAGTCCAAAAATCCTCTCTACTTACTCAGTAATAAATTGTAGTACCTACTACGATTTCTATGTTTAATTTTATTGGGTAAGCTCTCTTACATATTTTCATTTTTTCATGTCTATGGATGTATTTTTTGCGTACACACAAACTTTTGCGTTCACAGCTTTTACCTGCACACACATCGAAACCAAACCACTTTTAAATAACTTGCAATCAAAACCTGTTCCTGTTAGGCTCCAGCTTAATTAAGAAGCTGCAGTAAATTCCACCACATTATAGATTCTAGCTGCACGCTGCAGCGTCGTATCTCATAATGGAAGATTGCGGTCACTATTTCATTGCCCGAGGCTGGTCTTACTTACTGGACTCAATAAGGCTTCTAGGGGCGCGATCACACAGATGGTGAATACGACTATTCTGTAGTCTTTTGTTTCTTGCGGGAAAGTAAATCTACACACCAAAGTCGGCGACACCGCCCGTGGGTTGGTACGACATGTCAGTTCATATATGTCGTCGCTTTTACCTACAAATATACGAAAACACTATCGAATATCTCCGAGATGATTAAATTTGGACTAGACATTCTGACTGAGTAGAGTATAATAGTAGTGTCGTTGACCTGTATGGTAAAAAAAAAACCGCTTCTTTCTGGTATTCCGGTACCAGGTACCGGACAGAAGCGGCTTTTCTCACAAAAATAGCCCAAAGAGACTTCTATATGTATAAATATGGGAAGAATTGAAGAGTACAGTACCGTGAACAGATGCCTTTACTAAACGCAGGTCTTATTGGGCCAATACCACCCGTATTTCAACATGACTAAGGATAATTTACCGCTCCCAGCGAATGTTATGGCGCATCTGGCGTTTTATTAGTTTCCTTCTGTTGACTTCGCATTATATGGTATGCGATCATGCGTGTTGCACACAAACGCATTTTACATTCACAACCACTTGCTTCACGTATATCATGGAAAAATGTGTCTAAACAATCCACTAACAACAGTTTGCATTTAGCCCAATTATTTCAATCGTAAATACTAGTTGCAATTTATTTCTTTTTTGTTGTAATAAGTTGATTGTAATTTTCTTTGTGAATAAAGATTTATCCACTAACGACTTATATCGTTCACATCAACATCACATCTAACAGATATTGAACAGAAATTATGTGAAAAGTATAAGTATAAGTAGTACCTTATAAATCGCGCCCGATCAGACAAGACATAACCTTGCCATAGTTAATGTTTGTCTCATTTCTCTAACAATTTACGTCTTGTCAAAATTGAATGGAACCTTGTTAAAGTAAAAGTTCGACCGCGTTTGTCTGAGTTCGAAAAGATTCCGTCCCAGTGTGATCGCACGCGAATATCTCTGGTTATTTTTTTAATCCCCAAAGGAGTAAGCTTTGTGCCGCGTTGAACCGCTGGCTGTGCAAAATTATCTGTGCTCTTCGAGCCAGACGACTACAGTTGTATGAAAATGGCGTTGGCTAATTTGAAGAGCCCTTTTTATAAAACTTTTCCGTATTATCAGACGTTCCAAGGGACTCGCTCGTTTGGTTATCTCACCTAAATTCGTTTCTCAAAGTTTTTCCATACGGATATCTTTTTATCTGTGTTTCCTTGAGTTTTTTTAGCACAAGTGGTTTGTAATACCTTTCTTTGAATACATTTTGGTACCAGCTAAAGTTAAAATTAAAAAAACCTAGAATGTCAGGTTACCCTGGTTTCTGTTTTAGAAAATTTTATTAATAGTAACGTTACTAACAAAGTAAATTACAATCAAATAGCGACGCGTGACCCGAGAGCTGGTGAATATCTGGCACAGCGTATCAGCATTGCCATACAGCGTGGCAATGCAGCCAGCGTCTTGGGGACGCTTCCGACTGGTGTTGATATGGATCAGTTGAGCTATCTGTAGACTGTTTGCAACAGTCGGCAGTTAGCTCAATTGTTTTTCAATTAATAGTAGTTTTTTTCTTTGCTTACAAGTAAAATTACAAGTCTCAAGTACAAGTATTTACAAAATAAGTACCTACTTTATCGAACCGTTAATATAGAACTGTGTTGTATCATTATATTGATAAAACCCAGTATATATACTTTTATCACACACAATAGAATATGAATACGACATAAAAGTCCACAATAAACCTAAATCACACAACAAGAACAAGAAACCATAATATTAACCGTACACAACTTTGAATTTATGATGATGTATAATTCATTGCATCGATATTCATGCAAATTCGTGCGTTTTGCATAAAAAGATCACCGGCGGAGATAGCAGCATGGTAATGCGCTTGTTTTAGACGATATTCACTCACTGAGGGCTTCTTTGTGACTGAACGGACGTAGGCTTAAAGGACCACCCCAATGGGTGTGCGTAACGGTGGCGAAACCTCGCGGGCCGATTCGAGGAATTCAAAATAGTGTAAGGCCACAACGCACTGCTCGATGTTAGCTTGGATGGTTGCTGTGATGGTTGCTTCGATGGTGGCTTTGACGGTTGCTTCAATGGTTTATATGTGAGTAATTTAGTTACTTGCCAACTCTGACTGGCCGCGGCCTTTAGGCCACCATAGTTGTATAAATCCAGAAAATTGTGACATTGCCCCGGCAACGACTTTTTCTAGATTCTCGCCTGGATGTTGATTGCCGATCCATGCAACTGGCTATGCTAGACGCTAGCATTGTAGCAAGTCCCATACATTTGTATAGGTTTCTCATCTTCCATGACTATCATCTTACAGTGCAAAAAACAATTATGATGATGATGAAGTCCTAGCCGAATTTTGGCCACAGCGGCTACCCTCCACGGAGACTAATTATGTACGCAGGACATATTATAGTGCACAAGTGTGTGGTCACACAGGCCCACTCTCTGCAAAAACAATTGTGATGATATGTTATATGAGTCACTCTACCCGTCGAACTGAAGCAAATGACGAATCATCCGCCCAAAAGCTGAAATGTTCGAGTTTTGATACGTTTTCATACTTTGAAAATCAATTACTAGTATTGCACTGTTTGGTTTGAAAAAGTCGCTTTCAGCTTAAATTCTCAACCTCGATTTGAATATTCCATTATGATTCGCTTCGTAAAAACATTCAGCTTTCGATTCCATTCAATTTCATCACGACTTCACGAAAACCGCATTGCAAACAGAAAACGAACTGTCCGATTCGCCAGTCGACTAAAAGACACGTGCAATTTGTCGATTTAATCTCAACAAGTGACAAGCGTAGCAGTCTATATAAAACATACAAAACATTTACCTACGGTTTTTGTTATTATAGTGCATAAGCCTCGCACTCTGGCTAATTTCTGATGCGATATTATTTGATTTCTTAAACATTTACCTACCTTTTTAAAAATACTAGGAACTTATAGTTGATAGCTTTCAAATAAACTAGACACTAGACAAAACAAAATTAAAAAAATTATAAACGCGCCGACGTTTATTGGCTAAACAGATTTTCATGTAACATGGCTAAGAACACTCAAGATAAAATTATCTATGACATAAAAAAAACTAAACGAAAATCGGTTCATCCTTTTGGGAGCTACTATACTACAGACAGATACGTTAAACTTATAGCACCTCTTTTTGCGTCGGGGGTTAAAAATGAAGGCTAACAAAGTTTCCCTCCATTGAAAAGTAGCAAATATACGGCATTGCAGTGTACCAAACGAACTGTACTCAGCAATTATGATACCTAGTATCTTTTTGACGTGACAACATCTTATAATTCGATAGAGCCGGCTGCACGCACGAAAAAACATGACGTCATGCGGCGTTACCTCGTCATGCGGCGTTACCTCGCTCTGAGGTAACGCCGCATGTAAGGCTTGAAGTGCAAGCGAGAGCGCTCGACATCCGTCTCTCTCCTACTTGAGTGAGCGATGCGTCTGCGTTGTCACGTTCAACTATCGTCAGTAAACCGACTTTACAGACAACCAATTTTTTTTTTAGCAGTAAGCATCTTTTGCCGAAGAAAAAGAAAACGAGGGGGTTCTCATGTCTACGTGTAGGTATATTTATTTTTTGTACCGTCACATAATAATAATGTAAAAATACGCGTTGAATACAAGTAATGGAATAAGAATATAAAGAAAAAACGTTTCTAATTTGTTTTCAAAAGAGGAAATAAAGTCTTCGAAATTAAAAAAATCGTAGAACAAAGATTATCGATGTCCAGAATCCCTTTCCATGGCACCCTGTATAAATTAGTCTGATTTCGATGATTATTTCGAAGTTGGTCGGATGTAATTTTAAAAGCACTCATATGGTAAAACATGTTTAATTTTTGACCTACCCATGGATTTTATCAGAAAATTTTTAAGCTTGTCTTTACTTTTTGCCTTCTGTCTAGAGATAGTGATGTGATGAGAACCACAACGTTTGTCAGTACCAAATCGAATCGATTTCCAATCGCAACTTTGTTTGTTCAAATAACTTCATTAATGGTTTTTAGAGTTGTGTCCTGCGTACTAACGAGGTTTAAACTGCCGTTTGGCTTGATACTTGATTTAGCATAATTTGATAGAGTAGATTGTGTTAAGGCTGTTTGAAATTCACAGCGGGATTGTGGACTAATCAGATAGGAGTATAGGAGGAAATAGTAATTCCTTCCCCGAATGCAATTCCCAATAAAGGTGAAAAGATTAGAAATGAGTTAGATACAATTCAATACAATGTAAAATGCGTTTTAATGGAGTCATGTCGCCAAGACAGCCCCCCGGCTATATTTCAGTTATGGTCGATGCGATATTTGAGTATTGAGGCCGTTGACAGGCCGGATTCGAACGCTCCGCACTGTCCGCATCAAACGGATTTTAGTATTCTTTCTATAAGCCAAATGCCAAAGAAAGAATGACGGCGGCGACCCGTTTAGTGCGGATGACGTAATTATTCGTTTGCAAATGGTCGGCAATCCGGTTGCTGCGGTTACAGCGGACGCACCACCCGGCATTATGCTCAAAAACTGCGTCTGATGCTGACAGTGTTTTGTCAACTTGTCAGCGGCCCGACGTTTGGTATGTAGACTACATACGGGTCGGTTCAAGTCAAGCCATAACATGGCTTGACTTGAACTTCTTTTCAAATGCTGAATCATTAAAATGTTATATTTAAACAAAGGTTGCACCTGAATGAACTCCGTGGTATAGAAATGACGGTGTAGAGCTGTTACGCAACAGATTCATTTTTGCCGTTTCATACTAAAAAAATGTCAGCGTTTCAACTCATCATCATCATCAGCCTATACTAGTCCACTGCTGGACATAGGCCTCAGTCTATCGCAGACCGTCATCCCACCTGGCTGGAGGGCGTCCTATACTACGTTTGCCGAGTCGTGGTGTCCACTCAATAACACGTTTACCCCAGCGGTTGTCGGTTAATCGCAAGATATGGCCGGCCCACTGCCACTTCATCTTGCTACTTCTTTGAGCTATGTCGATAACTTTGGTTCTTTGTCGGATGTATTCGTTACGAATTTTATCCTTCAGAGAGACTCCGAGCATAGCTCTTTCCATAGCTCGCTAAAAGACTTTCGTTTCAACTCACGTCAAAAAAATAATATTTTGTCGGCGTTTCTACCCAAAATTCGTTTCCATTTCTCACCATAAAGAGATCAAGAGATTTTGTACAGTCAGATAACAACATTAGTAAACTACAGATTATTTTAAAGCGTCGGTTTATTCTACTATTTATTCGTAAGGTTTATTAGAAAGAAAACATATTATGTAAATTCACCGTGCTACCAGGAGCGCATAGCGTAGAGGGGTTACGCGCAACATCGCACTCACACCAACACAAATAAACGATCTTAACCATACATTGACATGACATTATGGACCTCACACACTTGTGCGCGTCGAATCTAAGTCATTCCAGCTAAGCCGTGTGAACATGGAATGAAAGAAAAATGAAGCATTCACTCAATTGAACATTCATTCGAGTGACCCGGCTGATATCACCTTTACGAATTCATTTGTTTCAATTCGGTTTTTTCGACTCTCTCGGCGCATTTGGTTTTGCTAAAAACAATTCCGAATAGAAACGAAATCCTCAAAAAAAAAAATCGCCCCACACAATTTCCGTCAATATTCGGCAATTTCACTAATGGTGTATGAATATTCATGCACAAGTCATTATCGTTTTAAAAACGTAAAATACAAAGTATGGTTTTCAATCTGGTACATTTTTAACTTTTGCCTTATTTGATTTTTATTGGAAACCTTCACTTCCGTCAAAACCATCAAAAACCTTCTAGAAGCACAGAGTACTAGCACTGCCTATTTGCATACAGTCGTTCGACGAAGGCGTTTTGACAGGGCAATCGTGCGGGGGCCCAAGGGACGGGGGGGCGCTCTCGAGTTACTAAGACGGTGATGATGTATGTGTCGTGGCCATATCCTAGAATTGATCACTTCATGATGTATCCGACCATTTCACGAAATGATTGTATTTCATGATATGGCCAGCTAAAACTGAATAATTGACTATATCGTTTAAGTATCAACGTTTAATGATATTTCAATCAACGTTTGGCCATATCATTAAAGTAGGGTTTTCTTGACAACAAAGGTTTAATAAAAAGTCGAAATAACGGAGGTACTTTATATTTCTTGCTAACGTATTTTTAATGTTTTCTATAAATTTCAGTCGGCTACCATGACCGTTTTGTGGATTTCTGTTAGTAGGTATTTCATAATATTTTTCCATGGGTACGTATAGCAGAGAGAAAAGTATTCAGGACGTCATCACGCTGTTCAAGTGTACGGACCCGGACGACGTGCCTGACTTCGTCGCGAAGGAGCTGCACAAGCTGCCCCCCGTGACGTTCGACCACGTCGATGTGACCAGACTGCTGAAGGATGTCACTAATCTCAAAGCTAGTCTGGTTGAAGTGAAAATGAAGTTGGAGGCGTCCGAAGTTACCATCAGTGACCTTCGCTCCGAGGTAGCATCATTGCGTGCTGCCACGGTAACTGGGTCACCAGAGGCTTCGCACGTCAACGTGCATCGCGGAGCGCAAAGTATGTCGGCGTCATCGTTCGAGTCAGCGATATTGGACGTGTCGCCGGCCGCGGCTGACAACACCGCCAATACTTTGCGGTCGCTTCGCCCGCCCCCCGCGTCACCACGTGAGGGACCGACACGTGCGCGCGCGCCTTCCCCCCCGCGCGCATACGCCACCGTCGTCGCCGCCACCGCCGCACCCGACGCTGCGAGCTACGCCGCACCCGCTGTGCACCCGCAGCTTGCGGTGCGGTCTAAAAGGAAGGGGAAAAAGAAGCAGCCCTGTGAACCATCACGTAGTGCTGCGCCTGCGCCAGCTCCTGGGAAGGTGCCCTGTGACGCGGAGGGTCTTAGGTCTTAGGTGGAAGTACTCTTGTTTCCGCATTTAGACTCGTGTTTGGTCCGCATTTAGACTCGTGGTGTGACGCGGAGGGATTCACCGTGGTAGTTCGCAAGAGCCGTAAGCCCACTAGCCGCAACCAGTGCGGTACTGGGCCGAAAGATCTGAACTCTGGTTTCCGAGCGGAAGTACCAACTACCCAGCTCTACGTCTCACGCGTCCACTACAGTGTGGAGACCAAGGCTGTGGAGGAGTACCTAAAAATGAAGACTGGACTCTCGATGCGCGTCGAGAAGCTGGAGTCTCGCCATAATGTCAGCTTCAATTCATTTGTGGTGAGAGTTCCAACTCAACATCTATCGACCTACTTAAGCGCAGAGTTTTGGCCGAAGGGTGTCAAGTTCCGAAGGTTCACTGGCCGCCTGCAAGGGGACACCGCCGTGCACCGTCGTCAGCTGACACCCTGATTGCGTCATCTACACGTCGACGCCGTAATCACAATGTGTTATTAATTAAGTTTTTTATATTTTATGTATGTTAGTTTTAAGGTATATATTACTATGGACCGTAGAATAAGTTAAATAAGATCTATAACTTTTCTATAGTCTGAAATAAATGAATTAATAATAATAATAAAAAATAATAATAATAATAATAGTCTAGTCTACTAGGCTTTCGTAAAAGTCAAGTAGTTTTGTATCGTAACGACGTTTCACATTATATGTTTATCTTCAATTGGCACATAATTATTAGCTTTTAAAACAGAATCATTGTTCACCGACTATCACAAAAACATTCAAAACAAAACAACATCAGCGCCTCTAACGGTAGATACTCGTATTGTAACTATTTCACGATATGATCACTAATGTTTGATATGGCCACGACATATGCAACTCGGGAGCGTCCCTCCCCCGTCCCGTCCCTAGCCCCCGATGGCCCAGTCAAAACCACGTCAAAACGCCTTCGTCAAACGACTGTATGCATATGGGTAGGCTGTGCCATCACTGAACTTACACCGTTTTTTGATCGTTACTAGACGTTCATTTTAAGCTAGTGAATCAAATACTAGGTAATAATAAGATTCTGACTATAAATAAATTATTTTAACAGAAATAGTCGCGTCAAAACAGTAGCCGTGAACTGTATTTAATATTAATGCCGTTCGTTCTACATTTTAATTAATCTGTTCAGAAGCAAAACAATTTGTCTCTAAAAGTAGAATCGCGTACACTTTGGTTAGTACAGTCAGCGAGAAAAAGCAAAGCAATTAAATATACCTAATTTGAATAGCGATTTGTGAAAAGGACTTTCGAGAAAGTTTTACCACTCTCCGTTTCTTGAACGAAGGCGTCAAACTCCAGTTCCGCTATTTAAATTTCGTTAGTTTTAGGCTTGTGATTTATAAACGACTAGCTTCTGTCCGCGGCTTCAAACGCGTATTTTCGATTTAATAAATGGTCTATTGTTTAAGTTAGGACGTTCTTAGCGTATGCCATATTTTATCTTGATCTGTTCAGAAGTTTTGGAGATCCTAGGTAACAAAAATTCTGTTTATACAAACTATCGGCCTTTATAATATTTGTAGGATATAGTAGGATAGTAGGAAGTAGGATTAGTAGGAAGTAGGATTAGTAGGAAGTAGGATTAGTAGGATAGGATAATAATCGAACGATTACATTCTAATTGACAATATTCGATAAAGAAGTTTTCATACCGTGAACTTCAAACTTAACCGATGAAAATTCACGAAAGTCCAGAGGAAAGACAAACTGCCTTTTACCGATTCCCTTAGTCGAGTCATACGACATCCACGGGAGTTGAAGGGGTCGATTCTTACGCTGCCACTGCCGTGGTACTCGTACGCGTCCAGGTGTTAACAACAAAACCATAAAGTAAACACAAAAATTACGACTTAAATTCCATTTTCCTAACTACAATTTTTCACGCTGGGAAATGGGATAACCATGAACATAATGTTTTACAGAGAGGAAGACTGTGATAATGCAAAGTACAGTGGCGGCTTTTGTTCTCTTTTGTTGTGAATTTAGTTTGTTTATTAATGTAGTTCAAATTAATTGGTTATTTTGGGACTATAATACAGCTGGTATTTTATTGTTGTAAGTACAGTTTTAAAAATATTATGTGCATGCGCTTTTGTACGAAATTTGATTTTTCACACCTCTATCCTAATTGTTACGTTATAGTGGTTTAGAACATAGAAAAACAGATTTTGATAACAGATTGATAACATATAAATTTTATTATTTGACAGTAATTATACAAAGGAAAAACTAAAACTCGAAGTTTCCTATTTAGTTCTCAGACGTTCATGAACACAAAGCAACGATAGCGAAAGGCGTTTAATTAAAAGACTTTCAGTGCAAAGAGCTTTTGCCCGATTAAAGCGTTTTCCCTCCGACTGTACATCTTGTTACGAGAAGCGAGAGGAAATAAATGGAGAAAATGTGTTTTCTTTTGCACTCGAAAGTACATTCCACAAAGAACTTAGGAATCGCGCTACATCATTATGTGAGTGGCGTAGCAGTGCTACGGCGTAGCGGTGCTACGGCGCAGCACCGCTGCATTTCACACACTGTGAGTCTAGTGCGGTGTATTTATCAGAACTGGGACATTGAACGATTTGTTTGTCTATAAAACTATCGTAGTTTGAAAAGTTCGCTTAGGGTTAACTACGAACCTAGTTTGTGTTGGAAGAACACTAACGTTTCATCACTTAACGAGGGATTTCTTCAGGGCCAGTGCGGGTGATGATTTGTGAATTTCAAGTATCCCGATATAAGCACACTGCTGTAGGCTTCCACCAAAGCCACAGAAAGCGATCTCAGCCGCCTTCATCCATTAACTCTCCGCAACCGATTGAATGTCGTCGATTCACATACTGTTTTTACCAAAATAAAAAATACCTATAGATAACATCTTAAGGCGAATAGTAGGGGTGATAGTGGCGCCACTACATATTTAATTTAATCAAAAAATCGGAACGCTGGTAGACGATACCCATCACAAGCTTTTATTTAATGTATTTGTAATAGTTTTGTTTTGTGTTATTCAATCAAAAACCTTGTTTGGAGAGCTTGGTGGCCACCAATAGGAACTAAACTCTTGAGACAAGTATCTGCCTAAATAATACAGTACAAAACTATTAAAGATACATTTAAAAAAAGCTTATGATAGATATCGTCTACGCGCGGTCCGATTTTTTGATAATTCCTTTGTATAACGTAATTATCAAATTAAATATGTAGTGGCGCCACTATCACCCCTACTATTCGCCTTAATGGCAATATTCGGAACTAGTTTCCAATAAGGATGCAACGTAAACAGTCGGAGTTTTAGAGCACGTTTTGGATAAACGTCATGGTTGTTTGTACGCGTCTTTCGAAAGAAAACAACATCTATATTGTAGTAAACCCATTTTCACCAAATTCTTTATAACCTACTAGCTTGTACCCGCGGCTTTGGACGCGATTTTTCTATAGAAACGTTTAAAGTGATTTCTATTCCATGAGAACTGATTTATGGGATAAAATGTAGCCTATGTTTGATTCCAGGATTAGAATTACTTGTACGCAAAATGTCAGCCCGATCTGTTCAGTAGTTTTGGCGTGAAGAGGTAACAAACATGTATCCATCCATCCATCCAAACTTTCGCATTTATACTATTAGTGTGATAGTGTGATTTTAAGCACAGTGTAAGACTTGAACTGACAACTCTAAGTATGTCTTGCCAGCGTTTACACTAAGAACAGCCATTAGCGACTAAGGAACACTTTGTTTCACAGAAAATAGAAGCTTGCTTGATATAGTTGTTTATTGAATCGTGGATTTGTAGTGAGAGCTAGTTAATGGATCACAGGTTCTTTAAAAGGAATCCAATTGACAAGGCTTAATTGGATTTCAGTTATTTTTAACTAGCCTGAAACCCAAAAGAGATTTAAATACGAAGTTTGTATGAATGGATGGATGTATATTTTACTTTTTCACGATTAAATTACTGAACCGTAACAAACATAATAGAAAACAAAAAAATAATGAATACATAATAAATGTATTCATTATTTTTTTGTTTTTTTTTTTATTATTAATTTTTTTTATATGTAGGTAATTTAATTTAATTTCATGTTATTTAATTTGTTTTAATATATAAATTGTATGATTTAATTTAAATTAAATTAAATGTAGTAGGAATACTAACATTTAATATAAGAGATCTTTCTGCTAATACTAATAAATTATGAATCACAGTTATCTGAAATAAATGAGTTTTCATTTAATAAAAAACAAACTCCATACTCTTAGTATCAACCATTGAACCAAATTGTTTGTTAAGTACCTACAGGTTATGAATAAAAGTTAATGAAGCTTACCCATTAATCTTGATCAAAGACTACATTTGTGCCGCCTCACGTTTGTAATTAGCCGGGATCCCATACGCTGCAGTCCTATTCAGTAAATAACACCTATGAAACAACAGAGTTAGGGCTTGCTGGCTATAGTACATGACGAAACATTGACAAATTCATTTATGAATTTAATTTTTACGAAAAATGTATAGCTGTGGCTAGGTACCTAACTCACAATGTATTTGTGCCTACTTTTAATTTTGTGTTTATTTTTATGAAATTACCAAATAAATTTTGTTTAAAAATATACATACATATTTATTTTTAAAATAACAAATTGTATTTGAAATTTTATACAAATATTTAAAAAAAAAAATTAATATTATAAATAAGTAATTTTTATACTTACTATATAATCACAATAATCAAATGTACCTAATCACACTTAGAAACTTATAATCGTCAAACCTATGTGATAGTTACTATACCGACTCGCTAATAACACTCCTTCACAAGTCTTTGGTTAACTTGGTGTTATTATTATAAGTTTCCCTTGTAATGTTATTTTATGTTGGTATTAATAAAAAACCCCCGAATAAGGTGGAGTGTTATAAGTTTTAAGTGAGTAAGGCTGTGCACAAACACCCAAAACCACCGCGCAACACAAAAATTGGTTGTCTGTAAAGTCGGTTCACTGACGATAGTTGAACGTGACAACGCAGACGCATCGCTCACTCAAGTAGGAGAGAGACGGATGTCGAGCGCTCTCGCTTGCACTTCAAGCCTTACATGGAACGCCTCAGAGCGAGGTAACGCCGCATGACGAGGTAACGCCGCATGACGTGGTAACCCCGCATGACGTCATGTTTTTTCGTGCGTGCAGCCGGCTCTATCGAATTATAAGACGTTGTCACGTCAAAAATAAGAATTTAAATACGGGCTAAACTCGTTATCTAAGATACATTTGACACACAATAACTTTCCATAAGCTTCAAACGTGGCTAACTTTAAGGTGGCCCGCGAGCTGTCTGTATCTGATGGCGCCAATATGTATTTAATTAATAACTAGTTTGAGCTCACATTTGAATGCTAATTTAGTGTTGTGTGTGTAAGCGCAAAACTATATAGTGTGTCTGTCTGTGGGGTCGTAGCTTTCATATGCGTGAACCACCGTGACCCTTTTCATTCGGCTTATAGGGCCGTGTAGTTCTTTACGCAATTCGCTAAGTTTCAAAATGTGCCCTACAAACGTCGACCAATTTTTATCAAACAAAATCTAAGATATCTTTCAAGGACGTCACATTTCGAAAAGAACAACGTAATCAAAATTAACTGTTCTTCAAACAGCATCTTACATTTTGTTACAAAATAACATAGGTAAGTAATCAAAATACGTTATTCTTTTCCCCAGAGATTACTATTTTATACAAACATACAACGGTTACCCCTTTCAAGATAAAGTTTAGAAACTTGGTTAGTGTGGTAGAATTTTAAAGACGATTTGGTTAGTCTTAAAAAGTTTCGAACTCGTGTAAGGTCTCGTTCCGCAGGTTAGGAAGGCTATAAAAATAAACAAAACAGAGAACTTTAGCCAGCTGTAGAAAATAGCTACTTTAGTACATACTCATACGCCCAAAGAGTTGGACTACCGTGGTCGTCGCATTGTTGTTAATAAAAGCTTTTTTTTAAATATTTATAATTTAATATTTGGATAAAATCTCGCTAACCTTTGAACCACTTCCTAAAAATTTACAACTTCGAAAATTTACATGCTTGTTTAGTTCCATACTACACGATTAGAAATAATCAAATCAAATATCCTATTGACATTCGTATGCTAGAAAAGGGATCTGTGATCTGTGATCTGTGGTGCGAGACAGCGCTACAGCGCTGTCTCGCACCACAGATCACCACAAATTTATTTTTGCCGTTTCGTACCAAAATACTACAACGTTTTAACAAACACAAAAAAAAATCAGGCGCTTCTACCCAAAATTCGTTTCCGTTTCTCACCACATAGAGACCACGAGAGCAGAACATGTTGACACATTTGATCTTACCACCAACTGTTTATTTATCTCATACCCATGTACTAAGTGTATAAACGATTTGAAGTTTGTAGTTTCAATCTGAACCGACGCCAGGGTCGGGACGTGAAAAATCCTCAATGGAATAGTAGCACAATCACTACCTTTGATAGCTAATAAATTGTTTATTTATTACATTATGCTACTTGAAAATCTTGCAATCGCTTATTTACCGCAGCTTGAAGCTATTGCGTACATATTTATACATCCTGTCTAACATACATCCTCTGTATTTCAACTCTGAGAACGAACGGATGAATTTGATTAAGCGAACGCTTTCAAGATAAATTGTGTGGAATCAGGAACCGACTGCAACCTAGGGGCTTTGTTGTTCGGAGCATTGTGTCGACGTTTTTAATTTATCGATGAACGTGTTATGCGCCCGCCACACTATGCTCCTCGTCATGCTCCTCGCGCTGCCGCATCGCTGCCGCGATGTTGCCCTGTCTGTCCACACACTGCTCTACTCGCGCGATTAATCGCTACGCGCCGCACTTGTCTATTCGTCGTTGCTACACAATGGACGTTGAAACTATGGTGGCAGCGAGTGCGTGTATTTGTAGTATAGCTAATTATATCAATAAATAAATAAATAATGCTGGACAATTCACACAGCATTATCTAGCCCCAAGCTAAGCAGAGCTTGTGTTATGGGTACCAGATAACTGATATACATAATACCACGGTACAATACACTACATATATAGATATTTTTTTATTATACATAGAAAACATCCAGAACGCGCTGGACCAATGTCTGCAGATCGTACAAACATTTGTCCCGAGGCGGGAATCGAACCCGCAACCTCCTGTGTCGCAGGCAGACCTTCGCCCAATCAATGTAATGCTACAAAGCAATATACATCGTCGACGTCGTCGGCATCCTCGCCAACGGAGATGGTGGATGACATCTATTCATCGCAATAGAACGATGGAAGTACCTAATATATTAATATAAACCGAAAACAAAGACGTGCGTCTCGCGTGAGCGCTCGGCACGAACTGCGGCCGCGCGAGTATGTGGACAGTCACTCGCGCTCGTATTGCCGGTCCTTTGACTCGCGGTCCAAAAACCGACAAAATAGGGAGCGATGGGCAGGACGAGGAGCATGACGAGTGGCATGACGAGTAACGTTGCCACACTACGTCTCTGCCTACTTTCCTCGCTACTTCCCACGCCACTCGTCGAGTGTGTGGCAGGCCCATTAGAGTCATGGCGAGTCTTGACTGGATCGTCATGACTGCAACATGTGGAGTCATGGTATTTAAGGCATGTTCTTACAAAATATTTAATCGGACAATTAACGTGTTTGACAGAAGTTTTCATACATTATACGTCACATAGTAAACCGAAGGTGCTAATTGCCCAATTATCTTTCGAAGAGCACACACACGTTTGTCAGAAGAATCCACGTTAGCGATGTGATGACTCGGCCAACATGTAATGTTTGTATGATCTACAGGTATTTGTTTCGGATTTAGATAAAAAAAATAGTAAATAAACAAGTAATGCTCGACAATTCACACACCATTATCCAGCCTCAAGCTAAGCAGAGCTTGTGTTATGGTACTAGATAACTGATATACTTAATACAATACATTACATAGATTCAAGACTTTATTCACAAAGAAAATTACACTAGTATTTACAATTGAAGCACAATTGCTTCAATTGTAAATATTAGTGTAATTTTCTTCAGATTGTTTGCAACAGTCTGCAGTAAGCTCAATAGCTAACTGCAGACTGTTGCAAACAATCTACAGGTAGCTCAACTGATCCATATCAATACCAGTCGGAAGCGTCCCCAAGACGCTAGCTGCATTGCCACGCTGTATGGCAATGCTGATCCGCTGTGCCAGATACTCACCAGCTGTCGGGTCACGCGTCGCTTCGACCAGACGCTCACATAATTTTTTAAAAACCCGAAGAGCCTCGGTACCCCACGCACCTAGGGTCTCGACTCCAAGGGGAGCAAATGTGTAGGCTTTGTCGAGACCTGCATATTTGCGCCTTTGAGATCTTCGGCCAAATCTGCCGCAGATAATTACATAGATAGATATTTTCTACAATACATAGAAAATACCCAGAACACATGGAACAAATATCTGCAGATCGAAAAACATTTGTCTCGAGGTGGAAATCGAAACCGCAACCTCCTTTGTCTGCGACCTTCGCTGACCGCGCTATAGAGGTCGTACAGACATTATGTATCGTCATCTAGTAGCCACAACACAAACTCTGCTTACTTTGGGGCCTGCTGATGTTGGGTGATATATATTATTATTTGTTTATTTTAAGTGGAGTGTATTATTGCCCTTAAGTGTATTATTGCCCAAAACATTTATTAAAAATTTATGTTGGCAGCTATTGCTGAATCTCATATACTTATGTTTATTATACCTTAGATCGTATGCAATTAATGCAATCATCTCAAGTTTTTGATAAGTCAAGTATAGCTTAAAAACAGGTCAAAAGTTATGTTTACAAGCACTAGGATAAAATCTACACTGGTCCTCTGTAATATTATATTCTATTATGTTAATAAAGAAATTTTAAAACTGAAACTGAAGTGGACGGACCATAGCCTGACCGCAGAGCTATGATACGTCTATTATACAAACACGTATGAAATAGTACGAAACTTTTCACGCCAATTGTCGGCGCTGGTTTTGATTTCTTCCGCTCCGTCGGTGATTCGCTCGGATAGATATGCGTTCAGCTTAAGGTCGATAGAGGGAAAACATTTATCTAACACATACACAGAACAACACCAACATTGGACATTTTATAGGGACTCCTTACAAACGGAGAGACGTGATCTGAATAACTAGCAGTTTAGTGATAAAGTGGTATACGGACTTAGAAAATGTTTATAAATCTGTGTGGATATGATCACGTGCTCTGAGAGAATGAGATTTTTTGACGATAGGACTGTATGTACCTAATACAGTCTCATTATAGAATAAAACGTCAAGAGCGAGTTGGACTCGAGCACTAAGGGTTCCGTATAATTGTAAGACCTTGCTTCTTGCCAAATTTCATGATTCTGGGTCTACGGGAAGTACCCTATAGGTTTGTGTGCATGTGATTCCCTTGTAAATTTAAAAAATTTCGGAAACAAATGGCAGTAAGTTTTGATTGCGTTGACTTAAAAGTTTTATTTATATCACAGCTTTAAGAGGTTACGGACTTGAATATTCAATGTTAATTAAGGTTTAAAGAACTTTATTTCACATACAAACTATACAGTTCATTTACAATAAGATAAACGTATATAAATACGTTTATCTTATTGTAAATAAAGTATAAACTTACAAAATTTAATGTGTGTTACCTCTGAGATCTAAATAACAAAAAATACCTTGTAAAAAAATGAAAAATTTATAGTTAGTAATTTGAAATAGCTGTAGGTTGTGTAACTACAACTCGATACCTCCACGCGTTCCTGAGAAAAGGGGGTTGACAGCCGAACAGACAGACAGACGGACAACAAAGTGATCCTATAAGGGTTCCTTTTTTCCTTTTGAGGTACGGAACCGTAAAAATCAAAAGAAGCGGGGTTCTCAGGGGTTTTATTCGGCATAGAAAACTTTGGTAATTCGCGGTGATATAAAAGGTAACAAGTACGTTTGTTGGATCAGTGCTCAACTGATCTGACTACTTGTTACCTGTAGATTGTTTGCAACAGTCTGCAGTCAGCTCAATTGTTTCAATTGTAAAAACTGGCAATTTGTTGCTATTATTTTATTGTAATTTGCTTTATTAAAAATGGTACCTACTCATATTTTAAAAACTAGCTTCTGCCCACGGCTTCGCACGCGTATTTTTGGTATAATAAGTAGCCTAATATCTAAATCAGACTTTGCTCTAAACGTACGCCAAATTTTAGCTTGATCTATTCAGTATTTTTAGAGAACCTAGGTAACAAAAATTTCACATTTGACAAACTTTCGCATTTATAATATTACTCGCTTCTGCCCGCGGCTTCGCACGCGTGGTTTCTATGGAAACGTTTTGAGGTTATTTGTATCCCATGGGAACTGATTTATGGGATAAAAGTAGCCTATGTTTGATTCCAGGGTTAGACTTAACTGTGTGCAAAATTTCAGTTCGATCCGTTCAGTAGTTTTGTCGTGAAGAGGTAACAAACATCCATCCGTCCATCCATCCAAACTTTTGCATTTATAATATTAGTGTGATATAGTGTCCGATTGTATTTTAAGAGATTGTGTTAACCTCTTTACATTCTTGATAAATATACCTTAATAATAAGTGTCATGGCCAAGGCATAATAAAGTCTTTTCGAAGCTATTCAAGGCGAGGCTTCCAATTCTTTAAACTTTTAACTTAACCTTTGCCAAATCGAAGATCAGTCGACCGAGGAGCCATCTTTCAAACTGCTTTAAAAGGAAGCTATAAATTTTACTATAGAAGTTTAAATAGACTTGCTTTGATCCGACGTGGCCTGAAAATATTCCAATTCAACATTTTGTGAAAGGAAATGAACGAAAGGATTTATCGAATTCTAGAATTTTCACAACTAAGCTCAATTAACTAAAACAAACATCGTAGAGTTGCTTATCAGGATACGGTACCTTGCTAACTTACTTACTGGCATGGCGCAGTGACCCGAAGTGGGTCCGGGTGGGTCCCTTGCCATTTAAGTCCAGTCAACGGTACGAAGTTCATGCAGATCTTTCTCAACTTCGCTCCAGCGGTACCTCGGACGACCAATAGGCCTTCGACCACTTGGGCGACCCATGTACGATCCGCTGGCTGCCCGATCCTCCCCCATTCGGACTATCTGCCCGAGCCATCGGAGTCTCGAGTCTTTGGTTTCTCCTATGATGTTCGGCTCGGACACTAGATCTTCCATTTCTTTATTTTTTCGAAGTCTCCAGCTGCCATCTTCCCGCTGGGTACCACAAATTTATATTATTCAAGCCAACAGATAGCTAATTACTACAGCAGGAATGTCTCATTTGTTTCCGTCAAGTCGTAGACAGCCTCCGGCACACTGCCAAGCTCTCATTGGGAAAACATTGGATCTGCAATTATACGTGTTAGCATCTGAGACATTGGCACGTTTGGGCCTCTGGGACGTTCTCAATGCATGGATATAGTCCAATTACTTGTAGGTTGGGTATTGTCTGTAGATTGTGGTTAATTTTATTGATACGACTTGATACGGCCTTAGGGTATGGTAAATTATTGTTATAACAACCCAACTACGCCTAACTTAAGCAAGCAAGGGTATATTAACCAGTATTATCTAACAATAACACAACAAAAAAAGAATTAAGGAAATTGGTCCAGCCGGTCACGTGTGATGCCGTGTCCAAGGGATATAGGTATTCTTTTTTATATACATACTAGCTGCGCCCCGCGGCTTCGCTCGCGTGGAAATGTATGTTTCCCACTTTCTTAATTTTTTCTTTGCTATAAACCTCACGGAGCCCGAGACCTTTCTAACGAATGCAAAACCGTGGAAATCGGTTTGTGCGTTCTGGAGTTATAGCGTCAGGAAGGAAAACCCGACTTTTTTTATATACCTAGTAGAAGATTATATAGACTACTAGCTGCGCCCCGCGGTGTTACCCGCGGTGGTTAAGTTCGTATTTGGATTATTTGATCATCCCACGGAAACACTGCACCGTTTCTTCGGTATCAAAAAGAGCCTATGTGTTTGTCCAGGACATAGGTTCAATCATCTAAAGCCGTTAAGCCGTTTGAGCGTGAAGGAGTAACAAACATACTCGCGCACACACATAGGTAAACACATACAAATTTTTGCCTTAATAATATTATATGATAAATTGTTCTGATTTTATAAAAGAAGCTGCCATAGGACAGAGCAAATATAATCGAGCGAATAGAATCGAGCTGAGATTTTGCTTGTCCTATATAAATTAAATATGATAATGATATCCTATGTAAGAGCTGCAGAATGGAGACCATGGAGCGAAAAAAGACCACAGGGGAGACACAAATGCGTGGATACGATGACTACAAAAGACCAGCTGGAGTGAAATGGATGGAAATTGCATAAGACCGCAAAGTATGAAGGAGACCTACACCCATAGGGTAGAAGATGGCTAAGAAGAAGAATTATTATTATGATTTGATACTTTATTGAATTGATACAATTTTAAAATTACACAAATGGTGGGTATAATGCCGATGGCATTTTCTACCTGCCAACCACACAAGGTCAAAAACGACAAAAAGGCGTGCTTAAACTTAGACTTAAACTTAGCTATGCTATAAATTAAGTATACAACAGAAAAAAACAATCTATTAAAATGTCTACTGTGAAAAAGATTAAGTAGTTAGATACTTACCTAAATTTAAATTAACTGTAGTTTAAGGTATACAGGGTGGAATTTTGTAATGCCACCTGGAGGGAAAGTACTCTTAATACTGTAGATAGAAAATATTACTCAAAGAAAACATTCCTTTAATTTTGAAAAGAAAGAAAACTGCATTCAAAGATTTTCGAAAATTCGCTTGCCACACCCGGGAATCGAACCGACTTAAATCTGTAAAAATTACACCCTGTATTTATATTGCATAGATCTTTAGGGTCAATTATAAGGATGAAATCTCTCTAACAAACTTAATAAATTAAATGAAAGGAAAACCATGAAATCTTAAATTATTTTAATTATTTACAATATATAAAAATGAAACCCGTTTTCCGTTGTCACGGCATCACGCGTGAACGGCTGGACCGATTTCGCTAATTCTTTCTTTGTTGTGTTTGTTATTGTCAGGAGAAGGTTCTTATGAAAGAAAAAATTAAGAAAGTTGGAAACATAAATTTCCACGGGGGCGAAGCCGCGGGGCGCAGCTAGTTTACAATAAAAAGTCAACTAACGAATTAGTTGCTCAAAAGGGGCTCCATTTTCTTGGATACACAAATTTATTCTTCTAACGAATTCATTTCTAGTAACTTTTAATAACGTGTTGTGGTGTATATTATAAATCGTATTCTGAACTTCAACTCTCAACTCGTTTACATTCGCATAAGATTTCATGTAAATTAGATTTTTTACATATCCCCACAAAAAACATCTAAAGGGGCGAGATCTGGTGATCTCGCAGGCCATCTGATTGTGCCGTTGGTACCAATCCAGGTAGGTATTTCAATTTCAATCGTCTTATCTAAATATTAATTCGTCATTTTAATGGATAAATGACGTCAATGATAATTATTAATTACTGACACAAGTAAACAGATGGATCTTTAAGTTAAAGTGCTTAACTTGACCCATTCAATTTATAATTTAAGATTTCATGGTTTTCCTTTCATTTAATTTATTAAGTTTGTTAGAGAGATTTCATCCTTATTATTGACCCTAACGATCTATGCAATAAAAGTACAGGGTGTAATTTTTACAGAATTTAGTCGGTTCGATTCCCGGGTGTGGCAAGCGAATTTTCGAAAATCTTTGAATGCAGTTATCTTTCTTTTCAAAAATAAAGGAATGTTTTCTTTTAGTACAATTTTCTATCTACAGTATTAGGAGTACTTTCCCTCCAGGTGGCATTACAAAATTCCACCCTGTATACTTGTAGCGAAATAACGGTTATCTAACTAGAAGAAGGGTAAAGAATTTTTATAAAATGCTCACGAGTCTTTTTGAAACAATATTTTGTTTCAAGAATGTAATAGCTACATTTTTTAACAATGACTGGTCCTGAACTACCCGCATCCCGAGGTTCCCCAGGACCTTCACCAGGTTATCGGTCCACCTTGCGGGGGTCTGTCCACTCTGCGCCTTCCGGTACGTGGTCTGAACTCGAGTCTTTTCGGCGAAACAACCTCCTGTTCTGCGAAACATGTGCCCCGATTCTCCAAGTACTAAAATGAAAAAGACTAGCCAAGTCAACAGCTACTCCTTGAATGAAGTAAAACATCAAGTAAAACCTTCATTCTGCTAGATAGGGTGAAAGTTCACGACGAGTAATCAAGATATTATAGCAACAGTGTACATTGGTCCGGCCATAACCAGTTTAGGGGATAATTGGCTGCTCGAGTGACGTCATAAATTCCTGATTCTGCAAGTTGTTACATAAAAGGGTATTATGCTCAGATTGTAGTAGAAAAGTTTCATCTTCAGCACCCTAAAGAGCTTGTACAAAAAAGGAATGGTTCAATTTATAAAACGGGGTCAGTTGAGAGGAATGATAGAGTGAATAAATTTAAGCAAATTGTCAAATCCTTGCTGTGCACCAAAAGGCTTACTATAAAATATGTGATTATCTAGAGGATAAAAAAGCTTGAGACTGGTTTTGCTTCAACTCGAAAAATACAACAACTAACAGGCCAAAGGTTTCTTCGTCGCTTTTTTACTTTAGTCTACATACCGAAGCGACAGAAATCCCGTGTCAGTGTTTAATTTTATAATTTGACCTTTTCTAAGTGTACATTTATTGTATTTATGGAAATAAAGACTTTTTGATTTGATTTGATTTGATTAAAACAGGTACTTTTTGGATAGAGGGTGCATAGACCGATGTGTCACTGTGAAGTCAGATCTTTTGTTATATTTCAAGTTGTTACAGTTCTTTCTACTGGTCATACAACAAAAATTTATAGGACGTCTCAGATCAGAGGCACACAACTCTCACGCAGCCAAAAATGTGCCTTCAAATATGGGCTTTTAACTCGTAACGTTTAGATGCATTTCATATTGACGTCATCAGATGACAGACAGCTCGCGGGCGTGTAAAGCTAGAGGGAATCCATTCTGTCACTGTGAAATGGATACTTAAAAAGCTAGCAAGTTGAAGTATTTGACATTTGCACATTTTTGTGCTGCGTGGTAGAAACGCGACATTATGGATTAAAGTGTGCATAGTTTTAGTACCTACATTTGTGCTAAATTGTAAACTTCTTAGTGATACTAACTGTATCTACTATACCTAAATGTGCATAGTTTACAGTACTGCTAAAAACAGATAAAGTTCCCTTTGAGCACTCTTTTGCGCTGAATACATTTGCATGTAATTTTGTTGTTTAGGCTTTTGGAATAAACGTTGGCCGTGAGTATAAATATTCGCATTTTCGAAAATCACGCTGAAATGAAATACACGTTTTTAATGTGATCGATAGTCAATTTACAAAAACAATACTGATATACAGATACAATACCTATACAATTTATTCATTAAGCCAATTTACATGTCAATAACTTGTGAATTACTAACTTAACTTGTAAAATGTAAGTATACAAGATTTTTACAAAGCTTAAACAAGGTTTGTTTGAATAATTCGAATTATTAAAAAAATCAAACTTCTATTTACAATTGAAGCAATTGACCTAACTGCAGACTGTTGCACATAAGGATAATACAAACGTGTAATTAATAAAACGAGGGAAAATGAACAGGCACCTAAAATATTAAAATTAGTAGCTGCAAAAGCATTGTCAAAAATGTAAACAAAACAAAACCTATAAAATCAAATCATAATAAGGGAATCTCAGATTAAATGCCAATCATACGTCCAGCAGTGGACTAATATAGGTTGATGATGATGATGATGATGATACGTGAAAATCTTTAATTGGCTCTCTGTTGTTAGTGCGTAATTTGATCAAGTTAGTTTAAGCCGTTGGTTTTCCAATAAATTAAATAAATAAATAAATAAATCATTAATTAAGAAAGTATTTTTGTCAGCAAAAGCTTCATCTAGATGTTGAAATGATCTGAATGATCATCTGGATGTTGAAAGCAGAAAAAGCAAACGGTAAAAAAAAGCGTTGCGTAAGCTGCCGAACGGCTGAACAGATTTTGACAAACAAGGTGTCTCTGATCTGACACTTTGCTACTCGTACATTAATAAAAAAAAACAATATGACGATTACAAGAAAAGCACAAATTCTGTGTGGTATTATTATTCTAAATTATTACTTGTCATTTAAAAAAAACGGCCGTCATATTCTAGCGGCCGCTTCCTAAAAACCTAAACATACAAAAACCTGGTAATTTTGTCGCCAACTGAGCTAAAAAGCATTCCACAAACTCCATTAAGACATAAATATGGTTAGCTTGGCTACGCTAATGAGGTTTGCTCAGCTAAATCAAACTAGTTCTGTTTTATTTTATGCGAGAAATTCATAGTTTTGAGTTTACGAATGGAGGTTAGGTTAGACAGCTTATGATAGGGTTAATTCTGTATTGGTTGTCACAAACATATGCTTCACCGCTCCCGCACAGCAACCGTATGGTTCCGAGTTAAATTGTGTTGACCGCACGCTGACCACGCGGTGATAGCTAGCAGCAAACTCGCTGTCCACACAAACTCGGTAAGCCGTACCTATGATCATACGTATGAAGCATCAAGCGCGCGGGCCGCTCCCTTAGTTCTAAAGTTCTGGCCTATTGAACAAAGTCATTACAAATTTAACGAATTATTTGATAAATTTAATCCTCTATTTTTAATTTTATTCCATTTTTTAAACTTAATATTATATTAGACAATCAATGTATAAATTTTTGCAATACCTATGTGTAAATGTATACAATGTAATTGTAAATTATACTTATATAAGAACTGACCTGTAACCCAAAACGTTATGAATAAATAAACTGAACTGAACTGAGCTTGCGGTTAGCAAGGCATCAAGTAGAGAAGCCAGTAGAGAATTTATATCTCTGAATCTCTGAATGCGGTCTCTACTGCGAATGATTGTCGCCTCACCATCCACGCGCGTCTGCAACACGACACTGGTACTAGGACCATAGTTTGTTTTAATTATTTTATCGTATTGAGATTAGACATGCTCGTTGACATAGTCAGTGTGAAAGTGATAAAAATTGTTTACATTGCCCTTTTAAAATTAGTTTTTAAAAACAAGGTACCGTTCATAATTCGTTAGCTTGGGCTTGATGATGCTGTGTGGATTGTCCAACATTATTTATTTATTACTAACTGACCTGGTGAACTTCGTCCCGCTCTCAACTTTTAAACCTTTCCTGAACTTACACAAACATTTCAAGACCACGATTAGCGAAATTGGTCCAGCCGTTCTCGAGTTTTAGCGAGACAAACGAACAGCAATTGATTTTTATATTTAAGAAGATTAATTCAGTTGCTATCCCTAACTCATACTTTAAGTACCATAGATACCTACTGCTACAATACCTACCTAATTTTAGCGCCAAACAGGATTTTCTGCTAGTTTTTGAATTCTGGCGACAAATGTTAAAAACGGAATCGTTATAATTTCGTTCTGTCCATCTGTCCGTCTGTCATACCCATCTCTGCAATGTACTTCTTCACGGTGCATGGTGTAACATACGTTTCTCTTTTATTTATTAATTGGTCGGTGAATTGCCTGAAACATATCCCTAAAATTAATGGCTGTATCGACTTAATTAACCAACTGTATAACCAAACATCTACATTCATCACTTTTTATTCGCTTGCTCGAAAAACTGTTTTTAAAGACCCGAGCTTACGGCTAGACGCTTTTTTCTTTACCCTTTGTCGTTACGGCGTAGATTTAGGGCATCTGAAATGATGAAGAGTAAAATAATGGGCACAGGGTGTCCTAGACGTGTGAAGGGTGTTGAGCGTTGGGTGTTGAGTAGAGGATGAATGGATGCTGCTTTGACAGCGTAATTTCAGGAGAGAATTCGTCTGCTGATATTTTACTAGCCTTCTATTTTAAAGATAAAGATTTTTTATTTGCGAATACATGTGTAAAGTAACGAAACAGGTAAATAAATTTTGTGAATCAGCATGCTTGACCGTAGTCGAAATTCAATAATATTTGAGAGAGAATGACGTACAATAACTTTATATTTACTAAAGTTTATCATCGATAAAAACGTTAATAATATAAAAACATTCAACACCAAAAGAGTTGGACATTTAGTTCATTAAACTGTTTAGGTATTTATTGAAAAATTTTAGGAGCCATACTAACAACACTTTTCCGCATTAACGCTGTATTTTAGCTTGGTGTATTTTTCTAGGTTTATGCTGTTACCCGCATCTTCGTTAGCGTGGTAGGTAGGGTACTTACCTTACTAAAAGACATCAGTGAACAGAAAAAAAACATTTACATAGTAAAAGCTAATACATCTGTGACTTCTTACAGACGAAGCATTTATATTATATATTACACTATCCATAGAATGTACCTGTTATGCAACTAATTGAATTATTTCGTTTCTTTGCTGGAGAAAAACATTCTGTTTAATTTGCATATTAAAAAACCAGATATGACAGCACCACAAATTCAATCACTATTTTGACAAAAATAGACCATTGCATAGACGGACTTTTTATCTATGTATGTGCAAATTATCAAACCCTTCTTTAAATGCTCAATCGGGGGCGAAGCCTTAGAAAAAATTGGCTATTGTTTAAGTTAGGCTACATTCTAAGTGTATGATCTCTTCAGTAGTTTTGGAGATCACGCCTTTAGTACACCTACGCATTCGTGTGCGGCAGCGAGTCTCTGCGGAACTACTGCGTAGCGAAATATCTGCGGAACGTTAGTACACAGCAATGTTTTCGAAATATGCCATTGTAATTTTTATATATTATTATTAATTATTATAAAATTGTATTTTTATAATCTGCGTGTCCAATTGCGTATAATACGGGATAATCTCGAATAGAATGCAAAAATAATTCAGTATTTTCGGCTTCCATTGTGCGAAATTCTGTCCTCACCGACGGAACGCGAGTTGACGCTTTGCGATGCGAAACATCACTAGCGAAACGTATGCGTCTGTGTAACGGCCATTTCGCAGGTCCTTGCGAAACAATACCGACAAGGACGCAACTATTTCATCTAGCTATATAGTAGAGCGAGACATAACACATGCGAAACGTTGCCATACAACTTACAGTTTTTTCGTCGTTTGGCTGCCGCATGCGATTGCGTAGGTGTACTGAAGGCGTAAAGGCGTTAAGTAAAAAAAAAATTACATTTCACAAACTTTCGCATATAGGTACAATATTAGTAGGACTATTATCTCATCTGTTTCTGTCAGTTAAGGTTCGACAATGTTTATAGTAAAATTACGTTATATTTATGTTTAAAACTTAATAAAGTATACTGTTGAATAAAGATTATATTTCAAAACAAGTGAGGTTGTGTAAACTAGAACGGTCATAACTTTGAAGTTTTTTGTTTTGTCTGTGCAAAGGTTCTTTGTACTTAAATGATGAGATAGCGCTTTGTAGAATCATTTTATTTTATGAAAAGAAACCTGAAATTTAAAAACTCGAAAGTTTCCAATTCATTTGTAAACAACAGATAAAATTTATAAAAGATACTTCCTACAACACTGGGCTCTTTGTTTAATGGCGTATAACAATAAAAAAAAACTAGGGTGTTCTTACAAATACGTTTACAAAGAGCATTTTTTTTTATCTTTTCAAGCATTGTAATTGTAATTATGCGGGTCGCTTGAGTTTTTGTTTTTAGGGTTCCCTCGTTTGTTTGTGGTGTTTACGACAGACCGGCAGCTATGCCTGTCATGTTTTGAATTTTATGACCCATAGCACTACTAAAATAACATCCCTACTATTTAGGTCAGCGGGGTAACATTTGCTAGATCAATAGTTACCTGGTGATACATGGATAAGTAAGCAACAGTATTTGTCAATACATATTTTTATCATGTTGTCCGGAAAAACTAAAATAGGTATGGATTTCTTTTGCTACAATTATTTTGCGAATCCTTTCGTAGGGAATCGCAATGAGTAAATTTGTTATTCTAACCTTCTCACGAAAAGTATTCTTAACGTCCACGAAAGTTTGGGCGTCGTAATTTATAATCTACATCATAAATCATTTATCTTTTTAAACCCCTGTATCACAAAAAGAGAGGGTTGTTATAAGTTTAACGTGTCTGTCTGTGTATCTGTCTGTGGTATCGTAGCTACCAAACGGATGAACCGATTTTCGTTTAGTTTTTTTTGTGTCATAGATAATTTTTATCCCGAGTGTTCTTAGCCATGTTTTATGAAATTCTGTTCAGCCAATAGAGGTCGGGTTATTAATTTTTTAAAATTTTGTCTTGTCAGTAGTGACTATAATTCAAAAGATTAAATAATCACTCTAATATTATAAATGCGAAAGTTTGGATAGATGAATGGATGTTACCTCTTCACGCCAAAACTACTGAACGGATCAGGCTGAAATTTTGCGTACAGGTAATTCTGACCCTGGAATCACAGAGAGGCTTTTTATCCCATATATCAGTTCCCATGGGATAGAAATAACCTCAAAACGTTTCCATAGAAAAAACGCGTGCGAAGCCGCGGGCAGAAGCTAGTAATATTATAATTTTCAATAACAACTTTCAAAGTGACAGTTACTGTCTGATTACTGTAGTAATCGTCACAATTGTTAGTAACATACATACATAAAAAAATACCGCCATAGTCAGAATTTTAAGAAATTATGCACCTTCAAAACAAAGATTTGCAACACAATCTTTACTACTCACTAAGCACAGAGTCTCACATGGAATAATATAGAACAGAAAATTGGGAAATCTTACCCCACCTCGGCGACTTGCTATCACATTGAGTGTTTCTATCGTACATTCTGATTGAATTTTCCCGAAGCGTTTCCAAATTTCAATCACCTCCTGCGAATAAGGTCTACGCTTAGCTTTAGCTTTCAACATTCAAGTTGGAATTCTGAAAATGAATCTAATATATATTTATCGATCAAGTATCGGTGTTTATACTGTATTTTGTACTCGATATTACAGAATAAACATCGATGAATGCAGTGGTATAAACTGTCTAGCTTTCTGTTTCTAGTCCGCCCTTGGCATTTGTATTCAGTAGATGTTCTGCTGTCGCCGTATTGTGAGAGGCAACCGTTTTAATGTCGGTAGATATTTATGGTGTAGTTACATGTCAGCTGAGTAATCACAAACTTTTTTTGAGTTGACAATCTGTAGGTGCCGCAATATTTTGAGTGGCGACTTTTGCGAGTCTTGTGAAATGGGTCGCGTAGGTACTTAAAGATGGTAGGTATAGAAAGCATTACAGGGCGCAATGTAAAGTGTTACACGACGAGCGATCGTGTGGTCAGTACGAGCAACGAGACGGATTTCAGCACACGCGTAACGTATAATGCTCGCTGCGAATGATACAACCTGGTAGTGACCGATTTTACGGGGCGTTGAACGTAGGTTCAACAGAAATTACAACTCATTTTGCATCGCTGTGTGGCTCAAAGGAATTTTATATGAAAACTTTATATATTATAATAAATGCAGTGAACGTAACACGACGAGTTTTACGCAACTTACAACTTATCACTTCGCCCACAAATCTTTTGTATCTATATAGGTATCTATAAAATGTTCTGCGCACATGGCTAGTCAAGGACATTATCATCTAGGTATCTTCTATATGAACATATACAAAATCAACAGTCCCCCACCCTCTGCTAACCAATCGACTTACTATGAGAATGGTATCTTCACAGAATCGGCACGTAGAATCCTTAGATGCTCAAAATCGTTTGGTGCTATTTGCACGGAGAGAGGAGATACATAGATCGAATGGTTTTAACCTTGAAACTTTTGACGTGCGTCCCTTCATCTGTAGTTTCTTAAATCTATGGTAGGAGACTACAAATTGTAATTTTGTGGCTATACCGTTGTCATTGTGAAGCTATTAGTTTAGCAGATTAAGGCCTCAGGTACCTAGAACATTTCCTTATTCCATAACTAAGAGGTCTTAAAAGCTGTGCGTCTACCGGATCCGGAACGGAGCGTACGCAGCATACGCGGCGTCGGGATATATATGCCTCGCATCGGTATCGGCAGATATGTCAATCTAGTGTACGCTGTACCATAGAAATCAATACAAAGCAACAAATCCTTACGCTCCGTACGTACGCTCTGATTTCGATGCAGTAGACGCACAACTTTAATGTCTCTATCAAAATGAAATTAAAACTGAACCTGACTGGCCGGTTGCCAGTGTCTGTCGTGCCAAATCACGTCACAATAGCAAAACGGTTCTCCTGTCGCTGTTTTCTTCTTACGAGTTTGCCTACTTTGCTCAGTCTGTGCCAAAATGCTATCAAAGAGCGAATCTTATAGCATTTCCGTCGCTTTGCTGCATGGCATTTATACATTTGTTAGTTGTTGACACTTGTCAAATTCACTTCTTGTATTTCTTTTGTTTTCGAAGCACGTTATTAGTCCTCATGAGAGTCCATATTCAATTTTATTTGGTGTCACTTTATAATGTCAAGCTAGTCGGGTTCAGTTTTAATTTCATTTTAATAGCGACATTTTAAAACATCTTGAATTCTACTTAAGCCGAAAGTTTGTGAAATCTGAATTTTTGTTACCTAGCATCCCCAAAAGTACTGAACAGATCAAGATAAAATTTGACGTACGTATAGAACATAGCCTAACTTAGACAATAGGACAAATGTTCTAGGTATCTGAGGCCCTACTCTGCTAAACTAATAGCTTTACTATGACGACGGTATCACCACACATCTTCAATTTTTGGTCTCCTACCTCACATTTTATAGAAACTACAGATGGAGGGACGCATGTCAAAAGTTTTGAGGTTCAAACCATTCATTGCCTAAAAAAATATAGGCATTTAAATTAAAATATAAGTTATCGTTGGTTGTGTCTCCTCTGGTAACTCATTTCTTCGCTATTTATCTAATGGTACCGGATCCTTAGTAAGCTGGTATAACATACTATGACTCTACATGTCAGGTCAGAATCTGCTCGGACAAGGCACGGACTGAGTGGTTTCGTAAGAGTAGCTTCATACGAGTGTACATAGCTGTGTAGGTAGTGATACTTTTCACCGTGATAATTTTCTTAGCCAACTTCGAAAAATTTCATGAGGTGCTTGGTTGTTGACGCCATTTTGTTTTCGTACTCGTATACGAGCTAGCTCAGTAAAGTAGAAAGCGGACTGAGTCTACTTAGACCAAATGCCGTCGTCCGAGTTTACTCGGATTAGGGGCTGCCATAATACGATTTGCGTCCGAGAAGGTATCTGAGACCACTCGGTCCGAGCAGACTCTGATCGTTTCAACGTGGCTTTACATACTTACCTACATAAGCACGGGCTGATACTTAGTTATTTGTTGCTCGATCGATACCTTTTTTCTTCCCTTTGAAACAGATTGTTCTCAATTCAAAATGTTAAACTAAGAGTAAACAAGATAAAATAGTACAACGCAAAGCCAAGAAACGTGTCAGAAGGAATAGCTACCTCATTATCCATCCGTTCCAGTTGCA
Source organism: Eupithecia subfuscata (assembly GCA_963564075.1). Taxonomy (NCBI): domain Eukaryota; kingdom Metazoa; phylum Arthropoda; class Insecta; order Lepidoptera; family Geometridae; genus Eupithecia; species Eupithecia subfuscata. The sequence continues at coordinate 14,130,132 of OY751105.1, forward strand.
TCCGAGCGAGACGCATGCCGGCGTGCTAAATACGCCCCAATTCCAGTAATGGCATGTAGAACTCAAGTATAGACACTGTGCTGAACTGTTTACTGAGTAAACGGTACACTAACTGTAAACTTAGTGAATAATGTATTATCCCAAGTTCTTAGAGATATTAAAGACATTAATGCATAATAGGATTAGGTACCTATTTGTCAAAATAATTCTTGTGGTTGCGGTCACTCATTGGTCTACTATAAAATATTCTAGTAGCCTAAGTAATCCCTGAGGATTACTAGACTCGAGCATATCTTGTCGAAAATGTATTCACATCAATCTTAACATCAATTCTTTCCAAAAAAGGCTGCGAGACAGAGAAACGAATAAAGATTGTGGATTGTCGAAATTATTTTCTTAGATAAATCCTCACGATATGTTCTATTTCAAAATGATAGTGATTCGAATATATAATATTTTCAGGGTAATGTTGGGCTGCCCCAACAGGGGCTGCCTCGCTTCTGCAGTGCAATGGGGATGTTTCCAGAGTATCAAACGGATGGCTTCGAAGCCATCATCCGCAAAAAAACTTCATCCCTGATCCACAGAGTGCGGGACAGCCACAACAGCATCCTGAAAACAATAGCGGATAGGTTCTCATCGCCACTGTAGGCAGGCCTGGTTCGCAGTGTGATCCCAGCAAACGTCTCTTTACTGTGATGTTCACTCTGGGAACGGGGCATGCTTATGTATGCTTATGCAATTAGGTATTCTGTATTTTTAAGGTTACTAATGCTCTTTCCATTTTTTATATATTTGTGTGCTTACTAACCCCATATGGATCCTTAGATATCCGAAATATAGATATTATATTTATCTATCTATCGATCTAGCACCGAGAACGGCATACAATAAACACATAACAATTCCTTTGTTGTGGTGAAAAGAGTGGAATATACTTAGCAAACTATTTGAATCCATTTTGTATTATATTAGTGGGAAGTTATCTGAAACTAGAATCTAAGTTAGAATTTCGCAATAATGAAAACTAAAACGAGAATATCTCAAATGTCAACCCTTCAGGCTGAATAGAATTAGCGACCGCCGCGGCGCTGTACGTGGTTCCCGACTCATAAATTTTTAAAGAGAAGCCAGGAATATTTTTAGATGGTGTTCTAGCTTGCTGTTATTGTAACAATTTTGTTATATTTATATATCTATGTCTAAAATAGGCATCGTTATAGAACGATACTCGGAAGCAAAAAATAAAAACACGATCATTATGACGATGAATTATCTTGGGTTCAGTCAACGCCAGATGAACTGTGATGTGTTGTACATATCCTTTTAGATAAGTTCATGCTATGTATTATTGTGTAGGTACATTAAGAATTACAGAACATACTAGTCATGTTTTTTCCAGCCGTAAACGATTCGTATATTTCTACTACTACTACTTCGAAAAACGCTTTTAAGAGATTAGCCTTGTTCAGTATTTTTGTCGACCAGTGTACATAAAAACGTCAGCGCGTTAGCGACATCTAGTTAGTAAAGTAATAAATAAAACGTAGACTGTCGACGAGCGTAGAGGCGCTACGAAACCGTAGCAAAACCGTAGCACCGCGTAGCTGTCTAGAGTCTACGAGCGTAGCAGGCCTCAAAGCTTTCAATTTAGTTTACTGAAATAACACCAGATGGTGCTGATTTTTACTGCAGTGTTTGGGGACACTGCTTTATAAAGCTACTGGAGCCAGTTGGCGTTATAGTTGAAAGTAGATCTCAAATCATTCCTCATTCTTGAATTTAAACTAAAGATTTCATAAACACATGATACGTTTTGTCTGGTTGATGCTCTAGAGAGAACATCCAAATACGTGATTATATCAGGTTTTTTTCACATATTATACTCATAACCTATGATAAAAAACGATTTATCATTTTATTCTAAAGTATATCTCATGTAAATGAGCTTCGTCAACGATGCGAGTTTAATTCCCGTCACGGGACTAAAAAAATCACTATTTATCACCAATTCTAATACTTTTGTTACTGTCTGCAGGTAACGACTCCATAGTGGGATGAATTAACTGCCAATCGTTAAGGCTCGTGTGTGACTAACAAATTGGTTCAGTCATTAAATCGAGTGTTTAGTTAGCCTGTATTGGCTTGAATTGGCCTGGTCGGTGAAATCAAGTGTAGTTTTCTGGTAGATTGTAAAAATAACTTGCTCCTGTCGACGGTTTGACTTGCATTTTCTGAGATTAAGTAGCTTTACAGCCCGATATATTAAGAACTTTTTGGTGAGATAGAGGGAAGTTTTGCTAATACTGATGATTTGAAGAATTAGAAAACTCAGTACCTACGCCAACAAATTGTCAAGAGTTAGTTCCACTACAGACCGAAGACTTTCAGGACACGCGTTCCGTAGTGAGGGTTATACAAATAAAAACTAATAATCGAACTGAAACAGAAAATTTTGGTTAAGCTTCCCGTGGACTACTTGCCCTGCAGTGGGACAGTACAAGCTGAACATAATATTGGGAGCTACTTTTTACAAGATGGAGATTTTTAGTGAAGAAATGTTAAATGGGACTAATATAAAAAATGCGAAAGTTTGGATGGATGGATGTTTGTTACCTCTTCTCGCCAAAACTACTGAACGGATCGAGCTAAAATTTTGTATACAGATAATTATAATCCATAAATCAGTTCCCATGGGATAGAAATCACCTTTTAACGTTTCCATAGAATCAACGCGTGCGAAGCCAGTCTCAGAAATCAGAATTTTTGTTACCTAGGATCTCCAAAACTACTGATCAGATCAAGATGAAATTTGGCGTACGTTTATGACAAAGCCTAACTTAGATAATAAGCTACTTATTATAATGAAACATGCGTGCAAAGCCGTGGGCAGAAGCTAGTAATAAATAAATAACAAATAATGCTGGACAATTCACATAACAATTATTATTGTTTAGTCGTTCTACTTCGGAATGGCCTACATCTAGTGTCAGTTAAAAATAAATGGAGCGGTACAAATAACCACATTATGCGATTATTATGCTGCGAGCTTTAAGATGCTTGACGTCATAAGGTTATAAGGTGACCTATGTTTGTTTTATTATCAGTATTGAGCTTTTTTACTCAGCTTTTTATTTTATTAGTTTGACTCAAAACTCAAAAAAAGTCAGTGCTTTATTAACAAAGTCCAATATTACCCTCATTATCATGTTATGTAAAGGTCCATCTACTTGCGTCGTTTCCCCAATACCTACTTGGGGTCGTGAGGTAGGGTCTGTTTCCATCTACTTTTCGTATAAAAAAAAATAAGTTTTTTTTATCATAAATGCTATAATTAAATTAAAAAATAAGTTTTTTTATAAGTAATCCGGTAAGTAGGTAAAGGACCTGGATCTTAAGGTAAAGTACACAATGACGCCTTCAGCTTCTCTTCAAACTGCTAGTTGTAAGGTGCTATTTGGCCAATAGAAAACCAACAAATAAACGTTTTTTGAGTGATGGAACCGTGGTCCCACTGCGATGTCCCACTGGTGGGACAAAACTTTTTCGTGGTCCCACCAAACACACACTTGACCGTCCACATCCTCCCACCCCCGCGAAGCGAGGGGGGTCAACATTAACTTACTCCTAACGAAGCCCGTCCAACCCCCGCGAAGCGGGGCGGGGGGGGGGGAGGGGGGGGGGGGTGTTCGTGGGGACTCTGTGACTGAAAGGGTGTGTATATTTATATAATTGCACCCAGAGCCATATGTTGAACGGTCAAATGTGTGTTTGGTGGGACCACGAAAAAGTTTTGTCCCACCAGTTTGACATCGCAGTGGGACCACGGTTCCGGAGTGGTTTTTTATGGTACCAAATGCCAAGATCATTTGCTGTACAAGTTACACACACCCTGTATGTTCTCTCCATTTCATGTGTTTAGTGGTCATTTTACTTTTACCACATATTTTCTATCTCACATCATAAAAAATGCAAATAATGTAAGAGATAAAAATATTAACGTGTGGTTTTCATTGCTTCTTTATGTGTATGGACTGTGGGTGTTGAAGTCCAGCACTTATTACAACACACCTATTCTAAGTACCTAAGCAAAATTTTATCAAAGTAAAACAATAATTAAATTAATTTTCATTTCCAACTTGTAACGGGTATTTATCTCGTTAATTTTCCGTATTATCCCGACGATTTTGTGGACTAAACAGTAGGTACCCTGAATAATTTAATTATTATATCGATCGAAAACTTTGAAGCCATACCTTAGTTACGTGTTCGTCCGTGTACATAACTTGCGTTAAGTAAATATGTCAGAGTAAATAAAAATTGATTAACTATAAATTCAAAGTAAAGCCGAAAGTTCGTGAATGGTGATTTTTTTATTACCTAGGATCTTAAAAAATACTTAATTGGCGTACATTTAAACAGAGAACATAGCCTAAATTATAGGCTACTTATGATAACCAAAATACGCGTGTGAAGCCGAAGGCAGAAGTTAGTAATAAACTAAAAATGCTGGGAAATCCACGTAGCATCATTTAAGCTAAGCAGAAGATTCTATTGGTGTAGTTTATTGGTGAGTAGCAGCGAAGAGTGGTGCGATTCGTGTTCAGTCGTAATCGTAGTATTTTACGCTTTTAGGTCACATCACATGATGAGATGTAACCTAAAGCGTATAAGTTTGCGTGTTTTAAAAAACCATAAACCGACTTCAAACTCTTCTAGTGGCGACATCTAGTTAAAATTCGAGCCTAATTTGGATTGATGACACATCGAGGTATACCCTATCAGCTAGAAAAATAATTATCAAAATCGGAATACTCTGTAAAAAGTTATAAGTGGTCAAACATTACACTCAGTGAGTGAACAATCAATCATTCCCTGTTTTCATACCCTTATGGTTGGTTCTTTTTTTGAAATTTAGATGGGATCACCTTCGGGGTATACCCTGTCCAATAAAATCAAAATCAGACTACCTACTCTGTAAAAAGTAGTGCGTGGTCATAAAAAAAAATACGCGCCGCCTTGAGAACCTCCTCCGTTTTTCGTCGGTTGAAAATAAACATCAACGCCAGGAATAGGCACCTACGTATTCTAAAATTGAATTACAGCACCAAACAGTTTTCTGTTGACTTGTAGTAGTCAATACAACATTCTCTAATTAGTAGTGCAAATGTCAAACAACTTTGGAAGTTAGCTCGCGAGTTTCAAATGAGTCGACAGAGAGATGTCATCACAATGAGCGGCGGTTGGAGGTAGAAAAACTGGACTATAATCATTATAGACTATACACTAGCCTAACTCGACGTGAAATGTTTGTGAACAAACCGCGGTACAAAAATCTAAATGTCAAAGCTTTGGCGCGCTGAGCCAGCCAAAGGAAATTAATTTTAGATTTTGTTGTATGAAATCGGATAAAACATGACAATTTACCAAGCCAAGCCCGACAAATGATTAAATCAAATTAATCTAAATAAACAAACATTAGATTATAAGAATAAACATTCATAGTCTCCCACCACGATGCACAATTACTTACTAGAAAGCAGGTAGATATACTTCAGTATATTAAAGGTCGCGTCACGTAAAAAGAACGCTGGAAGAAAGTGGAAGGGTTGTGTTCGCGCATGGGTACGACGTCGCGAACGATAGTACCTACTATGCCAATTTGATAAGCCTATTTTTAACTAATATTTCGCTCGCGACTTGGTATTGATTATTAGAAAATAATATTAGATTAAATTAAAAACTTGTTCGATTCGGTTTTGAATGTTTAGTCTAATTACAAAAAATTAAGATTAGGTGCTTCTATGGTGCGTTTCATACACTGTTTTAAATTATCAACAGCATTATTATCTGCCTCTCTCTTCATATAACAATATACGTCAAAAATCATTTTTCTCACTTTTCTATGTAAAACCATTTCGTAAACTTTTGTGCGCGATGGTATTTTGACAAGAAACGTGACGTGGACACAACGCGAACCAAAATTAGCGCACCGGCAGCGTGCGGCGCGTGACCCGCCCGCCCCGCGCCCCACCGCATACCACCAAATATACCTATAAATCGCTTACTGCGCAGCTTGACCGCCAGCGTTCTTTTTACATGACGCGAACTATACTAGGGTAATTCTCTGATGATGATAATGATGTCCTAGCCAAATTTCGGCCCCGGTAGCCAGTCTCAACGGAGATATCCGCAGGACATGTTATTGTGCACAAATGTGTGCAAAAACTCAGGTGAACTCTTTATTCCTCACACTATAATAATCTCATATCATATTATCATAATCTCATAATCTGATGGGACGGCAGACCGACATGATCGGGTAGAAGCGAGGCGCAGGACCAACGGCACTAGTTTACTAGTAGCAAGCCAAGCACACCAAATGTTGGCATCCAGTAGTCATGTCTCCTTGACCACATAGCGCACATGTCAGGCACTATCAGTATATACCTAAAGCTTCGTTTCACAATCAGGCTTTATTGATATTGAAAGGCTGGAAATAATTAGAATTAATAGTGACTTCATGTGATCAGGGGATGACCAATCGATATAGATTTGCATTTTAAAATGATTTAAAAAAATTTAGGATACGGCTGTTTTACTTGACTGCAACATTATATTTTTGTGAAGAGAAGAACCGTGTGGTGCCGGTTTAAAATTTGCTCCACCCCAAGTCTGCCCGCGGGTGTCGTAAGAGGCGACTAAGGGATATCCACCGGGGGCGGGCATCAGCGCCCCCTGCGGAACAATTCTACCACCGAACTGCGATCCCCAACCCTGGGGGTAATGCCCATAATCCCCAAGCTGGGCATGCAGCGTGGGGATTATGGGCATTACCCCCCTGAGATAGAAGTCAACAAGGCGCTTATCAGGGGGAGGCCTGCGTCCAGCAGTGGACCAATATAGGCTGTTGAGCTGAGCTTGATTATATTTTTAACAAAATAAATAAATAAAAGTTACCAAGTAGTAGGAAATGAAGGCCGAGTATGTAATTTACCGTCGCCATGGCGACTGTAAATAGTCAGTAAATAGGTTGGTCGGTCAAAACTATTAAAACCAATAGCTAAATGATACGAAAGGGTAGAAAAATTTCATAAACACGGAAGCAACAAAAATCCTTGCAGAATATTTTTTAATTAATATTAGCTAGTAATAAGCATCCATACGTCTTTCATATAGCAACGGCCAGTTTTCATTTGCTTTGAAGTCTTAGGCCACGGCCGCACTGCAATATGGTAGGCTAGGTTGGCTGACTGCTTTGTTGGTAGCTTAACGGGCTGGGGGTCGTTCATTAATCAGGTGATGTTTTTCTAGCAACTTTGTAACCCCTCTCTCATGGTGATAAGTGGTGAGGTTTTAGACTACCGCCCTCCCCTACCCAAAATCACGTTTTTTTTGGAAGATACAACTTAAATACAAATTTAATTCGGGAAAATTAAGCATCATGATTAAAATGCACGGTTTACAACTCGCGCGATGAATGAAAAAATAAATACACGTTATATCTCACTCTCCCTTTTCGAGCATCACGTGATTTATGAACGGCCCCTTGCTAAAATGGTACCTAGGCGCGTGACTAAGAGTTCAAAATCCGAAAATAGGCATCCCTTGCTGCATCCAGAGACTAGCAAACTTGCTGTGTGGCAGGCCCTGTACAATTTTCATACGTTTGTTTTCTCATGCTGGGTACAGAACCAAGCGAGCGAATGCAAAAGTGGGAGTCGACGATCGGTACGTTCGTGCATTTATCTATGTAACGAGCACGGCCGAAGGCGCACGAAAGTCCTCGTTTGGGTCGCTTGCTTTCGCAATGACGCTGGTTCTTTCGCGGTCGTTCGTTAGCTTTTGCTTGCTCTCGCTCGCTTGGTCTGCACCGCGCATAATATACCATCCAAGCTACCCTGCAGTGCGGCCGATTCCTACTTTGCTTTGGTAAAAAATACTAGAATCCTGATATTCATGATTAGTTTCAATGGAAAGTCAATGATTAAAACTAGCCAACATTTTTTAATATTATTTACCAAGGAGTTTTTATGTTGTGTGATATTCTCAGCCACCAAGGACTTTTTATGCTGCTCGTTATTTTAAGCATACATCTGATTTTAGAAGTCCTTGCATGAGTTTGTAAAAATAACTTTCCTTCTATCATGACGTATCTATCACCTTCGTAGTTAGTCGTCATTTGTTTTACTGCGTATTTTATGCGATTAGAACACATTGTAGTACAAGAACAAAATTTAAAAATTAAAAAACCCCCCCGTGAGGAGTGTATTTTTTAGAAATTGTCAAAACTAAGAACGCAGCGGGGTGAAGCCATGTTGACACGTTATGAGTCTGCTCCGAATACGAGTACTAAAACATAATGGCATCTAGAAAGAACACTTGGTTGTTCTTTCTAGACGCCATGTTATTTTCCGTTTCAGTTCCGTCTTATGACATTTTCCGATGTTGACTAAGAAAATGATCAGTATGAACTGTGTTAATATCAATAGCTATCGTAGTACACTCGTTCGAAGCTACTTTTACGAGTACACTCGGTCCGAGACTTGTCCGAACAGACTCTAATTGTGTCAACGCAGCTTAAAGAATCATTGAAAGCTGTCGAAAAGCCAGTAAGAAAAGTTTAAAAAATCTTTCTTCATAATTCGCCACTACCGTTTAAAGGCCATCTTGCCACAAAGCGCTTTGAGGCGTTTCGCATTCAATGGAAGAAAGCTGTCATAATTACAAACAAGAGATGGACTAACTACCGCCTTGACTACTTTTCTTTTGCTGCAGTATAATGCAGAAATGTTTTATTGCGAAACATGTCGGTTTCGTCTTGCTTTTTTGGATGACGCTACGCTAGACCGTAAGACTTGATGTTATTTTTAAAGACGTAGAAATTAAAAAAGCAATAGAAACTTGCCTTGTTTGTTTTGGAGCTAGATGTTATTATTTTATTTTATTTCAGTGCATTTGAGTAATATTATAGTTGTAATTAATTACTACCAATAACTTACACTTACTAAAATTAGCTACAAATCATGGCTTTCTCTTCTTCATATTATACTCCTCGAAGTCCACGTTATTTATAAAATGTACCAAAAAGCGGAAATTTATCAGGCGGACGGGCTCTTTTTGAATGAACATTGTCACCAAAAAAGAGTATGTTGATTTCCATTGCATCTGACTTAAGCGAGTTCATTTCAACACTTTCTGCTTACTCAGTCCTTTCCGCTCGACTATTTGTTGGTCGAAATACATGTTTGATGTTTACTCATGCGTGGTGAACGGAGTCCTTAATGAGTCCGCTCCGCTGGCGTTGAAAACCAGGTTTAATGATGGTGTAGTGTTGACTATGTGTTTTTTAAGGTCTCATTAAGAATTTCTAATTTGCTGGACTCTACTGGATTCATTGGCTTACGAACTATCTAATATATAAAATTCTCGTGTCACAGTTTTCGTTGCCATACTCCTCCGAAACGGCTTGACCGATTCTCATGAAATTTTGTGAGCATATTCAGTAGGTCTAAGAATCGGCCAACATCTATTTTTCATACCCCTAAGTGATAATTTTAAATTTCCACGCGGGCTTAGCCGCGGGGCGCAGCTAGTATTAAATAAATTTGTGTTAGTGTACGTCATTTGGTTTCTACGGAAGATCAGCGTTGGGATAACTGTGCTGACCGGCTAGTCACAACAAATGCTGAGTTGGACACTATTTTGTAGCAATTAAAGTCTTAAAACTTTTTAAACTTTCGCGATTTGTTAACATAGTTAATGATTATATCGGGTATTTATCGCGTACCTTTTGTTTTATTTCCCCTACGTTTCTACCGCGTTACAGCGATCGTGGTCACGGGGCGACTGGATGTACTCGGAGTTACCGCCGAGAATTGACGGCAGTATCCACGACTACCCTCAATTCGTCCGGAAATAAAACAAAAGGTACGCGATAAATACCCGATATAATCATTAACTAAATTAAAGTCTTATCTTCAATTTTACATAGTCTTATGTTGTCTGTAGGTACCTATAGTTTCAATAATTTTAAATTGTAATGCTACTAATAATGATTTCATATTCTTATTCAAACACATTGTAATATAACTATTTAACTTTGTATTTTTTATCTGCATCAAGGTGCTACAAAATGTAATAAGCCGAACGAGTGGACAGGAAGGTAAAACGAGATCTACGAGTATTTTGCGGCATCCATTTTTTATAATAATGCATAATTTTAGTCTGACATGTTTATTAACTTTATACCAATTTTATGTTAGTTTTATAAGTTTTATTGTTTGCATGTAATTATAATTAATTAGTGTAATTGGTGTTTTCGCTGTTCTAATTAATAATTAAATAAATTAATAATAATAATGTCCTCTTAGCCGAATTTCGCCCACGCGGCCAGTCTCATCAAAGACTAGCCAGATGCGCAGGACATATTATAGTGCACAAGTATGTGCGCAAACACAGGTGCACTCTCTATTCCCTCACTCTCACAATCCGATGGGAAGGCAGACTGACACGACCGGGGAAGGTCAAGCGCAAGACCAACCGCTTAACGTGCTTTCCGAAGCACGGGGGTGTAACACCGCCAACTTTCTGACTCCGGGCTGCTACAGTCAAAACTGGTTGTCCCCGCGGAAAATTTCTTCCGCGTAGACAACCAGTTGTCAAGTTTGGTTGTCTGGGCGGAACAAACCAATTTTTCATAATAGAAGAAGAACATGTACTTTCGTATATTATTAAAAAAATCTAGCGGTATAATGCCCTAAAACCCCGTAATATCCCCTTATTGTAATTACAGCCCACTATTTCGACTTATGACGTTGGGTTAGAGTTATCCCGCAATATTTTGTTTCCCACGCTGATAAACTTGTGAATTATTACTACTTGGATAGATATGAAACTCCACCTAAATGAAATGTCCTTTGAGTTGTCAATTGGCAAGAGACTGAGATCCGGTATGGTCTTGTGTTAGTCCAAATTCCACTTTGGGTCGCTAAACTACAGTAGTGGAAAATACTTAAGTAATAATAGAAAAAAACTAGTACTAGTATTTACAATTGAGCTAACTGCAGACTGTTGCAAACATCTACAAGTAACTAAAGTGATCCATATCAATACCAGTCGGAAGCGTCCCCAAGACGCTGGCAATATACTTATGTTAGAAAGTACGTTGAGATGGTTATTGTTAGTTTAAAAAAGTTTTTATAATCCATAAACATATGACAAGTCGTTAGTTAGAAGGTAGGTTATTATATTGATGTATAATCTATTAGGATTTTCAGTTAAATAAATTGCCATTCTCCACCTACAATAACGTACAATACGAAAATGGTTTACGATTTGGAGCAACATTTACTATTCCGTTAGTTATATTCCTTGAAAAACGAAGATAAATTAAAAACTATAAAAAATAGGATTATTTATGGACATAATCATCATAGACACATTATTATGGCAGGTGTTCTCTGAAAATCTTCTCAAAAGGCAAAACTTTTCAATCATTATAGAAAACTCGTGTCAAAAATATCAATGACAGATTATCTTATATAGAACAACGTCATTAAAGTTTGGGTAGGTACATAGAGACTTGTTTGTTTCATCGTAAAAATTTTAAAAATCTCCGACGTTTATTGCCAGAACAGATTTTCATGAAACATGGCTAGGAACACTCGGAATAAAATTATCTATGACAAGTAAATAAAAAAAAACGGAAATCGGTTCATCCGTTTGGGAGCTACGATACCATAGACAGATACACAGATAACACCCCTCTCTTTTTGCGTCGGGGGTTAATGAGTTTCGCTTCTACCCCTTTCAGAGACATCATGGGTCCTATGGCGCGGCGCTATATAAAAGCAGACGGGCCGAGAAGCGGTGCAGATACCTGTGAGCGTTGGCCAGTGGAAGCAGCAGTGGTGGACGCAGAGGCACTGAAGATATTCTGTGAGTATTATTATTATCAGAGATGAAGATAAATCGGTTGCATTTAAATAAAAATATTTTTTAAAAATTCAAAGAACTAGCGAAAAATTTTCATCTAACTAAAAGGTTTGTTTTTTTAACTTTGCTTATTTTTTGAATAATAGATCGCGAATTATTCGTGATTTATCCCTTCCTCTAAATATTGGTTGGAAGGAAACACCAATCTAAAATGTTATTGCTTTAAATTTTTAAGTGAATGTAATATAAAAAAATAAAGCTGGTCCATTCACACAGCATCATTTAGAAAATTTCAGTGGTTTTTTGTACAATTACATTGTAAAAACACCCACACTCTTAACCCTCGAGTGGTGCGTTGTTATTTCATTTTTATTTTTCAAATGGGTATTTTTTGCAGTTCTGTGAATCTGTCGCTTAATTAAGATTCACGACATCATTTTTCTGTTTAACCCAAAATCTGAACGCGGATTTACAAGCTACTGAAATGTTCTGAATAAAATATACGTAATGACAATAGCTTCTTCCCCTGGCTTCATTCGCGAGGTAAGCAGAGAAAAGATATAGGTAATTGTATTTTCTATACCTAGTTCGTTGATCTATAAATTTGCACTTTACATAACAAACAATTTAATTTTAAAATAAAAACTAACTGCTACTTTCAGTTTAATTAAAATAATATGTTCTTAATCATAAGAAATCAAATTATATCCCAAAAAATTTCGACTGCGACGGGACTTAAACCTACATCCTTCCCTCAGTACGGGAAATCTTAATATTAAAATAATTAAAAGAACAAAATTTTACTCAACAACATTTGAACAAACAAAAGCCTACTGATTTTCAACACACATCATAACTCACAATTGATTTTGTGAGCAACAGTGAAGATTTATGAAAATCGGTAAACAATTTTTAAAGAAATCGTCGAGTAAGTAACAAACATAAAACATAGTGAAGATATAGTCGAACTGAGACCCTCTTTTTTAAAGACGGTTAAAAATAAAATTTATAGACCTTCTCAGCATTCCTAGAATTCCGACTTAAACCATTAAAAAAAACTTCATTCGGGTAATGGACTACAATTTCCTTACCAACATATTCTCCCGCTCTATTTTGAGCCTTCTCTTCATGAATCAATGTTTCTCCATGGATTCGTTTTCTAAGAAAATCATTGCATAGAAAATCAACACAAACTATACCAAAAGGTCACGGTACCTACTTAGAAATTCTATATTACTGTGAACCAAGATTTAGGAGTACTCTGTCTTATCTGCCGTACTCTACCGCACATGATCAAAAATTACCTACTCATGTTCATAATTAATGTATTTACGCCACTTTTATCATGCTTTCTGCCTATAATGTCGAAAGCCTCGACATTAGACAGATGAAGTAATAAGTGTAAGAAAGATGTGCTTTAAACTTATGATGTTAAGTTCGTAAATCTAAATCACCAACCCCTCTCAATACAGGGTAATATTTCAAGTTTTCAATAAATAAATGAACAAATGCTGGACAATTCACACAGCATTATCTAGCCCCAAGCTAAGCAGTGCTTGTGTTATGGGTACTAGATAACTGATATATACATAATACAATACACTACATACATAGATATTTTTTATTATACATAGTAAAACATCCAGAACACCCTGAAAAAATATCTGCAGATCGTACAAACATTTGTCCCGAGGCGGGAATCCAACCCCCAACCTCCTGCGTCGTAGGCGGACCTTCGCCCGCTGCGCCGTCAAATATAACGTAATTATACGTCGTAATATTACACAAAATTCTTAACCAAATCTTTTGTGTCTGGAAAATAAATATCTTATTTAACTATTTATTTGAAAAAAACAGAACAAAAAAATTGGTAGTCTGTAAAGTCGGTTTACTGACGATAGTTGAACGTGACAACGTCTTAAGAAAAGAGCGAGGTAACGCCGCATGAGGTAACGCCGCATGACGTCATGTTTTTCCGTGCGTGCAGCCGGCTCTATAGAATTATAAGACGTTGTCACGTCAAAAATATTTTTTCTAACTTTTTGAGATATAAGCTTTAAAAATATACTTATACCAATCACGTTCCCTTACGAACAACCTTAAGCAAAGTAAAGTAGCGGGCAACACTAAACTGCTTCTACCTACAGGGTGTTGTATCCGAACAATAGTTAGCATGTCTTCTGAGACAACTATTATATCATCTCGCTAAGAATGGAATGCACTTTTGCGTTGCTTTTATTCTTACAGACGGAAACTGTGTTCACGTCACGAGTAAGATACCGTTGAATGGTAGGTTTATCTTGATCAAGATTATCAGGAATATACTTTTTTTCTTGATGGAATAAGTTTATTTTCTATTGGTGCGTAGTTCATACATCTACTCGTACTTAGTAGGTAATATTTCGCCGCCGGATCGCAAGATCAGCCCGTCTGTAGAATTCAAAACGGCGCATTTGAATAAATTGCCAATAACGATTGTAGAACGATCAACGGATATATAAATAAATTAAATAAATAAATAAATAATTATGCTGGACAATTCACACAGCATTATCTAGCCCCAAGGTAAGCAGAGCTTGTGTTATGGGTACTAGATAATTTATATACTATATACAATATACTACATAGATACATATATTTTATTATACATAGAAAACATCCAGAACGCCCTTGACAAATGTCTGCAGATCGTACAAACATTTGTCCCGAGGCGGGAATCGAACCCGCAACCTCTTGCGTCGCAGGCAGACCTTCAGTTAAATCAAATTATTTTTCACTACTCTCGCTCGAAAACGGTGACTTTGCTGATCAAAAACAGTGAGCAAAATCAGGTTTAGCTCACATGTGGAATAATTACCAGCACACATAAATACATTCACAACGAAAATTATGGTTATTCCAGTTTTCCCCCTTGACAAATCCCCCTTAAGGGGGAAAACTGGAATTCATTTTTTTGGAGTCCAGTTTTCCCCCTTGAGAAAATGTTTTCAAGGGAGAAACTGGAATAATTATTTTAAAATTCCAGATTTCCCCCTCAACGATTTTTCGCGTTCCAGTTGTCCCCCTTGAAAAATTTTTCTCAAGGGGGAAACAGTTTTCCCGAGAAAAATCTCTCCACAAAACTCTCCAAAAAAATGAATTCCAGTTTTCCCCCTTAAGAGAAGGAAACCAAAGAGAACAATAAAAACTACAGTACTCAACAGTAAACTCAATTTTTATTTTGTACTTTGACAGCAATGACAGACTTTATAAAAAATGACACCAAATGTCAAAAACGACACCAAAAGTCAAAAATGACATCCAATGTCGAAAATGACACCAAATGTCAAAAATGACGTAATTTATCAAAAAAACACAATGTCAGAAATGACAACCAATGTCAAAAATGACAACCAATGTCAAAAATGACAACCAATGTCAAAAATGACAACCAATGTCAAAAATGACAACCGATGTAAAAAAAGACACCAAAAGTCAAAAATAACATCCAATGTCGAAAATGACACCAAATGTCCAAATGTATACGAGTATTTACAATTGAAACAATTGAGCTAACTGCTGAACTGATCCATATCAATACCAGTCGGAAGCGTCCCCGCTACGCTGGCTGCATTGCCACGCCGTATGGCAATGCTGATGCGCTGTGCCAGATACTCACCAGCTCTCCGGCTCAGCTATTATTAATATTCTGCTTACAGTTTAACACGCGTTCCAGCATAAATAAATAAATAAATAATGCTGGACAATTCACACAGCATTATCTAGCCCCAAGCTAAGCAGAGCTTGTGTTATGGGTACTAGATAACTGATATACATAATACAATACACTACATACATAGATATTTTTTATTATACATAGAAAAACATCCAGAACCAGTAAAATGTAGACATGGAATTATAGAAATCTACGAAAAATTTCATAGATGTAATTATACGTTCATTTCGATCCGTTTAATTGGCGTGAAGGTAACAAACATCCCTCCAAACTTTTAACTACATTATTATTGTATTGATAGACTTCAGTTTCAGACATTTGTGATTATTAATACAACCAACTTTGTACCAAAGATAAGGTATAATTCTTACATAAGGTGCTATCAAAAATTATTATGATTAAAACTAATTACAGACTAGGTGACTAAAATTAATTTATTTCGGTACAAGTTAGAACCAATTCTGAGTTTCGCTAAGACAATGGCGGCTGCAAGAGTTGTAAAACCCTATCCCAATAGTATCCAAAGGGCAAAGCAACATCCTGCTAATTTAGATTGTGAGACAGTTGGGGGCATTGATTACAGCTAAGTTTTACATCTTTAACTTGGTTGTTACCTCTTGACGCCAAAACTACTGAACGGATCAGTTTAAAATTTTGCATACAGGTGAGTCGAACCCTGGAATCACACATAAGCGGCTTTTTATCCCATAAATCAGTTCCCATTGGATATAAATAACCTCGAAACGTTTCCATAGAAACAACGCGTGCGAAGCCGCGAGCAGAAGCTAGTTTTAAATAAAGAAGAACCGATTGTTTTTAGGAAGTTTGAAAAAGAATCAACTACCTGCCAGAAAACTACGTGGAGAACGACTTGACGCTTTAGGTATTTAAAATCATAGAGTCATATTGTCATTGGTTTTTTACTTTCAAGAAAGTAAAACTCAGTCTGTTTACGACGACGTTCTCAAAGTGGTGGGTATTCACAGTGTTATACCTTAGCTAACCCTAAAAAGGGGAGACGCCCAAGCCTCAGCCCTATGTGCCTCAACACAGGATCTTTAACAATTAGGTACTGCTTATATAAAGACCAAGAAACGCACATTAACATAGCGTATTTTATATGGCAGTAGCCTTTATTCACAAGAAAATAACACTAGTTATACACTACAATTGAAACAACTGAGCTAACTGCAGACTGTTGCAAATAATCTGCAGGTAGCTCAACTGATCCATAACAATACCAGTCGGAAGCGTCCCCAAGACGCTGGCTGCATTGCCACGCTGTATGGCAATGCGCGCTGTGCCAGATACTCACCAGCTCCCAAAACATTGTGTATAAAAACATAAAATCGTGGTAACATTTGTTTTTGTCCTGTTGGTCCTAAATCTTTCTGTAATCGGGTACAAGTTGGCGTAAGATGGATCACGTTGTTATCGTGGGTACATCCAAACACATTAGAATCAAAAATTCACAGTGGAATAAAGGATATTCCGTAAACTAAGTAAGGCTTAACCTTCATTTCTATTTTATATGTAATGTTGAGATCCATAGGTTTATACTTTCAACTCACCTGACCTCACCTCAATAGCCTATATTGGTCCACTGCTGGACGCAGGCCTCCTCGTGATGAGTGCCTTATTGATTTTTATCTCATGGACGTTCGGAGATATTTTTCTGCAGGGGGTGCTGCTGCCCGCTCCCGGTGGATATCCCTTAGTCGCCTCTTACGACACCTGCGGGAGGAGTTGGGGTGGTGCTAATTCTAAGCCGGTACCACACAGCGGCATATTGGCTAAGAACACTCGGGATACAATTATCTATGACACAAAAAAAAGTAAACGAAAATCGGTTCATCCGTTTGGGAGCTACGATACCACAGACAGATACACAGATACACAGACGGACACGTTAAACTTATAACACCCCTCTTTTTACGTCAGGGGTTAAAAAAATGACGTCACGAATTTAATACGTCTCGTTACTAATCTCTAAAAGACTCAAATTTTGTCAATGTCAAGTCAGTATGAATTAAAACTATTTCACAAGTGGTTTGATCACTGATTAGTAAATCCGCGTACGAACAACAGGCTGTAAGCGGTTTAATGGATCTCTAGATTGTATCTCGACGAAGATTTTACCCAATAAATTAAACGTCAAGTGCGAGTCGGACTCGCGCACTTAGGGTTCCGTTAAATTGTAAGACCTTGCTTCTTGCCAAATTTTATGATTCTAGGTCAAAGGGAAGTACCCGGTTTTCGTCCATGGCGAGAAACTTCTTTTTAAAAGAATAAACTAGGTACATATTCAGCGTTTTCGGATATTTTCCTTTACTTGTGCTATAAGACCTCGCTGCTTGCCAAATTTCATAATTCTAGGTCAAAGGGAAGTACCCTATAGGCTTTGTGCACATGTGATTTACTTGAATATTCAAAATATTCGGACATAAACGACTGTAACTTTTGATTGCGTTGACCCAGAAGTTTTATTTGTATTGAGGCTTCAAGAACTTACGGACTTGAGTATTTGATGATAATTTCAACGCGTTCCTGAGAAAAGGGGGTTGACAGACAGACAAACAGACAGACGGACAACAAAGTGATCCTATAAAGGTTCCTTTTTTCCTTTTAAGGTTTGGAACCCAAAAAGATATTCACATATATTTTTGGGTTCCGAACCTTATAAGGCACCACAAGCAACAGCTATTTTAGGAGGTTAGTGGAAACAAATCCTTACAGAGCAGGAATAAGACATTTTTCTATGTATTTAACGTTAACTGCTATGCATTAATTTACTAAATGGGCCATCCCTCATTAATATCCGGAATATTCCGATAGAGCACCGTTTTCAACCGAATCGGAAGAATCAATCAAGCGTGACCACCATTGCTTATCTTACCAAGAATCTGTGAAGTAGGTTCGTACCTATTGGGGTAGGTACTTGTAAAGTTTAACCTAAATCTTAATCATAATAACGTTATAGTTCAAGCTCTCTGTTCCGTGTGGTGCCGGTTTAGCATTTGCACCACCCCAACGCTTCCCGCGGGTGTGAGTCAACTTAGGGATAGGTATACAGCGCCCCCTGCAGAATTTTTTTACCACCGAACTGTGATCCCCAACCCACATGTCCTGCTTAACGATTATGGGCACTACTCTTTATGAGATAGAAGCCAATAAGGCGTTTATCAGGAGAAGGCCTGCGTCTAGCAATGGACCAATAAAGGCTGGTGACGAGATCTTCATCTCGTCACCTCCACAGCCTATAGTGGTCTTCAGCTCAAGCTCGTTTTATGGAGTCCACACACCAAAGTCGGTGAGCCACCGACAAGTTGACAAAACACTACGCCTACAATTTGCATCATCATCTTAAGCCTTATTAGTCGACTGCCAGACATAGGCCAGCGGCCATAGAGCGCCATAGCGCCCTGTCTTCAGCTTGCCGCATCCGGCATTTTCCTGCAGTCAAGAGTTTCCTTTTAATAAATTTAAGACATAACTCCGTATATAAGTGGCTCATAAGCAAATGTTTTATGAAATCAAAGAATTATTCAATGTCGTAGTTGACGGACATTGATTAAAGTTAAATATTGTACGTCTGTATTTAATGGACAAACTGTTGTCTCCACCTCATTTTTTGGGTCACCTGATTTTTTGTACACATTTTCGGCAGTAAATGTTATTTATGCATTCATTTTATTTAGTCTTTAATTACTGGTACGAGTTTCTGGTCTGGTTTCCGCAACTAGGCCACAGGTGGGCCCTTTTTGCATGACGGGTGGGGGGCTGCTAATCGAACCACCCGATGTGCTCCTTCGACGACGTCCTTTTATCTAGTCTTTTGCACAATATTCATACATCTACACTGAAATGGCGCACCAACCCCTGGCTATGTCGCCAACTTAGGTGTGTTGACCCGAAAACAAACCAGATGACATGCGAGTGTACTCCAGTTCGATGTTTTTTGTTTTTTAACAAATAAAGAACATGGCTCGGACAGCTCAGTCGTCTATATTATTAACCGACGAAAAAAAAGGAGGAGGTTCTCAAGTCGATGCGTATAGTTTTATTTAATGTATGACTACGCATAAATTTTTGCACAGTAGTCCGATTTTTTTAAAAGAATATTGTGTAAGAGAAGCATCTTCTCCATTGCTAGGTAAATAGCGATTGGGATCGAGCTAAACCTATATTCTTCTGTGAAGGCTAAATTCATAAATTCACCCTATAACATAAAAGTTAACCTAAACGAAACTTTATAATTTAATGGATTTTACATATAAAAATTTCCGAAGTGTTACCTTGCCTGTTGGCATAGGACTAATCCCTGGGGTATTTACCCTAAAACTTGATACAGGAAACATTATTCAATTCAAGTCATCCTCTATACTTTGAACGTAATATTATCTTTAATTTTTCTTACACTGCTGGGCTGTGAGCAGCCTCTCTTTTTCTCCTTTTAGTACTTGCAGAAAAGTGACGCATCGAGTAAAGCTTGTCGTACACCTGGAAAACACCGCTGCAGCCCAGCTAAAAATGTGCATTCCAGTATTTGCTTTAACTCGTAACTTTATATGAATTTTATATTGACGGCATCAGATGAGAGACAGCTCGCGGACCACTCGTTTGAAGCTTGTGGGAAGCCATTGTATCACTGTAAAATGTATCCAAAGAAAACGAGTTTAAGCCAATATTCGAATGCACGTTTTTGTGCTGTGTGGTAGCGGTATTGGATTAATGAGCGCAGAGCTTTATGCCGAATTGACGTTGTAACAACTAACAAGCGGCTGCAAGCGCCTTTGTTCAAACTTTTTACATAAAACCTAGACTGTATTAAGATTCTGAAACTTTTACTTAAGATTCGCCATAAACAGTGAAAAGTTGTCAAAAATATAGTATGTTTTAAGTTAATTGCTAAGCATTTGCTCAAATGCCGTGTTCATAGTATCTATTTTTTATCAACCAGATGATTAATGAATTGCCTTGGTCCTTTTACAATTTGTTAAAAAGTAATTACTCAATACGTAAAAGTTTAAAACTGATTAGGTATGTACTCGTAAATTCCTATCGAAAAGTCATAAATAATAAAAACCAAAAGTCGATAAAACAAGAGCCGGATTCCTTCCGGGAAAACAATTTATAGTCACAATTACATTTTTGCATGGCTTTTCTTTAGACCTGTCATGGTGCACATCAAAATCGTTGTCCAAAATTGGGGCTCAGTTTTGATCGAACGCGGAAGTTCATTTTTGGATCATAACTTCCAAGGCAAATCCCAAGATAAGGTTATCTTGGGATTTGCCCACAGGAAAATAAGTTAACAAATAATGTCTTTTTTATGCTCAGCCAGTTCATTATTAGCCAAAGGTTTTTGATAAATAAAATAAAGATATTTTAAAATTATTAATGCTTAGTTTATTTCTTGAATACGTAATTATTTATTTATCTATTCAACCTTAAACAAACCGAAATCTTTCGATGGTCTGTTATCTATTGCTTGTTGAATTGAATGTCTGTTGTTTCACAAATATTATTCTTCTCAGAGTGGGAGCTCTTGTTAACTGATTATTACTCAGGTACCTAAGTTTATTTAGTAAAATAATGAAATTAAGGTACAAGCAGAGGTAGGTTTGAAGTTCATAGACCACATAGACCTGTCTGCCTAGAGCGCGCATACATTCGAGGTCTGCAGATATGTCCGACGGGTTATACATATATATTTTTCAAAATATTATATATTAAAGAGCCTAGCTTTGGTCGGTGTAATAATGCAATTTCCTCCACTTTTCTCATCCCAATGTATGTATTGTATTAAGTATATCAGTTATCTAGTACCCATAACACAAGCTCTGGTTAGCTTGGGGCTAGATAATGCTGTGTGAATTGTCCAGCATTATTATTATTATTATTAATGTAATGTCTTTTATTTCTTTATACGACATGACAGCGACTTTGTCCTTGATCTGTCTCATATAGCTAATTCTTGGTCTTCCCTTCCCTCGTCTTCCTTTTAATTTTACTTCTATGATGTTACTTATGAAGTTGTCATGTCGTATAAACATGTCCAATCATTTCTCCCTCTTCGGTTTTGAATGGTGTTCATCAAATATCTTTTCTCCTCAACCCTTTTCAACACTTCCTCAGTAGTAACTTTCTCCGTTCAGCTAATCCTTTCCATCCTCCTCTAGCACCGCATTTCAATCCTCTCTCTATCCCGCTGTGTCATGCCATGTTTCGCATCCATGGAGGGCACCAAAGGTACCTAAAATATTTCATAAATGTAGTTCTTGTCTTGGAAAACATAAATGCTACATCACATCTCTTAAAAATGCGTGCGAAGACGCGGGCAGAAAAATATATATACAGGAACTCAGTTCAAACCACTCTGTATCTTAATTTTGGTCTTATTTTCTACCTTCCAAGTTACAATAACATAGTTCACCTTATCTTGGATATACCTATTACCTACGTACTTAGAGAAAGAGACTGAGAATGACGTCATCTCTCGTGCTATCCCGCTTAGATTGGGTTCGAACTGAGCAGCTATACATAAATACATCATACTTTACTAAAGTATAAATTAGGTGTACGTAAGGTATACGTAAACGGTATACGTAAAAAGTTAATACTACTTTGTTATGTACAAAATAATCCGTCTAAAACTAATCTGGTCGTAATGCTTTCCTTTCCTAATGTCACCACAATAATAGGGTATATGCATAGAATTTTTAATTTAAATTTTTAATTTAAACGGTAGACTTAACATTTTCAACTCAGAGCGCTTCTGTTTCTTCGTAGATTTTTTAATCAAAATAAAACAAAAAACAAACACTATAGTAGACTCAAAATTTTACTTTACGAGAAACACCAAACAACCGCGAAATAATAGGCACAAAAGATATCCCGGCAAAACCTCCAGACAATACAAAATGTGAAGTGTGACGTCATGTTCGCTCTGGCCAATGGCGTTGCGTTTAGATTTTGCGATTGAGATTTAAAATATCTACTTTTCAATGATTAAATTTCACAACAAAAACATAAAAAAAAAATTGGTTGTCTGTAAAGTCGGTTTACTGGCGATAGTTGAACGTGACAACGCAGACGCATCGCTCACTCAAGTAGGAGAGAGACGGATGTCGAGCGCTCTCGCTTGCACTTCAAGCCTTAAATGGAACGCCTCAGAGGGAGGTAACGCCGCATGACGAGGTATCGCCGCATGCCGAGGTAACGCAGGTGCAGCCGGCTCTATCGAATTATAAGACGTTGTCACGTCAAAAAATTGGTTGTCTGTAAAGTCGGTTTACTGACGATAGTTGAACGTGACAACGTCTTAAGAAAAGAGCGAGGTAACGCCGCATGAGGTAACGCCGCATGAGGTAACGCCGCATGACGTCATGTTTTTTCGTGCGTGCAGCCGGCTCTATCGAATTATAAGACGTTGTCACGTCAATATACAGAAATAAATATACACACACATTTCCTTATCAATAGAGAATACGTTAAAAAATAATTATCTATTTTGAAGTCACATGCATATACCATATTGAAATTAAACCTTTGTTCACAGTAAACAGGATTGAAGATGGCGTTAGAAAGGGTATCTAGAAGTCGGACGTCGCACAGCATTCTTGCGTCGCGGGTTTTCGCACTCCTCATCGTGATATGCCTGGTGGAGTGTGCTTCAGGTAAGCATAATTCACTCAAACTACGGACCCGGCCTACCAACCCTACCCCTGATGGTAGTAACCAGGGGTAGGCTTGGTGGATACCGGGTCGAAAACCTACCACCAAATGAGTGCTGTCCTAGTACCTACAACGGTAGCACCTACTACGTACTACGGTAGCATAAACATGAAGGAGGTACATTTTGAATTTACCAGTGAGTCTCCCACCAACTCACTGTATCTCCAATCGACTTCTGCTCTCCTGGTACTTTGGGTCACAGATATGCCTCAGGTTGAGGGGTATCATATTTTGTACTTCTAGCGAGTGTAGGTACTTGCAAAGCAGGCATACCACTTTACATCAAGAACATCTGCTTACACTGGCTTTTAATGTTTGTAATGTTTATTTGATATGAACAAAACCATAATACAACTAAAATACAATGGAACACTAGAATGATCAGTTTAAAACTGAGTCGCACCTCCCACGTATTTTTTTAAACAAAACCTGTACTTACAAGATAAAAACCATTTGTGAATCCACTGCTGGGACTGTTTGGTCTACAGGAATAGTGCATTTTACACCAAGGCGAGAAAGTGATCAAGTCCTACCGAGTGTGTCGTTTTGGGCCCGAGGCGCAGCCGAGGGCCTTAAAACACACGAGGTAGGAATCGCACTTTCTGCCGAGTGATAAATAGTGCTTTATACTACACCTTCGAGGAAAATAAAAATCAGAACTAATTATTAATTGAAATCGCGCCCAATGATGTTGGTAAAACCTCATTGACCGCGCCAGCCTTTGGGTTCTTTTTTCAAAATATATGTTCGGAAATCGGAGGAGGCCTAATGGACTTGGAGTAAAAACTTTTTGTCGTTTGACAGAACGAAAATAACCATAGCTACCGGCCGATCTTTTAGGAAATTAAAAAAAAATAACACGTTAGAAATGGATTTCCATACACTTTTTCCTCCCGCTAAAACACGTGAGAAATGAAATTCCATAGAGTTTTCCCTCCCGGTTTCCTATAGGCCTGCAAAGACAAACTTTCTATTCTATAAATGGAAAAGGAATAGGAAACTTTCCGAGCAGGTGCAGTATAAAGTATGTTATATGCGACATACTGGATATACTGTAAACAATAATCCTTCCGCATTAAGCAGTGGACACATGACAGAAGCTTTCTTGCACGTGCATTATTCCTAGGTCACCACTGTCACGATATGGAAATGTGTTCGTGTCCGAAATTTCAGTGCTAATCCTGTTATAACAAGGAAACCATCTTGTGTCGTCCAAAGATGTCAGCATAATACATTAACCTATATGTGGCGAGCGTACCTAAACTTACTTCGTTTCATATACATCGAAATGATGTATTGTAGAGACACCTAGAATTAAGTTACACCCATCCAAATGTATGAAACTTTCTGTGTAAATTATATTTTTACTTTGGCCGCAGATTTTTGTTGGCTCTGTTTAAATTTTAATAGTGCTGCCGTGCCTACTCTACAAATGTTGTCAATTTTTATTTCGCCAAAACTAAACTTTTAGTGCTGCCAAATTAGTTTAATTTAATTTTGGCGACATGAATTGAAACCAATTTTAAATTTTGTATGACATTATAGCCGTTAGATTAGAAGCCTTATAAGAGACTAGCTTCTGCCCGCGGCTTCGCACACGTATTTACGGTATAATAAGTATTGCCTATTGTCTAAGTTAGACTTTGCTCCAAACGTACGCCAAATTTCATCTTGATCTGTTCAGAAGTTTTGGAGATCTTAGGTAACAAAAATTCAGATTTCACAAACTTTCGGCTTTATAATATTAGTAGGATAGGATAGACTTGTATTTTTTTTTAAACTACTCTTTTGTATTTCGCGTAAACCTAAAGTAAGGAACGTAAAAATAAATTAAACGTGAAGTGCGAGTCAGACTCGCGCACTAAGGGTTCCGTAAGACCTTGTGTCTTGCCAAATTATCATGATTCTAGGTCAACGGGAAGTACCCTATAGGTTTTGGTCTATAGCAAGAATCAAAAGTATTATTTTTGGTGAATAAACTACAAAGTTACGGATTTAGGATTTTTTCCTTTACTTATGCTGAAAGGCCTTGCTTCTTGGCAATTTTCATATTTCTAGGTCTACGGGAAGTACCTTATAGGTTTTTTGCACATGTGATTTCCCTTGAAAATTGCAAAATGCGTGGACTTATGTCCTCGTATTTTGAAATTACGGCTGTAACTTTTGAGTGCGTTGCCTTAGAAGTTTTATTTATATTGCGGCTCCAAGAGGTTGACTTGAGTATTTGACGTTAATTTTAACTCGATACGTCCACGCGTTCCTGAGAAAAGGGGGTTGACAGACGGACAGACAGGCCAGGCAGACAGACGGACAACAAAAGGATCCTATAAGGGTTCCTTTTTTCCTTTTGAGGTACGGAACCCTAAAAATAGCTACCAACATAACAGCTAAAATATAAAAAAAAAACTTTGACAACAAACTAGGACAAGCACAAAGTCCCTCATGGTTAAGATTATTTTTGAGTTTATAAGACATTTCACAAAATGTTCATAAAACTGAACATTTTGTACGTGTACGTGTAATGTTTCAGGATAATCCAAACAAACCCGAGTACTTTATATCATATTACTCTTCTTTAAGCGAACAAAATTGCGTTGTAAGAAAAATTTCTTAGATTATGTGGGTTTTAGCTAATGTTGGTTACCTTAGTAACACATATTAGTGTTTTTGTTTCTAAATAAAGATACCAGATACTCATGTGTGTGACATTTTTATGCAAATACTCGAAATTTCCATGAAAAATTGGTTCGTAGAAACGAGGTACGATTTTTGTCCTAAAATTATTTTTGTACCGATAATTTACTTTTTTATGTACCGAAATTTTGTAAACTTCCGGGAGGATAAGAAAATAATTCAATTTGAATTAGTTACCTACTAATATGATAAATACGAAAGTTTGTATGTTTAGATGTTTTTTACCACTTCTCGCCAAAACTGAGGATACATTTACTACTGAACGGATCAGGCTGAAATTTTGCGTACTTAAATGAAGTTCAAAGGCCACTTTTATTCCGTAAAAACTCGTGCGAAGGGGTGTGCAGAAGCTAGTAAAAATATAAAGAAAAACTGTTGTCACGGAAACATAAAAAATATCATGAAAAAGCTTTCCGTTTTCACGACACATTAATTTATTGAAACTTGACACTTGTTTCTCCTGAAGAACCACCTGGGACGGGTTTGGAATATGAAGTTATGAAAGTTTGCCTGATTCAGTTATTGAGTTTTTTGTTGAAGTTTGGGCCATTGTATTTGCTATATTTGTGCTTTTAAATGGCGTGGGTATATTGTACCTACACGTCACAGACTTCGAAAAAAGAAAATTCCAGATTTGGTTTAAAGATCTACTCTCTACTTCTCATAAAAACAAAAGTGTTTTTTTTAATAACTTAGAATAGCCTTTATTCAGAAAGAAAATTCTACTTGTATTTACAATTGAAACAATTGAGCTAACGGCAGACTGTTGCAAACAGTCTACAGGTGGCTCAAATGATCCATATCAAAACCAGTCGGAAGTGTCCCCAAGACGCTGTCTGCATTGCCACGCTGTATGGCAATGCTGATGCGCTGTGCCAGATACTCACCAGCTCTCGGGTCACGCGTCGCTTCGACCAGACGCTCAGATAGTTTTTTGAAAACCCGAAGAGCGACTGTGATGTGACTGCATTGTATCAACTACAGCCAAATTCAATGTGAAATGTTTGTAAACAACCTGCCTGCAATTTTAGATTCTGACTTCAATAAATAATAACAATCATACGAATTAATTATGTCTGAAACTCAACTCCAAGTATTATAAAGTATTTTTCTGTGGTTTGTTTCTAAACATTTCATATCAAATTTGAGTAGATATAAGTCAAAAGGCAGAAAAAACTAGTAATATCAAGTTAAAAAAAAACAGATAGTTAAAACGAATAATAATTATACACACACTCAAACGACGTCATTGGTCATAAAAGGGTATTTATAGTCAATATTAGCCCCTACTTTACGACCCCCATAAAAAAGTCAACCACACAAATATTTGATCGTGTGACAATATATCGTGTGGTAATATTTACTCGACTTTCAAGTGTAATCTAGCCGGGGTCTACCACGAAACACGATTGCGATAGGTTTAGCGATACTTATTTTGTGCTCTGAAAATCTGGTTGCATTACAACTTTTTTTCTTGAGTCTAGTATACACATATGAAATATTATATAAGAGGTAGATAGATAACTTTTTGTCGTACCACACAAACATAAAATGCAAAACAGAAGGAAATTCTGAGAATTTAGGAAGTACCAAGGGCGGCCTTATCGCTTTGAGTGATCTCTTGCAGGCAACCTTGAGATGGACTGGACAATGGACATAAGAGAACAAATATAGTCTGTGGCGTTTGAAAAACTTAAGGAAATGAAAAAAAAGGATTGTTTGGTATTGTAACAGTCTGCAGTTAGCTCAATTGTTTCAATTGTAAGTACTAGTGTAATTTTCTTTGTGAATAAAGGCTTCTGCCATAAACTTGTAAAAAAAAGAATAAGGAAATGAAAAAAATATAATTAAACCTACACTACATACCATAATACGTAACATGCCTTATATGGCATGTTAGATATTAGAGGTAGTATACTACCTTCATATGATAAATAAACTTACAACAAACTTCCAATAGAGTAGAATAGAATAGAATAGAATTATTTATTCAGGTAAAAAACAACATAACATTTCGGTTAGAAGTGCCTTAAAGCCTATGTTGGGTTTAACTAGACACAGAGTTCTCACCTGGTTCAATAGGAGGTATTAATAGGTATATTATTCGAAATACTTTAGTTATGTACAATCTTTCCAGCTAAGTACCTATTTTTAGTAGCATTACAATCTAGTAATGGACTTGTGAGTAATTTTGTTTCAACCTACATTTATAAACAATACCTATACTTAACTTTAGTGATAATAGTTAACTGAGAAATTGTGATCAACTGCTGACCCATATCTAAATTTTTGCCGACACGTAACATGTCGGCTAAAATGTTGAGATTTGTTAGCAGTTCATTACATGCCTATATTTTTTTATACATTAATTAAATTTGTAGTATGTACCCTCTCGAATACTTATAATTATAATGTTTGATAAAATTGTTACATTTCAATTACGAAAATAAATGTTTTGATTCAGAATTTTTTTGATTCAAATTTAAATTCGTGAAAACTTTATAAACTGACTTTGGTTTTTGTAAAGGGCAAATAACTGGAAATGCATTTGATAGTTAGGGTAGGTTTTTAATATATGTTGGGGTAGGTCTACACGGAATTGTAGAGTAATTGCTGTAGTTCAGGGTAAAACCGTTTTAATTAACTTTATGAAAGCTTAATAACAGGACGCGGCCACAGGATAATAGGTTTCTAGAGAAAGATATTAAAGTGATTGGATTTCTAAATTAACGTTACGAGACAGACAAAATGACTTTTTGTTCAAAAATCATTTTGGAAAGAAAAACTAGCTTCTGCCATGCACTTTATTGACATGTAAAGATTACAATCGCAGTAATAGTTTTTGATAAGCACCTTTATTTTGTCCACTATCTGGGATTGCTGTACGTTTTTTCATAAGAGTCATAGATATAAGCAAAATTCGGTAGATATGGTACATACGTTCTCCCAGCGCTAACTCAACAAATGGCCTGTGGTGTTACAACTAAACAGACAAAGACACACTATTTCCAATCGTTTGGAATATACCTATTTATGAAATAGGGCTGTAATAGTATGGATACAATGATAAATAGGCTGTCTACGACTAAATTGCTGTCCAGGATCAATATTTCATCAGGTGCATTACGTACGAAACGTAGACATTAGGTAAAACGTGCATATGCTTACTGGAAGCCACTAGTGTTCTAAAAAGCCTTGCCAACGCTCTATAGTTCAGAGCTTGGGGCAAAATGACATAGACAATGGTTATCTACGACAATTCACACAATGAATTCAATTTAATTCACATTGAACATAACATTTGCTGATAATAAACAAGAAAATCGTTCATTCTCTCAGCATGACGCTTGCATCTTTACTATTTTACTACACCATTCAAAACTTGAGTCCATCCTGAAAAATATTTTTAAACTAAATACTACTCCATTGATATCTTACAGTATTCAATTGTCGAGATCCTGAGCTCTGTAGTTGTGGAATTTTTCCGAAAAATAGAATTTTTTCGTGACGAATTTACTTTGTGTACAACCACCATCCATCTGGTTTACCATAGGTTTCTGATATTCATTTGCAAACTATTTAAAGAGTCTATGTCACGCACGACTCCAATTATAGTTTGCGTTCAATTCTGTTAAGAAAAATTGTTTCAGCAAATATTACCTACACCAAAAACTTCTTCCGCGTCTGAGCATTAAAACCGACTACTTCCCTTTCCCACTGAGTATTCCTACTGTCCCTAGCACTAAAAACTGACTAGTCCCCGTTCCCACTAAGTATACTCC
Organism: Eupithecia subfuscata; assembly: GCA_963564075.1. Lineage (NCBI taxonomy): Eukaryota > Metazoa > Arthropoda > Insecta > Lepidoptera > Geometridae > Eupithecia > Eupithecia subfuscata. The sequence continues at coordinate 14,159,997 of OY751105.1, forward strand.
CTTTACCCTCTTCTTTTCTCTAAATCTATATCTTCTTTCATTCACAGAGCAGAGAATTATCAGTAGAGGCAAGCCCTTGAACTTAGTAGAAAAAATCAACGGGTGGCGTAGCCAACGTGGAGGTATGAAGCATGCGCTTACTGCACTAGATGGCGACACTTATAATGGAGGCTACACATTAAAGTCGCCAACGTCGGTGGCATAACCCGGCGGGTTGATGTCGGCCACATTATTTTATACAGGGTTATTTGTAATTCACTGACACTGCGTACACACAACCTGCAGTACAAGGTTCTGACATCACGAACACGTGGGTGATGACGCCATCGTCTTAATTTTTAAACTTGATATTGGTAGTATGTACCCGCGTCCATTCGACCGACGACCTCTGTGGCGCAGCGGGCGCAGGTCCGCCTGCGACGCAGGAGGTTGCGGGTTCGATTCCCGCCTCGGGACAAATGTTTGTACCATCTGCAGATATTTAATCAGGGGTTCTGGATGTTTTTACTATGTATAATAAAAAATATCTATTTATGTAGTGTATTGTATTATATATATCAGTTATCTAGTACCCATAACACAAGCTCTGCTTAGCTTGGGGCTAGATAATGCTGTGTGAATTGTCCAGCATTATTTATTATTTTTATTAATATTCAACAAGCTATAATTACAGGGGCTTTTTTGAAACTAAAATTAAAACGGCTCAATCCTGAATGTGGGGGTGAGAGATTGGTCTTAAGTATTGCGTTGGGTTATGGGAAAACGTGTTTCTACATTTTCTATGGGAGGTGATTTACAATTTTTTTAGGAATTACAATGTCTATAAGAACGTGTTCGTAATGATAGGCAGAAACTGCAGTTTACGCAGTGTACAAATTACCAGTAACCCTGTAGAATCAAATGGCTGATGGACAGGCCGCAAACTTTTTACGACATGTTCGTGACAATGTCGGCGGCATGTCTGCGACAAATGTCGGCGGCATATCTGCGACAAATGTCGGTGGTATGTTCGTGGCACAGTGCGACATTTCAAATGTTGCTGATTTCGTGCCGCAAACAACGTTTACTACGACTTTGGTATAATGACTCCTATACTCCAGCGAAATTATATTTGAAATGTTTGTAAACAAACCACAACAGAAACTCGAAAACTTACGTGCTTGGCGTCGAGTTCCACATTTTACTGTTAGTCATATTTATTAAAGGTAAGATCTCAAATCGACAAGGAATGTCAATTGCATAAAAAAATACACGGCAACAGATTGAATGTTAAGTTCTAAGTATGGGCAGTTTTTCAAACATCGAATTTGGCTGGAGTATAGATGTAGCCAACATGTCGCCGACCGAGTCGCCAACATCCAACCCGCCAGGTTGTGTCGGTGACGTTGGCGAGCTTGGTGTGTAGACTCCGCAAAGTAGACAAGATCAGCATCGTAAAAACGGAAGACATTTATTTTCGTAGTTTGCTAGTTTATGCACCGGGCGGCAGCACCGTAGATATAGTTTGAGTAAATGGTTTGTTCTTGTTGGTTATCTTGTTGTGAGTTGTATTTTGATTTGTGACAGGGTTGGCTTGTGTACTGTTAAATTCTATGTCAGTTACTCGTCACAAGCTTATTAAAAATGAAAATATCAGAAAAAAGCGGATATAAGCATGTAGTGGTAACCTAAATTCGTTATATTATTTTTACAGAAAATAAGACTAAAACGAAGGACTGCGTGACGTCTAATTTTTCTTTATATAAGCATGTAGTGGTAACCCAAATTCGTTATATTATTTTTACAGAAAATAAGACTAAAACGAAGGACTGCGTGACGTCTAATTTTTCTTTATATAAGCATGTAGTGGTTACCCAAATTCGTTATATTATTTTTACAGAAAATAAGACTGAAACGACGGACTGCGTGACGTCTAATTTTTCTTTATATAAGCATGTAGTGGTAACCCAAATTCGTTATATTATTTTTACAGAAAATAAGACTGAAACGACGGACTGCGTGACGTCTAATTTTTCTTCATATAAGCATGTAGTGGTAAACCAAATTCGTTATATTATTTTTACAGAAAATAAGACTGAAACGACGGACTGCGTGACGTCTAATTTTTCTTTATATAAGCATGTAGTGGTAAACCAAATTCGTTATATTATTTTTACAGAAAATAAGACTGAAACGACGGACTGCGTGACGTCTAATTTTTCTTTATATAAGCATGTAGTGGTTACCCAAATTCGTTATATTATTATTACAGAAAATAAGACTGCTTGACGTCTAATTCTTCTGGTATAGCGCATCTATCGTGCGTACTACGCAAAAACTACGCAAATCCCATATAAAAATGAGACATCACGATCACGTTTCGATATTATCGTCAACTGAACTCAAGGCTCAGATTATTACAAATTGAATTCATACATAGCTTTAAAATAATTGCCCCTTCTAACTAGCTAACAATTCCTGGACTAGAGCTGTTTGCATAACTGTTTTTCAGAATCATGCCACACTATTTCCTTAGAAACCAGTGTTTTATTAACACAAAGTGCATCGTTATAATAAAATTCCTATGAACTTTAATTGTTTAGAAGTACCGTGTCAAGGGTAATTTTGAAAAGCATTGCTATGGAACTAGTTTCAAAATGTGAAAGTTTGAGTTGATATGCAAATAACTGTGATTTGAAATGTTTTTGAATTCGATTTGTCCGGTTCCCGTTAGAATAGCCAGCTAGCCTAGTTCTAATAATGAAATTGTAGAGCCACTTATGAATACCTCAAATAAAATACCTACCAGGTAAACATTTGGTCATGTCCCAAAAAATCTTGGACATCTGGACATAACCCGAAGTAAGCAGAGTTTAAGATGGTTTTTACATACTTACTTTAATGCACTTTCAAATATTCTTATCCAAAACCTTCATTGCCTTATGGCAACTATTTTGTTTAATTTTACGTGCTTGTAGCTAGAATCGAACCCATAACCTCCGTCTCGTGCGGACCTTTGCACACTACCCCATAGAATACGCACCTTCAGAACTAAACGGTGTCTCAATAAGAGAGCACGATTTTCGAGAGGAAAAAATTCGGTAAGAGCGGTTTGTTCATGTTGAATATCGACCATTTTTGACCATTTACCGAAGTCCGTACTCATTATCGATAACGAGTTGTTCATTTGTTTAGCGCTCGATTGATCCGATTATTAAAAATGTTAATAATCGGATCAATCGTTAATTCCAGCTGTCAAATTTCAGAGCTCCAACCTGCAAAGAAAATAAATGGCGTCAAATTTAAATCGTGCACTCTTATTGACACCCGTTCTAAATACCACTATTTCACTTAAACACGTACAAATATTTTTTATCCAAAAACATTGCTTTGCGGCAACTATAACTATAATTCTATGCTTAGGCTAGAATCGAAACCGTAACCATCTTCGTCATATTCGGTCATTCGCTCACTACGACGTATATTCATATCTTTAAATAACTTAGAGGTAGCTAAAAGGAATAAAGTACGGCAAACAGAGAAGGAAAAAAAACAGGCTAACTTAACTGCCGTACGATTCCGCTATTGTATGCAATTGGTGAGTCACCGCGAGAGCTTCACACTTCAAAAGTCACGTAAAAACATTCATCCAAATGGATTCTTCATATTATAGCTCCATGGGGAAATCTTTATGCATCCCACGGATTTATGCCTGTTGTGCCAATGATTGGATTGTTGAGCTTGATCAATATGATCCAGGGATCAAATTGTATTTGTTCAAGCCTGACAATGGAGTTAACGTGTTGTAAAACTTTTAAAACTTTCGCGATTTGTTATGGCGTTACCCCTACCCAAATCAGCGCCACCACCTATTTTATCTTATTATTATGTTAAACGAAGGAATTCTCAATAATCGAACTCGCAGTGATACCTATCATAAGCTTGTCTTTAATGCCTCTGTAAAAGTTTTATTTTGTATACTGTAGGCAGAGATGCGAAGTTGCTCTTTTTGACCACGATGATGAGCAAAGTCGGGTTTGCGCCTTAACGTGTTATTTTAAAACTGTCTAAGGTATCTTTAAAGATTCGAAATCTTTAAACTTATAATAGTTCGTACATAAAGTCATCTCCTACACACACTCACAGGAGAATGTGAGAATGAAGAGAGAGGGAAATGAAACAAAATACTGGCCAGTTTCGCAGCCTTCCTAAAGTAAACGCAGGCTTGAAAACGTACATATTTTCTTTTTGGAAGCGGTCGTTCGGGTACCTATATAATACTACCGTAATGCTGACATTGGCGGTGCGTTCTCGCATCGCATCGTAACGCTTTTAGCTCGGCCTAAATGGCATGGTGCTACTGTTAATCAACTTAAGGTCATAGAGACGGGTCAGTAGTTCCATTAAGATAGGTAATCGAACTTGCAAATGGATCTAGATAGATACATCAATAAGTATGTAGGTATCTATTAGGCTATAAATAGTAACCTACACCTAAAACTAGGTAACTGTTTTACCGTGCAAAATTATGGAAATGTTCTGATTTTGATTATCACACTAATATTATAAAGGTTAATAACCTATAGAGGTTTGAATAGGATATTGATTACGTCTTCAGAAAAAGAAAATTAAAGAGTTCATGTAGGCCTTGAAATAAATAATTTAAGCTACTATTATGTCAGGAAAGCACGGTGTATATTAAAGATTTGTTTTTTAACTCGTTTATGTACGTCGCCTTATTGAACCGTTTTTTCTAAAATGTTATTTGAGTCGCGTAGGTAAAAATTTTAAAGCCCACCTTCATGCTGTTTCGCTTAAATCAAATATGATCTTAGCGCAAAAGCATGAGGCTGTCATTTATTATCCAGAGATTGAGATCGGTGCAAAAGTAAAATATAAAAGCCTACGTTAAAGTACATTTTTTTTCTATTTCAGGATCCTGCCTCAGCTATGGACACTCGTGTTGGGGAGGTAAGGAAGACATTTAGTAGTTAGGTACTTTAACCTCTACTTTTACAAATATAATTTTAATAAAATTATTTTAACTTATAAGTTGACAAAGAATGTAAAATCAACACACGCGCTGTGCAGGAACACCGCGCTTATTTTTAGGAACATGGCCGATGGACCGGCTACGAATACCTTACAAAATAATTGAAGAGGGTTTTCGATTTGGTATAAACTATAAATTAATATTCTATGACCATTAGTTCTAAATAGCTCGATAGATTACATAGAATGACCACTGACAGTAAAAAGGTTTGAGGCTGAATTAAATAGGAACATTTTGAATGAATAATTCACTTCATAAATAATTTATGATCAACTCCTTGAAACTCAAACCTTCTTTGAAATAAGGAGAAGTAATTTGGTTCGTCCACGGTCCATGCAAACTTCACAAACTTGATCATTCAGGTTTTTTTCTGACATGTCGCCAATCGCCATCTACCGAGCTATTTTGAACTAGTCATCTTAGGCAAATCGAAAACCCTTCATATTAGGATCGATTGCCTATTCAATATTAGATAGATAGACATCGTTTATTAACAATTAATACGTGTTTTTGTTTAATAGTGCTTATTTGATCCTAGGTTAGGTTTACCTAGACTGTAGAATCCTATGAAAATAGCAACATAATATTTAATATGTATTGTAAACACGGTGGGCACGCACATAATCACAGCGGTGTCACCGTCTTATTTTCGTGTAACTGTAATGCGTGGTAATACGGTAACAAAATACAGCTGTCCACAAGTATTGTATTGTATTTCCTTATTAGTCAAAATTTATTCTATTCTTATTTCTAAGTCACTTTAAACCATATAAGGTTTGTCTAGGGTCGACAGTAACAGCGGGTTGAAGTGATTCACCAATCGCGCGCATCAAACCAGAGACCGCTGCGCTTTATTTATTTTCATTATCAGTGGCTCTCAAAATTATCATTAAAACTAGGTACTCACATTATATGTTACGTGTGGGAAAAATCATAAGTGGTTAATCCCATACAACTCGGTGACATAAAATTCATGAGTCCTCGTTCAGCATTATTGCTTTTTAGCGAGTATTATCGTTCATATCGGTTTTGTTTTATCCATGGATTATGTTTTATCATGAAGAATCATTTGGAAATATTGGTAGCTTAGTTTTTTGTGCAACAATCCTAATGCATTCTCTGTCTATTCGGATCTATATTCAATTATCTATCACGAAGCTGATGATGTAAAATAGTTTCATATCTCGTTATATGCGAAACATATTACATTATTTATTTTTGGCTATGATCCCATGGGTTTCTTCCAAAATGTTCACTAAAGTGGCCATTGGGACGCAAAGGGTCACGTATTTGATTTCTGTTTTCAAAATCGTTATGACGAAGAGAATGACCAGCAACATTTTTATTGCCTGCGAGTCGTGCCGCGGGGGTTCTGTTTCGAGTGTTTCGATGTGGTTATGGTGAGGATAGATGAGGTAACAAAATTCTCCTCTACTATTTGGTTCTTAGTTATATTTCGTAGGCCTTTCTCATTTTGCTACAAAACTGAAAAAGCGTGGACCTAGCTGGATTTATAGTTTTCGAAGCCAAGCATTTGAAGTAAAATTGATGCCCCACTTAGCTAACACTCTATTACGCGTCTTGATCTTTTTTATTTTAGTATTTTATGCGGAGTCTCTAGTGAGGAAATATATGCAGTAAAATCAGGATATCTGCCAATACAATAAACATTAAAATAGGATATTATGATGCAAGAGAAGTGCATTAGCATCGCGATCATATATCGACATTGACATCAAATACCATTATTACGATGCCGTTATAGTTCCTACTTACCTTTTATATGTAGGTATTTATATGTACCGATAAGTGCACTAGAGTGTACCTAATGCGTACACACTTGTGCACTATGATATGTGCTGCGTGCATGGCTTCGAGACTGACCGCCGCCGTGGCTGAAATTCGCGGATATCATCTGAGTATAATTATTTCGAATTTAAGTTTTGTCATTCTGAAAAGCTCCTTATATTAAAGGGGAAACTTTTTCTAACGCTCTTGTTACGTAGATTTTTAGACATATCTTTTTAAGCCCGTTGCAGGTGTAAATCTATACTTCTATATTAATATTATAAAGAGGAAAGATTTGATTGTTTGTTTGTTTATTTGTTTCTTGGTTTGTATTGAATATGCTCTGAAACTACTGGACCGATTTGAAAAATTTTTTCACTGTTAGGAAGCTTACTTTTCAGGGAGTGACAGAGGCTATATTTTATCCCGGAATTCCCACGAGAACGGAAACTACGCGGGTGAATCCGCGAGGCGATCGTCTAGTTGAGGAATATCTTAGATTTGTACCGCAGTTATTATGTCAAAAAAGTAGAAACAGTTGCCGATCATTTGTTAGTAAAAGTACCATTTCATTTTTTTATTCAGGTGTAATGAAATAATAGACCAATTATTCAGGGAAGGCCCAGCAATTTTCGAATAATTTTAACAGAGTAGGTCATTCTTATATAGATAAGCATCAAAATTACATGGCAGCTAATCTTTCCAGCGACATTATAATCTTTTTAGCTGAAACAACGGCGATTAAACACATGAATGAAATTTTAATTACACTTTCGCGAAATGCCTTTAATTTTGACGTGACGTGCATGTTGTTTAACGGAGATAGCACTCAGTGGACTTGAAATTGGTTCGACGACGGATTCCCGATTTGTACGATCGTCTAATGTTGGACTAAGCCCTGAGTTTTGTTTCTCGACAGTATCGAAATGTCATCGAGACGTATTTTTGTATGGAATTTGCATAGTTCCTTGTTCACAATCCACCATAGACCTACCGGAGGACGAACAGCAGCGCCTCAGCAACAGAACAGATCCACGACCAAGCTAAAAAAAATTGGTTGTCTGTAAAGTCGGTTTACTGACGATAGTTGAACGTGACAACGTCTTAAGAAAATACTGATGGAATGGTAGCATTTGATACTCGATCAAAACATGTAAATGTACTATAGCAGTATACTCAAGTAGGAGAGAGACGGATGTCGAGCGCTCTCGCTTGCACTTCAAGCCTTACATGGAACGCCTCAGAGCGAGGTAACGCCGCATGACGTCATGTTTTTTCGTGCGTGCAGCCGGCTCTATCGAATTATAAGACGTTGTCACGTCAAAAACTACTACTAAAAAAACTAAAACTAAACGACCCGCATGCCTAGCAAACGGATTAGGAATTTATGTCACAATGATAAGAGTCATTATGTCGCTTATCAGGGGAGGCCTGTGTCCATCTGTAGACTACTAGAGACGTTTGATGTGATACTACTTCTCGATACTTTCGAGTAACCAAACTCCACTCTGGACCACCAAACTCTAGACACCTTGAAGGTATTTTGTATGGTGATTATTACAAATTTGTGGAGCTGCAAATTTATGCGACATACAGATTCTTTACATAAGTTGATTGTTTTGTAAAAACTTAAGTCGACTTGAAATTCCTTTATGTCTTTTAAGTTTCGCGGTAAATACCTAGCAATCAGACAAATAATCCCTCTGGAATTTAATTTTATAGGATTATTTCGGGATCGTTGTCTAGTCTACCTATACAATAGCAAAGCATCCAAATCAGTCCAAATTTGACGTAATAATCGGTGTATATAAAAAAATATAGGTACATTTAGATTAAACATAGAATCTTCTCCTTTTCTTTTTCCTCGTTTTTTATGTCACAGACAAGAGCGTCGAGATTTTGACGCATTTCTTTTTAAATCCTGTCGAATTGGCTGCGTTAAAGTAAAAAACACAACTATATGTCTACAAAATAGGATCGTAAATCATAATCATTTTAATGCATGAAAATTGGTTTTACAAAAGCTTAAAATTAGTTCCACATAGTTGAAACTAAATAGACACAAATGAATGGAAAGTGTAAATTAAATTCAAGAAAGTAAAAACAAAATTGGTTTGGCAAACTGATTTCCCAACATGAAATTTTTATATTCCGTCCATCCACCACTAACCTCCTTGGATCGCACGTTCAGTTCAATCACCCAACAGTGAAGGGATGAATGTAAATTTCTAACCTGCTGTCAAATTAAATTAGCATTATTTTTTACGGCATTCTGATAATTTATGGGTGATTAGCGCCACGAAATATCAATAAATCAAATATGTAAATCAGTACACTGCTGTTTTTCCTGAAACAAAAATATGTGTTGTTATTTTTCCTGGAAATTTTCTCTCAGAATTTAGACACTGATCCTAAAAGTTTCAATCGAAGTCCTTACCGTTTGACACAGCTTTCATCATCATCAACCATAACATAAAATTCCAAAAACGAGAGTTTGATGAAAATAACTACGATAGAATTCTTAACATAGAAATTATGCAGTCATTCTGCGTCCATTGATGTCGATGTCGTTGCCGATGTAGAGTCGGTCTAATAAATAATATCATATAATTATGACAAAATAAGAACAAGTGTAGATCTTATTTATCCTATTCTACGGTCCATGGTAATACGAGTAAATACCTTTAAACTTACATACATAAAATGTAAAACCTTATAGACTACATTGTACACATCATAATTGCGGCGACGAGTATGACGCAATCATGGTGTCAGCTGACGACGATGCACGGCGGTGTCCCCTTGCAGGCATAATAAATAAAACGCCCCATCCATGAGCTACTTATGTTTCTTATTGCATATTCTTGCTTCCAGCCCATGGAAAGCGGTCCGGGAAGCCCCCGGCGACCACGCCGGACTGGTACCTCACACGGCTTCTCCGTCGCATGGCTGCCAACACTGAAATGGTAAGGAAACCATCATGACGACCTCTGTGGCGCAGCGGGCGAAGGTCTGCCTGCGACGCTGGAGTTCGGAGGGTTCGATTCCCGCCTCGGGACAAATGTTTGTGCGATCTGCAGATATTTGTCCAGGGCGTTCTGGATGTTTTCTATGTATAGTAAAAAAATATCTATCTATGAAGTGTATTGTATTAAGTATACCTATCAGTTATCTAGCACCCATAACACAAGCTCTGCTTAGCTTGGGGTATAGTATTATAATATCTTGGCTTGGGGCTAGATAATGCTGTGTGAATTGTCCAGCATTATTTATTTGTTTTATTTTTTTTATCAGTATCAACATCATTAGTTTCTTTATTTAGTTCACTGATGAGGTATAATCGTCGTGTGTCACCACAGTTGTTCGTTTCAGTCACACATTGTCTTGCAATATGACCTTACCCTGTCCCGCTCCTCTTCGCAACCACTTTACAACACATTTGTTACCTTTTATAAGCTATAGTATTGTAATTAAAAAATTCATAGGTTGGCACTTTTGTAAGATTATCTTTTCTATAAAACCTTTCCGAACTAACACTCGCCAACACAACATAATATATTTAATGTACTTACAGCCATCTATATTTTTGTCCCTGAAACTTTCAGAACAATGCAAACCGAGCAGCCTCGCGGAACGACCTCAGTGCCATCTTTCAGCGGCTTTCAGGAGACGACTCGCCCTCTACCAACCAACTTGCGTAAGTTTCCTTCGTGTCGGATAGATGGCATTGCCAGCGTTTCCTTTATGTTAGAAACGTTGTTTTGAGCTTTATAAAATCTCGATAGATGGAGACACTTTTCATACTCCTTGACCTAAGATTTATGAGCTTTTGCTTCAGCAACAGAGAAATATCTAGGATGCAAAATGCTTGCGAACAAAATCAATCTCCTCAGTTATCATTTTGTATTGTATTAAGTGTTATATTATATTAAGTATCAGTCATCTAGTACCCATAACACAAGCTCTGCTTAGCTTGGGCTAGTATAGTATTATAATATCTGTGGCTTGGGTTAGTCGCTTGGGGCTAGATAATGAGGTGTGGATTGTTCTATTATCATTAAATAAGATCCACCGATCTGAGCCGAACAGTTGTTTGCCTCATTGGGGTTTTAAACAGACAGCAAATTTGAGTGTACTCAAAAGTTCTCTCTCAATGTAGGTTATTTCATCAGGTTGATAGGAAATGGTTATTTCATCAGGTTCATAGGAAGATTAGGCTTCGCATACAAAAATTCAGGGAAATCCTGATTTATAAACTCGCCAAACCCTGTCTGAGCGTAACCACCATGTGGTTACTCAGATGGGCATGTGCCGCCATCTTGGACACAACTGATGATAAGATGTCTGGAAGTCTCCTCACTGAGGCAAACAACAGACGACAGGAAGAAAGTAGTTGGTTGTACTGTCAGCAACTAGGACACGATGACGTAGGGCTGGATGGGAGTGTTGATTATTATTTTGCTTAGATCTCTAATTTAGTGCGGACTGGCTTATACTAGAGGCGTTATACTTAATAGGTACACCTTCACACACCTACCTTGACATACCTACTAGGCATGCGCTAAACGTGTCCACGACTGGACCGGATCTGGTCCGATTCCAGTTGGGTCCGGACACGTGTCCAGGAGTCGTGTCCGTGGATCTGTTTGGATCCGCCTGGAGTTAGTGTCCATTAGATCAGTTTGTTTCAGTGGATCTAGCGGATCGGTTAGGATCCGCTTTTATTAACAGTTCCATGTCCATTGGATCTGTCTTTTTGTAGGACACGTTTGATTCGGTGGATCTAACGAATCAATGACTAATAAAAACAGCAATGTTAGGATGACATGTTTGTTAGTTGGATCTAATCTGTGACAAATACTAGCTTATGTTTTTTAAGCTACCTACTTAAATAATTACCTATTTTTTAGGACTTACAAAAGTTTCCGTACTTCTAGGCTCCTAAGACTATACTAGTACACTAGTAATTAAATAAGTGGGCATAATTCGATTTCTTTAGCAAATTATATTATAGTATAATTTGACTGTAGTTGTTACTCGTTTACTCGTAAATGGATTCGGATCTGTCGATCGAACACGTCTGAACCAGAATCGAAGCGCAGATCCACACGGCTCCAATCGCTAGCTGTTACATTCATTTGATTCGATGGACCGAGACCGACGTGGCCAACGTGTCCGCGGACACGCCACGAACGCCAATCCGGAGCGGAACCACACGACTCCAGGAGCGGACACGACTCCAGGAGCCGTTTGACTCCGGATCTACACACCTCTAGTGGTCAGAGTATCGTAGGTAATACCTACGATACTCTGACCACTACAATTCTTACCAATAAATTGGTTATTCTGATCATAACGCTTTCTGGCAGACTATACACGGTCATATAACAAGTCAACTTTAAAACGACCAACTACTCATAACCGCTCCTTTGGTACTTTACGGTTAAATTTTATAGGTGCTAAGTAAAGCCAACTGGACTTAACTTTAGCTAAGAAATCAAACAGTATCCCAAAAAATTCGACTTCGACGGGACTTGAACCCGCATCCTTCCCTCAGTACGGGAATGTGCTAATCAACTACACCACGAGGTCAAGTGATTTAGGAATCGATTAACTTTGGGACTTCCTTCGGTCTCTAGTTCCGTTATACTTACTTAAGTTTACCTTAGTTAGTTTTTACAGGCTGTTTTCTTTTTCTTTTTAGTGACAATGACGATGGCCCGGTGGAGCTGCCGTTCAAGAGTATGGAATCAAAGCCAATGCTGGACGACGACATGATATCCAACATCAAACTGTGGCAAGTTATGGTAGGTCACCTTTTAGCTTCGGCTTAGGAGCGTGATTGAGTCTGAGTCGCGTAAATCGCATACTATCAAGAAAGTGACAACAGAATGACTCATCGTGTGGCAGATTTTTGTTAAAGTGACTCCATTATACGCGAGCTACAAATCAAAAAATTCGCTTGGTCTCAGCCCTACCCATCACACTAGTGACGGAACCGTGGTCCCACTGCGATGTCCCACTGGTGGGACAAAACTTTTTCGTGGTCCCACCAAACACACTTGACCGTCCACATCCTCCCACCCCCGCGAAGCGGGGGGTCAACATTAACTTACTCCTAACGATGCCCGTCCAACCCCCGCGAAGCGGGGGAGGGGGGGGGGAGCGGGTTCGTGGCGACTCTGTGACTGAAAGGGTGTGTATATATATAATTGCACCCAGAGCCATATGTTGAACGGTCAAGTGTGTGTTTGGTGGGACCACGAAAAAGTTTTGTCCCACCAGTGGGACATCGCAGTGGGACCACGGTTCGATCACACTTAACACTAAATTATAAACGCAAAAGTTTGGGTGGATGGATGTTTGTTACGTCTTCACGCCAAAACTTCTGAATGAATCGGGCTGAAATTTTGCATGGATCTAGAATACTACATGCCAACTTTTTATCCCATTAATCAGTTCACATGGGATAAAAATAACCTAAGTACGTTTGCATAGTACAATTCTTAGCTCTTTGTTGACTTGGAATAACGATTCTATTGGCTATTTTTATCACGAAATCAACGCGTACGAAGCTACGAACCGAAAAACTAGTAAAATGCTTCCTAAATTCTAAACATCAGAGGCACTTAGCAGTTGGAGATACAGGCTCATCTTATAAATCAAACTAGGTATCTACCCTAAGAGTCCAACAAAGAAGACTCCTAGATTTAGCACATGAAAAACTTTTGTCAGATAAAGTAATTGGTCACGCAACCTATTATATTTCAACGGGAAATTCTCACGCCGGGTCGTTTATGTGAAAAGATAAATTATTTTGATTATTTTTTGTGTTTTAGTTAGGTTGCCAGGGCGTAAGAGTCGCCTAGGAGTCGCCTCCTCTAACTCAACCAATGGATATCGTGAAAGTCGTCTAAGAGACTCTACCAGTGGAAGCGCAGAAGCTTCCTTATTTCAATTTATTTTTATGCCCTTAACTGTGATCACTGTTCACCAATACGCCTGCCAACCTTAACATCAACCTCAACAACCTATATTGGTCCACTGCTGGACGCTGGCCTCCCCTCATGAGCGCCTTATTGACTTTTATATAATGAGGGGTAATGTCCATAATCCCTACTCTCGGCATGCGGGTTGGGGATCGCAGATCGGTGGTAGAATTTTCTGCAGGGGGCGCTGCTGCCCGCTCCCAGTTGATATCCTGTAGTCGTCTCTACACGGGAAGAATCGAGGTGGTGTACATTCTAAGCCGGCACCACACAGCTAATCCGGCTGTCAAGCGTGGTGATATATACTGACACTATCATGGGCCTGGACGCACTCGCTCATCTGTAGCTCCGTGTGGTGGCGGCGCGCCCCTGCAGGTCGCAGCACCGAGACTGGGCCGACTGGGCAGTGAATGCGTTAAGCAAAACTCTCCTTGTTTGCTGGATGCACGTTCAGCAGTGGAATCTGTGCACTGAGAAGGAGGAGTTAGGTTCTTTTTAGTCGGTCGGGAGGAGGAGGCGGAGGGGTGGGAGGTTAAAGTTGGAATAAGAATAAGAATTTATTTATAGCCAGACACATGTTATACAAAAGATATAGGGAAATACAAAAATAAATGTTGTTTATAATACAAAAGCCTTTGGATTTAAATTTTAAAACATATTCTAAGCAGCGTGTAGTAGAGGATAAATTAAAATGGTTTTTCCCTATTTATGTATGTTAGGTAGCAAGCTCCATCTGTATTAATTTCAAACCCTTTTTTTTCTTTCAGAAAGATTCATCCGAGGATAAGTGAAGAGCAATTAATATTATTGACTGATGTTATTAAAATTTGATAGTTTAATCTTCATGTTTCTATAAAACTGTAAAATTCTATGTAATTAAATACTCTTTAAAATCGTATTTACATAGAAAATGTATGTCAATTGTAAGGCTGGGTTGCAATTGGCAATGTAGTTTGTAAAATATAGGTTTTAAGGTGAACTGTGCCATTTATAAAAACTATTAAGAGTAGATTCTTGTTTTATTTCGTAAGCCCTTTTATTTTTAGTTCTGGTTAGTTTGGAACTAGATAATGATGATGTAAATTGTCCAATATTCTTAAAATTTTGTTTTATTATTTAATTTAAAGGCTTCCTAAATTGAATTTCTACCTTCTAGTAAGCTTTTTAATGTGATTATTGGATTGATAAGCCTTAAACATACTAGTCCTTGAAGTTGATCAGAACATTATGAAGCAAAATCAAATTTAATAAAAAAATTATAAATATTGATAAACAAAATATTATAAGTACACGACCGAGATACGAAGCATTTTGAAACGGACACTGGCAGAATTGCGTCATATCAGTTATAAGGCCGAAATCAAGAAGTTGAAGTTTTAAAATGGCGCTACACAGTTCTCAGACTACGAGCTACCTGCATCGTTGCCACGCCGTAGCAATTCGTAGCACGGGTGCTACGGATTGCTACGGCCGCTAGCGTAGCAATTCGCTTAGAAAATAGTGATTTTTTTTTTAATTATATGATCTAAAATTGAGTTAGGTACATAGAGAAAATCAGTAGACGGGGACCGGGTCCCAACATGTCATGTCCTATACACGTAAAGTCCAGCCAAGAAAATAAGCCCTTAATTTCTATTAGGGCTCATTTAACTCGATTGAACTTTGAATTCAACTGGCAAAGATTTTTCATTGTCAGTCGTATTTGGCGTTCAGCATCATCATCAGCTTATTTTAGTCCACTGCTGGACATAGGCCTCCCCTAATAAGCGCCATAGCGCCCTGTCTTCAGCTTGCCGCATCCTGCATCTGCCTGCAGTCTTTCGCAGGTCGTCATCCTACCTGGCCGGAGGGCGTAATTCACTACGTTTGCGGAGTCGCGGTCTCCACCCAAGAACACGTTTACCCCAGCGGTTGTCGGTTCTTCGTGAGATATGGCCGCTGCCAGTGCACACAATTAGCAAGGTGAAGTGGCAGTCTACTTCACCTTGCTAATTCTGTGCATTCTCTTATTTGACCGTAAGTCACGTACCTATTTAGTAGCAAAATTGCGTTCGCTGAGTTAAGGTACCTCTTAAATCTAAGAATATACGTATGAGATGAGTAAAGCTAGTTGTAAACTAGAGCGCATAAAGGCAGTCGTACACTAAAAGCATTGTGGTCCGTTATTTCTCCCCGTGGCTGAAGGTAGCGCTAATTGCAACTGCTGAGCTATGGTACAAAACGTAAGAGATTTTTGTTTTTATAGTGATGCCCACACTTTGGCTGGTGTTTACCGAAAGATAGACGGACAATTAACAGCTTTGTTGGTTAACTTTGACGTTTAATGTATGAATACTTCTGTCAAAACGCCAGTTAATATGTATTGCCCGATAAATATTAGAAGAACTTAAAGAAACTTCAAAGAATTTAAATTTTATCCCAAACAATTACTAGTGGGGGCGCAATAGGTAGCGCGTTCCCGTACTGAGTGCAGAGTTGCCGGTTCAATTCCCGTCGAGGTCGTAAATTATTAGGATATTAAGGAATATTAGGAATTTTCTATTATTATTAGGAAAACGTAGGTTGTGTTTTATTACTTGAACCATTACTTGTGAAAGAACGTGAGAGAAAATTATCTAGGGTTAAGTAGGGATAGTCAAATAGTTAATTTTTTCACTCGTGGTGCAGTTGGTTAGTACATTCCCGTACTGAGGAAAGGATGCGGGTTCAAGTCCTGTCGATGTCGAAAATTTTTGCGATTTTACTTGATTTCTTAGAAATTACCCTGAGTGTGGGGTTACGCACTATAATAATAAAATCCTTAGAATTTAGCAACGCGACACCTCTCGTCAAACGAACTAAATGTAACTATATTCTTTGAACAGGATTGGATAAACTTCAATGTTTTCCCTGTAGGTGGAGCTAACGGCGCTAGAGTCCGTAGGAAGTCCCAAAGATTTTCGACTCCTACGTCACTTGACCTCGTGGTGTAGTTGGTTAGCACATCCCCGTACTGAGGGAAGGATGCGGTTTCAAGTACCGATATTATTTGATTTCTTACTCAGTATTCTTTTTTTATCACAATTTTATATCTCGGAAAGCTACAAACTTGGCCCACCACATAAGCCCGAAACGACATGGCCTGCCTATTCCGCCTCAAGCTGGACCACTCCAAAGAACAATATACTTGTTGCATATTGTGGCCTATTGTTTAACTCACTCATTTTTATCTAGACTAGGAGCGCAACCTCCGGCTTGGTAAACTTGTTCAAAGGTCTGGCTTGAATACGAACTGTGCTGGATATACTGTATTGGATTATTGGCGATGATAAAACTGCAGATAAAAAAGAAATTTATAATTATAGTAAGAAGGCAGGATGACGATGATTAAAGAATATAAACAAATTAGAATCAGTATTTACAAGTGAAACAGTTGAGTTGCCAAGCTGGCTGCCCTTCCTCTCTGTATGGCAATGCTGATGCGCTGCGCAAGAGACAGAACTACTAACGGGAATAAGGGATACTTACCAGCTCCCAGCTAAGTAATAAATTAATGACATAAACATCTATGGATATGCAACGCAGGAGGGTGCAGATTCGATTCCCGCCTCGAACAAATGTTTGTACAATCTGCAGATTTGTTCCGGGACTTCTGGGGGTTTCTACGGAACAACAGCTAAAAAACCTACTTAAGTTCCACTGGGACCAATTGCCTAGGAGGAAATAAATAACCTCATTGACTCCATGCAGAATCGATGCAGACAAGTTTTAAACAGTCGAGGAGGAAACACATTGTATTAGATTTAATCTTAACGTCCAGAAGAATCCTATAATTTAACATGAATTTTTTTTAAATAAAATTATCGAGTTTGATATACTAAAACAGATAAAGAATAAGCATTAATTAAAAAATAAAAAAAAAAATTGAAAATAAATCTATCAAATTAGAAATATTCACAATATATAGAGGGAATCGAGCATAGCGAAACTAAACGTATGTAGGTGTTGCTTAGAATTTTTTGATGTATTTATAATAAAATATATATACCTATATATATATGTATTGTATTGTATTAAATATATCAGTTACTAGACGATCGCCACGCGGTTTCACCCGCGTAGTTTCCGTTCCCGTGGGAATTCCGGGTAAAAATATAGCCTATCTCACTCCCTGAAAAGTAAGCTTCCTAACGGTGAAAGAATTTTTCAAATCGGTCCAGTAGTTTCGGAGCCTATTCAATACAAACAAACAAACAATCAAATCTTTCCTCTTTATCATATTACTAGATGCGCCCCGCGGCTTCGCCCCCGTGGAAATTTATGTTTCCAACTTTCTTAATTTTTTCTTTCATAAGAACCTTCTCCTGACAATAACAAACACAACAAAGAAAGAATTAGCGAAATCGGTCCAGCCGTTCACGCGTGATGCCGTGACAACGCGAAACGGGTTTCATTTTTATATATAAGACTAGCTGCGCCCCGCGGCTTCGCCCCCGTGGAAATTTATGATTCCAACTTTTTCAATTTTTTTTTTCATAAAAACCTTCTCCTGACAATAACAAACACAACAAAGAAAGAATTAGCGAAATCGGTCCAGGCGTTGTTGAGTTATGCGCTTACCAACACATTTTGCGATTCATTTTTATATTATAGATATAGATTAGTATTAGTACAGATCTAGTACCCACCACACCAGCTCTGCTTAGATTGCGGCGTGATGATGCTGTATGAATTGGAAAGCATTGTCTATTTTATTTTATTAATCATCTGGCATGTAACGCTAAAAAAAACATGCGTTATAAATTTCACAAGCTCTGCTTATCTACTTAACCTAAGGACTGTATTATCAGCGGGTTAGAAGATTGCTCAGTCACCGAACTATACTTAGGTAACAATTTTCTACGGCAACAGGGTTACCCAAATGGGTATAGATTGATGGCTTTGCGGAAAGTTCGTCTAAAACAATTCGTCTGAAACCATTCGACTAAAACAATGACACTAAAACACAATTCGACTAAAAGCATTACAACTAGTAACAATTAGACTAACGACTAAAACAATTCGTTTTAACAACGAGAAATTTTGTGTTATCATATGACTCTGGGTGCAATTATACATATACACACCCTTTCAGTCACAGAGTCGCCACGAAGCCCCCCCCCCCCCCCCCCCCTCCCCGGGCGGGGTTCGTTACGAGTAAGTTAATAGTCGAATTGTCATTAGTCGAAATGTTTTTAGTCGAATTGTGTTTTAGTCTAACTGTTTTAGTCGAATTGTATTAGACGAATCGTTTTAGTCGATTTTTCCGTAGACGATAGATTGATGACTGGGCAAGCTTCTATAATACGGACTGAGCATGGTTTCATAATGTGGGCCTAAGTACTTTTCTGTCACAAAGAGCATAGTAGTTCCACTTCAACCAGCCAAATAACAGGTTTAAAAACTCTTTCAAAACTTCCGTCTCGCTTCATTAACTTACCCATTTGGGTTAGAACTCCATTTTCATCTTAAATACGTTTCCTTGTGTCGGTCACGTATTTAGCTTGAAATTAAAAGTGTTGTGTTCCTTTCTGCTACAACGCCTTTCGTAATTATAGTTTCATAAAATTAACAAAAGCTGAACATAGTCAAGAAATAGTGTTTTTAAAAAACAATAAAGTTTATGTGCATTATGTATTAAGTAGGTATGTATTAAGTAGGTACCTACTTTACATTTATTCATGTTAAGTTATTTGTTATTACGTTGTTATAAAAGATTCGATAAAATCTACTTTATGAAGCAAATTAGACACAATCTTTGCAAAAAATAACTTAAAAAGTTTCATATTAGTCGCCCTGCTACGCGGACGGAGTCAGTGTTTGGCCAAAGCCCTTCAAAAATAAAAGATTAAAAATAAATAAATAAAACTTTATGTAAGTACCTACCTATTTCGTACTTAGCATCTAAATCGAGAACAGTGGTTCTGAAGTGGCCAAGAAGGAAGTTAGCTAATATGTATATATGTAGGTATGCAAGTAGGTTTCCTATTTTTCCGAATCAGAGGGTAGGTAAGTATAATTTATATCTAGGCTCTCATCTCGGTTCGTTTTCCGGTATTTACCAGCGATCGCTACGACTAGTCGGCTCAATAAGGAAATGAAACACTCTAACGAGCACCGAGATAGCTCTACATTCACGTAGTGAATATGCCTTAATGCAGATGGTATTGGATTTTTCACAAGCTTTAATTTAAGAGGCGTTGTTCGTTTGATTTTTTGATGATTATGTTGCAATTCAACAAACCGGCGAAAGAGCCTCCAATGCCTACACATTGGATTTCAGTCGTTTGCTTGTTTTTTTCCCTTAACAGGATTCAAATCAAATCAAATCAAATCAAAAACTCTTTACTTCCACAAATACAGTAGACATATAAACTTAGAAAAGGTCAAATTATAAAAATATACTCTGGCTCCGGTATGTATACTAAAGTAAGGACGCGACGCAGAAACCTTTAGCCTGATTACAGCTACATTCATGCAGTTTTTTTTTAATCAGGCGCGATTGTCTCTTACTGACGTAACGAATCAACACAAAAACAAAAGCTTCTAAAAATGTATTCATAGTTATTCTAACTCTATGTTTTATGCTATGAAGTTTATACGTAGAGCCAAACACCTACTGAGTCAGTAGTTACCATTACAGATAAATGATGGAAACCGAAAAATGGCATATTTGGCGACATCGACTAAAGCAGTTATTGGGTGGTTGTTGATTATATTTCGGCTCGTTGATTTGGTCTTGAAAGGTAACCTACTTAAGACTTAGGTCTTAATACCAATAGAAGTGACCACATACTTCTAGTATAGCCCAGAAATGACTACAAAATAAAAACTCATTATAGCTTTCCCCACCTGATAAAACCGTAAAGTAATGGCTACTTAACTTCTCTCATCTATTTTTAAACCGGCTATAACTTTTCCTGTAATTCTTTGATAAAGAGTACAGAAAAATACCTTTTAGTGCTATTAAGTATTAACATGCAATACTCAGGTGCAAGTGAGCTCATTCAGATGATTTACAATTTCACGTGAGTTCGTTTTGATATCTCGCAATTGAAGAGCGATGAAAAGTTCAATTTGTTCGAGTATCTAACATGGAGGATTAGTACTGGAAGAGATTTGTGTAAAGTTTTCGCCTAGTGCAGCTTTTGTGATACAAGTTAATTTATCGTAACTCTCATATATTTATGGTGTCTACACACCAAAGTCGGCGACACAGCCCGTCAGATAGGTGCGACATTTCAGTTTTTGAATTATGTAGACAGCCGACAGTGTTTTGTGAACACTGACTGCGAATTCAAAAAGGATGTAGGTATAGTCAGTGATCTTAATAGCTCACTGTGTGTAGTCAAAAAGTGTTTCGAATCATAAAATCAACAGGGGTGTGATAAATAAATAAATTTAAATGAAACATGTTAATCTTTGACACATTTAACCTTTGGACCTCGATCCCCTCTGTTTTCGAAAACCGCTAAAAACGGCACATGTTTGGCGCGCGCGCGGCGAACGCAAGGTGCGTTATTTTACGTCTAGCGATAGAATTTTTTTAATTAGGGTGATTCGGTTTACTTTTTCTGAAAGCTATTGAAACTTTAAAAAAGACTTTAGTTAAAACTATTAATTTAACACGTTTGAATGCCAAAAAGAGAGGTCGTCTATCAATTATTTCTGAAACTAACTTTTCCATTAATAATGTCGCACACTGTATAATTGAAATAATGTATACCTTCGTACAAAGCCAGGCTTTCCTTTATTAAAGCACACCCTAAACCTTATTGTATCTCCCGTTTTACTGCACGTTAAGATTACCAAGACAGCTTCAGTTTAGGCAAACGAGCCTTTTCCGGTTACCTGAAACGTGAAAACTGGTTTAAACGTACCTTCTCATTGTACAGTTTTGTTAGTGACAGGTTCAACATTTCCATGGGTAGTTTAAAACGATCACCTACGAGGTCTAGTAAATATTTGCTCTGAGCAGAGCAGTTATAAAACTTCATTTTATTTATTTTATCGGTCTTATTTTGTACTTGAGTCACCTTAATTATAAATGATTTAAATGCACATTTCGTAATTTTAAATAATTTACTAAAATGTTTGTGCTTCTAATGATACAGCGACTGACATTTTTGAAATACAGTTGTACCCATCGTTCTAAGCAAAAAATTGGTTGTCTGTAAAGTCGGTTTACTGACGATAGTTGAACGTGACAACGTCTCAGAGCGAGGTAACGCCGCATGAGGTAACGCCGCATGACGTCATGTTTTTTCGTGCGTGCAGCCGGCTCTATCGAATTATAAGACGTTGTCACGTCAAAAACTTAGACCTTTATCATATTAAAACCAAGGACTTATTTGTTTTCCCCTTTTCCGATATGACAGGATGAACATTGAACATAGGTTCAATTTTTTCCTAGTTTCATTCGATTCTTGTTCCGCTTACCTCGATGTTTATCCGAATCGGTTATCGAATGGTATTGTAACATTTCACCTGCGCAACTCAAGTGACATTTATTGAGAGTTGTCTACGTCTTTCACTTTTTTAATCGGTTAGGTCGCGCATTACTACATAATGTACTTGAATCTATTCCTGATGGAAAAAATTCAAGTATCGCGAATTATATTGGTCGTATTCAATGAAGTATTGGTATTGCTATTAGATTTTCGATTTCAGGAGCGCGAGGCTGAAAAGAGTTTTAATAAATCAACGTTAGGCAATTTCTTATGAGTTCCCGTACAGAGAGCGTCATCAAGACTTCTCCTTCTAATAGGTGAGGAGGTCAACCTTTTCAATTCAATTGGTTTTATTGGTGCACAAGGTTTTCTTTTAATATAGGTTATTTTTTATAAACTAACGCTAGACATTTTTTTAACAATCAACAAACCTTCGTTTGACCACAATCTCATCTTAGTTACCAAGCAGTTGTGTAGACGGAAATAAAATTCCGCCCATATAACTGGTTGTCCCCGCGGAAAATTTCTTCCGCGTAGACAACCAGTTGTCAAGTTTGGTTGTATGGGCGGAACAAACCTGGTGGAAAGCGGGGATGTGGCGTAGGTAAAAACAGTGTCATAGAAAGGTCTCCCATGAAGACTTTCCATCCGTGAATCACATATCTCGTGATATATCCTAGTACGTCTTTATGCATTCATTTTTATTTTATATTTCTATACCTGGTTTTTTTTTATAGATCAATGTAATAATTACCCACGAGTCTTACAATTTACTCAGTAATAAAATAACATGAGCTAGGTACAACGTGAAATTTCCGACACAATGTAAATTGTTTGAGAAATAAATAAATTAAACGTTAAAAAAAAATATAAAAGCATTTGGAACAATTGGAAAACAGGAAGCCTCGAAGACACTTCTAATTGTACAATAAAGTATTTTGTTTTTGTAATTGAATTTTTCGTGAACTGCTACAGTAACATGTAACATGCCTTTGTGCATGGATCATTTGTTTCGTAAGTAGTCTGTCGGTAGGTAACGACCTACTAGGTATTTCTTTCGTCCCTGGGCACAATAGTAGCCCATGCTATGCACAATAGTATATTCATTAATCAACTGTCTTCCAAAGCTTAATTACCTATGCGGGTTACTATTATCTTGAAACAGGGATTATCTTAAATTGATCTTCATTTCGATTCGTTTATTCGTCGGCTTCTCTTATTTGATGAAGGTTCAAGGACGACTTGGCCAATATATTTTTTTTATTTGGAAACCTTTTTTTTATTGGTTCGTATTCTGGAAACCAGTTGTTCAATTCTTAAAATTAAGAATGTTAACAAACTAAAAAATTCCATAAATTTCACATATGAATATTTGATTGAGCATGTTAATATGCGGAACAATGAAATTACCAATTTTAAAAACTGACTAACTAAATTTTTAGTGTTCTGTAAGAACTTTCCGTTTTTTTCACTCTCAAAAGCACACTATCATAAAATAAAACACGTATTCCGTTGCTAAAGAACCCAAAAACATGCCTCCCAATACTCTTTTCAATTTATTTTTAGTCACTTTATTACAATCGCATGAAAGCACTTTTTTAATCAATTTGATTCATCTTTTGTTTTCTGTTTAAGCAAAACAAATGAATTCTTTTAAAAAGAGACACCTGAGCAATATTTTGTCGCCGAATTCTAAGAATAAACGGTTGTTATTATTAAATCCATTATCTTTCATTGACAAATGACACACGCCTGTGAGACCTAATGTCCACCTACCATCAACGGCATCAACCACTATTCCCACTACATTCCCCACCTCTACTTTTATCACACACAATAGAAAAACCTCCCCATGTTTCTATTACGTCTGTAGTTTAGAAAGCATTATAAATTGTCGAGAGTAGCGAATGGACAGAAGGTACATCATAGGGACCAATGGACATTGTTCGTTGACGTAATGTATAGAACTAAGAAAACTATTAATGTTAGGTACCTTACTTACATTTTTTTAAAATAAGTACCTACGTAGGTAGGCCTAGGCACGGTAATATTATCATAAACAGTATTTGAACTCGGCCGTATCTTTGAAATAAATGCCTACAGCCGCGCTGTAGGTAAACATGCGATAGGGCTGCCCGCCTCCAGCATTTTAATTACATTTGCCTACTTTGTGTTTCCATTTAGTTTTGTGTGAGTAGTGATTGTAAATATAGGAAGGTACTTTTTTTATATAAACAAATAAAATACTTTGTGAATTGAATGGGAAGTGTTCAATAAAAATGCGTGTTGTTTTTTGATTGGTTGATTTACCTAATTAAAAAACCGTGTTTATGTTTGAATAACAAATCGGTCTCATAAATTTGCGACCGAAAAATATTTGCACCTCGACTGAGACGTACAAAATGCTTTATTATTAAATTTTAGGATATTTTTTTGGAGAAAAAGGAATATCTTTTACTTGGTTATAGATACCTGCTGCTACTTTATTAAATATGTACCTGAACTTATTTTTAGAGAAAAAATCGCGCGGTTATTGTTTAAAAAACAACGCACCATCCGTTCCTCACTCCGGCACAGTCGCGACTGTCTGCATGCTGAGCGCATGCCGAGATCAAGGCGCGTAGGTATAGCTCGCGTTTCGTCCGTTTGTATGAAGTCGGATTACTGTATAGGATAATATTACCGTGGCCTAGGTAGGTAACTATACCTAGTAGTACCAAAAAACGTTAGTACGTAGAACGTTCGAAAATGACAATGATCATGATCAATGACCTTTCCCTCGTAAGTCGTTTGTGTGACATCTTCGGCGTTTTACACACGTGCTTCAGTGAAATTTAACTACCGTAATTCGCACTCTTTTCCTCAAAAAATCTAAGCAAGCTAAAGGTGCCAAAACGTGTAGCGGTTATGTGCCCTACCTTGATATAGGTGCCCAATTTTGACAGCTAATAAGCAGGTTAACTTCACGTTAACATAAGGTGTTTACGTGACTGTACGTTTGTGTGTGCCCACGTGACTCACATGATGTAGATTAGGCTCAGGAGAAACCTGAAACTAGAAACAGAAAAAGTTATAGGTATAATGTCATTTTGTTTTCAAATAATAATTTCATAGAATAACTAAAATGTAGGGCTTTGTCCAACGACGAGTGTGGTGCATTGTTAACAAAAACCACTTTAACGTGACTCGGAAATGATATTGATAAAAATTTAATATGTCCTTACGAGGCGCTATCAAGAAAATTATTACATTTTTATCGGACAATATTTCAACAATTCTAAATATTCTAACGAGGTCCTATCACACCTGTTCGGATAAAAGTTTGGACCAATATAACAGTATAGTCACATAACGCATTTGGAGCACCTTTTGTAGTCAATGGACCGAAAAAAGTATCTACAGAAATTTTAGGGTTCAGCCAATACAAAACGAAAACCTTTTTGAATCATACTCTTATTCAGACTATTATCACAAAGTTTTATTATTTTGTTGCCTAATGAAATCCCGAGACTAAAATATTACATACATTGTTACATTGTTATAATTCGACAAGCCACGATTACCCAGGCTGGATTTAAACCTATTCAACGCACAATAAGTATAGGTTTAGGTATGTATTCACTGAAAATTTCAATATTAATCAAGATTTTGAGAAAGACACCCATAATCCATTGTAATAAGTTTCATAGCAAGTATCTTTGTATTGAATTGTCTTATCCTTTTGCCTTTTGTCTCAGTTCATCTGTTCAGCCTAGGAACGTGTGAAGATATAATGAAGATAGGCAAAGCTTTGGGATTTGATTTAACGCCGATGAAGCTGCTATTGTTGATATTATTAGCTAGTATTATTTTGTTACTTCATTTTGATTAATTTGACGTAGGAACCTAGTCTATATATGATCGGAAATAAAGCACTTTGAGGTAAGTTTTTTACATTTAGTAGCAACGATAATGAAAGAAAATGAAAAGCTAATTATCTCAGTAGACTATTAGGGCCATTCAAAAACTCCGTTACTGAGTCATCGACACGGAATCTGACAAAAATTCGCGCGAAATTGAATATTTTAGTGGTTTTATATATAGTATAAGAAATATAAATAGCGGAAAAGTAATTTTCGATAAAAAGTAAAACATTTTCTATGTGATATAAACATGTGACGTGTCCAAAAGTCCTTTAAGGTCTAAAGGAACTAAAGCATTGAGATTTGATATAATGTTTTAGCAGAATTCCATTTCATGTTACTTTTGGAGCAGTTAATAGTATAAGAAATATATTTTAAAAAAATCAGCACATTACCAAAAGCTTCATTAAATCATAGTTTATTGTAACGACCTCTGTAGCAGTTTGTCAACAAACATTCTACATCGAATTTCGCTAGTGTATAAGTAGACGACGACCTCTGTGGCGCAGCGGGTGAAGGTCTGCCTGCGACGCAGGAGGTTGCGAGTTCGATTCCTCGGGAAAAATGTTTGTACGATCTGCAGACATTTGTCCAGGGCGTTCTGGATGTTTTCTATGTATAATTAAAAATTCTATCTATGTAGTGTATTGTATTAAGTATATCAGTTATCTAGTACCCATAACACAAGCTCTGCATAGCTTGGGGCTAGATAATGCTGTGTGAATTGTCTAGCATTATTTATTTATTTATTGTAAAATGAGTTCATAGAAAATGGTTCTAAAATCATGTTCTAAAATCATGTCTATGATTTGTGGAAAACGACTTTTCTGGTAGTTTAATTCCTTGCAGAACGCATAAAACCACCAAAATTTTTAAATTTTGCGCGAATCTGTGTCAAATTCCGAGTCGATGACTCGCTAACGGAGTCTCTGAATAGTCCTGCCTGCTGGTGGAACTGGCTTGGAGGCCCGTCCAGGGTGGATAAAAAAAGTTTGATGTTCCCCGGTGCGACGAAAAACGGATCTAAATGGGGCAGCAAGGAGCATAAAGGTCCTATTGAATTTTTTTCAATTCCAGGCCAAACTTGTTTTGCGTGAATATGGATTATAAATCCAAGTTTATCAATTCTGTCGTCAGATAAGCCACAAAGTAAACAATTTTAATTACGTTCCTCCCAAATGTAGACCCCTGACTTTATCGAATTATAACCTCTTGACATAATTGGTGCTCGCTCGCACATAACGAAATTTTATTATAATCTCATTAAATGTTGACGGTCCTGTTATGTTGTGGGCCGTTAAACAAACTATGGTTTATTATTCTCTTCTATACGATTTTTCCCGCGACTAACCTCGCCCGGAGTTAGTTGAAAAGAATAGAGCTGTAGGGAACTTACGGAAATTGTTTTTGCGGCGGTTTAATTTTTATGTTAAAAAGTTTTATTTTATTATTTTTTGTGGTACATGCTTAGTTTTTGATTACTTTTAAAATGGCTACCTACCTTACTTTTACTATTAACTGTTATGTAATCCTACTTTAATAATTTAAAAATATATATAATTAATTATATTTCCTTAACAGTAAATCAAATCTATTTTGTCACCCTTAGGTAAAGTTTTTTTCCTAATTTATGTGGGACCAATTTCAAGATATACCCTATCCAATAAAAAACGAATTATTGAAATCCGACTTCTCTGTAAAAAGTTATACTAGGTCAAACATTACAATCAATGAGTGAAATTGGTACAAGTAGAACATTTACCAGGAAAAATAATGGCAAAGGCGAGCTTAACCCTAAAAGAGTTCTCTTCCAGCAAACCTTTATTTTATGACCTTACTTATATGAAATTGAATGCGGATTAGACTTTGTTTGTTTAATTTTTAACGTCAAAAAGTTTGATTGGATGCTATGGACATAGGGTAATTGGTTTGTGTTGAACCAAACGTTGAATAAAACAAAATTTCATCCATATGATGACGTAGCCATTTATTACACAAAACGCTTATGTTTAGAGACAGTCAATTTCTACTGAGTAGATTATTAATATAATTTACATACATTTTGGTGATAAACTTATGCAACAGCGATTAAATACATTGATTTTTAAAGGGAAGGTACACATACCTATATTTGGTACATTAATATTTTATATGACTAAAAGGATTTTGAGAAATTTTCATAGATCCTAAGTTACAACTTTATACTCGTAGTTTATAAGTTTTAATGTAAAGTTTTATAGAAAAACTGTGCTTACATGAAGGAGGTAAGAAGAAACTATAAGTAATATTAAAATTATCTAATTGACTAGAATCAAATCGCAGAAAAAATAAAAATGTAAAAAAAGATCTACCTCAAATAAAAATACACATAAAGTATGTTTATGTTAAAATAGACCATTTTATGAGCTTATGAAACAATACAAAATTAACAAGAAGATTAACCAGCCTTTTCACAAAATATAATTACAAATCAATAACAATAACACACAATTTATAATTGACAATATAATATATAACTTATATATATAATATATAACTTTTTACTGTATTATATTAACTACAGGGACAGATAATTGTACAGATAACATATAAATGGGCTCAATTAACTACAGAAAAATAAAGATATCATTTGTGACCAAACGGTAAAATGTAAACTGAGACGAAAAGATCGAAATATAAGTCAATAAATTAACCACTATGAAGAACGTATAAGAATCCGCCTCACAATAACGCATAGATTAACTGTAAACATAACTGTCGTACATATACACTTTGACAAACTGTAATAATAAGTAAAGTAAAACATAGGTCGCTAATACAATAACTAGCTACAGGTAATGTATATTCAATCGAGCCCATTTCAACAAGACAGCAATCTTTGATATAGATATCAGAATATTTTGGTAAATTACATATTCTCAACATAATAACCATCTTCGTTTTGCTGAGACCGCCTGTAGTTATCCATCTGTGAAAGATATGTTAAAGTTAATATAAATATTTATCAATAAAATATTAAACGTTATGAAGCGCCGATATGACGAGTCTTCGAAGTAAATTCTACCTGACGGAGTCAATTTTCGTAATTTATGAAAGCATTGAACTTTATTTGGATAGGTATTGAATTTTCATTATATTTGAAACTCGTATATTGGACACAAAAAGTACTTTATTATAAAAACCTTTATTTATGCCAACTTTCAAAAAAAATAACTATGAAATATTTTTCATTTGCTTTTAAAAGAGCTGCTGGGAGAAATTTCTTGAACCAATTATTACATTTGTTTTGCTATCTAAGTTTCGTCTAGCCGTAGTGAGTTTTTGTAGCGACAAAGTTACGTTTTAGGTCATTAGTGCAATCTACAAAGTTCACTGACAAGTTTCCTTATATGGTTAACAGGGTCTTACTCGTAGAACACGGGACATTCATAATTGAATTGTAGTATGGAGACATAGAGCTAGATACGGTTGGGTAGAGGCGGCATTAAATATGATATTTTGCGTTTCCGTAGCAGGAAGCTAGTAGGCACGGATTTTGAGCCATAATGGTGTGATGTGTGCCAAGATTCGGCCCATATTGATATTTTCCAATGAAATAGATGCAGATAGATAGATTACCTTCATCATCAGCCCACTTTGATCCACTGCTGGACATGGGACTAATGTTGCAACATTTAATGTCACAAAATCTTGTTCAACAAGCTAAACTTCGGTGCGAATGAATCAAAACAACAAGCTCTTGATTTACATGGCCTTTTTTTATCCTGAGGGAAATGCGCACGCATATGGGGTTCTGGATGTTTTTCTATGTATAATAAAAAAAATATCTTTCTATGTAGTGTATTGTATTATGTATATCAGTTATCTAGTACCCATAACACATGCTCTGCTTAGCTTGGGGCTAGATAATGCTGTGTGAATTGTCCAGCATTATTTATTTATTTATTATTTATTTATATCGTACTGCCACAGATATCGGGCCCCTCACTGATTTACATGGCCTGCGAAATCTTATAAATTACAGTTTTTCTGTATATCAGTGGCCGATTCTAATAGATTCATATCTATTATTCTAAGCAAATTATTCTCACCCAGTGTTTGAAGATGTTGCGGAGTTTGAACTTCATTAGCTCGCGGCCGTCCTCGTGGTCGTATGCCCCTGCAACGTGCCAGACTGTTTGTTTATTTTACTAATACAATAGGTCAGTTGGCCTTAACTGACTGGAGTTACGGGTACGATGTAACTATGTAACACGTTATGTAACGTGTTACATCGTAACACAGCGAGCATTCGTGCAGTCAGTACGGGGAAACAAGGCGCTAGCAACGAGCAACGATACGGATCGCACACGGCGTATAACGTATTATGCTCGCTACGAATTGTTTACGTTATAATAATAATAATAATAATAATAATAATAATAATAAGCCTTTATTTTCCAAATCTTACTAAACATGTGTGAGTAAATATAAATTTTAACTGAATTAGTACCTAAAATAAATTATAATTGTAATGTCATGCATAATTTTTATATATTATTATTCTGATTAGGACACCCATCTTCGGGTGAAGGCCTCCTCCATCCATTTCCATAATGTACGGTCTGCGGCGTGTCGTGACCACGTGACGCCGGCCACGTCCTCTATGTCATCTCTCCAGCGCTGGCGGGGACGGCCGCGCGCGCGCCGGGCATCGGCGTCGCGCGGGTACCAGTGTAGGATGCGCTCCGTCCATCTCCCATCTGTTGTCCGTGCCACGTGCCCTGCCCATCTCCACTTCTGTTGGCAAGCTAGTGTTGCTGCGTCGGTTATTTGGGTTCTCTTTCTCAAGTCTGAATTTTTGATGCGGTCATTGTTGTTTACGTTACGCCCCGTAAAACCGGTCACTTCCCGGCTTTAGGTTGAACATATTCTCTCATGATAGGAGTTTAGGATGCATCGACGTAGGTAAATTGTAATCAATAATCACACTCATTAAAAAAAGTTTGGGTAGATAGATGTTAGTCACTTGTTCACACCAAAATGTCAGCTTGCAAAAAAATAGGTTTAGAGTTGGAAATAATCTTTTTGTTACATTGAAAATATTTGACAGGAGGGTGCAACACCCAGTCTGTCATGGACGGCGTTGTAGATACGTAGATGTTGTTAATGATAAAATGTTTTATTTTATGAAAAAGAATATACCTAGCCCACTAATGTTTATTTCAGTAACACAGTTGAATGTCGATTAGCTTTCAAAATGAACTGAACGGATCGGATTGAAATTTTTCATTGATAGGTCCAGGAATAACGTATTGTCTATAAAACTTTTCATGGTTATTAACACTAAAGTCATTTATTTACAACGGGATATTATATTTACCATGATTTGAGTTTTGAGCTTTCCAATATTTCGGCACAGTTTCATGCGCCATGATCACGGAATAACTTGGAAAGAATATATTGGAAAACTCAAAACTCAAATCATGGTAAATATCCCGTTGTAAATGACTTACGTTTTGTATACTTCTTATCCCAAAAAAAAGTGCAAAGTCACGAACAGGAGTTTTCGTAAATGGAGCGGCGTAAAGTGACATAATAATACTATGAATAATTAGCACATTCTTTTTATTAATCACCTGTTAGTCCATGGGTGTATATTTTAGTAGACAACGTTAGTGGATTTTCGAGTTTGTGAAGACGACGGGTCGCCGAGAAAAAGTTCAACTGAAAACTGTGGAAAGCTTTGGCTAAAGCTCCATAAAATTAGGGAGCCGATTTTTGCCGCTCCCTTTACTAAGCAAAAGCGCACCCATGACATGACATTTTAATGGCTATGGTAATTTAGAAGATATCAGGGCAAATATTGACACTCTAAACACTAGGAACAGGCTGGGGGTTATTTTGAGGAGAAAATTTGTTTAAAAATAGCTGTAGCAGTCTAAAGCTGAATTTTGTATTGTTTTTCTTAAACTAAAGGGTCGTTATTTTTCTTAAACTAAAGGGTAGTTTAAGAAAAAAAAAACAGCCAAAGAAACTTATTGTAAAGTTTCGTTACCTCCATCCCTGATAGGTATGATGTCGTCTCCGGGCTGCAGCACGTTGTAGTGAGGGTAACCGGGGTGCGGGGGGGTTTCCTCCTGGCCCATCTGGTGGCGGGCCATCACGTCTTGGCTGGACACCTAAAGTAAAATTTAATATAACTTACGATCATATATCAAACGGCTTTATTTCCTTTAGACCTTACAGGACTCTTGGATACGTCACAAAATACTTTCTTTTTGTTCACTCTTCGTGATCTATGATCTATGATCTTTTGTCTTTGATTTTTTGTTCACTAAAATCAATCTTCTTAATCTTTGATTGTTTGTTCACTTCAGTCTTTTATAGAAACGAACAAGAAACCTTTTCCTTGTTAGGTTATTAGTTTCTGAAGCAAATCTCGTCCAAAACTTTTTATTTTATATAATAACAGCGTGAAGGTCATATCTAGCATCAGTACAAAATGGCAAAATTTGTTAAAGGGCTTTGAAGATTTTTGTATGGAGGGCCCTGACATATGACATTATTTATAGATTTTTTTTAACGTCTTCTATCTAACTATAATATAAGTGATCTATCTAAATATATAAGATTTGGGCCCTAACATCGGTCACCGTTTTGTTGACCGATCTTCAAACCCAACTCAACGAGTCGTTTTTGTTCGCTGTTGAGATGTACTGACCGCTGAGGCTGTGCCACATGTGATCTTTCGGCATAGCGTGCATTCGAGATTGTGATCGTCCGGTTTACAGTTTTTCGGCGTTGTGCACTTTCGGTATTCCGTTATGCGGCCTCATGTGCTTTCGGTATTTCGATCTGCGGTTTCATGTACTTTCGATATACCGTTATCCGGTATTTCGACTGCCGGTATTCCGTAATACAGTCGTACCTGGCGTTCAGACGTCGTCGATCGAAACAGTTACGCTGAAGTTGGACGTCACGGAGACTGTAACCTTAGACTTACATCAACGCCGCTGGTGTCACCGGACCTCTTGCCGTGTCCCCCAAAGCAGGAGTGGCCGAAGGCTGAGCACCCACCTGCAATATCAATGAACGTGTGAAGTGATGGTACCACACCCCGGACACCCACCCATTTCTTCATACAAAAGTCGTTTTTTTTTCAGTTGCGCATGTAAGTTTTGCATGTTTTTTTTTAATTTGTATTTTTTGCATGTACTTTTGCATTTGTATTTTTTTTGCATGTTTTTTTTTTCTCTCGCATGTTTTGTTTTTCAGTGGCGCTACACGTGCCACTGTGTGTGAAGTCACTTCATGAATACTTATATCGTGCGAGTGAGACAGTAGCGAAAACCCAAAGACATTTTTTTTATTTTCCTCTCACAAAAAGTGAAAGTGAACCTACTAGAAACTAAAGTAAAAATTTCGTATGTCCATGATCAAACAAACAAAATCATCGAACACCGTCGGCGTCGTCTGTGAAAATCATTACATGTCATCTGCGTCCTGTGATTGCGCCGTACATCCCCTGCATGCGGAACGTAAACCGTACTTGACGGGACGGGACAACCAAGGTTTTACTCGAATATGTAATACTTTTGCTTAACACCTGTAGGCAGGATGTTATGATGAACTTATGACAACATGACCTGTAATAAAAATCACGATGCAAATGCCAGTGCCCAGTGTAACAATGGAACGGTAGCACCCACTTGTATTGTAGAGTTCTTGTTTGTTTATGAATTTATGAAGAAAACAAGACAGCTTTTTATCAGTCACGTGAGAATTAGAACTTCCTCAAGTTCAAATTCTCACATGACTGTTATAAAGCTTTCATGTTTTCTTTTGTAAGCAATTCCCTATTTCCCTATAGGAATAACACACTACTTGCTTTTTATTTACGGTATTCAACATAGCTACAGTACACCGCTACGTCGCTACGCCGTAGCTTGCTTTGACGTAGCACCGAGGGCAATTTAATATACTATGTATGACCTAATCATATTTGGCCGCAATCTATCCATGAATGATGATTCAGGGTGCCTCAGCTGTCGCTCCTTGGTCTATTAAAGCATTCACTGCCCAGCCTCCGCTCCACTGAGCCGCACGAGAACATCTGCGTCTTGGGCCATCAAAGTTTTAGTTGTATATTAAATGCACCTATTATATCTTATTATTACGTTAAACAAAGGAATTTTCAAAAGTGCTTTGGGCAGTTTGTGATACCTAACATAAGCTTGTTTAAATGATTCTATATTCGTTTTATTTTGTGTAGAGATGCAAAGTTGCTCTTGGTGATCACCAAACTGTGCTTTCACATTTTTGCCTATCACACTAATATTGTAAATGCGAAAGTTTGGATGGATGGTTGTGAGGTACTTCTTCACGCCAAAACTAGTAAACGGATCAGGCTGAAATTTTTCATACTGGTGGTTGGGCCTGGAATAAAACATATACTACTTTTCATCCCATAACTTAGTTCCGATGGGATATAAATAACCTTAAAACGTTTCCATAGAAACAAAGCGTGTTAAACCGCGGGCAGAAACTAGTACAAAAAAATCCATTACAGAGGCAATATAAAAGCTAATGTTAGGTACAAAGACATAGTACCCTACGTTACGGATAGGTATCACAAACTACCCAATAGATCTTTGAAAAATCCTTTTAACGTAAGATAAAATAAGTGGCGGTAGTGTAAGTCGGGGTAGCGCCTTAATAACGCAACCGATCTACCAATGACCATAGACAAATAGTAGATTGTGTCACAAGGGACCAAAATAAAAAAAATGTTTTTATGGCGAAAGCGATTTTTTTTTTAATCCAGAGCGAAGCGAAGGATTCAAAGTACGTCGCTAGAGGTACAATAATTTTGGTACCGTGGGACACGCTGATTTTCATCCGTGCTGATAACGTAAAAGGAACTCAACAGAATATTGCCTAATTAAGTAGGAATCTGCCGGAGAGGTCATCATGTGCTTTTTTTATTACCGGCCAGGACTTTATTAATGAACCAATGAAGCGAATTGCGTTCAATATTTATAATGAAATAGTGGTCCAAATTTAGTCATTTCAAGTAAGTCATTTCGTCACTCTTGGTAAAGTGCGCTGGAATGACCCACTTTGTTCGCATTTATCGAGTTACCTTTCGCCTCCTTTCGAATAGATGGGAAGACAGAAACAAAATTAAAAATTTTAAAAACTCCCCTGACAGATTCTTATGAAACATGGCTAAGAACACTCGGGATAAAATTATCTATGACACAAAAAACGAAAATCGGTTCATCCATTTTTGAGTTACGATATCACAGACACAGATACACAGACAGATACGTTAAACTTATAACACCCCTCTCTTTTTGCGTCGAGGGTTAAAAAGTCATACATATTGCACACCTGACACGGTAAACATGTCGTGCAAATAAAACGGTATAAGTACGCAATCACATCTACACTTGCGACCTTTAAAATAGAATCGCTTTCATCGCGAGTTGATCAAAACAATTTTTTTACAATTTATGTACAATGAACTATATAGATTGTGGTATTTCATTTGAAAGATAATTTTGTTACCTTTTCGTTGATATCAAGAAGATTTAAAATTAATTAAATTGGCTACCTAAATTTTGGGAATTATTGCAATAGGTCGAAGTTGCATCTATCGGCTTCTATCGGCGCCGGAGCTGGATGAGCTGGATTTCTCCCTCGTATCCGCTGGTTTAGCTCGTCCCACATATGCCAGATTGGGTTCAAGTCAGGAATAAGGGCTGGCCAGTCTAGTGTGGGAATGCGACATGGAAGACGTCTGTCGGTACTGTCTAGTCACTGCTGCGGTGTGGCAGCGGACATTATCGTGCATTAAATCAAAATTTGTCGTCGCCAATAAATCCTGCGTAAGGGAAAACATAACTTAACTCATAGTTCACTGCAAAGAAATTGTAAAAATTAGTCTTGAACAACCCTTGAAGCGATTCCAGCTTAAAGCTCGCAAGTGTATTTCAAAACGCAGGTCTTTAACTGCTTTTTAAAATACAACGTAAACAAAAGTCGCTTCAATCCGTTCTAAAATACTGCAGGTATTGTATAAATACAGATCTAGAGACCAAATTTGAATGTCGCTTGTGCACTGCGTCCAATTTGATCAGATTATTCACGTATTTGGAACGGATTTGGGTCAGACGTTGGGCAAAGCGGCTTGATAGATTAGGTTACATGTATTTTTTAAATATCTTCTCTCTAGATCAGCATAATAATATATTTTTGTTGGGTTTTTTTTTAAATTTGAGCGTCTGATCGAAGCGACGCGTGACCCGAGAGCTGGTGAGTATCTGGCACAGCGCATCAGCATTGCCATACAGCGTGGCAATGAAGCCAGCGTCTTGGGGACGCTTCCAACTGGTATTGATATGGATCAGTTGAACTACCTGTAGATTGTTTGTAACAGTCTGCAGTTAGCTCATTTGTTTCAATTGTAAATACTAGTTTTAACTTGTTTGTATTATTTCATTGTAATTTCTATAACAATTGATAAGTTTAAGAGTTAGTGGTGGAGGTGTTAAAAATACACAAAAGTATACATATTTATACCATCTATTCCCGGCTTAATGCCACATATAAAAAATTTCAGGATTACATTCACAAATTTTGTGAAGTCAATTGAAAGGGACTAAAATCCCCAACCAATTGACGGGTTCCTTTTTACCGACGCAAATTGTTGTTTATACAAAAAATTACGGATAAAGCTGGTTTACAAATTAAATGATCCTCTGGCTTATTTTGTATGCGAAAATCTCTTGAGATATTAAGGTATTGGAATTTATGAAGTAGGTATTTATATACAGGGTGGAATTTTGTAATGCCACCTGGAGGGAAAGTACTCTTAATACTGTAGATAGAAAATTGTACTAAAAGAAAACATTCCTATATTTTTGAAAAGAAACAAAACTGCATTCAAAGATTATCGAAAATTCGCTTGCCACACCCGGGAATTGAACCGACTAAAATCTGTAAAAATTACACCCTGTACTTTTATTGCATAGATCGTTAGGGTCAATAATAAGGATGAAATCTCTCTAACAAACTTAATAAATTAAATGAAAGGAAAATCATGAAATCTGAAATTATAAATTGAATCGGTCAAGTTAAGCATTAACTGAAAGATCCATCTGTTTACTTGTGTCAGTAATTAATAATTATCATTGACGTCATTTATCCATTAAAATGACGAATTAATATTTTGACAAGACAATTGAAATTTGCACGTGTTTGTACCTAAATAATGCAGACTCTTGTATCTTAAAATACTGGATCTCTTAAGAAATGAGTTAAATGGTTTCCCCGAGGCAGAGCGAAACCAAATAATTCTACAGCAAGATGGTGCTCCAGCCCATAACAGCAGAATCACTACTGCCTGCATTAATAACCATTTTAATACCTGGATTGGTACCAACAACGGCACAATCAGATGGCCTGCGAGATCACCAGATTTCACCCCTTTAGATTTTTTGTGGGGATATGTAAAAATCTAATTTACATGAAATCTTATGCGAATGTAAACGAGTTGAGAGTTGAAGTTCAGAATACGATTTATAATATTCACCATCGCCACAACACGTTATTAAAAGTTACTAGAAATGAATTCATTAGAAGAATAAATTTGTGTATCCAAGAAAATGGAGCTCATTTTGAGCAACTAATTAGTAGTTAGTTGACTTTTTATTGTAAATAATTTAAGATTTCATGGTTTTCCTTTCATTTAATTTATTAAGTTTTTTAGAGAGATTTCATCCTTATAATTGACCCTAACGATCTATGCAATAAAAATACAGGGTGTAATTTTTACAGATTAGTGTCGGTTCGATTCCCGGGTGTGGCAAGCGAATTTTCAAAAATCTTTGAATGCAGTTTTCTTTCTTTTCAAAATTTAAGGAAAGTTTTCTTTGAGTACAATTTTCTATCTACAGTATTAAGAGTACATTCCCTCCAGGTTTGCATTACAAAATTCCACCCTGTATATTATTATATACTACGCGCGTGAACCCACGCACGGTTAGAAGCTAGTACAAATTACATGAATGAAGAATTAACCTAATTCATGGTGAAATAGTAGGGTCGATTCTTCAAGTTGTTCAAGGCTGTTCATTATTCGCATTGTTATAAATATAACAATACCTATGACGCAATGTTGAAACTACAACAAATCAAATATTGATTTGTCCCACATTATTTTTCATGAATAGTAATCAATATTAAAGAGTCTCTGAAAGGTTTGAATTGTAATGATAGAAAGCTCGAATTGTAATAGTAGGTAGAGCTTGGTGTTAACATGGATTTCTCAGATATTTGTCAGAAATCCTACAACCAATTTTTGGAAATTTCCTGAGTATTATTAACGTCCACACAACGGAATCCCGGTATTGGTATCTTAATTTTGCGACTGAAAGTAACAATTTAATTTCTTTAATCTTTGTGGAAACCCATAAGGAGCCGTTAGTTACCCAGCATTTCTGTGATTATAATTACATAGTTGTTAGTTTCCCTAAAATTGTAAAACAAAATAAAATAAAATATGAGTTTTCTTTGTAGTGTAGAATAAGATTCCTGCAAGATCATTTATTAAATTAATTGAAGATTGTTTCAATTGTAAATACTAGTATCAAATAGGGTCTTAATACTAGTATAATTTTATTTGTGAATCTTGCTTCAGTACAACTAGTAATGATAATATAATTGAAGATTATATTTAAAATGCCTACCTAAATGAACAAGACAGTGAAACAATTCTTCTTTCGATCTCATAAGCCAACAATTATTTTATTCGCTACAGTAAAAATACACTTCATTGGTTTGCGATTTAAGCACGGCTGAGAAAACTGGGTTTGGTTAGACTTGGACCAGTTGGACCGTATGCCTCAATGGTATTATAACTTTTTATTTTAAAATTTAACCCTTAGAGGATCAAATGGTTTCAATTGTCCTCCATCTTCATACTGCTTTCAAGCTTCAAGGGAACAATTAGACCGTGGCTTGATCTTTGCAGTTTCCATTAAATGGCCACAATAAGATTTAGCATTGAGTCGAAAGCTCAAGTGTTCATATTATAAATTATTATATTTTACAATTAAATTTTAATAATAAAAATGAAATTTTAAAGATTTTTTTTTCCTGAAAATTACAAAAGTAGATTTTGGAAATAAGGAAACTTTTTTTACAATAACAGCAACCTATAACAGTTCGCTGCTGGGCTTACCTAATAAGTGCTTTATTGGCTCTCATTAATGCCATCTCATAATGAAATGAACTGAAAACATTTATTGAAAAAGAAATACACATTAACAATGGTTAACTCAATGTTAAGCTAAAGCAGGTGTTATCAGTTTCTCGTCAAGTAAAATAAAGTATAAATTAAATTACATAAATAAGTTTGAATTAGTTTTAATTAGGCATGTAGAGATCAGGAAAAGGTTCATCTTTGAGAAATTACGAATCACACTAATATTATAAATGCGAAAGTTTGGATGGATAGATGGATGGATGTTTGTTACATCTTCACGCCTAAACTACAGAACGGATCAGGCTGAAATTTTGCATACAGGTAAATCTAACCCTGGAATCAAACATAGACGACTTTTTATCCCATAAATCAGTTCCCATGGGATAGAAATAACCTCAAAACGTTTCCATAGAAACAACGCGTGCGAAGCCGCGGTCAGAAGCTAATTGTTTATAATGCCACAATCCCCACTCACTGGGCATGCGGATCACACAAAGCTGGGCAAAAGTCTCCCACCTGGCTAAGCGGAAGCCTAGGGTTTAATAATTTTAGGTCGCGAGGCGATGTGGTATGTATAAAATGAATGCCTCTTAAACTTTAGCATTGGGTAAACTCCGACTG
This sequence comes from Eupithecia subfuscata, assembly GCA_963564075.1. Lineage (NCBI taxonomy): Eukaryota > Metazoa > Arthropoda > Insecta > Lepidoptera > Geometridae > Eupithecia > Eupithecia subfuscata. The sequence continues at coordinate 14,200,049 of OY751105.1, forward strand.
CAAAAGATAATGATGAGGTAGTACAATGTAGAGTAGTTATCAATCTTCAATCTCTTAGTAGATACTTCTCCACGCATGTTCTATCCGGATGTTGAAGTGGATGTGATTCTTTCAAACCTAAGACGTGTTTTATCACGAATCTTCATCACTTTGCGTGGGAACCTCACATAAACAAAACGCACTTACGCTGAAAGTTTGCTTTCTTCACGAAATGCTTCAGGATGTTCCAGGATAAATGATCAAAGGTAAAAATAAGTTGCTTGTAAACGGAGTTGAAATATTTTTGCAACAAAGCCCCGATAAGCTTGGAAGTATGAAACTTTGCCAAAAAACTTTACTTTACAAATAAACCACAGGCTTAATTTGTATTTTAAACAGATCTAGCTATTATTTGGCTCTGACCTTTTATAGGATTTTGAAATATTTAGAGGTAAAAATTAATTTATGTAATGGCCTTAGTTTTAAACTAGCTCTGTCTGCGGCTTCAGTCATTTAGTTAGCTTTGGCTTAATGAGGCGTAGCTTTTATCAGTATTATGTATATCTAGGTCCTGTAAAATTTATATCAAAGAAACTTAGACTATGTTAACTGCCTGGTCAGATTTTGATGCCCCTTCGCACGTGTGTAGTTGAGGTACATGAATCTAAATCAAAAATCATTTATTTCGGTATATGGTATCTGAGCGTCTGGTCGAAGCGACGCGTGACCCGAGAGCTGGTAAATATCTGGCACAGCGTATCATCATTGCCATACAGCGTGGCAATGCAGCCAGCGTCTTGGGGACGCTTCTGACTGGTGTTGTTAAGGATCAGTTGAGCTATCTGTAGACTGTTTGCAACAGTCAGCAGTTAGCTCAATTGTTTCAATTGTAAATACTAGTATAATTTTCTTTGTGAATAAAGATGTATTTCGGTATATGCAATAAATGTACGCTTAGAAAAGGTCTGAAAACTGTGTCGCTAATGATTCCATGCAATATGCACCCAGTCTCTATTAGTCCTTTGATAAGACTGTAGGTAAATACTACGGAATACCGGATGTCGAAATACCGGAGAACGGTATCCAGATGGAACAGGAAATCTCATAACGAAATGCAGAAAAGGCATGAGTCCGCATAACGGAATACCTAAAGCACACAACTTCGACAGTACGATCAAAAATTTAGATAGTACGATCTCAACTTGACGCTATACAGGTATGTATCAATAGGACTCGAGTTCACAAACAGATGATTAAATAGTTTTGTAGTTTTTGACACGAGTTTTCATACATTAAACGTCAAAGTTAACCCACGAAGCTGCCTAATTGAACGATTATCTTGTAACGTTTTTGTTATTATAGTGCGTGAGGGGAGGACGCGGGTTCAAGTCCCGTCGAAGTCGAAAATTTTTGCGATATTATTCGATTTCTTAGAAATTAGAGATTATCTTGTGTGAGTACCTAACCAACCTTTAATAAAGGTTAAGGTTTATGAAGCTTTTTTAATATAAAACTATCGTAGTTTGATGAATGCATAAGGGTTATGAAGCTGATACTATTTTACACCAACGCGCACACGTAAAACCAAAAATCAAAATAAAAAACTCTTTATTTCCATAAATACAATAAATGTTGATATGGATCAGTTGAGCTATCTGTAGACTGTTTGCAACAGTCGGCAGTTAGCTCAATTGTTTCAATTGTAAATACTAGTATAATTTTCTTTGTGAATAAATGTTATTTCATTGAAAAAAAGAATGTTAATATAGAAAAGGTCAAATTATAAGACTAAACAACGACACGGAAATAAAGTGATATTTTTTATTTCTGTCGCTTCGGTATGTAGATTAAAGTAAAGAAGCGACGAAGAAACCTTTAGCCTGTTTGTTTTTTATTTTTCGAGTTGGAGCAAAGCCCGTCCCTAGCTTTTTTATCCTCTAGAAGTCTAGATAATCTGATATTTTATAGTACCTAGTAGCTAGTAGCCTTTTTGCACAGCAAGGTTTAGACAATTTGTTAGAATTTATTTACTGATAATTTTTGCAACTCACTAGGAGTTTTGTTGTAAAAGCGTATACATTGCCCTTTAAAAGATACATGAGTTTTGTGCAGCCTAGTTTTGGGCACGGCGAGTTTATGTTTATTTCTCGTATTAAAATTATGTTTATCACTATTTTCAGGGAACCGATTTATATTTCTATGAGTGTACAGCAAGTTTTCATAAATATATTGACATGGTACTATCATTATGTTTATTCTGTGAGACATTTATAAATATCTCTAACGAAACAGAACCACGAATTCGGGGCATGAAACCGCAAATCAGTCGAGTGAATTCAATCCGTTGCACGTTTTGCAGCACATTTGGAGATTACTGCCCTTGGTTCGTTAGTGCTAATCTGATCTGAAGGGAGTCTGTTACACCACCGTGACGAGGCTCGGCTTCAATCTGGATACTTAGTCTGAGCGTGTACAACACGAATACGAAAAAGAGTTCGTTAGCTCGATAGACTGTAACTTTAATCTCGTTTACACGTACAAAAAAGAATGAGATATAAATATATAGAGGACGGCCTCTGTGGCGCAGCGGGCGAAGGTCTGCCTGCGACGCAGGAGGTTGCGGGTTCGATTCCCGCCTCGGGACAAATGTTTGTACGATCTGCAGACATTTGTCCAGGGCGTTCTGGATGTTTTCTATGTATAGTAAAAAAATATCTATCTATGTAGTGTATTGTATTAAGTATATCAGTTATCTAGTACCCATAACACAAGCTCTGCTTAGCTTGGGGCTAGATAATGCTGTGTGAATTGTCCAGCATTATTTATTTATTTATATTCCGTAAAAATAGCCTGTGTCAAATATCTCAAAACCATTCGAAAACTATCGTCATCATCATCAGCCAATATTAATCCACTGCTGGACATAGGCCTACCTTAATGAGCGCCATAGCGCCCTGTCTTCAGCTTGCCGCATCCAGCATCTGTCTGCTGCCTTTCGCAGATCGTCATCCTGGCCGGAGTGCGTCCTACACTACGTTTGCCGAGTCGTGGTCTCCACTCAAGAACACGTTTACCCCAGCGGTTGTCGGTTCGTCGCGGGATATGGCCGGCCCACTGCCACTTCAGCTTTGTAATTCTTTCAGCTATGTCTTCGTATTCGTAACGAATCCTATCTTTGAACAGGTGGACCAGCCCTACCGTGAGTGTCCACGTCTCAGCTCCGTAGGTCATGACGGGTAGGACGCACTGATTAAAAACTTTCGTTTTCAAGCATTGCGGTGAACGTTGTCAGGGTCGGTTTGCGTAATGAATGGTAGCCTGGGGTAGCCCGGTGCTTCCTAGCACCCCCTGCCCCGCCGTTACCATGGTCGCTACCATGGCCAGGAAAAGCGAGGCGGCCGGGAACGGGGGGCCATTTTTTGCCTTGTAGATTCATTGGGGGTAGTGCCCATAATCCCCACGCAGGGCATGCGGGTTATCTCCATAAATCCCTTGCTACTTTTAAAAGCCCAGAACTTTCTGTGAATAACGCAGTGGAATTCACCATATTTAATTTGTAACCTAGATGTCCAGTGGCGTTCAAAGATCGCTGACCCCCTGATGGGCTTCAAGTCTTGTCATTAAATGAGTTTCGGTTTTAATATAAAATTTAAATAAATAAATAAATAATGCTGGACAATGAACACAGAATTATCTAGCCCCAAGCTAAGCAGAGCTTGTGTTATGGGTACTAGATGACTGATATACATAACATAATACATTACATAGATAGAAATTTTTTATTATACCTACATAGAAACGACCAGAACACCCGAAACAAATATTTGTAGATCGTACAAACATTTGTCCCAAGGCGGGAATCGAACCCGCAATCTCCGGCGCCGCAGGCGGACCTTCGCCAGCCGCGCCACCGAGGTCGTCTTTGATTATTATTTATAAAGAACAGCTTGGCATCTTCATATTACCAAAAGATGCTATCTCATCTCAAAATGTTTCTGTATCGATAGAAATTGAATTAAAACTTAACAGGGGGTCACCTATCGATGAACGTCACGGTACAAGATAAAAGACGAAATTTGTGAGCAAGCAGACTACCCGGCTTTCCATGTAACTTCATTCTGTATTTATCCAGTTAGGTCTAGCCGGTGGAGGCTTCAGTAACTCGGTTTCACTATGGCCTATCAGCAAATCAACGCAGACACTCGGTATTTCGAGCACCAACTAGAAATACCTGGTTCTGGCACTGTTTCATTCGAGAAGTCAGTTTAGCCCAACAAGTTTGGATGTTACAGATATCGGACGAAAGTTTATTTTGCTTTGTAGCTTACCGTTGGAAGTTAACTGTTGGGAAATAAAAACTGGTATTTAGTGGTTAAATTCAAAATACTATTTCATAAACTTTTATTTTATGAACACGGTCGGAAGAATTCAAAATAAATCAGTAGTTGGGTTCTCGCATGCTACTACTTTTTTTACTGTAGTCTGCCACTACGTTTTTATTTCTGTAGTCCGCTACTACTTTTTTTACAGAAAATAAGGCATTTATTACGTCGGTGGTCAACAAATAAAAGCTACCTAGGCAAATTACGCAATATACCAAAAGCTACGGACATTCAAACCCCTACAGTTTGTTCAAGTAAACGAAGAGACCTCACTTTGCTCGTGCAAATATTTAAATTAAAATTAAGTTAGTCCCCCAAAGGTCCGTGAACGCAAACTTGACTCATTTAAGGGTAGGCTATATGTTTTCATTTTTCAACTTTTTATCGCCTTGAGACCCTTATCCAGTGGTACCCAAAGATTTCGTTATTTTCTGTAATTTTCTGAGCTTTTTCCTGTTATTTATTTATATACCGACATTCTACACACAAATTATTCTTGTAACTTTGTAATTTGATGGGGTTTGTTAAAGTTTAATGCTTCGAGTTCAGTAAGAGCTTTTAACCTGTGAGGAAGATTTTCATTAAGCTAAAACTTAATCTCATTATGACTAATTTAGTTAATTTATAGTTAAAAACTTTATACGGTATCATAAAATGTACTAACAAAATACTCACAGAATTATGCTGTAAGACGCAAACTAGGTACCTGTCTAAATATATTTAAAGTTTTCACATTTGTTCAGGATCCGCCTTGAGCAATAAATTTTGCTTAAGTAACTGAAGTTTATAAGTCAACACCTAGGTTATGCTTCAGAAGGTTTCTAGCATGAGCTCCTAGCGTTGTTTGCTGAAACTTTTCTGTTTGTAGGAACAACTGGACTTACCATAATTATTGTTCTGTAAATTAAATAGCAAACTGATGCTAAGTTTCGGTACTCTATAACTGAGGTTAAAATGATAACATCTGGTAAAAAAATTGGTTGTCTGTTAAGTCGGTTTACTGACGATAGTTGAACGTGACAACGTCTTAAGAAAGTACTGATGGAATGGTAGCATTTGATACTCGATCAAAACATGTAAATGTATTATAGTATAGCAGCTGTCCACGCAGACGCATCGCTCACTCAAGTAGGAGAGAGACGGATGTCGAGCGCTCTCGCTTGCACTTCAAGCCTTACATGGAACGCCTGAGAGCGAGGTAACGCCTCAGAGCGAGGTAACGCCTCAGAGCGAGGTAACGCCACATGAGTCATGTTTTTTCGTGCGTGCAGCCGGCTCTATCGAATTATAAGACGTTGTCACGTCAAAATCTGGTACCAAGGAGTTTTTGAATGGTGGCAGTTCCATAATGATATTTTTATTTTACGGTTTATAAAAAATCAAAATCAAAAACTCTTTATTTCCATAAATACAATAAATGTACACTTAGAAAAGGTCAATATATAAAACTAAACACTGACACGGAAATAAAGTGATATTTTTTGATTTAGACGGAAATAAAGCGACAGGCTTCGGTATAGCATTTTAAATCCCAAGTAAGGTTTATGTCCATCCTGACGAACATGTTTGTGAAGACGATAGCTTCTCAAATTCGGTACTGGTAATAGGTACCCCCTTTATTCAAACATCGTTCGTTAAAGAGGTTTACAATTTTTATCGTTTCATAAATTGAGCCCATATAAGGGGTTTACACGATTATTGTATAACTCTCGGTATGTCAGATATGTCCATACTCTCCCATTTAAAATGAAACCCTGTATATTTACAAATATTTGTATATTTACATTAAACATAGGTACATCATGAATTATGTTGAGTGAGGTACGTACTTTCTCGGGTTAATTTGCAGCGACGCGGAAAGGGTCCAATCATGCCAAGGTATTGTGTTCTCGCAACATTTTGTTTATTTTGTGTTGTTTGTTATTTATTTATTTTAATAATACGCAAGGGATTAAAATGGGTAGACCAGTCGAATCGTTGACAATACTTTGCAGATCCACAAGATGCATTATGATGATGATTATCACGGATTGATTCGAGCCCAACTGACAAAAAATCTAACTTCCCGATACCGCAATAAATTTTGATAAGCTTGTAGGTAGCCTAGAAAATAAGTGAAATTTTAAACCAATCAATACTGTAGATTGTTTGCATCAGTCTGCAGTTAGCTCAGTTGTTTCAATTGTAAATACTAGTGTAATTTTCATTGTGAATAAAGGCCATGTTAAAAAAAAATACTTGATTGGTTTAAACAAATTTCATGTCAATGATGCGATATTCAGAAGTTTGATTTTTGCAGAACTGAGATAGGCACGTATCACTGAGGGGATTATCCGGATTTCACCCTACATACTAAATTTATGAACCACCTATAACGAATTGCCATGCCATGCATCTGTGGTGCTCTGTCTATTTGTAAAATATAGATAAAGTTAGTAAAAATTGCTATCATCGAACCACTTTTCAGTAAAACTACAAAGAAAATTACTTAACAATAACGCTAAAACAATTCATGAAAAATCCGGACATAAAACCATCTAACCTGCGGTCGTAGAATGTATAGTAGTGATTTTTGCTCTTCGCCGTTGATTGTTTATTTGTCTTTCTGTCGTAAAACAACCAACTGGTGTAAAGCCTGTTTGCACGTAGGTATAGGTACTGTAATCCTTTCCGCGTAGGAAAAACTAACAAATATTGAAAAGGTGTTACGCGAATACATTGGAAGGATATTGGTGATTCGTAAGCAAATGTGAGCCTATGCCTCTACCACAAAATTGCAGGGATCTAGTAAAACCACCCAAGATTTTACGACAATAGAAATAGAAACATGTTTTTATAAGTGGCAGAGGGAATCGAATGCAAATAAGGAAAGAATACCTACAATACAAGTAATTGTTTCTAGTTAAGGCACAGTCAAATACAAACATTGATAACATAAAAAATTTGTAAGCCAAATATGGCACTTTTTTAGAAGTTTTATGTCATTTAGTGGAGACCAACACCATCCAACAAGTTGTGTAGGCAGTAAGTTTGCTTTGCCCATCATACAGTCTTTCAACAAAATCCTAACTCTTTCGACGGTTAGGATTTTGTTCAATGGCTGCAGAAATCTAAACAAAAAAATTGCAACTTACTATTTTTGTTATTTTATCTGTTATCTTTGATTTTTTTGTCTAAGCTTGTATGAAAATGAAGAATATTTGATTGTTTTTGTGCTATTTTCTGAGCCTAATGTGCAGTATAACTTTCCATATTTATTCTGATGTTGTTGGTGGGAAGTCTGTTTAATATTGCCTTCATCATACGTGAGAGTATGATGAAGGCAATATTATACCTACAGCTTAGGCTAGGTTAGGACCCTATGGATTCAGTATTATACTGAAACACTGTAATTTTGTGAAATAAATGTTTTAATGTAGTTTATGTTATCTCTTTTTTTCAATAAATACTTTTAATTACTTTAAAATTACAATCAAATAATAGAAATTAATTACAACTAGTAATTATAATTCAAAAAATTGAGTTAACTGCAGACCGTTGCAAACAATCTACAGGTAGCTCAACTGATCCATATCAATACCAGCAGGAAGCGTCCCCAAGATGATCCCATAAAAAAATATAACGAAGTTACTCAGCCTTTTAGAACGGTGAAATTCCGAATTTAACACTTTTATGGTCCAAGACGCTGATGTCCATGATGATGAACATTGCAGCTCAGTGGAGCGGCGGCGCACCGCCGTGGCTGGGCAGTGAATGCGTTAAGCTCTATACGTTGGAAGGTAACCAAAAGTTGTACGAACTTACGTTTCGCGCTGACGCCTTGACTGACCGCCAGGACAGCCACGATGACCACGAAAAAGAAAGTCTGGGCCATTTTGAAGTCTATCTGAAACAATGATAAAAGGTTTTGATAATTTCGGAGAAAACGGTCAAGGATCAATGTCACCTTTGAAATATCCGGCTTCCGCCTAAAAAAACAACAAGCGGAAAGATTTGCGTCTTAAATAAACAAAAACTCTGTACAAAAGCTACGATTGTAATTAATTTGGACCACTTCTGTCCAAACACAGTTGACTGAGACCATGACAAGTTAATTATACATAACGCTGCTTTCATTTCTTTTGGATTCACAGAGGGAAAGGGAAGAAAGAGTGGATTTTTGTAAAACAAGATCGTCAAGTGCGAGTGTAACTGGCGCGCCGAGGGTTTCGAACGTTTGTCAATTATAAAAATAATTTCTAAAGGTACCGGTTAGAGACTTTACTATATTTCATTTCATATATCAAATAGTATGTAGGTACCCTACAAAAATGTACAAACCAATACCTTACATTTGATACCCCATACCCAGACTCGTTAAGGTGGACTACCTTACCGAGTCTGGGTATTTTGTAAATTTTTTCCCCACTTTTCGTTCATTTTTCAAAATGTGCTACAAAAAATGCGACTTCTCTATATTTTTCCTGTAAAATATATGTAGATCCAAATCTGAAAACGCTACATACATACATTTCAGATGGATCGCTCTGCAACTTTGGATTTTTTTTTTCGACTTATATTAAACTTACTTTGTACGGAAAATTTTCATTTTTGCACGAAATGTTTTATTTCGTGCAAATTTATTATTTTAAATTTAAAGTTAATAGCTGAGGCAGCTGTTGAGATTTTGAGGAGGGGAAAAGGACAGACAAAGCGAGACCATAAGGGTTTCGAAACCGATCTCGAAACCCCTAAAAAGACTAAAATCTCCCAAAAGTCCATTGAAAACTGTCAATCCACTCCACCTAAGACCGGCTACGTGCATCTGAACCGAATTCGTTAAAATACGAATGTAATAAAACTGACTAAATTCGGATTTTGCTTACCTACGTACTCTACTGATCTCTGATCCAAATCCTAGCACTTTATAGCTATTTTTGGCATAATTCGTCATATAAACACTGCTCAGGAGTAGCTCGAATTCAAAACGTACACAGTACGCAAGCGTTCATACAAACAGTACCTGCACCTGCTACTTTGATTCGTCAATATTGTGTTCCAAATTTGAGAATCACGGATGAGTAATTAGATGACGGAAATCGGGTCGAGTACGTAAACTACCATACAGGTGTGCTTTGACTACTTCAGAACGTATTTTTACGGGTTAGGACGACACTGCCCAAGTCCCCAATAAAAACGCACTCGTTTCGGTGTAAAATCTACCCCAGCCCCCACTCGCCCTGAGTGGGGGTTGGGGCAGATTTTAGAAGGTTATCACGATACCTTAGCACGTGCGCGGTGGAAACATTCCTTTAGAAACTGTCATAAAATCAGGTTCCGATCTCGCTTTCTTCTCTACAAAACGCAGTCTATCTTTTAATATCGTTTATTCACAATTTTTTACATAGAGTGGTTTACTGTTTTATGAAGTACCTACCTTCATACAATAGTAAACAACATCCTAAACATAGCAGACCTATTTCTATAGTTATAGTAAACTCACAGAGCTTTGATAAGAAACCCATGCTTGAGTTGTTATTTACAAAATGCAGTACGAATTCAGAGCTGAAATTATGCGGCCAGCATTGCTTGCTTTGTAATTATGCTTGTAGCTTTCTCTTGGCTCAGTGCACGGAAAACTTTGATTGCTTTAACATTCAGCTGCAGTAAATTATTTAGGTACCTACCTAAGTAGTAAGAAAACAATTTGTTGATTTCTAAACGTAAACAATTTGTCCCGGGGTCAACGAAAAAATGAACGCAAATGTCTTGGAATTTTAATCAAATCGTATTACAATCAAATTCTTCTTTGTCCTTGTTTGAAAGTACAAATACGACGTTCATTTCAATTTGTTTGCCTTGTTAACATAATTATCACAAACTGGGTAATAGATATTACGTGGAATGCTAAGACAATTTCTAAGTATGTATTACTGACTGGCTTCAGCCCCCGAAGTCGGGGGCTGAAGCCAGTCAGCATGCTATCCAGGATAAAAAGTAGCCTATGTCCTTATTCGGGATATTGTCTCTATCCAATCCTTATTTAAGATCTGTTCAGGTGGGCGAGAAAAGGTAACTGACAGATTTTTAATATTTGTATGGATAATGATTAGCGGTGGTATTAACTATAGTCCAAAGCAATAGGTAAATACATATTCCATTATACTCGTAGATTGATGGAATAAGAAATTTTACAACGTGTCCAAATATATCCCGTTTTGCTACGGTTACCCAGCAAAGCTTTCCTAAAGATATTCTAAAACTTTTTTAGTGAATTTGACGTTTCTAGGGTGCGCGAAGAGATTTTAGATTCGGACGAGATGTACCCCAACTCAAAATGGACATCTCATCCGTGGATCAGTTTGAGATTCGGCCCAGATGTACCCTAACCCGCGCGTTCACCTGTCAGCATCGGATGATCCACACTAACCGCATCAAACGGATTTTTTGAGCGTAATACCGGGTAGTGCGTCCACGGTAAGCGCAGAAAGCGGATTGCCGACGCAATCTAAATGACGTCATCTGCACTAAGCGGATTGCCAGCATTACCGACAGTCCGATACGTCCAGATCAGTGGACGCATTCGTGGGTTAGGGTACATCTGGTCCGAATCTCAAACTGATCCACGGACGAGATGTCCACTTCACTTTTGAGTAGGGGTACATCTCGTCCGAATCTTAAATCTCTTGGTTTTAGATTCGGATCAGTTGTACCCTCAACCAAAAGTGAAGGTGCCATCTCGCCCGAATCTCTTTTTTGACGTGACAACGTCTTATAATTCGATAGAGCCGGCTGCACGCACGAAAAAATATGACGTCATGCGGCGTTACCTCGTTATGCGGCGTTACCTCGCTCTGAGGCGTTCCATGTAAGGCTTGAAGTGCAAGCGCTCTCGCTTGCACTTCAAGCCTCGCTCGACATCCGTCTCTCTCCTACTTGAGTGAGCGATGTGTCTGCATTATCACGTTCAACTATCGTCAGTAAACCGACTTTACAGACAACCAATTTTTTTCTTTTCAAGGGTTCCGTATCGAAATGTTTTAAATACACATCCAGCACAAACGTATGGCAAACCTTACAAAGAATACTAAAATCGATTTGATGTGGTGAGGATCGTCTGATGCCGGCAGGTGATCGCTCACCTTTAGTAAACAACATAACAAAGTTATCAGTAACCTACTCTAACAATAACCTACTCTAACACAGTTGTTCTTAGTGCCCGGTAAATACGGTGATGATTATAGCCACACTTAAGCCCTAATCCTTCTCTACAGACCCTTAGCACGTAATGACCATGAAACATACCATTGAACTGAAAATTGTCGCTTGAACCCTTTTACTCGGAGAATAAATACGAAGAAACTCCCTTCACTCGCAGGTACATGCGCGGGAAATGAAAAATCAGAATACGTTTTCTCCAATTCCAGAAATGCAAAAAAAACTACTAAATCTAATGCAGCCAGCGTCTTGGGGACGCTTCCGACTGGTGTTGATATGGATCAGTTGAGCTATCTGTAGACTGTTTGCAACAGTCGGCAGTTAGCTCAATTGTTTCAATTGTAAATACTAGTATAATTTTCTTTGTGAATAAATTTGGTTTTATATAAAAACAAAAAAAAAACTAAATCTTTATTGATATTCTAGATTTCACTAACTGAAAGGGATTCCTCATGAATTTTCCTATTGCATAAAATTGTTTACTGTTTTCCGGATTAATTTTCGGCCCGTTCTGGGCATGCCATTGTAACGGCCCTTATCACGGCAACATCCCGTTTCTTTAAGATACGGTTTTTTGCAGGATCCCGTTTAGTTGTATAAGTGTCTCAATACTAAAGCAGTTACACGAGAATCCTGTTTACGGTATCCTGCTAAAAAACCGATTCGCTCTAATTTGACATTCGGTTTTGCCACTACAAACTGGATCCGCTTTACAGTAAAAAACAGGATCCAGATTGATTACACGTATGGTTTAATAAAAGTGCCTCCTGCCTGCATACCGTTTTTTGCAGGATGGGGTGCGGAATGCGGGGAGAAGTGGAATTTTCTTAGATGGTCTAATAATCGCTCGTTGCTCTACTGCAAAAAAAGGGTGCAAACTACTGTGTGTGAACACACCAATGATTTTTGCAGGATCCAGTAAAAAACCGTTCCTGCTGTTCTTAGGAAAGGGCATACTAACTGTAGTGGTCGGTATACAGCATCCAAAGTAACTAGCTGGAGGTTTCTTTTTCCATCTAGCTTAATTATAATAAACTGAATATAATTATGTTCCTAAACGACCCCGTCTTATGGAAGTAAAGGCTTGTTAGGTATACTGAGTCATACTCACAGAATATCAATAATTGTTTCTACTGCTAGTTTACACCTCTACTTAATTCTTTCAAGCCTCTGGCAAAAGTATTTGATACATCTTAGTACCTAGGTACCTACTCAAAAAGACTCATTAAAAAAAGTTCGCAAACTAATAAATTCCAAAATAGCTTCCCAAAGCTCCCATCGAAATGAAAACCATCGTAATGGTAGCTGTGCACACGAATCTGTTTTTATTGTATCATAAAATATTCATCAGAATGATTACAAGAGCACTTACGCAAATTGTCTCCCCACATGTTATGAGCACAACACGTGTAAAAACTGAAATTACAATTGAAATGAGCTATGAAGATGGCCTACGACCTTGCTCTAGTAAATAATTTGGCATGCTTTAAAAAACGATAAAGCAACTTCAAATTCTTCTAGTGGCGACATCTAGTTAAAATTCGAGTCCAATTTGATGTTAACAACACATCGAGGTTATACCATGTCCAATAAAAAAAGAATTATCAAAATCGGACTACTATGTAAAAAGTTATACGTAGTCAAACATAAAAAAATATATACGCGTCGACTTGAAAACCTCCTCCGTTTATCGGTTGAAAAACCATTTCAAGCTAGCCAGTTTGGTTAGGGGTCTTTTTTGGTTAGGATGAGTAAATTTTAAGAACCAACTTATCTCATTCGCGTAACTATCATGTTATCATATTGTTACGTAAAGGTAACTTAAACGAGGGGGTTTGTGTCAAAACGCCTGTGGTTTGGGGAGCCATAGACGTGCCTGTTTGTGCTGATGAGGAACTACTATACATAGGTATGTATGTGTGCTCGAGTGTGTGCGCAAACACAGGTGCACTCTCTATTCCCTCTCTTTCATAGTCCGTTGGGATGGCAGACCGACACGCTCATTATTTTATGTCCTGCGCACATTGCTCTCCTTTGAGACTGGCGGATAATTGGTTCGCAAGAAAAGTTTTAAAAATATCTTTGTTGCCAAAGAAAATTACAATTTAATAATAGAAATAAATCAGAACCTATAAACAATTGAGCTAACTGCAGACTGTTAAAAAGTTATTAAACTCGCAACATAGAGTAAAAACACGCTATGACTCCCAAGTAGAATGTGATGATTTTTTCAAGTTACTCTCAGGAGCAGATAATATTTCTAGCATAATTATTTCATTTCTAGAAGTCTGGGACTGGACAACTCAGATATTTTTGGAACGATTTTAAATTTGAATTCCATGATATTTATAATTATGGTTCTGTTGGGATATGATCAAAAAGCTTATATCTTGTTAGTGTTAAATATAACAGGATATTAAGTTTCTTAGATATGATCAAAGAGAATAACTTCAACTTATTTCTTAGTGCATAAAACCACTCCGGATCCATACTTAAATGACAGTTTTCTGAAGTATGCCCTTCTTCACCATTCAATAACATTCTAATGTCACATTCAATCATTATTATTGTAACCATGCCTCCATTCCATGACTATGAAATTCCCATGCACTGGACACTGGCAGAATAGTGGCGAACCAGACACATGTAGTCAATAGTCAACTTCAACTTCAACTTCTTGTTTGATGGCTTCTGCATCAGGTTTGACACAAACACATATAGCAAAGAAGTCAAGTCAATCAAAAAGTCATGCGAAGAGCTTACAAAATTTGAGGCTCAGAAAATATTTATTTTAATACGCCGGGGCTGGCCGGGGCCTATTGCTCAAGGCTTTCGAAAATCAAGGTTTCTGAATGTTGGTTTCTGATTGAAACTACAGGCAACAGGACACAAACGTGAGTATAGCCTGTGCTTGCTTTATTATTGCAACAGGCTTTGTATTTAACTTGAAGTGCAGTTCATCCCCTCATCTAACTCTAGGCTCTAAATTCCGAAGAGTGGAAGTAAGGGAGGCATTTCCCCTACTGTGGACTCTGTCCGAGACGTATAATCTAAAAGTAAAGAGAATACAATCGATCGTTTATAAATTTAAAGAACGAAAAAGCAAAAGTACAAGTAGAAAGTTTTCATGTAACGTCTCCGGAATGAAAAGCCTCAAGATCTAACATTTTTCAGAACATGGCCCGACGACGACACACTACACACGTTGGTATGAGTACTAACACCGGAAAGATTGTATTATCAGCAATAAAGAAGCTCATGCAAAACACAGGGTGGACGTCACGGACAATTATAAAATTTATCAAGATGGAATACCGTATCTCTGAACCGAGTCTTAGCAGAAAAGTTTCCAGGTAATATTATACACCGTTGTACGAGAAATGTCTTTGCGACGATGTTGTTTGATGAACAGAATAACGTCGGAGTTTAGATATATCTAATGCATTACGGGTTCACGATCTTGCATAACGACTGCTTGGCTTGTTTTCTATCACCGCCGCCGCTGCTGCCGCAAAACATAGTGGAGCTCTTTATAGGGTCGCAAGTGGGAACAGTAAACACACATCTCAAAAATTCCTTATAATTTTATTGGCCGGAATAGATCGCTTTTAACTCGTTTATTAATGTGTGAATTGTGGGTCACTCTTATTCTGATAGCCATTCAAAAGGAAATATCACGCGCGGTGGTCGACTCTGAAGGACATGGCATATGACATTCAAATAGACACGTAATCTTTAGATACATTTTTACGGTGACAAAATGGCAAACCACAAGTTTCGAGCGAGCGGCCCGCGAGCTGTCTGTTATTTGACGCAGTCAATATAAAATGCATCGATTACAAGTTAAAGCCATTAAAGACATTTTAGTGCTGGGCGGCAGTGTGTTGCGGTCTAGAACTGCGACAACCTTTACAATGATGACTGTCAAAAATACGCTATTTTACCCACCGATAATGCACTCTTCACCATCTCCTCTTCTGCAAAGAACGCAATCACAGAACTGGAACGTTTGAAACAGATAGGAAAAGATTAATGAACCAACAACATCTTGATATCTTGGCCGCATCATCATGATGATTTTTCTATTGCACTTACTTATCAAAATCACCCTAATCAAAAGCATTATATCGCTAGACGTAAAGTAATACGCAAGGAGCAAACGTCGCGCGCGCGCCAAATACGCGCCGATCTAGCGGTATTTGAGCGGAGAAAACGCCAATTGTAATTAGCTAATACAGTTTTTTTTTCGTAGGGCACTAAAGCGAGGCGTGAAACTAGGGCTGTTTATGATGAGCCGAGGCCGGTACCGCCTCAACGATATATCGCGGCTGGCGCAGGCCAGCGAGCACGAGGTGGCCCAGTTGCAGTATCAGCGGCGGCGGCGGCGGACCGTGGCAAAGCCGCTGAGGATGCGCAGTCCTACACCTTCCAATTAAATTCTGATACTAAACATGGCTCGTGTTTGTTTGAGATCATCCTGTACAGTCGGGTACTGACCGGTGTTACTGGACGTAATGTAGGTACCATATACAGCGAGCATGAAACGTTACACCACCGCCGCCGTGTGCCTCCACCTCGCTGGTCGTTGCGAGCGCTTTCTTTCCCTGCACCGCGCACGAATGCTCGCTATGTTACATTTCGCTCGTAACACTAGTCAGTACCCAGGTAATACGAGTTTTGCCCAGCCTCAGCTGTGCGACACGCAGGGCACGCGAGTTTTGCCCAGCCTCGGCTGTGTGACACGCAAGAGCACGCTAGGTTTGCCCAGCCTCGGCTGTATGACACTCAAGGGCACGTGAGGTTTGCCCAGCCTCGGCTGTGCGACACGCAAGGGCACAATAGTTTTCCCAGCCTCAGTGGTGAGCAAGACTTTGTTGACTTGACTTGCAAGGGACACCGCTGATGCACGATGAGGTCCTAAAACGAACTGTGTTATTGCGCTCTGTGTTAAGGGGCAAACACAGATCTCAGTACTCACGGGATCCTCGTGGTAAAATACTAGAATTACGTAAAAATCAACATTTTTTTCTGTGGTTCCTTATTTGGAAAATACGATTGCCAAAAAATTTATGATAAAACAAGACCCGTCAAGCGCGAGTGTAACTCGCGCGCCGAGGGTTTCGAACGTTTGTCAACAAGTAGGTATGTACTACAGGTGCTTGTTAGAGACTCCGTTTAATGAAGAACTAAAACTTGTAGGTACCTACCTACATTTCAGATGGATCTCTCTGCATGCTTCGGTGATAGGGTGTAGCGGTAAATTTTTCGACTTTTTTCAAAATATTTCGAAAAGTATTGAACCTACAGAAATTTCAAAAACTGTTTTGAAATGTACAAACTGATACCTTTCATATGATACCCCACTTAGAGGGGTAGCCCCCCTTTTGAAAACTATCCCCCCCTTTTTGACCATTTTTCAAAAAGTGTTCGTTTCACAGACTTCTCTATATTTTTCCGGTAAAATATAGATTTATATCTACAAGCGCTTCATACATTTTGAATGGATCGCTCTGCAAACTTCGGAGATAGGGAGGGGGAAAGGGTAGAATTTCGACTATTTTCAAAATATTTCAAAAAGTATGACACCTACAGAAATTTCAAAAACTGTTTCGAAATGTACAAACCAATACCTTTCATATGATACCCCACTCAGTGGGGTAGCCTCCCCTTTTGAAAATTATCCCCCCTCTTTTTGACCATTTTTCAAAAACTGTTAGTTTTTCAGACTTCTCTATATTTTTCCTGTAAAATATAGATCTATATCTACAAACGCTTCATTCATTTTGAATGGATCGCTCTGCAAACTTCGGAGATAGGGGGGGGGGAAAGGGTAAAATTTCGACTATTTTCAAAATATTTCAAAAAGTATGCAACCTGCAGAAATTTCAAAAACTGTTTTCAAATGTACAAACCAATACCTTTTATATGATACCCCATTTAGTGGGATAGCCCCCGTTTTGAAAATTATCCCCCCTCTTTCTGACAATTTTTCAAAAAGTGTTTATTTTACAGACTTTTCTATATTTTTCCTGTAAAATATAGATCTATATCTACAAACGCTTCATACATTTTGAATGGATTGCTCTGCAAACTTCGGAGATAGGGGGGGGGGAATGGGTAAAATTTCGACTATTTTCAAAATATTTCAAAAAGTATGAAACCTACAGAAATCTGAGAAACTGTTTTGTAATGTACAAACCGATACCTTCCATTTGATACCCCACTTGACTCTGTAGGTCTCTTTTAAAATTTTGACATCTCAATTTGTATGGAAAATGTTCATTTTCATTTTTCATTTATTTTAATATTTTTTTCTTAAAATCTGTACAGGCGCACGAAATGTATTATTATTTTAAATTTCAAGTTGATAGCTGGTGTAGTTGCTAAGTTATTAAGGAGGGAAAAAAGGACAGACAAAGCGAGACCATAAGGGTTTCGAAACCGATCTTCGAAACCCTAAAAATCATGAAAATGCACTGTTCTGCGCCTAATTTGGTCGAGATCTCAGGAATGGTTATTATTACAAATTCTTTGGTTCCTTAATACAATTTCTTCACTAGTTGTGTCACATGTGTAGCTTCTTTTAAATAACAAAGACATAATTTTTGCTCTTACGCCGTTCCAAAAACGTATGCTCCGTCCCGCTCCTATGTACGCGAAATCCTATGCTTATCCTTTTCACAAAATGGCGCGCAATGCGCCCTCTTAACTACAGGCGCCTACATGCGCTGTGATTATTGGTTCCCCTAAAGGAACCAAAAATCCTGTTTTAAAACAGGGAAATATACCTTCTAGTTGTTCCCTATATGGATCTAACTTCAAAAGTCTAAACGTATAAAAGTACAGAAACAATGATATTGTTTTTCAGATGAAAATGTACGGTCGCGGTGATACAGGCTAAACCTAAAACAGATTTCAGCTCGTGTCCGGTTGCGCTTTCCTAGTGTTCATTGAAAAGTACAGCCAGCTAATGCAATATATCCATCGTTCACTCTCACACGTGTAAATAACAAGTTTAACTGTTTTTGGAAAAAAATTAATCCCATTTAGGCCATTCAATGAAGTCTGTGAATTCTTATGATCAAATATGGTTCGTAACTTCAACGTAGGTATAGTTTGTCACATGCGGATGGAAATATAAGTTTATATATTTATTTAATTAATAAATTACAAAGCTCCATGGTCCATAGGCAATACCACCAAACGGCTATACTCTAAGGAACAGAGCCATAAGCTGAGTTGTAATGAACATGATAACTACATACAACAAATCCAACAAATGGCCCCCTGATAAACACTACACGGGGCATAGTTGTGGAAATGACCGAGTTCAAACCGGGTTTCCCGTAACGCCGAGTCTCACGAGCGAGTATCTCGTTAATTGATAAGAAATCAAATAATATCGCAAAAATTTTCGCAATTATTTTGGTTTTGAGCTTTATGTCGTTTTTTGGAAAGTGTCTTCTATACAGATATATTATATAATGACGTCAGACTGAATCACGGATGCACAAGTAAAACAATATGCAAGGTGGAAATGCCGCGCACGTGCCAAAAATGTATTTAGCGGTTTTCGTAGACAGGGGGGGTTGAGGTTAAAATGTTAATAAATACATAAGGCCGAAAACTTATTGTTTATTTTGTTACCTTATTAAATTTGGAGGAGTTTTGTAAGCTCATCCTACGAAGCTTTAAAATAAAAAGCATTACGTCAGTCACCTTTAGCCTAGACCTCAAGGGCTAATAACCTAAACTTAGATCCTTTTAAACAGTGTTATATCTCATAACTTATTTGTTATTTACTAGCTAGATAAACACAAGGGAAATCCAAGTTTTAAAGTTAATTACTGAGTTTTCACAGATACAACAATATCTTAAGTTTTATCTGAAGACCGGATTCAGAGTAAGTTGTACACTATATTATTGTCCAGTGGGAAAAGAGGGAAGAGTTTTAGATATTACACAGTAATTTATATGAACTCGTTTTAAATCATAGAACTATGTTGGTCTATCTTTATACAAAAGATACATTTTAATAAAATATTCCATTCAAAGAGATCATCTTACTTTAGATTTTTTTTACATCAATGGCATTTTACAAAAATAAAATTGTAAAATCTATTTCCAAGCCTAAGCCATTTAATTTATTTTGTTTATTATAATTATAATCTGAAGCCGTGGACAGAAATTGTTTTTTGGGATTATTTGTTGTCCGTCTGACTGTCTGTCCGTCTGTCAATCCCCTTTTCTCAGGAACGCGTGGAGGTTTCGAGTTGAAAATAACATCAAATACTCAAGTCGATATAAATAAAACTACTAGGTCAACGCAATCAGAAGTTACAGCCGTTTATGTCCGAATATTTGAAATTTTCAAGGGAATCACTTGCACACAAAACCTATAGGGTACTTCCCGTAGACCTAGAATCATGAAATTTGGCAAGATGCAAGATCTTATAGCACAAGTAAAGGGAATAATCATTATTCACAAAAAAAAAATATTCTTGCTATGGACCAAAACCTATAGGCCATATATCCCGTTGACCTAGAATCATGATATTTAGCAAGAAACAAGGTCCTTCAATTAAACGGAACCCTTAGTGCGCGAGTCCAACTCGCATTTAACGTTTTATTTTTTACAAAAATTACAAAAGTGCATAATCCAACAAAAAATGCATTAGAAGTAACAAAATAAAATAAACCTAACAAAAACATTGTCTATGTTTTCCTCGACGTTTGTCTTACATACCAAAACCTAAATTATTGTATGTACAAAATATTGTATTATTTTATTATTAACTGTTGGTCTGCCTCAAAACTGAGGATCCAACAAAAAAGGGTTTTACAAAATGCCGGTCAACCTCAGCAAATGGGTTTGCCAGTGATAATAATCCTTGCGTGTAGGTGATATGTAAAACTTGGACCTATTACACATATCTACATTTACCGAACACACTGTAGATATCTGATACAGGCCTTTTAGAAATGAGAACATGATTTTTGGAAAAGAAGGATATTATTTTCATATTTTATTATGAAGGCAAACTTTGGAACGATCTTTACTCTTATCTTATCTTACTTTTACACAAAAGACATTGATTTTTTAGTAAGGCTAAAAGTTTTATTCAATTGAGGTCATGATTCTAAAAAAAATATTGACCCTCAACTAAATAATAAAATTTGCCTCTACGAAGCTACCAATCGTACGTTAATAGTAAATAGTACGTATATGTATTTTCTCGTACTCTTACGTATATTTTTTTTTATTAGAAATTACCTATTACCTGACGACCTCTGTGGCGCGGTGGGCGAAGGTCCGCCTGCGACGCAGGAGGTTGCGGGTTCGATTCCCGCCTCGGGACAAATATTTGTACGATCTGCAGATATTTTTTCAGGGTGTTCTGGTCGTTTTCTATGTATAATAAAAAATATCTATCTATGTACTCGTATATTATTATGTATATCAGTTATCTAGTACCCATAACACAAGCTCTGCTTACCTTGGGGCTAGATAATGCTGTGTGAATTGTCCAGCATTATTTATTTATTATTTACCTATATAATAATTTCCATACATATTCGGTGTCGATTCTGTTGTTTTAGAATTAGCTAAAATAAGGATTTAGGAATGTCAAATAGACGAAAGCTATTCTATGTATCAAAAATTAGACTGCCAGGTTTAAAATTAGGTACCTAGACAGATCTAAAACAACTCAACTTAGATTAAATAGTTAAAATACTATTCTTTTATAGCAATTTAGCTATGATTAGAAACGTCTACCTAATTTTAGCAGGCATCTAAATTTTGGTCGTAATTAAAAATTATTCTAGTGAAATATGGATTTTGTGGTATTTTTAGGATCCGTAGGAGAGAATATCAAAATTTTAGGTTAACCTAACTTAGAAAATTTAGAAATCGTAAAATTTAAGTTAGGAATCCTAAAACAACAGAATCGACATTAAGTAGAAAAGCATGCCACGTAAAAGGTGGCGGGACGATCTGTAGCTCTTGACCCGGAGTGGTGGGAGTCTGTAAAAGACCGAGAAGTTTGGAAGGGTGCGGGGGAGGCCTTTGCCCAGCAGTGGGACGAAATAGGCTAAATAAAAAGAAAATGTAGAAAAAACTATTTTTACACATACAAGTGAATGTGTTAAAAAGGTAATTTTTACTTTGATTAATATTTTCAATTTATGTTTTGCGTCCACATAATTGGCACATAGGTGATATTGTCCTTATTTTTCAAAATAATTATAATATAACCCCTCTTTATTGGCTTTTAGTGATACGTATAAGATACGTTAATATTTTAATGCTGTGGATTTTGTTCATAAAATATCCAGTTCTCAGTATCCCACAGACGGACAAAACCTTTTCTCATTTCACTCCTGGCGATTTAACATAGTAGAGGCAACTATTTTAAGTGATTAGTTAGTGAAATTGTGGGTACCTACGCGTATCCGTCACCAAATAAGAGAATAATTTGCATTAAGGTCATTTATCATAAAGTTTGACAGTGTGACTCCAACTTCGGGGTTTATCAAAACAATTTTAATGAAAGGTTTTCAGCTAATTTACCTAGTCGCGGAAAAGGAGTGATTGAGTAAAGCAAGGTTAGCCTCATTTAGTAGTGTAGGGAAGCACTAAAAAAGATTTTGGGAAATTCCCAGGGGATCGCGGAAACGACTTCATGACAAAATTATTTATTTGTGTAAAAAATATGTTTTAGACAACATCTACAGCCTTAATTGGCCCACAACTGGACTGGATGCAGGCTTTCCCATGATAAGCGCCACTTACTACTGGATTTTATCATGAGTGTGGTAATTCCCAAAAATCCCTATTTCATGCGGATAGATTTCGTAGTATTTTATACTAAGAAAACTTTTTAAAAGCTTAAATTCTACCGACCGATTATGTTGTCGAGTCCTATTTAAAAATAATGATTTGACTCTATCAATTTTTTTTATTTATAGTCAAACTGTTCCTAGAGACTTAAAATTACAATTTGATACGATTAACGAATTCGTTACGGCTAGGTGGATTTCGATTCGATGTAGCATTCTGAGATTATAACTACGAATACGGCTTTATAGTTTTTTTACTGAAAATGTGAAAATGGTTTATGTTTTATGTTATTTTGTTTGCCTGATTACCTATGTGTTATTGAAACTTTTAGTTTTTTAAAAAACTTCAAATGAGGTTACCGATTTACTAAACGGGGGTTCTGTAAGTTCAGTTATTTTTAACTATGAATATATGCTTTTAAAGAACGGGATACCAGCTAAGAACACAAATTAAATTGTCAAGTACCTACATTTATCATTGATTGCTGAATTTTTTGAACTAGGTAGAAAGAGTTCTTTTTCTGTACACCAGAAAATTCAATCAATTAAAAATCAAAAGCACCAGTAGTATTAGAAGTACTTTGAATACCGATTACTCAAAAATTATTAGCCACCAAATTCCAATAGGTAAAAAAAAATCTTGGGAAACTTATTGATATCATAATAATATTAATTATACTTAGCTGTACACACATATTTTTACGCTACAATGTAGATTAAAACAATTTTTTTGTTATGTTCCTTTTAGCTGGCATTGTATTGTTTTGTGTGTTAAATAAATATATAAAATAAAAATATCGAAAACTAATGAAATCAAACAAAATTATATCTAAAATATTTCATAATAAAAAGAACAAATTCCGAATGGGTTACGTTGTAAGGATAATAAAAAACTTACCGTCTAAGATCCGAAACACAGAGTTTAAAACTTTCAATATTTCGCGGCAAGGTGCTTTTGACGAGTACTAGGAGCGGAATGCGCTTTGCCGGTGATCGCAGGGCCTTATAAACGGTTAGAGGCGGCCTGGAAGCCAGAACACCGTACGGACCTGCGTGTGGGTGGCGAGAGTATGACGTAGAATGGTAAGTAAGTTACGGTACAGATACGAGTCGAGATTTCGGTGGTCATTGAAGAAGTTTAGGTGTTATTTATTACGTCATCGGTGTAAAGTTATATGTAGTATGTATGTAGTTGTATTGATTAGCAATTAGTGAATGTATGAAAACTGAAGCAAGCTGCTCGAATAAAAGTAGTACATAAGTATATTTTTATTTCGGACACCTAAAATTATCTATATGAGTAGGATGAGAGATGGCCTGTATGTTATTATTATTACTATTAGATAATCACACTAATATTTAAGATCATTTCATCCACTGGACAAAAAATTTAAGAGAAGATAAAATCAATAACACCTTAATCTTATTTGATTGGTAGTACAAAATTTACTTGTCGAAGTGCTTATTTCGTGAGCCTAAAAGATTAAAATTATTGACTTCTGACTTCTGATTGGATGTTTGTTTTTCTTAGGCATGCTTCTAGACCTCCCCAAGTGAGTACCATAACTCCATCAGCCGCATGTAGCATCCGTCCTCATTATTTCGCAGATCGTCATCCCACCTGCCCACAGGACACTAACGTGTACCGCGACTTGGTAAACGTTAGTGTAGGAACACTAACGTTTACTGAGTGGCGGTCACAACTTAAGATTACGTAGTACGATTACGTAGCATTTTAGATATAATCCCACTATAAGTATGTATTTGTTAAAAATACGTAGATTATCTAGTTTAAATATCGTTGAGTCGATTGACAATAATAGCTGCACAAGACAAACTCCAGACGATATGAAATACAATATGTGTTAAAGACAATGTAAAGCAATTTTGTCGTTGATCGTACTTATTTTTATTCACATTATTTTTCACAAAATGTTACCTACTAGAAACGCTTGCAGATGTTTCAAGCTCAATTGTTAAATAAACAAATAATAATATAAAATGAATAAGTAACGCTATCACTAAAACACTCAAAAGCTTATATTCCAGTCCTCTCTACACTTTCCTAACTCTACTCCCGCCCGCCCAACGCTTGCTGGCCACTAGCAGCACAGATTTCAGAACCAAACAACGAGTGAGCGAGACCGCTATACTCTTGTATAGCTCTGTCCTTGTCTACCTTAAAGTGGACGTACAAAATAATACAAGATATGAACATGCAATCAGTTGATTGTTTTTACCGCTGTAATAGAACTACTTCAGAGGTTTAATTATGTTCCTAACTCTGTTTACTTAGTGTCCGATAACGTGTCAGGTTTAATTAAGTATTAGTACTTAGGCGAAATGTGGGAAAATAGAAATTAGGGCTAATGTTAGGTAACCTTTATTATCTCACTTCTGCCTGCGGCTTTCAGATTCTTTGAAATGTTATACAGGTGGGTAACAACATCTATGTACCATTTCAATCGAATTCATTTAATTGTAGGTTGTGGAATGACTACCGCATTATTATGAGCTTATTAAGTTATTTTTTTATTGGGTCAAGCATTTGGCCACCAACTCACTTATGTAAGTGTAGATGTGGCCTAAGATGGAGCACGCTTTCCCGGAAAGACCTTATTTAATTCTTTTTTAATGTTGTTTACTAGTTAGGTACCTACCTCCTCAATCTCAACAGCCTGTATTGGTCCACTGCTGGACGCAGACCTCCCTCTGATAAGCGCCTTATTAGCTTTTATCTCATGCGGGGTAATGCCCATAATCCCCCACGTTGGGCATGCGGGTTTGGGATCGCAGTTCGGTAGTAAAATTGTTCTGCAGGGGGCGCTGCTCCCTGACCCCGGTGAGCCATGGTCCTGGTACCTACTACGTACTTTAAGTTTATTTATTATGGCTAAATTTTGTGAAAACAAACTACGAATCAATTGTTGTTTTGGAATATTTTGACATTAAGAAGATTTATTTCTAAAATCAACGGTTAGAATCCGAAACCACAATTGATTCAAAGTTTGTTTTAGCAAAGATTCGTAGCAATTGGCTTAAACTGTTTGCAAGACTTCATAGCTGAATTACTTGCAGAACTTAGAAAATAGTAAAAATACATTTTCCACCCTTAAATTTAAATCAGTCATTAGAAATGTTCATTGTGATCATTATATCGATGTTTATTAGTGAAATATGTTTTTAAGATATATTAAAAGTTATTTATCGGGTATTTATCGCGTACCTAGCGTGACAACAGGTACGCGATAAATACCCGGTAGATATCAAAAATAAAAAACAAATAGCGAAAGTTTTAAAAGTTGTATGTTTTTAAGGTTACAAAAATTTGTGCCCCAATAAAAAAATATAGGTTACTATAAATTAAAGTTTAGCTCAAAGAAAATAATATTCAGGTGTTACGTTCCGACTTCAAACTTAAAAGTAAGGCACCTAACAAGCTGCTTTGAGGTTCGCACACTATTAAGTTTTCCTAAGCAAATGTTAGCCTTTATGATGAAAGCGTCGCTAACTTTAGAAAATGCATACGCCGCGCGGTGATTAAATATGTTTTTTCTAGGATTGCCAGTATTTTTTTTTTTATTTTTTTATTTATTTACCAACTTAAACTAATATTACATGAAAAATTTATTATTATAACACTGAGTAAACCACAGAGTTTTGTAGGCGAGTGTTATTAGCGAGTCAACCAAGTATTGTATGTATTGTAAACTTTACTGTTTTTTAACTTTACTGTTTTTTACTTTATATTACTCGACAAATTAAATGGAATAGGTATACGAGGAATAGCGCACGACTGGTTTAAGTCATACTTGACCAATCGCGTCCAATATGTCGAACTAGAACATTTCGATAATAAAACCGGCATTTTAAGTAAAATAAAATCAGCTCCCATAAAAATCAGCTCCCATAAAAATAAAAGCTTCAATTCCCCAAGGAAGCGTGTTAGGATGTATACTTTTTCTACTATATATCAATGACCTTCCTAAAATAATTAGCGAACCATCAATTCTATTCGCTGACGATATTTCAATTTTGACATCAACTATTAATAATGACATAAATTTCAATTTCAAATTAACTGACATACTTACCTCTGTAGAACAATGGATGAATGACCACAACCTTGACATTAATTATACTAAGACTAAAATAATGCAATTTCGACCGTTTCAAAAAACCCCCCTTGACATAAACTTCTTATACCACGACATAAAAATAGAATGTGTAAATTCATTTTCGCTATTAGGAATAAATATTGACACGCACGTTAATTGGAAAGATCATATTAATAAAATTAAGACAAAGCTCTCTAGTTTTACATACGCTCTGAGAGAACTAAGAAAGGCAACAGACCTCAAAACTGCCGTTTCGGCGTATTATGCTTACGCTTTTGCCTGGCTCTCGTACGGAATCCTACTTTGGGGAAATAGTACTGACGTCCAAAATCTTTTTGTTCTTCAAAAATCGTGTATCCGAATCTTAGTTAATATAAAGAGCCCTGAGAGCTGCAAAGACCACTTTCGTCAACTAAAAATACTAACACTGACATGTATTTATATATTAGAATGCTGCAAATTTGTTCGAAAATATCCCAAATATTTCCAAAAAACAGCTGACCTACCGCGACGCTATCCGTCTAGGTATCAGCACAAAATCACACTACCCGAGTCAAAACTAAAAATGCGAAGTTCTGGGCCAAACGCCATGGCTTCTAAAATTTATAATAAAATACCGGATACACTAAAAGACGAGGAAAAAGACCAAATATTTGAAACCAAATTAAAACAATACCTTTTACATAAATGCTATTATGATTTAAATGACTTCTTCAGCGACAAATTAAAATAATAAAATAAAAATACCTACTAATAAAAATGCGTTATCAATACTTACATTGCAACCTATACAATATTTTATAAAAACGTACATATTCACTAAAAACATAAGTTATTGAATTATATTTTCCTGCTAAAACCCAACCTGAGATTCTTATAGAAACCCGGTCCACCTCCACTCTCAGTACCTATTGCCACGCCCTGCTAGGGTACCATTGTGTCTCTTATACATTACCTAGATACTAAGACCTAAAAATGTACACAGTGATTGCAATAAATAAATATGAAATATGAAATATGAACTTACCTATTTCATTTTTAGGGTTCCGTACCTCAAAAGGAAAAAAGAAACCCTTATAAATCACCTTTTTGTCTGTATGTCTGTCTGTCCGTCTGTCAACGCTCTTTTCTCAGGAACGTGTGGACGTATCGAGTTGAAATTAACGTCAAATATGTATGTGCACACAAAACCTATAGGGTACTTCCCGTAGACCTAGAATCATGAAATTTGGTAAGAAGCAAGGTCATATAGCACAAATAACTATAAAAATCTGAAAAACGTAGAAGCTTATTAACAAAAAGATAATGAATTTTGATTCTCTTCCTCTACCAAAATATACAGGGTACCTACTTCATGTTGACCTAGAATCATAATATTTGGCTTGCCAAATATAAACAAATTATAAAATCAGTATACAAATAAAAAAATTATAAACAAGGTCTTACAATTAAACGGAACCCTTAGTGTGCGAGTCCGACTCGCACTTGTCGTTTTATTTACTTACCTATTTCATTTTTGAGGGGCACGTGGCTGTGTTGTCATACATCACCGTGTGCTATAGTGGCAGTCAAAGTGTTAAGTAGGTACCCTTCATTACTGTTCATTACTAGGTATTCATAAATAACCACACAATGGGGAGGTCCATTGTGTGGAACGCTACATGCGTCGACACACTTGCGCCTTCCCATCTTCCGAGGACATCCGTGAGGGCGGGTGCGGCGGCAGATTTGGCGGAAGATCTCAAGAGGCGCAAATATGCAGGTCTCGACAGAGCCTCTACATTTGCTCCTTTTGGAGTCGAGGCCCTAGGTCGGTGAGTCACCCTTTCTTTTGCTGCTATTCTCATAAGTTTAGGGCACAGAACATAATGTACTCGTTCCTGTGGATGTAGATTATTTTGTCTAAAATCGGACAATTTTTAAAAGCTTAGCAAATCTTAGGTTTTCCCCACTTAAGTTTTAGTTTCGGCAGGGGTTCTAGTCCAGTCAGTAGCAAAACTTTTGATGAGCATTTTCTAGTAAAATTTTAGTCATGCTGAAAAAATACATTATTTCTCCTCTCAAATAAAGCATGAGTCATTATTTCCTTAGTATAAATTTACCATTAGAATGTCTAGTCTAATTGCAAAATGAGTAGCAGATAAAGCAGCCAAATTTTCACATTGATTGGTCTCTCGAGATAGTAAAATTAACATTCAAACCTGTGGTAAATTTATCGAAACCAATTGTAAAACAAAGCACGTTTTGATAAGACTCGTGTGTTCCCGAATTTTAAGTTACATTTCAATGTTAGTTCGAACTTTTTACAGAATAATTTGTCCAAAATTCGTAGCGTTCGGTAGCTAAACGGAATTTCCAGTAAAATCGCATATATTTGGCCAAAATTCGAGGCGTTCGGTAGCTAAATTTGGAAATTTCCAGTGAAGTGAAAACTGAAGTGAACCGAACAATGCTGGTCCAACAGCGGTTATTTGTCTAAAAACTTACGTTGCATAACCTGGAAGACAAACTTGAAGTGTTCTCAAATATTCTGCCATTGTAGCTGGAGTCAAGAAGCGCAATTTACGTCTACTTAATAAAAATCTTGTACCAAGGTAAAGGTAAATTCATACAAGGACTCATTTTGAATAACAATATCAATAATTCTACTCCAAATAGAATAAAGGTATGAGTTATTTTCTTAGTTAGTCTTATTCTACATCATAGACATGAAAATCATCGATGAACAGGATACAGGGTGCCACGAAACATGTTTACTAAGCCAAAAAGGGGTCAAATTTTGTTTTAAGATGTCTTGAATTTTGAAAAAAAATGTTGTCTTTTTCGCGTGTATTCGTACAATATAGGTCTTTAAATTGCTTTGAAATTTCAAAGAATCCACGTAATTTTTTTAGTCATAATTTCATGTCAAAAAACTGGTTTTGCCATTTTATAAAGTTAAATAACGCAAGAGTGCGTGTAAAAAACATGAATAAGCAAGAAAAAAGATTTGTTTTCATAATAGAGAAATATACATTCAAAAAATTATATATCACAAGTTGATACTTCCGGGGTCCAGAATAGCCCCCTTTCGGCTTTATAAATATAAATAAATAAATAATAAATAATGCTGAACAATCCACACAGCAGCATCTAGCGGTAAGCAGAGCTTGTGTTATGGGTACTAGATGAATGATATACATAACACAATACATTACATAGATAGATATTTTTTATTATACATAGAATACTTTGTACACATGTTATGTGAAACCCTCTATAGTTTCACCTCTTGTATGTTTATTTCCGCTGGGAGTCAATTGTGTCTTTTTTTTATCACTCAAATAATTTAATTGTTTTGTAACCTATTAATAATCGATTCACTATTTTTTTTTTCAACTTTTACGGGCCTGATAAATCTTGGGAATATTTTTTTGTAGGACCACTTTACGGTCATTCTCCAGGCACTAACGAAATAATTTTCCAAATCTATCTTGACGAAAAAATCGACGAACATAAAAAGTTATAAAAATAAACTTACACTCTTAGTACATCTAGCCGAACGTAGAACCTTTTTTTTGAATTTTTAAACTTTATGAAAAATAATATGGCATGTTTTAAAAAACTATGAACCGTCTTCAAATTTATATGGGACCAACTTCGGGGAATATAAATTTATCCTATCCAATAAAAGAATTATCAAAATCGGACTACCTACTCTGTAAAAAGTTATGTGTGGTCACACATAAAAAAAAAGTTATACGCGTCTACTTGAGAACCTCTTCCGTTTTTCGGTTGAAAAATAGAATATTGTGTCTTAAACTTTGTGAAATTCTAAAGGTACAGAGATTTTTAGATCTCCAGAAGTAGATGCAAGACTGCCAGATGGCTCTGTTCCACCATCCTCCAAGGATTGAGCCGTTATGTAAATCCTAATTTTCCACTTTGCATACGTCCAGCTGGATTCGGCTTACTGGCTAATGCATGATAATTGTTTGGCAAAAAGTTCTGCAACTCGCAATTTTTGTCTTTTACACGTAACGTGTACCTACCTTTGTGAGATTAGATTATAAACTTACGTAGCGAGGGATTTGTAATTTTATTTTGGTATTATTCGGTGTGCTTTAATTTTGCTAGTCTTTCTAGCTCTTTACAGCTTCAAAGATTATGTCGGGATTAGGTGTCCCTAATCATCTGTCTTGGTATCTACTTGCTATCTATTATTGAAAAATAATACCTACATTAAATGTAGGTATACCAAGTAAAAGCAACATAAATTGACACAACACAATATGTTAGGTAAAATTTGTTTCTTTAATACGTCGATAAATTTATACATAGAATACAAAGCTGGGTATTGACCGGTGTTACGTGGCGTAAAACACAATACGAATACAACATGTATTCTATGGTCTTACTGTCTAAGCCTTAGACAATAAGACCATAGAATACATGTTGTATTCTATGATCTTAGTGTCTAAGCTGTCAGTGTCAAACATAATGAGGATCCGTAAAGTTTTTAGTTGAGAATGCAGATAATAGAGCTTCAAAATCCATAACACACAGTGCTTAAATTTTATTTCTGCGACAAAAATTTACGATTATGACCAAAACCCGAATGTTTTTTTTTTTTTTGTTTCTCAAAACTGAGTCTATTTGGTTTTGTTATTTTTTTCCTAAACTTATAGTTTCGGAGTAAATCACTAAAACTGATATCTGCCTACGGTTAACGGGCGGCGAGCGACCCAGTGACGTCACACACGCCCGCGGCAGCCCGCGGCGGTCACTCAGTGAACTTCGCTAGTAATTTAGTCATAACTTCGTACGTAATGGTCCGATTTGGATAATTTAAAAAGATATATCATTCTTATGTCATAAAAAATAACGTGGATACTAGTTCTATTGAAATTGCTATAACGTTACGGATTCTTATTGTCACCTGTCACTGGCTTGCCCTACCACTGGTTCAAGTCGTGTCATAGACATAAGCCTTGCTAGCCTATAAACTATGGTCTCCGTGTAGGCGACCTCTAGGCGACAACGGCCGAACTACAAGGCTAACGTATCAGTAGAGGCGCTATCACCGATAAAACTGAAGTTAGTAAAAACCTAACTAAGCGCTTCAATGAGTGACCGCTAGATGTCGTTAAGAAAGATGCAAAAAGTGACCATTCCTAGATCGCGCAAACGCTGGGATTCAGTTACAACTGACCATAAAGGAGTTTCCGACATCAACTGTCATTCGAAAGACCACCGGGCTCAGTGGACCAGATGGGTCGGGCCCGGTTCAGAGGAGATCTCCCTCTGTTCCTATTTGGGGGAAATCCACCTTTACCCCCAAACTCCGAATAATATATAATATTTCTTGATATGGAACGTCCCAGCCTCTGCCAACGACGAGTCGAATTAATAAACATACCATTCGCAGTCAGCATACGTTACGCCGGCGGCGTGTGCTAAAACCGACGCGTTGCTCTCTCTCGAGCCCCTTCTTCCCGTGTACTGACTGACTGTACAAACGCTCCCTGTGTAACTTTGGTCTGGTGATCATGACGCACAACGCTGCGGTATGCGCCCCAACGCAGCGTCACGACGCAGCATTTACCGTCCCTGCGGAGAGGTGGTCAGTTGATTTTGCCGCAGCTATCAATCCATATTGTCAACCCGTGACGCACACCCGCACACCGCAGCGTTGAAACGAGAATGACGCCGCGCTGTGCGGGAGTACACCTCCCCACTTCACCGCGCTTGCCTCTCGCCGCTGACGCATACTGCGACGGAACAAGAGAACATTCTCGACGTTTTTCATATGATTGAGTGTCCGGCATCGCATACCGCATACCGCAGCGTTGTGCGTCATGATCACCAGACCAAAGCTTTACGGCGCCGCGGGCGCTCAGTACACACCTTTAGCTTTAAAACAATAGGAAACAGGGAAATAAACTTGGAGTCGAATGATGCAGAGCAAAATCATTAATGTATTTGAAATATACTCGTAATAACAAGCAATCCTATCCTACTTCCTACTAATATTATATATGCGAAAGTTTTTCTATACTATGATTTTTTGTTTGTTTGTTTGTATTGAATAGGCTCCGAAACTACAGGACCGATTTGAAAAATTCTTTCACCGTTAGGAAGCTTACTTTTTAGGAAGTGACATATTTTATTCCGGAATTCCCACGGGACCAGGAACTACGCGGGTGAAACCGCGAGGCGATTTTCTAGTCTATTTTAAATCCGAAAGTTTGTGAAATGTGAATTTTTTTTACCTAAGATCTCCAAAACTACTGAACAGATCAAAATGAAATTTGGAGTGCATTTAGAAAATAGCCTAACTTAGATAATAGGCGACTAATTTTACCGAAAATACGCGTGCGAAGCCGCGGACAGAAGCTAAAAAGTAATAATGTGGCTTCCTACCAAAGGACCGGGATTGCCCGAGATCCTGAAAATGAGAGACACAAAAGTTAATAATAGTTTATTCAAGATCATCAGCAGAACTCTGTGACACCTCTGCACGCGTCCTCCGCGCATTGATATTGGCTTGTAAGGCTTTCTTCGTATTAAGCATCTCCACCAGATCCACCTTCTTCATGGTAACCCTCACGAGGTCTTTGAGAATTTTACGTATATCAGCATCCTTGGAAATGAGGCCCTTGATTTTGTCTTTTGTGAAGCCGAATTCTCTTCGTGCACCTGTAAAGGATACGTTTAATGAGTCATCATCCACACCATTACACCACAGCAGTCTATATTGGTCCACTGCTGGACGCAGGCCTCCCCCAGATAAGCGCCTTATTGGCTTATATCTCATGGGGCCCTCACCCCGCTCTGGGCATGCGGGTTGGGGCTCGCATTTGAGATCGCATATACCTCACCTCAACCTCGACAGCCTGAATTGGTCCACTACTGGACACAGGCCTCCCCCTGATAAGCACCTTATTGGCTTTTATCACATGGGGGTAATGCCCATAATCCCCACCCTGGGCATGCGGGTTGGGGATCGCAGTTCAATGGTAGAATTGTTCTGCAGGGGGCGCTGCTGCCCACTCCCGGTGGATATCCCTTAGTCGCCTCGAGATCGCAGATGAGTCTCCATAACTAATAATAATAACTCAACCGGCCAAGTGGGAGTCGGGCTATTACTCATCCATCCTCGAATATTTTGTCGTGATGGTGATTGTAACCACCATCACGATGTACCACAGGTATATATGTGGAATTCGTTTCATCCTTTTACAGACTATGCTAGTCACAGGGGTAGGACATAGGCCTACCTTGATAAGGGCCTTATCATATCGGGGTAATGCTATTATCCCCACGCTGGGCATGTGGGTTAAGGAACGCAGTTTGGTGGTGGATCTGTTTAGAATGTCGGCTTATGGATTTATAATTACGTAGCGAGTAGTAGACGACTGTGACTTTTGGATAGCTAAACAGAAGGCGTACCTATGCGTAGAGTAAAGTCTATTCTAGGGTGTTATTTTATTGGATTTTAGTGGATTCTATTACCAGATAAAGCATATAATTTTTCAAAAATCTGTAAATGCAGTTACTTATACTTATTTAAAAAAAAAATGTTTTTCTTTCAGTAAAACTTCCACCCTTCAATATTTCTGAAACTTGCCCTCCATGTCCCATGGCCGTGGGGTAGCTGTATAATTATTCTGTGGCAGATCCAATATGCACTTCGAAATTAGGAATCTTACCAATAGGAGGCAATGGATCCGTTGGTTTCACCTTCTTCTTTCTCTTAGGTTCTGGCGGTTGTCGGGGTTGAAATGGAGGGGCAGCGTCCATCCCCATATTTGGCATACCCATATTGCCCATATCAGGCATACCACCCATCCCATACATCCCATTCATTCCACCCATCATGGGGCCTCCGTCTCTTAATACGTTATGCATGCTATTACTGCCTCCACAGTCATTGTTGCAACTTAAAGAACAGCACATTTTAGGGTAGGGACAATCGTATCCTGGATTCACAGGTGGGCTTTCCCTGAGTTTCATAGCCGTCACGGGTTTCTCTGAAGAGGTCGTCGTCTTGTGCTGGCAGTCTTTGTAGTAGAGAAGATTCTCGATGCTCTCGTCTGAAGCAGAGACAGGGTGTCGACGTCTGCAGAGGGTTGAGGTTATGTGGATGATTATAAGCATCTGGAACGCAAAATCGTATGTAAAGTGTTTTTCTCTTCACCAAGGCTCTGTGGGACCAACCTACGTACCTAATAGGCTGGTTGACTGTTTTTAAAGTGGGTCTTAAACAATTAATTATTGTCCTATTAGAGGGGAAAAAATATGACCATATTTTTTTAGGACCTAGAAAACCGCGAAACTTTATTTTAAAAGTCTACTTTTCGTAAACAGGGGAAAACGCTGTCAGCCATAATTATCTGTGCCGTGACGTCATACGGGTAGAAAAAACCACAGACATTAGCTGCGCCTAGAAAACAAACAACAACATTGTAAAAATATAGACAAACTTGATAGCGAAATGATACATTGCTTTTTAAATTGAAAATACGTAATCATCTTACACTTTTAATATCAGACATCTATATATATAATAAAATCTTTGTTAACAAAGAAAATTACAATCAAATAGTAGAAATAAATTAGAACTAGTATTTACAATTGAAACGATTGAGCTAACTGCAGATTTTTGCAAACAATCTACAGGTCGCTCAACTGATCCATATCAATACCAGTCGGAAGCGTCCCCAAGACTCGCAGGGGAGCATGTGTAGGCTCTGTCGAGACCTGCATTTTGCGTTTGTCGAATTCATTATGAAATGTTAACTACGAACCCACATTGTGTTAGAAGAACACCAGTAAACTGTTATATATTTTTAGAACCCTGAAATTAAAACGGGGTTATCAACCATTTTGCTTCACCACTAATTGATTGGTTGATCTATCTATAGGAACATTGAATAACAAATCTGTGGCTTTTGATAATACGAGTACGTCGTAGATATCATCATCATCAGCCTATATTAGTCCACTGCTGGACATAGGCCTACGTCGTAGATAACAACACACTTATTATTCGAAAAGTGATAGTCATTGTGGCTGTTGGATTTTAGGTCCTAGTTTAGGTTAAAATATCAGTGCAAGTAATTTGGTAATTACGCTGTTGTTTACAAGTAGTGAATACACTGGCCTGCAAAACTAAGTATCATCTGTAGACTGTTTGCAACAGTCGGCAGTTAGCTCAATTGTTTCAATTGTAAATACTAGTATAATTTTCTTTGTGAATAAATGTCTCTTACATAATATTAAAAAAAGTATCACACTTTTAAATTGCAATAACTTTTTAAGTACAAACAACTTTTTGAGTATTGACCACGCCTGGGATAAGCTAGGAAGGCTAGTCAGTAGCCGTAGACCAACACCTACCACCCTCAGGGCACTAAAACAGGCCCTGATAGAAGAATGGGAGAATATTCCCTAAAATCGGATCGGCTCCGAAACGTGTTCATTATGCCAAACCGGCTTGAAGCTGTTTGCAGAGCCCGAGGAGGCAATACCAGTTCGTATAAATTAAATGATGTAAAACATACTTATAAAATGTCAATCTTAGATGTCAATTGAGTTTTTGAACACTAGTTCTAAAGATGGCTATTTTATTTTTTTATCTATTTTTTAAGTTAAAAATGTTACCAATGCAAGTATAATGTAGTTCTAATAAGTTTCTACTCTTTGATTGTAATTTTTATGTTAAAAAGAGTAAGTAATCACACTAATAATATAAAAGCGAAAGTTTGGATGGATGGATGGTTGTTTGTTACCTCTTCACGCCAAAACTACTAAACGGATCGGGCTGTGTATACAGATAATTATAGTCCTTGAATCAAACATAGGCTACTTTTTATCCCATAAATCAGTTCCCATGGGATAGAAATCACCTTTTAACGTTTCAGCAGCTTGTTAAATATAAAAGAGAAAGCCGCTGTGATGTCCTGTAAAGAAGTAAAAGAAACAGCATTGGAAAGAGAAAAGTGGAGGAAATTGCACCATTAAATAGAGAGCTAGGCTCTTTAATTTATAATAATAATAATAGCATACAATAAAGTGATAAGTATAATGAAATTGGATATATAGATCCAAAAACACTTACGATTTGTAGTAAATCCATAATTTTTCAAAAGATCCGTTGCTATTGAACTCAAAACGCCAAAAGGAAGCCAAATCGCAATGTTTCATAAACATTTGCTATTTTTAAAAAACAAATCGATAAACATTTGTGTATCGCAGATTTTCTACTTTTCTCCTTGAGTTACCTAACCTTAAGCAGTCGAGTTTTGGTAGGTTCTACTTAGGTAGAACCTACCAAAACCCAACTTCGTCAGATTTTACTGAAGAAATTCAAGATAATTATAAGTTTACACGTAAAATAATATTACCTACATCACATAGTCCTCTTCGTTACAATTAAATAAATGATAACTTACTTTCGAATTATATTATTTCACTAATTAATCTCATCCGCTATAAACCTACATTCCTAAACCTTCTCAAAAGGATGTTTTTTTAGGTGTTTAGCACCAGTATACTGCTACTCCTAGTAGTAGAACTAGTAGGCTTTGCATGAGTTATTGGAATAAAATTCCTTTAAGTTATTTCCATGTTATCTTTGTGTTCGAAATCTTCAGCTCGATCCGGCTTAGTTTAGTAGTTTCGGCGTTGTCTTCGGCCAAAATGTCCACAACGGCACAAACTTTCGCCTTTTGACGTGACAACGTCTTATAATTCGATAGAGCCGGCTGCACGCACGAAAAAACATGACGTCATGCGGCGTTACCTCGTCATGCGGCGTTATCTCGTCATGCGGCGTTACCTCGCTCTGAGTTGTTGCGTCTATCGTCAGTAAACCGACTTTACAGACAACCATTTTTTAATATCAGTAAGATTACTGAATTTCTACGTTATGTTGCCTAGCTCCAATTCACGACTGTCCCGTTACTGCCTATTATTGGATATCTATGCATTCGCATAAAACCTTCTTGAATAAAGGCCTATTCAGTTCAGAACAACGCACGCTTTATTCGTGACCCAGAGCGTCGACGAAACGTTCCCTTTTGCACTTGGTGTCGCGCGACATCCCACCGAACATTTTGTATCTACCGCCTACCACATACCAACTATTATTTCGCTGCCTGTGCCGCTCTGGGTAGCGAATACCACATTCAGATAGTCTGAATAAGTCAGTCGGGGAACCGACTGACCTTTTATGACCTATCAGACCTCGAGACATGGTAGACACAGTGGTAGGAATACCACAGTGTTGCAATTTCAACGTATTTAGGTGTAAGTAAGGTGCACAGATCTAATGGCTCGAAGAGGTAGGTACACCTTATTTAACTTCTTTGATTATTTATGTATCTACACTCGCGTGCAACTGAATCGTCCCAAGCTTTACTTTTGCACAAAAAGTAGATTCAGCAAAACAGCATTGGGAAAACCGTTCCCCTGCACGCCATTGTACTCGGCCTCTTCTGCCGTTACCACGGAGACATTTTCTGCTCTCGTCAATAAACAGGACGGAGCTACATTGCTCAATGGTCAGTTAAGGGGTTCTTGAGCAAATTAAAGCTAGGCTTGACGGTGAACTGCGGTCAGTTTTACGAGTTACTGATAAGAAATATGGGTCTTCTGAGCCTTCAAGGTAATTTAGTCTCTCAACCAGTGGGTACCGCAGCCAGCTCATTGTGATATGCTCATGCTTTGAGCACACCTCCACCAATCGTACCTACTGAAGTAAGGACCATGGACAAGATGTAATTTTAAAGAAAAAATATCAGGTTTTCAAATAAAAAAGCTGTATGTAAATCGGAAAGGCCGCCCGAAAAATCAGATTCATGCGCTGAATGTACGTGTGCCTTGAGTCGATTCAGTTGCACGCGAGTGTAGATAGAATGTCGACGCCTCAAAAGCGTAGAAAAAAATAGCGTAATGCTGTTGGCCTCTGAATTCAACCCGCGCTTGCTAACTTTCTTCGTTGAGCATATTTTTGTAGACACTAGACGCTATGGTAAATAATCACTATATTCTAACATCGATGTAAGCAAAATTCAGGAGATTGGGTTCTAGCTTCTCGAAAGTGGAACGGGGAATGAGGATCCGTAAAGTTATAGCAATTTCAATAAAACTATCCACGTTATTCTTTATGACATTATGATATATGATATATTAATGATATATCTTTTTAAATTATTTTAGGTGATGCTCGTGAGAGCAATATGCCCACTGTGACCAAGTGATTAAATAGGTAAATAGTAGTTTGCATGGTTTTTTCTTTTTAGTTTTGGTTTATTTTGTTAATACCTTTATTCTCTGTTGTTAACTTGTTATTACTTAAATAACATATTATATTAAGTTAAAATGTCTACTTAACACGTCTAATTATATGCTGTGCAGTGCTCTCAAGCCAGTTCGTATTCTCATTGAATTTTTTGTGTTATATTATTGTTGCTTGTTATGTGTTTTGTGTACCTAATAAACATAAATAAATAAATAAATTATCCAAATCGGCCCATTACGTACGAAGTTATGACTAAATTACTAGCGAAGTTCACTGAGTGACCGCCGCGGGCGCGTGTGACGTCACTTGCTCGGTCGCCGCCTTTTAACCGTTGGCAGATATCAGTTTTTAGTGATTTACTCCGAAACTATAAGTTTAGGAAAAAAATTACAGAACCAAATAGACTCAGTTGTCTCTCAAGACTGAGTCTATTAGGTTGTGTCATTTTTTTTTCTAAACTTATAGTTTCGAAAACTTCGCTAGTAATTTGGTCATAACTTCGTCAATTTTTGTCGTAGAACGAAAATTTTTGCACTGTGTGTTATGGATTTCTTAGCTCTATAAATCTGCATTCTCAACTAAAAACCTTACGGATCCTCATTTCCTTGCAATTGGTATCATTAGGTATGCCAAAGATTAATGCGTAGCGCCAGTTCAAAACCTAGCTGTCGCACCCGCCAGCTCACGAAAGTTGACCTGTTTTATATATGGTTGCTTTGCAAGGCGACTCTACCTTAATTACACCTTATTTACACAATAATAAATAAATAAATACATTACATTAAAATGTAGAAAGGAATACAATTTATTCCATTCCTTGTTGACAAAACGAAATAGGACATACATTACTTATAACATTTTGTACTGCACTAATGCCTTTAATTTAACTAAAATATTCGTATTTCGCATGTTTTTGTACATAGCACAAAGCCACGCGTGAGGGTGTCCCGCAAAACCTCATTTTAATGGATTGGCTTATTGATTACGCCATTCACCAAACACGGGAGCATCACCGTATTAACTGATTTGGAAATAGAAAGTTAATTTTAGAAATGAACATTAAATTAAGCTACCTGTAGTTGTATTGTTTGCAACTGTCTGCAGTTAGCTCAATTGTTTCAATGGTAAATACTAGTGTGAATAAAGTATTATTTATTACTAGCTTCAGCCCGCGGCTTCGCACGCGTTGTTTCTATGGAAACGTTTTGAGGTTATTTCTATCGCATGGGAAATGATTTATGGGATAAAAAGTAGCCTATGTTTGATTCCAGGATTATAATTATCTGAAAACAAAATTTCAGCCTGATCCGTTCAGTAGTTTTGTCGTGAAGAGGTAACAAACATACATCCATCCATCCAAACTTTCGCATTTATATGCTATATTATACGCCTATGTTTGATTCCAGGGTTAGACTTACCTGTATGCAAAATTTCAGCCTGATTCGTTCAGTAGTTTTGGCGTGAAGAGGTAACCAACATCCATCCATCCATCTATCTATCCATCCATCCAAACTTTCGCGTTTATAATATTAGTGTTATTGCATTTAATTTTAAGAAGTACACCTAAGGTGGGCATATTTCTGATGGCA
This sequence comes from Eupithecia subfuscata, assembly GCA_963564075.1. Classification (NCBI taxonomy): domain Eukaryota; kingdom Metazoa; phylum Arthropoda; class Insecta; order Lepidoptera; family Geometridae; genus Eupithecia; species Eupithecia subfuscata. The sequence continues at coordinate 14,240,442 of OY751105.1, forward strand.
TTTTCTGTCTCTCTGTGTATTGTATGTATTAAGTATATCAGTCATCTAGTACCCATAACACAAGCTCTGCTTAGCTTGGGGCTAGACGATGCTGTGTGGATTGCCCATCATTATTATAATTTTTAATAGAAGACCATTGAAACTCCCTATTTTCCATTGTAGGCTAAGAGGTAGATACTAAGTATCTATAAATTTTAGTTTGGTAAGAGGCTCGGCATAAGTCCAATAATTGTCTACTAATGGTTCGTTTCCTACCACCGAACTGCGATCCCCAACCCGCATACCCAGCTACCCCACTTATGGGCATTACCCCCTGAGATAAAAGCCAATGAGGCGCTTATCAGGGGCAAGCCTTTTTTTATTCGGTGAGGAAATTCGTTTACGAATAAACTGGTCAGGTGGGACCAGAATTATGTGGGACTCGACGCCCTGAGAAGCACGTAAGACCCACTAAAAAAAACTTGAGAGGTGTCAAGGGACACCCGGATGGAACGAAGTTCCTTTCGATTAATAGTGGGCGTAAAGATTTTGTAATCGTCCAAATATTATTCTTGCAGTTTTGATAAGATTGTTCGGAGGGAGAGCGATTCTAATTTTTGTGCAAACCTAATGTCATTCGCGATGACAGCTGCCTATCATAAGCGCTACAGTGACAGTTCTACACTTTGACACTGACTTAATATTGTGTTTACTTTCCAACAAATGTTAGGATATATTTGTTCTGTGGCAATATATTTGTTCTGTGGCAAAAAGTGTCGCTCCAATTTTCGTTACAATTTTTTCCGTCTAGCCCCCCCTTTCACAACGCGCGATAAGGAACTTCGTTCCAAAACCTCTCGAGTGTCCCTTTGTCGCCATATTCGCCGAACCACGGGAACATTTGAAACCAACCGCGGCCCGACTGGCGATCAGGGAATACCTGCCAGATGGCAGTGGACCAATATAGTCTATTGAGGAATGGTTCTTTTACCAAGCTTTATCATATTGAGGTCACAGCAAAATCCAGTTCAGTATTCAACGTTAAGCTACAATAGGAATCTATAGGTTTATTATTAAAGCAAGGCTGATAATAGATAAGAAGGTTATTAAAAACAAACCAAGATAACATCAATAAAAAGATTATCCATTATCTGTGATTGTTTATTGCTAGTGCCTATACGAATAATGATAATATTATTTTGCGTTAATAGTTTTAGACAAATACACTATAACGGTAATATTATCCTATACAGTAATCCGACTTCATACAAACGGACGAAACGCGAGCTATACCTACGCGCCTCGATCTCGGCATGCGCTCAGCATGCAGACAGTCGCGACTGTGCCGCAGTGATGAACGGATGGTGTGTTGTTTTTTTAACAATAACCGTGCGGTATTTTCTCTAAAAATAAGTTCAGGTATATATTTAATAAAGTAGCTGCAGGTATCTATAACCAAGTAAAAGATATTCCATTTTCTTCAAAGACGATCTCCTAAAATTTAATAATAAAGCATTTTGTACGTCTCAGTCGAGGCGCAAATATTTTTCGGTCGCAAATTTATAAGACCGATTTGTTATTCAAACATAAACACGATCTTTAATTAAATCTACCAATCAAAAAACAACACGCATTTTTATTGAACACTTCCCATTCAATTTACAAAGTATTTTATTTGTTTATATAAAAAAGTAGGTACCTACCTATATTTACAATCACAAAACTAAATGGAAACACTAAATAGGCAAAATTAAATGTAATTAAAATGCTGGAGGCGGGCAGCCCTATCGCATGTTTACCTACCGCGCGGCTGTAGGCATATATTTCAAAGATACGGCCGAGTTCAAATACTGTATAGAATAATATTACCGTGCTATAACAGTTTGTTAACAAACCACGACACAAATCACTAAAACTCACTTGCTTGGCGTAGAGTTAATTGTAAGCAATACGTATTTAAAAAGCCATATAGCGGGGCAATGCAGAATGCAGCCAGCGTCTTTGGGACGCTTCCGAAGTTCCGACTGGTATTGATATGGATCAGTTGAGCTACCTGTAGATTGTTTGCAACAGTCTGCAGTTAGCTCAATTGTTTCAGTTGTAAATACTACTTCTAATTTGTATATATTATTTGATTGCAATTTTCTTTGCCAATAAAGCTCTCGAAGCACTATTTATCACAGGAAGGACCTCAAATCAACAAGTAATGTAAATTGCGTATAACAAGACGTGGCAAAAGAGTGAATTTTAGGTTAAACAGGGGCGGTTTGTTGACTGACATTCTACGTCGAGTTTTGGTAGTGTATAGAGTTGGATATTATATCAAATCGCATAGGTACGTAGGTACGATCGAGGAAGATGTCTTATGTTGTATTATATCACAGTGAAGAAAAAATCTATTAAAAGTTGCGTTGCGGAGGCTCTGCATACAGTACAGGTTTTATGATAATAATATACATAGGTTGTCTGGAAGACTGTGTGCTTTTGCTTTCAGCGATAAAGCCGCCCATTGTGCCATACTAGATTTAATTAGTAGTTTGTAAGATATTTTATAAGCATTGATGGTACAGTAAATATATTATCTATCTATAGTTGCCCATGGCTTCGCTCGCGCTATAAGGCCTCTATAATCTGGTTAGATTTTTAAAGATGGACCTCAGTGGCGCAGCGGGTGAAGGTCCGCTTGCGACGCAGGAGGTTGCGGGTTCGATTCCCGCCTCGGGACAAATGTTTGTAGGATCTGCAGATATTTGTTCAGGGTGTTCTGGATGTTTTCTACGTAAAAAATATGTACCTATGTAGTGTATTGTATTAAGTATATCAGTTATCTAGTACCCATAACACAAGCTCTGGCTTAGTTTAGGGCTAGTTAATGCTGTGTGAATTGTCCAGCATTTTTTATTATTTATATATTTACCTACTTTTTCGTAAGGAATTTCATACAAAATGCAGCTCCTCCTACGCGCCGATGAGGTAGCAACCCTTATGTGTATTTATAAGTATTGAAGTTAAATAAAGAAATAAGTAATAGAGAGAGGGCCTACGCAGATCAGTAGCTCACGGGCTGAGCAGATAGATAGAAATAAATAATGCTGGACAATTCACACAGCATTATCAAGCCCAAGCTAAGCAGAGCTTGTGTTATGTATGGGTACCAGATAACTGATATACTTAATACAATACACTCCATGGATAGATATTTTTAACCGAATTCAAAAATTCACATAAGAAGAAGGTTCTATGTTCGGCTGTATGTATGTTTTTAGGGTTCGGTACCTCAAAAGGAACCCTTAGATCACTTTGTTGTCTGTCTGTCTGTCTGTCCGCCTGTCAACCCCCTTTTCTCAGGAACGCGTGGACGTATCGAGTTGAAATTAATGTCAAATACTCAAGTCCGTAACCTCTTGGAGCTACAATAGAAATTAAACTTCTAAGTCAAAGCACTCAAAACTTACAGCCGATTATGTCCGAATATTTTGAAATTTCTAAGGGAATCACATGCACACAAAACGTATAAGGTACTTCCCGTTGACCTAGAATCATGATCATTTGGCAAAGCACAAGGTCTTACGGAACTTTTAGCGCGAGTCCGACTTGCACATGACGTTTTATTTTATTACTAGCTGCGCCCCGCGGCTTCGCACGCGTTGTTTCTATGGAAATGTTTTGAGGTTATTTCTATCCTATAGGAACTGATTTATGGGATAAAAAGTAGCCTATGTTTTATTCCAGGCTTAGAATTATCTCTATGCAAAATTTCAGCCTGATCCGTTCAGTAGTTTTGGCGTGAAGAGGTAACAAACATCCATCCATCCATACATGTATCCATCCAAACTTTCGCATTTATAATATTAGTGTCATAGAAAACGTCCAGAGGGGTGAGTCTATTTGACGTTAGTAGCGAGACGTGATCGTAACGTCTCCTTTTAGTATGGGTATGCGTAGTTTCCATTCATCTTGGAATTACTAAGTTGACCCTATTTTTTGGCTAAAATGACTGGACTACCTACTTACGTTATGCTCAAAGTCATCTCGTTCTCTTATCCATCGATGTAAGTAAAATTCAGAAGAATGGGCACTAGCTTCTCGAAAGTGGAACGCTCAAATTGAGTCCAATTGTGTCCACCCACCTCAGTCACAGTCAGACCGCCCCGGCCGGCGTACGTGTTTCGCGTGTATTGTTGTCTCGATCGCACTTCGGTCTAGGTACGTCTTTCCATCTTTGTCGTTCATTAGGTAGGTATATTGCAAAAGATTGGAAGTAGGAAGTGTCTTTGCTTTCAGTTGTAACACAACACAGGCTATTTGTTGAGTTAGCGCTGGGTGAACGAATCTACAGAATTTTACTTATATCTATGCTCTTATCAGTCATTATCACAAGCAAAAATGGTAAATCAGCTCTAATTAATGAGAGACTTTAATAGCCGCTGAAGAGCCCCCGTTTTCTAATTTGACAAGCGATGATCAGTCTGATTGTACTTTGGTAAGTATAAGTAGTTACACTGTTAATTTTTTTTTTCTAAAATAGGTACCTACCTAAACAAATAATAGCATGATGTTTTGTATCTTTTTTATTACCACTACAAATCCGTCAATGTCCCCAAATCTTCTTGATATCCTTCATTTTTTTCTTATACGCTTGCACAGCATCCAAAACGCTTCTGTAATAAGGTACACTGAGTCCGACAGTCTCATAAACTTTCTCCTTATTTTCGTAGTACTTGGCACAGAAGTGGTACCACCATGGTAAGACGAGGAGTTGTCCGGCTCCTGATAGTTTTTGTTCCGTGCAAAATTTTTCGTTGGGGACCGTGAGGTCAGATAGCATATTGTGGTTGCCGTTTCGAAGGTCTGGAGGGAAGTAAAACTCGGTGGTGGTTCTCCTGAAGGCGTGTCGGTAGCGATAGCGGTTGGTGTTCCCTAAGGCTAGGACACTCAAGATGATTGAGATCTGAAAGGATTCAAACGGGTTTGTAGATAGTTAATGATTATATCGGGTATTTATCGCGCACCTTTTGTTTTATTTCATATTTTATTTTATTTTGTTTTATTTTATTTTTTGTTTTAGTCGCCCCGTGACCACGATCGCTGTAACGCGGTAGAAACGTAGGGGAAATAAAACAAAAGGTACGCGATAAATACCCGATAATAATCATTAACTATGTTAACAAATCGCAAATGTTTAAAAAGGGTTTGTAGATTTTTGTATGGAGCGCTTATGGAGGCTTATGGAGGCTTATGGAGGCTTATGGAGCGCTTATGGAGGCTTATGGAGGCTTATGGAGCGCTTATGGAGGCTTATGGAGTCTTATAGAGCGCTTATGGAGGCTTATGGAGGCTTATGGAGGCTCATGGAGGTTCATGGAGGCTTATGGAGGCTTATGGAGCGCTTATGGAGGCTTATGGAGGCTTATGGAGGCTTATGGAGGCTTATGGAGGCCCTATTATCGGCTACCACACTGTTTTTTTTTCAAAATCACGGAGCTCTACTTAGATTATTTTTAGATAGAGGACACTTACACAAATATCGGTTCCCTAAAATAGCGACATGCATAATTTAAATGCTGCTAAAGAATAAGAATAAACTTGCAAAAATTATCTATACTAATATTATAAAGAGGAAAGATTTGATTATTTGTTTATTTGTTTGTTTGTATTGAATAGGCTCCGAAACTACTGGGCCGATTTTAAAAATTCTTTCACGCGAGGAAGCTTACTTTTCTGGGACATAGGCTATATTTTATCCCGGAATTCCCAAGGGAACGGGAACTACGCGGGTGCGAGGCGATCGTCTAGTCAATAAATAAATTCAAACAAAAAAATATCAGATTATTAAGAGGATAAAAAAGCTTGGGACGAGTTTTGCTCCAGCTCGATAACTAACACCCTAACAAGGTAAAGGTTTCTTGTTCACTTCTTTACTTTGCCTTAAAAGTTCGAAGTCAACAAAAAATCAAAGTTATCACTTTATTTCCTAGTGTTTCTTATGTAATTTGAATTTTGTGACGTGTCCAAGAAATAAAGCACTTTGATATTTGAATAAAAATGTCCACATACCGTGCTAAAGCGTCAAGTTTCTTAGATATTCGCAGATGAAAATAATTATTGCTCTTATGCTCTCAAAAAACCCGTGTGGTACCTAGCCGAAGTTAGGGCTAAAATTTTCCAACCCCTGTGGTAAACCGACATCTTATAACGGGATGCCATGGATGCCAAAAATCTTCAATAGCTCTTACATTATCACATATTAGTAAAAGAGTTGTATGTAAAAAGAAATACTATACAGACCTGAATTGTTCGCAGCATATTTTGTTGAACAAGCTATTTTATAAAATATCGTAAATCCATATAAAACGCATAAAATCTATGGTTCACGGTAGGTATGCTTGGAAATATATCGATCGATATGAAATATAAACTATAAAATAAAAACACGAGTAGATGCTACCTCGCTTAAGTGGATCGTGGTTATGTCGACTCTTCATTACACATTCTATAATCATTGAAAGTTTTATTAAAAGACTACTCGTCTAAAAAATATGCAAATCTCAACAGAGCCTACGCATTTGCTCCTCTTGGAGTAGGTCCGTGGGGGACCGAGGCTCTCCGGGTTTTATTTTTATTTATATAAAGCGCCTGGTCGAAGTAAACGTGACAGAGCTGGTGAGTATCTGGCGCAGCGCATCAGCCATCCAGGGCAATGCAGCCAGCGTCTTGGGGACGCTTCCGATTGGTATTGTTAAGAATCAGTTGAGCTACATGTTGCTTGTTTGCAGTTATATGATTTTTTCTGCAGTTAGCTCCTCAACCTATCTCAACAGCCTGTGTTGGTCCACTGCTGGACGCAGGCCTCCCCCTGATAAACGCGTTATTGGCTTTTATCTCATGGGGGGTAATGCCCATAATCCCCACGCTGGGCATGCGGGTTGGGGATCGCAGTTAGCTCAATTGTGTCAATTGTAAATTCTATTTCCAGTTTGTTTCCAATATTTGATTTTTATTTAAAGATTACCCGTATTAAAAAAATGGTAGAAGCAAGTTTCCTTAAATGTTTGCTCTCGGTAATGTATCAGGAGTTTTTATGCTTTTAGGTTTTTGGTTTTTATATTTTAACCGCACGATTTTATAACTTCTCATGGTAAAAAAAGTATTCATTATTAAAATAATCATAGTAAATGTTCAAATTGGGCTCCTGTTGCCCTTATGCAAGCTCTACACCTTTTTATAAAAGATCTTTGTAATCTGTTTGATGATATAAATTCTGACTGCTTCGGCGACGCGAAGTCGAAGTTCTTCTAATGAGTTTATGGGTTTCTTGTAAACCTGCTCCTTCAAACAGCCCCAATAAAAGAAATCCAGAGGATTTAGGTCTGGGGACCGTGGTGGCCACAATATTGGCCCCAATCGGCCGATCCATCTGTTGGGATAGGCATAATTTAGTTAGATAATTCGGGCGCTCAAACTTAGCAGTAAAATAAATTTCAGAAATAAAATTTATGTTTAGGGCCTACTAGCTAATATTCTGAGCACGTGCATTTTTTTAAATGTAATTTAGGAATTAAGAAAAAAATCCGAACTAGGCCTCATGTAGCGGACGTGATGCCTACAAATGTGAGGAAAACTGGGAAATTTCGAAATTTTACAAAAAGATTCGTAGACCGCGGACTGTTGGGAATAGATTTTTTTTGGGATGTGCCCCCCTCCCCCCCGCACACGCACATGCAGGATTATCCACCATTTCTGGGAAACCCTGTATATACGTCGACTTAAGAACCTCCTCCGATTTTCGTCGGTTGAAAATAAATAAATAAATATAAATAAATAAATAATGCTGGACAATTCACACAGCATTATCTAGCCCCAAGCTAAGCAGAGCTTGTGTTATGGGTACTAGATAACTGATATACATAATACAATACACTACATAGATAGATATTTTTTATTATACATAGAAAAACATCCAGAACCCCTGAACAAATATCTGCAGATCGTACAAACATTTGTCCCGAGGCGGGAATCGAACTCGCAACCTCCTGCGTCGCAGGCGGACCTTCGCCCGCTGCGCCACAGAGGTCGAAATAGAGATTCAAACATGATTTTTTTCGTCGTTCCGAGTTCATAACTGATGAGCAAGTGAACTATTGAACTCTTACTCGTTCTCTTGTGGGAATTCGTTCATTTTAGTTCACCGTTCCTGAACAACACAAGACTAAAGTAGAGTCTATTAGAGAGCTAGATTTTCATTACTACGATGGCTACAAAACTTATGGTCGACGAAAGGCCGCTCCAACTAAGTTGTGGTCCGTTTGTTTATAATAATACAGACCATTATCATGATGAACGCAATATTACTTTGATGGTACCACTCAGCCATAGTAGAGATAACTGATAAGTACTCTAATAAAGAATTGGTGCTGCTAGTACTTACGTATATCAATAACATCAGCTTGTAACCACGATCTTCTCGCTGACGAGTCGTCCATTTCACTTTTGGGTAGGGGTACAAGTCGTCCGAATCGAAAACCAAGAATTTTCGATTCGGACGAGTTGTACCCCTAATCAAAAGTGAAGCGAACAACTCGTCCGCGGACGAGTTTTAGATCCGAGATGTACCCTAACCCTTATTCATTATAAAACTCCTTTTTCTGGACCTAGGCTTTATTCCTGAAATAACAAGGAGCTGCTATAGACCGGAGACCGTATAAAATGGTTACAATGTAGGTAGAGTTAGATTTTCATTACTACGATGGCTACAAAACTTATGGTCGACAAAAGGCCGCTTCAACTAAGTTGTGGTCCGTTTGTTTATAATAATGCAGACCATTATCGTGATGAACGCAATATTACTTTGATGGTACCACTCAGCCATAGTAGAGATAACTGATAAGTACTTTAATAAAGAATAGGTGCTTCAAGTGCGTATAATATATAATAACATCAGCTTGTTTAAGTAACGACGATCTTCTCTGATCGGTTCGTCGTCCCATCGGATTATGAGAGTGAGGGAATACCTCACTTTGCGCGTACACTTGTGCACTATAATATGTGCTGCGCACCTGGGTAGTCTTCGTTGAGACTGGCTGCCGTGGACGAAATTCGGCTAAGAGGGTATCATCATCATCACGCATTCTGTTTTTGTCGGTCATTGACGCATTCTCAATACGAAAAAATCAAGAAACGACAAAAATAGAGTGCGCGGTATACTGACGTATTTACAAAAAAAAATCGGATAAAACACGCTCGGTAAACTCATGACGAACTGTGAACGACACTTCTGACTTTATTTAATTGTAAATAATTAGAGTAACTCAAAAAAAAACTATAGAATACATATAAATTGAAATTCAATACCTATAATACCTATACCTACATGTCTGCAATTAGCTCAATTGATACAATTGTAAATCTAGCTATAATTTATTTGTATTATTTGATTGTAATTTTCTTTGTGAATAAAGGATACTATAAACAATCAAATAATAGGAATAAATTAGAACTAGTACAAATTTATAATTAAAACAATTGAGCTAACTGCAGACTGTTGCAAGCAATTGAGTTGAAATCAAGATGATTACGTTCTGTTCTGAAATTTACTATGTCATAGAACCATCCTTTTGTTTTTAGTTTTCTCATGTTTTTTCACGAGTCTTTTGTTTGGAATATCTTTACGGCAGATTCGTTGAAGCTGTTTTATAGGTGTTCTCAGTATAATGTTGTTCGCTACATTTACTCAATGAAGAAATTTTGAATTTAGCATCAGCTTGCTCTACCGGAGGGCGTTTTTTCACTAAACTGGTTTCTGCCCGCGGCTTTGCACGCGTAACATTATTATTATCCCATGGTCGCAGCCTATTTTGGATGCCCAAACTCGGTATTAACCTCAACCTCAACAGCCTGTATTGTCCACTGCTGGATTTTGAAGCTAATTAGGTCTCCACCTAATTAGCTTCAAAATCCAGGCTTCCGCCTGCATCCAGCAGTGGAATCAGTATGGGCTGTAGATGTAGATAGATAAATTAAGAAATGCGGAGTATTAATACCGAGTTTAGCTGTGTGGTGCCGGCTTAGAATTTGCACCACCCCAACTCTTCCCGCGGGTGTCGTAAAAGGCGACTAAGGGATATCCAGGGGGGGCGGGCAGCAGCGTCTCTGCAGATCAATTCTACCACCGAACTGCGATCCCCAACCCGCATGCCCAGCGTGGGGATTATGGGTATTACCCCCCCTGAGATAAAAGCCATTATGGCGCTTATCAGACGGAGGCCTGCGTCCAGTAGTGGACCAATATAGGCTGTTGAGTAACGCCCATATTTGAGTACACATTTTTGTTTTGTGTGGTAGCAGAGCGCTTCTGATTTGCGAAACCCTTTAAGACTTTAACTTGAAGGGCCGCCGCAGCAGGTACCTATCGATGTTCACTCAACCAGAGCGCCTTTACAAAAGATCTGTCTTGGTAAATACCTACTTATTTACAAATTCGTTTGCGGTTTGCCCTACTAAAATGATTTAGTTTTATTTTGTCCAGAAATCAGATCGCATAACAAGAGATGTCATCATTGTTCTGGAAGTTGTTTGTAGGTCGATGTTTGGAAGCCAAATGTTCTAAAACTTGCTCACGCTCGTGGCGTCGCACGCGTTTTTTGGGATAAAAATAGTCTGTGGCGGAGTCATAGACGGCATTCACTTTTGGAAATAAAATAGTGCATTTTACACCAAGGCGAGAAAGTGATCAATTCCTACCGAGTGTGTCGTTCTGGGCCCGAGGCGCAGCCGAGGACCTTAAAACACACGAGGTAGGAATCGCACTTTCTGCCGAGTGATAAATAGTGCTTTATACTACACCTTCGAGGAAAATGAAAAGCAGAATTAATTATTAATCTAAATTTATAGAACTTACCGCGCCCAATGATGTTGGTAAAACCTCATTGACCGCGCCAGCCTTTAGGTTCTTTTTTCAAAATATTGTTCGGAAATCGGAGGACGCCTAATGGACTTGAAGTAAAAACTTTTTGTCGTTTGACCGAACGAAAATAACCATAGCTACCGGCCGATCTTTTAGGAAATAAAAAAAAAATAACACGTTAGAAATGGATTTCCATACACTTTTTCCTCCCGCTAAAACACGTGAGAAATGAAATTCCATAGAGTTTTTCCTCCCGGTTTCCTATAGGCCTGCAAAGACATACTTTCTATTCTATAAATGGAAAAGGAATAGGCAACTTTCCGAGCAGGTGTAGTATAAAGAAATTTAGAATGTCATGGAGTGGCAGAAGATGACGACAGACAAACAGACGGATGGACAACAAAGTGATTCTATAAGGTTCCTTTTTAACCCCCGACGCAAAAAGAGAGAGGTGTTATAAGTTTGACGTGTCTGTCTGTGTATTTGTGTATCTGTCTGTGGTATCGTTTCTCCCATACGAATGAACCGATTTTCGTAGTTTTTTGTGTCATAGACAATTTTATCCCGAGTGTTCTTAGCCATGTTTCATGAGAGGATGAACCTATTTTCGTTTAATTTTTTTTTTTGTGTCATAGATAATTTTATCCCGAGTGTTCTTAGCCATGTTTCATGAGAATCTCTTCAGCCAACAAACGTCGGCGGATTTTTAAAATTTTTAATTTTGTCTTGTTTTATTTTGAAACCCTAAAATATAAGAAATAAATGATCCTAACGAAAAAAAAATACCAGAAACACCTAATCCTTTATAATATTAATTTACAGTTTTATCCCAACATATTAATTGGAAATGAGTGAAAAGGGTAAGCATAATATGGTACAGGGAAAAACGCAGGATATGTGTAAACTTCAATTGCTTCCTTGGATTTACTCGTCTCTTTCTCGTCGTCTTTCTCTTTCTTTTTACAGCACTTGGGCTTCTTGTCATGGCATGTACAGGAATGTTTCGAAGACTTTTTTGCGATGGTGTGGTAAACTAGAGTTAGCATCACGACTGCGTATATCAGAGCCATTTTCTTAACCATTGTAAGATTGGGATTAGGTACTAAACCTGGAAAAATTAATGATATTATTTAATTACTTTATTCACAAAGAAAATTATACTAGTATTTACAATTGAAACAATTGAGCTAACTGCTGACTGTTGCAAACAGTCTACAGATAGCTCAACTGATCCATATCAACACCAGTCGGAAGCGTCCCCAAGACGCTGGCTGCATTGCCACGCTGTATGGCAATGCTGATACGCTGTGCCAGATTTTCATCAGCTCTCGGGTCGCGCGTCGCTTCGACCAGACGCCTATTATTTAATAGGTAAGTAAGTTCGAAAATATACAGGGTGTTTGGTAGGTGGGTGCAAAGCTTTATGGAGAAGCTAGAATAGACCATTTAGGACCATCGATCTGAGTGAAAAAGGGGAGATGAGGTGATGCTAGTTTCACGAAACTAGATGGCTTAAATCAGGTGATGGATAGATGGATGGATGGATGTATGTTACCTCTTCACGCCAAAACTACCGAACGGATTAGGCTGAAATTTTGCATACAGGTAAGTCTAACCCTGGAATCAAACATAGGCGACTTTTTATCCAATAAATCAGTTCCCATGCGATAGAAATAACCTCAAAACGTTTCCATAGAAACAACCCTCTGGACCATCTGACCACCATGAACTTGCCACCGGTTGTCAATTGAGACGGAAACCACCCCATTTTACCACTGGTGGTCAACTGGGAAAAACTTATTCCCAATTCACCACTAGTGATAAAATAGCACGATTTTAGTTCTAATTTACCACCGGTGTTGAGATGGTGTAAAATTTCACCACCAGGGGTGAAATGGGACTAATCTGCTATCCGTAAACACTACCTAGCCTGTTACGATTTGCTTTGAGTAGAATCCTCCAATATAGAAATAAATAATATAGAAATTTTGACAATCTACAGATCTGATCCATATCAATACCAGTCGGAATCGTCCCCAAGACGCTGGCTGCATTGCCCCGCTGTTTGGCAAAGCTGATGCGCTGCGCCAGATACTCACCAGATCTCGAGTCGCGCTTCGCACAGAACAATATAACTCTTACGAGGTCCAAATAGAACAAACTAAACGATCAAGCACACCCAGCTCAGAATCAGAGTTTGCTCAGTCAGAAATTGTTGGAATCTACTTTGAACACCTTAGAAAAATTAGGAATTTACTTAATTATTTCGAAGTATTTTCCGATATAAAATGATTGTTATCGAATTACTGTTCTAGGCCATGTTAATTGAATCTTCACGACCCATTAATACCGAAAATCATTTACCTTAATGTGTTTTTAAATTATTGAATTATTGTGGGTGACGGTAAAATCTGTTTTATGGGCATTTGATAAAAAACTATGTACTCTGCCCATGAACACGCTGTCGGAAATTTTGTATTTGTTGGGTACCCAAGCAGTTCTACTAATATTATAAAGCCGAAAGTTTGTGAAATGTGATTTTTTGTTACCTAAGATCTCCAAAACTACTGAACTGGTCATGATAAAATTTGGTGTACACTTAGAACATAGCTTAACTTAGATAATAGGCTATTTATTATACTGAAAATGAGCGTGCGAAGCCGCAGGCAGAAGCTAGTAGGTAATAAAACAGTTTAGGACTTCGTCGGTCGGTAGTACCATTTTGTGGTGCAATTTAGTAGGTATATCACAATCTCTAGTATTACCAAAGTTTCGTTTAAGATAAGATACAAAACACAAAAAATATAAAATAATTTATTTACCACTAGTGTCTGCCCACGGCTTCGCACGCGTTGTTTCTATGGAAACGTTTTCTATCCCATGGAAACTGATTTATGAGATAACATCAGAAGAATGAGCTCTACCACATGGAGCAATAAGCTTGTGTCCCCCCCCCCCCCCCCCCATGCTATGTTCGCTCGTTATGGCAGGTCTTAAGGCAGAAGATGGAAGGACCAAAGTATGGAGACAACCCGGCGAGAGATACGTCCAATATAACATTGTTGGAAGAGAGTCCTATGGTGGACGGATTTGCGTCCTTTTTTGCATTCCTCTAAATATTTCCATAAGAGTAGTTCCGATACAGAATTTATGACAAACTAGCTTCTACCCGCGGCTTTGCTTTGCACGCGTATATTTGCTATAATAATTAGGCTTTAAACGTTCGCGAAATTTCATCTTGATCTGTTCAGTACTTTTGGAGATCCTAGTTAACAAAAATTCAGATTTCACAAACTTTCGGCTTATAATTTTAGTAGGAATTAGTAGCATAGTAGGATTAGTAGGATGTAAGTTTGCTTATACTAAAAATACTTAGGTACATACCTATTGTCCTTAAAAATGAAATGAGGAAAAATAGTAGGAATAAATTGTCGAAATTAATCGATATATATGATAATCAGGTTTGTTAATGTCACGGCTATACCTAAATTGACTAGTCCGATATGTAACCTGCTTCAAAACTCGAAACTACGCGTTGGTATTGCTACTTACAAAATTTTGCTCTAGTGGTATAGTAGGTGGGTAATATGTATAATATCTTACCTAACTATTAATTACTTTTGAGGCGAGTTTATTTTGTTTGTAATACCTAAGTTCATCATAATTTGTGGTGACCATTTTGTTTGCCGTATAAAAGATGTTGTAATAGTTTTAATTGTGTATTTCTTTGATGTGTTTGTAAGCCGATTCGATTGCCGCCATCGAATATTTTCAAAATGGCGTAGTTGTGAACAGTGACTCGAGAATTAGTTTAAGAACAACTTTCGGGACTCTTATACTTAGTTTTTTTTTTTTTTAAAAACTAAGAATTTTAACTAACATTCTTTCAGTTATTAGTACAAATTACCACTACTAAATCAATGTGAGCTACTAAAGTCACTGTGTCACTACCACAAGGGTGAGCCACTCTGTACTACTAGTGGTACACAGTGGCTCAATTCTCATTTTTTTATTTTTGATTGCTCATTTTGTTTTGGCAGTACCTATTTAATGAAAATAGAATGAGGGTTTAAAATAAAGAAAGTATTAAACTTAGGAACCTAGGATAGTTTATCATATCAACAATCTGTGCAAATTCCAGGTTATTTTTTTGAGTTTTTCAATATATTCGAAATATCTGAAAAAAACCGAGTCACTGTAGCCTCCCTGACCATATTATTTATTAATCATATAATTAATAATTACCCATATTATGGGTGATTATCATAGGAGGTCGATGTGGATGTGTTATACCTAACAGTAGGCCTAGCACGGGGACAGTTGTCTGGAGTAGAAAAGAGAAGAATGAAATCGCATAATCACATACATTACGTATATTATTGAAGTTGAACGAATGAGTTTCGAAACATATTTACGCAATCGATGACGATGCGACCCAATTTTTCTCTGGTGTCAATTTTATCTTATCTATTTTTTTCTGAATCCACTGTAATCTGCCTGATTATTGTAAAAACGTTACCTACCGGTACCTTGTGGGAAACAGACATAGAGCTTTCCCTACCTATCATCTAATTTTTATATCTAAGTAGGTAGTACCTTTAAATAACGGGATTTGTCAGATATTCCGTCTAACACAGTCTTAAGACGAAATTCTTGGAGCAATCAGTCGACTGTCCAGAAGTTTGCAAACCTTATAAATTAATTTACGCTAGTAGGTACAATTAAGTTACAAGCACTTAGATACCCAAACATAGGTCAAGCAGGGTAACATATTATATCTAGACAACGAGCCTTGCCACCAAACAACTAGGGGAGAGTTGGATAATACCGCGCGGTTGACAGTTTCGCGCCAGCCATCTACGCATAACAACTGCCTGGATTGCTATTAATATAGTAGAGCAAGTCTCCAAGCGCGCTGCGTTAGCCCGCTCCGATCGCTCGAAACATAAGAACAGAAGATCTGCAGACATTTGTCCAGGGCGTTCTGGATGTTTTCTTAGTTTAATAAAAAATATCCATCTATGTAGTGTATTGTATTAAATATATCAGTTATCTAGTACCCATAACACAAGCTCTGCTTACCTTGGGGCTAGATAATGGTGTGTGAATTTGTCCAGCATTATTTATTATTATTACGTGTTGAAAGATTTTTATCAAAAGTGAAGTGGACATCTCGTCCGCGGATGAGTTTGAGTTTCGGACCAGATGTACCCTAACCCTCGACTATTACAATAAGAGTGTTCGCCGTCGTATCCGACACCTACTCTCCGCTACGCTTCCTGATCCAAAAAGTCTAATTTATAATTTTCTACGACCTCTGTGGCGCAGCGGGCGAAGGTCTGCCTGCGACGCAGGAGGTTGCGGGTTCGATTCCTGCCTCGGGACAAATGTCTGTACAATCTGCAGACATTTGTCCAGGGCGTTCTGGATGTTTTCTATGTATAATAAAAAATATATATCTATGTAGTGTATTGTATTAAGTATATCAGTTATCTAGTACCCATAACACAAGCTCTGATTAGCTTGGGGCTAGATAATGCTGTGTGAATTGTTCAGCATTATTTATTTATTTAAGGTGCCTGTCTAAATATCATTTCTAAAAGCAAAATGCCTGAGATTCAGGATAGGTACCTAAAACGGTAGTACTATGCCTAAAATGCAAATTGTATAAAATGTAAAACTTCCTAAGAAGCAAATACTTAGTCTAAAATGCAATACACCTACATAGGAACACAATCAATAGTAACTTTAATATCTACTTCTATGTAGGTAATACAATCATTTAATATGATGAAGATATCATGATGGATCAAATGGGAGGCTGTAAGCGGGGGTTAGCCATTCAAAAAACTCGGATCATTGTACGCTAACCGCGCATGCTCCGCGCTCGCCTTCCCGCGCTTCTGATGGCGCGGAATTCCAAATTCAAAACTTTTTCGGCGTGCGTTAATTTTTAATTCGCCATACAATCTTCTTTTTTTAACCTCTTTTGTAAATAAGTTAGAAAGTGGAAAAGTTTCGTGTGGCTTCAATAAGTTTCTAGTAAAAAGTTTGAACACTTTTTAGAGAAACGAAGAAACTGAGAATTTTGTAGAAAAATAATGTAAAATTTAAAGTGAAAAGTGATGAATTACCAGCAAGCAATGAATTCGTTGGGGAGTTTCGCAAGAACTCTATCATTTGTTATCAGTGTTTGCGGAGAGTCTAGTTTGCTGAAATATGCGGGCTTATTGCTGATAATGCCTATAATTACGGGACAATCAGGTAAAAATAAATTTAACCTTGTTTTGGGTGTTTTGGGTATTTTATATGTAGAGCAAAAAAATATATATCTTTGTAATGTATTGCAATAAATATATCAGTCATCTAGTAGGTACCCATAACACAAGCTCTGCTTAGTTTGGGGCTAGATGATCCTGTGTGGATTGTCCAGCATTATTATTGTTATTAATTATTATGACGACCTCTGTGGCGCAGCGGGCGAAGGTCCGCCTGTGACGCAGGAGGTTGCGGGTTCGATTCCCGCCTCGGGATAAATGTTTTTACGATCTGCAGATATATGTTCAGGGTATTCTGGATATTTTCTATGTATAATAAAAAATATCTATCTATGTAGTGTATTGTATTAAGTATATCAGTTATCTAGTACCCATAACACAAGCTCTGCTTAGCTTGGGGCTAGCTAATGCTGTGTGGATTGTCCAGCATTATTATTATTATTAATTAGACGTTAGATCATTATGAATGAAGTTAAAAGAAGATTCCACTCGCCTTCACCCTTTACGTATTGGTTTTTGAACTAGAGCACTTGATCGTCTCGATCTCATACGTTATTTGATATAAAGCAAGTAAAACCATACTTATTTCGATTTAGCCAATTAGTAAGTAAGTATACATAATATAATACGAATAGTATGTTTTTTTTTTCTTTTATTTGCTTATGGTGGCTTTCGTGTCACTGCGGCCATGATAGGCCTATTGTGATCGCCACTTTGTGTGTTCCGCCTCGAAGCAGCGGCGTTCACAGTTCGCCGCTAACCCTTGCAGCTGCTAGGAACTGCAGGATTTTCTTCGGGGTGGAGTCTTTTAGCTCGTCTGGACTAAGCAGGTGCTTGCCCAGATGGATGCTACGTTTTTGCATCAGTGCTCCGCACTCTCCTAGAAGATGGAGAGGCGTTTCCTCCGCCTCCTCGCAGAACATGCAGGATTGTGTGTCCCTTAGCCCTAATTTGAACATGTGCTTGTTGAGGCGACAGTGTCCAGTTAGGGCTCTTGTCATGATGCGAAGGTTATTAATAGTATGTAACTATAGCTTGGTTAATTTTTAACTCGTACACTTATGATGATGATGATGATGATAATGCCCTCCTAGCCTAATTTCGGCCACGACGGCCAGTCTCAGCGAAGACTAGTCAGGTGTGCAGCACATACCATAGTGCACAAGTGTACGCGCAAACACAGGTGCACTCTATTCCCTCACTCTCATAATCCGATGGGACAGATTATAAGAGACTAAAAGACAAAGTCGCACAATAAAAATAACAACGGAATTGCGCATCCGAAAATATAGTACTCATAAAAGTAACTTAAAATCAAATAATATAAATAAATTAAAACTAGTATTTACAATTGAAACTGTTGTGCTAACTGCAGACTGTTGCAAACAATCCACAGGTACCTAGCTTCACTGATTCATATCAATACCAGTCGGAAGCGTCCCTAAAGTCCAGTCCATAAGTTGATAGATAGATAAAAACAATTATTTGGTACTACAGACACACATACAATTAACAAAGATAATTTACAATTTAAACACAAGTACAATAGGTTTAATTAAGCAAAGGAGCACTTTAAAAAGTAAGTGGGTACTTAGTTTGTGTGTGCTGCAGCACGACAAATAGGCCATGGCTCAGTAAACAATTTTTGCTTAAAAGCAGAAAACTGATTTTCAGCCAAAACCTGATCGAGAGCGAGCAGAACGAGTACAAACGGACAGTGTGTGCTATTAATTAATGTTGCGATTAATCATCATATCATCTACGAGTATCATAAAATCATTACAAATATGATACAATGTACATAATCTCTTACGCAGTTTCCCAGTTGCATAAATCAAAACAATGTAGGTCCCTATTACGGAGATATAAAGGTACTTTTCCACTTTTCCCGTATGTCGTACGTCGCAACGGAACGCCGACTCCGATAATCGATGCCCTCCATTTAACTCGATTACACAATGCATTTCCGACGCGATTGTTCGTAACTAAGCTCTGATCTCTCGGCAGGGGCGGAGCAAGGTCGGCTAGGTAGGCAGGTTTGGGGTACTTGACCGTTAAAAAATAAGTTTATTTTATTTGTGTTTGCTATCACATTTTTTTTTATTTTATAGTTATAAGTTTTAAGCCATAGATAACGATTAAATAATCTGAAATGTTGTTTTTATGATTAACAAAAGGGAAAAAAATTCAATTGAAAAAAAATCACACTAATATTATAAATGCGAAACTTTGGATGGATAGATGGATGGATAGATGTTTGTTACCTCTTCACGCCAAAACTACTGAACGGATCAGGCTGAAATTTTGCATACAGGTAAGTCTAATCCTGGAATCAAACATAGGTGACATTTTATCCCATAAATCAGTTCCCATGGGATAGAAATAACCTCAACACGTTTGCGTAGAAACAACGCGTGCGAAGCCGCGGGCAGAAGCTAGTACATGTATAAAGCCTTAATATAATAATTATAATAATGTCCTATTTAATTTTAAGATAGAGTCTAACTTTCCGATTTTGAATGTATTTGTCCAGAAAAATAAAAACATTTAAAAAATGTAGAGGAACTTTTACCTAGTTATGTTAAGTGGAACTGTAACTAGTCCACTTAACTGGCATTAAATAAAAATATGGCTTAAAATCGGCTGATTTTAAGCCATATTTTTATTTAATACCCAGAAACAAGGTATGGTTTTATTTTGGTTGTATGGGCGGAACAAGATATACTGTTATCCAAGTGAAAATAATGCTGAGTAGCCGTTATGTAGCTATACATTTTAAGCCATATTTTTATTTAATACCCAGAAACAAGGTATGGTTTTATTTTGGTTGTATGGGCGGAACAAGATATACTGTTATCCAAGTGAAAATAATGCTGAGTAGCCGTTATGTAGCTATGCATTTTTAATTGGTTGGTATTAATACTTCATGATTTACGTCATTTTAATTAATAAGGTACGGGACATTCAACCTATTGTAATATGCAGTTCCCATTTAACATTATTATTTCCATTTGTGAAGTAAACAGACGACAAAGGTTGACTGAAGCGTAATCAATCGATCACCCTGTAGGGAATAGAAGATTGAAGAGATTCTCCTTAAAAGTACTTATTTATAAATAGTACATTGTAGATCTAGGCGAGAAAGTGCCCAATTCCTATCGTGTGTCATTTGAGGCCCGAAGCGCAGCTGAGGGCCTTAAACGAGATAGTAGTCGCACTTTCTTCCGAGGTATACTTATCTTTAAGATCAATAAAAATGTATGTGTGTCCTGTAATTTTTTTTTTTCGTTCATTTGTAACTTATCTATTATGTACCTAACTTATTCTAATAATTTGTTTTTTTGTACGCTACTTTTGTATGTTTATCAATGTCAGTAAATCGTCCACGCATGTTTAATAAGTTACTATGTTTATTATCTGAATCTGGACGTACCTTTAAGGTAGCGCTTTATACTACACCGAGGAAAATCATCGTTAGAATCTACGAAATCACTCGAGTCAATTCAAATTGTAAACGCAAATGTAGCAATAAATACGTGCACGTGCGATTTTCACATGGTTCTTTTTTAAAATTATTGTTTCGAATACGGAAGAGGCCGATATCATATTGCGGATTCCGAGTAAAACTTTTTGTCATTTGACCTATTATAAAAATAACCATAGCTAAGTAGCTATGGTTACCTATTTCAGAAAATTTTTAAAAATAACACGTTATAAATGGATTTCCATACACTTTTCTCTCCCGCTAAACGAGCGAGAGCACTAATTCTGTAGAAGTCCCTTGTTATGGGATGAACAGTTGGTGTTCTTCCAACACAAATAGGGTTCGTAGCTAACCCGCATAAATACGTAATGAATTTCACTAACCAGCCTTCATGCGTGCTTGTGAAGTGAAGCAAAGGCCTAATATTCTCCCTAGATGCATCCACGCAATCCCTGCACTGTTTCCTGTTCGATATCATATCCCTACTTAGATTAATTAACCCACATTCGTCATAATAACCACCTGTGTAGGCTTAAGAGCTCGTCTTATCAATAAACAAGATTTAAACCAGGATTTAGGAGAGCTACGCAACAGAATTTGTCAAACAGAGCTTTGTTTGATAAATTCTGTTGCGTGGGAAAAGGAGAAAGGATGCTTCCTACTTAAGCGTTAATCAGATAAGAGGGTCTAGATATTTTTTTTTTGACAAATTTAAATGATAACAAAAAAAACGCACTCTGAGATCAGCAAAGAAATCGAGCGAATCCATTAGTTGGGTTCGAGGCATTCTTCCCCGTATCTCCGCTTGATAGGTAGGTACTTATCGGCACTTGTAGGCACCCGAGCATTTACGGCCATAGAAAATCTCAGATTGATTCGGATTAAGTTTTTTATCGCTAACGTAAAAAGCACGTTGTAGCATCAAACGGTGAAAATGACGTTCATTCAGTCTAACGATTTGCGTAACTTTGTAGGGAGGCAGGGTTTTCATTAACAAATGAACCGCGTGTATATC
The DNA here is from genome assembly GCA_963564075.1 of Eupithecia subfuscata. Classification (NCBI taxonomy): domain Eukaryota; kingdom Metazoa; phylum Arthropoda; class Insecta; order Lepidoptera; family Geometridae; genus Eupithecia; species Eupithecia subfuscata. The sequence continues at coordinate 14,262,101 of OY751105.1, forward strand.
AACGTAGCTCTGTTACCTTTGTGTATAAATAAATCTGGATCTTTTGTTTCCCAACATCAAAGTATTTTAACGCCGTTCAACATAATAACAACGACACAACACAAAAGTCATTTACAAGGGGATATTTGCCATGATTTGAGTTTTGAGCTTTACAGTGGTAGTGGTAACGTTTGTAGCAAAAGACAAAAAATGAGGGTAGATCGATATATCTGCCTAAAAACTCACTCGCAGTGCCTTCGGTTATAACGTGATCAAGGAGCACGAAATAGTGGAAAGCTCAAAACTCAAATCATGGTACCCTATAACCATGGTACCTATAACCATGTACCATGTTACCTTGCTAACAGTGGAAACTTCATAAGTAGCCCTCAGTTTAAGTAAGTACATGTAAATTTCATGTATTTGTAATAATATTTCATATTTTGTAATTTTCTAGCTGTAAGTTTTCCTAAAATTCGAAAATAAAATAAAAATAAAATAAAAATGTTGGATGTAAAAGTTTTAACGCCACTAGCTTTAGATAGGTTTTGCTGGTTGCTTTTCCGGTCGATTACAAACTGGCTCCCATCGAAACAAAATGTGAATAGGAAGAAGAAAGAGGAATCACCAACTTCGTGTGATCGTCAGCCACTTCGTCACTCTTCATCACATGAGATTAGTGTCAATCGAAGGTCTATTGATTTCATAATCAATAGACCTTCGTACTCATGAACACTCTGGAATGGTAGTATTCACTACCTATTGAGCATTGATGATGATGAATATCATTGATAGAGTTCTTCGAAAGATAATAGCACAATTTTGTAGCTACATCGGTTAATTTTGACATAGGTATGGAAACTTTGAAAAAAATAATAATATGTAAAACTTCTGTCATAGTTAATTATGTAATCTATAATATAAAAATGAATCGCAAAATGTGTTGGTAAGCGCATAACTCAACAACGCCTGGACCGATTTCGCTAATTCTTTCTTTGTTGTGTTTGTTATTGTCAGGAGAAGGTTCTTATGAAAGAAAAAATTAAGAAAGTTGGAAACATAAATTTCCACGGGGGCGAAGCCGCGGGGCACAGCTAGTTTAATATAATTATTTTCTTTCCGATGAACTATTTTTTTTAAACGTAAAACTATAAATAATATGATCTGAAAAAAAAAACGTTTCGGTAGTTTGAAAAATGTTCGATAGAAATCATATTATTTGAGGAACTGAACTCCTTTGAACTATAATAACAAATTCCTTGTAGTATGGAAATCAATCGAACTCCTCTGTGACAAACTGAGTGCAAAGATACAATAAAGCTGAGATATTATGCTGTTCAGAGCTACGAGTAAATTGAGCTAAGGGTAGTAGGGTAGGTAGAATAGGGTAGGTAGAACACAGAGGTAGGTAGAACACAGAGTTCACGAAAATCTTTTTATTTTTTGATTCACGATCGAAAACGGACGAATCAAATGATGAATAAATGCTTTCAAAACCGTAAATTTTTCATCGAAACCAACCTTCGAATCTAATGTTAGTCAGTAAACGTTTATTCTTAATAAAGCTTGTTCGTAAAAGAGAAACACCTAGGTAAGTGCTTCTACCTAGTACCAAGTTTTAAAACTATGTACCCACGTTTATTTTATATCAAAATCTTATTGCAAAAGTTATAGCTAGTTTATATCAAAACCCCATCACTAGTTCTTACTACTTAATAGGGTCCTAGTTTTCACTTTTCGGGTTACAAATTCAATCACTATTGTGACAAAAATAGACAACATTGCATAGACTGACTTTTTATCTATGTTCTGTTTTCTCGTTGGACGTGATGTGTAAATTATCAAACCCTGGTCTAAAGTAAATCGTAAATCGGGGGCGAAGGCCTTAAAAAAGTAGCATAGTTTATTAAGTTAGGTTACATTCTACCTAGATGTAAGCCAAAATTCATTTTGATCTGTTCAGTAGTTTTGGAGATTCTAGGTATATTTCACATCACACTACTTCTTTTTGGGTGCCCTAACTGGTAATAAAATAGATGCCGTATATGTGGTGCGGTAAAAATTGTTGCCCTAAATAGGATTACTCCTGTTTTAAGCTTATGCGATTTGTTTTAATGATTCCAATGTCGTAAAATATTTTTCCACCGATATTTCTCATTTTTTGTAACCCGTTCGATTGAGTTATATAAATTTTCTACAATCGAGTATAGCTCTCGTGCGATGACTAAGTACCATGTTGGTATGAATATGCACTCGCCCTGTTTTGAATTGTAACTCTTTCAACTCGCACAGGACATAAAATACATTTTTGCAAAACAGATTTTAGATAAAAATCGAAAGCTCAAGCCCTTTTTTTCTGTACAAGGGTAAAAGCTTCTTATCTTCATTGGTATGGAAAGCCTGCGTTATTTTAACCGGTCGCGCAGAAAAATCAGGCATTCTTTTAGAAAACGTATATAATTTAAAAAGTTTTAAAATGAAGTAATCATAGTTTCGAATTTCGAAAGACCAATTTCACCAAATTATATGTTTTCCTAAACGGTCAAGAAAAGCACATAAATCGAGTTCAAAATTACCATAATTATGGAAGTATCTTCTTCTCATTCGTAGCGTTCTTGCCAGAACAGTCGTGGTCGTCATGACGAGTCTTGTTGTAGGGGCTGATATCGCTCGCCTCACGATATATCGCCATCTCTCCCTGTGGTCATTCTAGAGCATTCATTTAAGGGGACACCTACAGCAGATCCTATCTGATCGGTCCATCTCATAGGCTATCTACCCTTCGGTCTTTTAACCTCTACCTTTCCCTGCACAACTAGTCGTTTAATGGAGTCATTGTCTCGCCTCAATACATGCCCGAAAAACTTCAAAATTCGAGATTGTACGTCTGTAGATTAGTGCTCTTTCACACCGAGTTCTTGGAGGATAGAGAAGTTTTGATTGTGTATACCTTTACGTAAACGCTTTTTTGACAGGTTTAGTATGCTCGATAAGATTCTACCCGTCCCTCAGCGTAATCTACATCTGTTAGATGTAATCAGTTCATCAGTTAAATAAAACATTTATGAAACATGAAAATGTTTATCCAACATTAGTTGATGAAACATTTATGATTTATGAACAGGGTCCTCAATCAGGTGATAATTCATAGTACTTAGTTCAAAATCACAGTAAATATTGTCAGTACCTCGCCTATTGGCTAATATCAATTGACACAGGTAAGTAAATACAGCTTGTTTGAGTAATGTTTAGCAGCACTTTTAAAAACAAATAAGTCGTTAGGAAGCTGCTAAAGGAAGGTAATATAACAGAGTACATATTTAATCACTAGATATATTTTAATTAATCACGTATAACTTTATGAAATAAAGTACCTACACACCTAAGATAGTGTGCTGTGTGGTACCGGCTTAGAATATGCACCACCCCAACTCTTCCCGCGGGGAGGCTAAGGGATATCCACCGGGAGTGGGCAGCAGCGTCCCCTGCAGAATAATTCTACCACCACCAAGCTGCGATCCCCAACCCGCATGCCCAGCACGGCGGCGTGGGGATTTGACTCTTACTGGAAATAACTCTTATTTAGGGTTGAGCTTACTTTTAGCGTGGTTTGTGCAATAAAGGAATAAGAAATCACAATAAGAAACATTTTCTAAATAATTTACAGAAACGTAAGTACTAGGACAAACCTACGATAATATCTCGTTTTGTAGCATGTGCTAGGAGTTATGTAACACGAGTGCCAAACTTTCATTGAAATTTGGTAGGCTCAATCTAATACCTACCCATTATATTTGGGCTTTCGTTTATTAGCAAACTAAAATTACCGTACAATCAAAGTAAATTGATAGATAGAACTGGTCATCAAAAAAATCGGCCCACCCTCTTTTTTCACTATTCTTTTTTATAACTTCGGAGATGAGTGGTTTTGAATTGTTTTTTTTATTACAAGGATTTGTTATGATGTTTGACATCTGTCTACCATAAATTACGGCCTACTTGAGGGTACTTAACAAAATTTTTAACGCTTACACTGATTCGTGTCGATTTCATTGTTTACGTCGAGATTCAGTTGAACCCAATTCCCTTTGTGAAACGGAACATTTAAACAGTGCGCTCGATAATTAACGCTATCTTTATTCACTAAGGCTGTAGTTTTGCAAGATTTCATCTGAAATTATGGACACTACTGAGGCAGAGGCAGCCCAAGTTGTAGCCTTGCTGCAACAAGGTTTCAGTCAACGTGTTGTGGCGCGAAGATTGAATCTCAGTCGATCTGCGGTCAGAAGAGTTTACCAGAGGTTTCTGGAGACTGGAGAGTATCGAAGAAGATCAGGATCTGGAAGACAAAGGGTCACATCTGAACGAGATGACCGCTTTATTGTGACCTCAGCTTTAAGAAATCGGCACCTTTCTGGGGTTGATCTTCAGCGACGCTTACAAGAAGTGCGGGGTGTGGCTATAAGTGACAGTACAGTGAGAAGGAGACTCCGTGAACAAGATTTAAGACCTCACAAGCCAGCAACGGGACCACAACTGACCGCAGCTCATCGCCAAGCAAGACTACAATTTGCGCGAAATCACCTGAACTAGACTATGGACCAATGGGCGTCAGTTCTTTTTAGTGATGAAAGCCGAATGACGTTATACGGTTCATACGGGCGCCGTAACGTCATGAGACGGCCAGGTGAGCGTTATGCCCAATGCTGCATGAGCGAAACAGTCAGTTATGGTGGAGGCTCTGTAATGTTTTGGGGTGGGATTTCTTTGACAGCGCGCACGGAACTGGTATTCATCAGGAGGGGTTCACTAACTGCTGTACGTTACATAACAGAGATCTTAGAAGATCACGTGATGCCCTTTGCGGGTTATATCGGAGAACACTTCCAGTTAATGCAAGACAACGCACGGCCACACGTAGCGCGCATCGTGACTCAGTACCTGGAAGAGGTTGGTATACAGGTTATGCCGTGGCCAGCAAGGAGTCCTGACCTCAATCCTATAGAGCACATTTGGGACACCCTAAAACAAAAGGTTAGAGCTCGAAATCCTGCCCCTACCACCATTAGAGAATTGGAAACCGCCATCAAAGAAGAATGGGAGCGAGTCCCTCAAGGAGCCATTGCAGTTTTAATAAGGTCTTTAAAAAGGAGAATGCAGGCTACAATTAAAGCAAGAGGAGGAAATACCAAATATTGATTTCAAGGATTCATCGGCTTAAGTGCAAAGGGTGTAAAATTACAGCTTGTTCAATATAAACCTAAAAATTGGGTAAAATTAAAGATCTTCCATTTTTTCTCATAATGTGCAAGTTTTCAAAAATGTATACATAACTTTTACTTTAAAATGTTAAAAATAAACTATTTTACGAAAAAAATATTATTTCAAAACAACTTGTTTCATTCACAATTAAAAAAACGAATATTCCGACAAAAGTACAGGTGGGCCGATTTTTATGATGACCAGTGTAGGTAGCTCTAGGTACAATGAATCACATAGACTATAGACAAATCTTATTATAGCATATCAAGTTTTCTATACGGTGTACAGTAAGGTACTTACCGGGTCCGGTTTTGTTTCCTACATCCAAGAAATGTGTCGCTTCCGGCCTTCCTGATGTGCACTTGAAGTTACATTGATAGGTTATATTTACTAAGATAGGAACTAAAGTAGGTATTAATAGATATTATTAAGGCTCACATCATCATCTCAAACTAAGTAAGTTTGAGATGATGATGTGAGATGCTGTGTGGATGTTGTCTAGCATTATTTATTTATTTGTCGTATGTAGACATGGGAAGTACAGGTAGACAGTGCTAAAATGTAAGGAAACTCCACGGTTCAAGATAAATATAAATACAATGTTAGAAGAATCTGCAATTCTAGAGGCTGAAATTGGAGAATGAGAGGATTTCTGGGATTTTTGGATTTTAATGGCATGTTTGCCTGCCGCACGATATTTTCTTCCAAGGTGACAAAAATATGATTATGTGCTGTAGAACGAAAACACACATGAAAGTAATACCATACCAGCACCCCAAAACTATACGAAGGTAAAATCAATCTTACTAAAGGGCAACGTTCGACGTAATGGCTGCTATGGCCTCCGGTCTTCCTCGGTACTTGTTACATCAAATCGCCTTTAATAACATTACAATTCATATCGTAACAGGTCCAGAAACTTCACTTTCGGTCAACCGGTTTGATGCGCGGTGATCTTTATTTCGGCCCATAGTGATTTTATTTCACAGGTACCTCAACTTTCTCCGGTTTTTCTGGTCACCGTCTAATTGACCTGATGTAATGCCATTTACGCATTTCGCTTTGGGGTAGCGTTGGGTTTGCTCTGAACGTTTTTCTGTCAGCGTTCTCTGCTTTGCTTGCGTGGTACAGATAAAACGTAGACACCCTGAAGCACCTATTAATTATGTAGCAACAAGGAAAGGATAGATAGTTCCAGAGATTTCCCATAAATAAGCCAACAAACTTTACTTTTATATCAGTGTTTGTTGTTTTCTTTATTCGTTTTGGAATTCATTAGCGGCGCATAAAAAAAAGAAGTCTACTAGGGCTTATAAATCGATGAAGCATTTTTATAATACTTCTGAACGCTGTTGTTATGATATCCTAGAAATGCCTTGATTCGTGACAAACGCTACACCACAACACAAGCCTATCCCGTCCAAAGCTGGACCTAGGCCTTCCCTAATTAGCGCCTTCTTGGTTCTTATTAGAGGATGATGCTCTTATTAGAGGATGATTTAGTTTTAACTTATTTTAGGTTCCAGAAGAGATATATTAGTTTAAATATTTTTAAACCTAGATTAATTTGTTCTTATGTATCTCATTTTAAGTAAACCCTGTGTTTGTATGAGAATAAAGTTCTTTAAACCTAACCTATGCCATAATCCCTACGCTGGGCTTACGGGTTGGGCATCAGTAGGATTAATTGTGTAATACGTTGTCCAATATCAACATCTCAAGCTGTCTTCATTTATAAGCAATAAGAACACCCACAAGGCGATTGACCCAGACATAGTAAAGTGTCATAATCTTAAGATATTCACACAACCTTGAGATCTTCCAAACTAAAGTACTATTCTCGTCACACGGCGGATATGCAAACAATGCTTTCATCATTGATAATGGTTAATTTGCTAAGAGACCTTGAAAGTGTAATTGGTGATGAAACTTTTTTATCTGATTATTTAGATGTGTGGTGTGATGATGTTACAGAAACAGGGCATGTTAATGTTTATTAAAATCAGGCTTTTTTGTTGCTCCTTATGGCTTACCAACTTAAAGTGTGTCTTTTCTGAAATAAAATGTGCGAGTGATGTCTTTTTCACAATCACATCAAATCACATAATTTCAAAATATTTAAGCGAAGAAAATTAACTTACACTTTACACATTTGGTAAAAATTTAGTTTAAATTTGACTTTGTTATGAACTTTAGCTATTTATAAGCCATAAGAAATAAACTTTTTTGAATTCTTACCCCCTTAACTAGTCATAACTTGGACCGTCCCTTCTCTCGAAGCAAACTCCAACATACGCTTCGATATGCTTGATCGTAATTTCCTTCAATCGAACGTCCCTCAAAAAAAGTTCTCAGAAAGCTTTGTTCATAAAATAACTCGATATTTAGATGCGTAGGTATGTAAAAGATTTCATAATTTTATGTTTTGATTAGCTAAGACAAAACCTTGAACTGTGAAAATTGCTAACGAAATGAATTAAATTTTATTTCTTTATGCAAATCACATTCTTTAAATTAATGTCGTTGTGACGATGGCAATATATGTATACTCGTACCTGGCAATACAACGAATATTTTATATATGCCTCCGGTATTTTCAAACTTTGTAGCTAGGATTTAGAGCCTTGTTTTTTGGATCTGTTGCATTCATAACGGTATTATAAGAAACTTAAAAGATCAGGTTTAAAGAACTAACATTTACTTACAGAGAAATCTAATTTTATGTGTAAAGAATTTGATGGGCTAATCGTACAATACATATTCAAAAAAGTTACAAACACGACAAAATGCCGGTAGTTTTAAACAATTTCGAAAAGATAAGAAACTTTTGAGTTCCTAAACTTTATTATACTTTGATCACAGATATTTTTTCAACGTTTTCCTCATTTACTAATCTCCACGTAGTATTTTCTGACCTATTGATTCATCTCTGCTCAAATATCTTAAATCTAAAGTTCAAGATCTCGGTCCAAATCAGTTGATTGCAAATAAATAACTCTAAGCACCTTGACATTAGGTGCGCAGGCGCTGTGACTAAGCACCGAGAGGAGGCCAGTGTAATTTGCAACGTCACTTGGATTTTCTAATGCCTATACAAGTAGGTACGCGTGTTTCGAAGATAAATCTAAAATGATGACTGTACGTTTTTCGAACATGTAGCAAGGTCATCGGCAAAGTAAACCGCTGATTTTGAGAACGCGATTTCAGATTGTAACTTAACTTGACTTAACGAACAAAGAAAAACAACTGGCATTGTTTTTTTACAATGCATGAAATTGAATGCTGGTTCTAACTCTTTTCGTGCGTTTCGATAGAATCGAAACCTAATGCACCAGAACTTTGATAAACACTATAGTGTATACACATGACGACCTCTGTGGCGCAGCGGGCGAAGGTCTGCCTGCGACGCAGGAGGTTGCGGGTTCGATTCCCGCCTCGGGACAAATGTTTGTACGATCTGCAGACATTTTGTCCAGGGTGTTCTGGATGTTTTCTATGTATAATAAAAAAATATATGTCTATGTAGTGTATTGTATTAAGTATATCAGTTATCTAGTAAGTACCCATAACACAAGCTCTGCTTAGCTTGGGGCTAGATAATGCTATGTGAATTATCCAGCATTATTATTATTATTATAGTGTTTATCAAAGTTCTGTATAGTGTTCTACTATACCACCATAGTAGGTATTTTTTTTTATTTGAGTTTAGACAACATCTAGAATATACTAATTCCAACTTGTACTAGGATTTTTACATGTCTTATTTTATTTAGGTTGGACGATGTATGGTTTGACAACTCACATAACATAATTATCCTGACTACATTCTGCCGGCGGCTTTGGATCTACAGTTCTGGGATAGAGTAGCCTATGTCCCTAGGATACCATCTACATACATCCCTGCCAAGTTTTACTAAGATCCATTCAAAGTCAACATCAAAAACTCTTTATTTCCCCAAATACAATAAATGTAAACTTAGAAAAGGTCAAATTATGAAACTAAACACTGACACGGAAATAAAGTGCTATTTTTATTTCTGTCGCTTCGGTATGTAGACTAAAGTAAAGAAGCGACGAAGAAACCTTTAGCCTGTGAGCTATTTTTCGAGTTGGAGCAAAACCCGTCCCAAGCTTTTTTATCCTGTAGATAATTTCTGATATTTTATAGTAAGCTTTTTTGCACAGCAAAGTTTAAACAATTTATATGAATAATTTTTGATTTAACTTTTAAATCCATCATGGTTATTAACACTAAAGTCATTAACTAGAGTTATTCCGTGATCATGGCGCATGAAACTGTGCCGAAATATTGGAAAGCTCAAAACTCAAATCATGGTATATATCCCGTTGTTAAGGACTTGAGTATTTTTGATTTATTTTTATTGGGCTATTTAGGCTTGAAAAGGTACCAAACAGACAGATAATCACTTTCAGATTTATAATAAGTATTAGTATGGATCTCTGAGTACTCAGAGGTATGGATGCAAGCGGACCTTATCAAAACAAGCAAACCTATGTATTTCCAATGACAACAGCTGTCAAAGTTGTAATAAGCCAGGAACTGGAAGAGTGGACTATTTCGGAAACGAGTTGTTTCCGAAACAGGATCATGAAAAAGCGAGAACGTCGCGGAGGGAATTTAGGCCCGGTCGCCTTCACAAGAATTGTCGCTAAAGGAAACGTAGGGGGAAATTGGTAGTAGAATGGGGCGACAATGCCCATCTGGGTACAGAGGTGGACACTCGCGGTTCCAACTGAGTCTGTCCTATCTATGTCCTAATCAGGGGGAGAAAAGGTGACGGAAGAATGGGGTCGGCGAGTGTGTGGATCGGTGGGCTCGCCGGCCATGTTATAGGAGGAAGAGCGGACGCCAGTCGGGCCGCGGATGTTTAAATGTTCCCGTGGTTCGGCGAAAATGGCGAGAGAGGGACACCGGAGAGGTTTTAGTGGGTATTACGTCCTTCTCAGGGCGTCGAGTCTCACATAATTCTGCCCCAGACCAGTTTATTCGCTAATGAATTTCCTCGCCGAATAAAAAAAAAGGTGGGGAATTGACGTGAAGGGAACAATTCATCTATAATAACAATACCTATTTGACCCAGTAACAAAGTTCATCTAAACCCCGCTATCAAATCTTCGACACAAGCAGCACAAGCCTCCAAGGAGCGCTAAAGCAACTCGATTGTAGTGCATATGACACTGACGTTATGCGTCCCCCGGCGCTGGAGGCATCAGGCTTGCATTGAAACTTGGAACAACAAGTTGTCAATATTACCATAGTCAAGTACAAACAATAATTATTATTTAATTTGACCGCTAACAATTTTATTTAAACCTAATTTTTTGATCACGGCATATACAGTGTGTTAGTCTATGCTATTATCGTATATACTATTTGTGTATATAGAAATGTTTTATTGTAATAAATTAATTGAATATATACCATTTCAATTAATTTATTCATTTACCTCATTGTTCGGAAACTATTTAATTTTAATGTTTTCTTTAATGTTTTATTTCATAAAATGTTTTACAATTTTTACAATAATTTTAACTAATTAGATATTATGATGTTTTTAATCTCAAGTAACTAGTGTAATTGGTTTATAAAAATCGTGTTAGTTACTAAACAAATAAATATATAATAAAAAAATAGTCAAACCAAACATATCGTCAAGTAAGTTTTATAGTCGAGCTATGGCTGATGCCAGCGAGCGTTTTTTTTTCAGTTGTGAGTCGCGAAAAATGATTCGCCTCATTGGATAGTCCAGTGGCCCAATTGTGTTAACTAAATCGTTTTACTATGTCAAAGGTATCGATGTTATTTCTGCCACACGGTGAGTTGTCATTTTTGTCATGACATTCTGTTGAATTGAAAGTTCGCATTTAACGAACTAACAATAATTATTAACTCATTTGATCGCTTTGAATTTTAATTCGTCCCCTACACAAACAATTAGGTACTTAATTAAGTAAATTTAGTTGCGAAATTAAGTTATATTCGTAAATTGAAGAATATTGATGAATTCATGATGGTTTAGTGATTGAACAACCGGTTACCTACTGATAAAATATTGTAGTGCGAAATGTAGGTGCAGATTTTCTAACCGATTTCGAAAAAAGGATGAAGTTCTATCTTCCTAGGAACTGTATGAACCTGGCAACCGACTTTGAGATATTTATGTTTTTATGGTCCTAATTGAGTGGTTTGTCCCCGATGGTACCGACAAAAATTTCGTTTGTATCCTACGGGGGTAAAACTTATGGGGAGGTTTAATGTATGTTCGTCGATTTCTCCGTCGATTTACGGACCGATTTTGAAATTTATTTCGCTATTGTATAAAAAATGAACCCGAGGTGGCCCCTAATCTTATTCCCGAGGCATTTGTATATACAGTGATTTATTAAGGGATTCGAACTCAGTTTTCAGTTTTTTCAAAACAATCAAATTACTTAATTACTAGCTTCTGCCCGCGACTTCGCACGCGTTTTTTCTATGGAAACGGTCAAAGGTGATTTCTATCCCATGGGAACTGATTTATGGAACAAAAAGTAGCCTAGTTTGATTCCAGGATTATAATTATTGATATTTTTATTATTCTGTATACAAAATTTCAGCCCGATCCGTTCAGTAGTTTTGGCGTGAAGAGGTAACAAACATCCATCCAAATTTTCGCATTTATAATATTAGTGTGACTTTTCATAACACAAGCTTTGCTTAGCTTGGGGCTGGATAATGCTGTGTGAATTGTCCAACATTATTTATTTATTTAATTTTATTAAGTAACCAGCATTTTTATGGAGTTCGTAAGTACCTAAAACGGGGTGAATAGAGACTCCAGGGTGAATTGAAATAAATGAAATACTGGAGCAAGACATTACCTGGCTGGTAGCAGTGGAAGTAGGTATCCTTAATCCGTGACTGTTCACCTTCTGTGTCTGTCGATCTGACCTCTGCAAAAGGATGATTTGCTCCAGTATGTCGTCCATTTCTATTCACCCTTAAGTCTCTATTCACCCCGTTTTACCGTTAGCGAAAGTCTAAAACTGCTGACCATTGGGTGACGATCCTCTTAAACGTCCCACAGCTGGGCAAAGCTTTAAGTACAGTCTTTTAAAGGTGGCCTCCAAAGTGCCTAGGTCACTATCTTTCTTTTATTGTGCTTATGTACCTACCAATCTGACCTTAATGTAAATAAGATAAGTACATAATTAAATACATGCACATCACTGGAGAACAACAATAGAACAAGAACTGCGTGATCGATTAGGAGATAAAAAAATGATTAATATACATCATTTTGATTCATGACCTGGCATTAACCTAGTGTTTAAGTAGGTGGATCTTTTTGTTAAGATTTAAACACTAAAAAACGGAATTATAAATGTAGCTAACTTATTAATTCCGTTTTTATTAAGATGCCTAAACACGCAGGCAGTCTAAATAACCATAGTTATTTATTTTATAATTATTCTAACTTGATTTTATATTTTTTTTTCTCTGCATTTTTACAGCAAATACATAGATACTTATGTATTAATTTCTTTGTTTTGTGATTTTTTAATTATTTATTTTGTCATTTTGCTTCTGAACTGAAATGTAATGTAAATTGAACTGAAATGTAAATTGACGTAAGTAACCAAGTGAGACACTTGGTTACTTACGTCAATTTACATTGCTTATATACTTGTGCTTCTACGACGAATAAATATACGACTATACCTACTAAAGTTAATAAACAGTAGTTTCAGCCAGCGGCTTAGCACGCGTTGTTTCTATGGAAACATTTAAGGCTCTACCTCCCCGAACACTAGCGCCGCCACATATTTTATCTTATTATTACGTCGAAGAAAGGAAATTCCAAAAATTACGTTGGAATTTCCTTTCTTCCCGTGTGTGTCCCGACGCTGGCTGCATTGCCGCGCTGTATGGCAATGCTGATGCGCTGTGACAGATACTCACCAGCTCTCGGATCACGCGTCACTTCGACCAGACTCTCAGATAATTTTTTAAAAACCCGCAGAGCCTCGGTACCCCACGGTTTAGAATTAATTATTTTCCATCAAATATTCTACCCATAATACAATGCCTGGGTATCAAACTTATATCTAGGTTGCTGGCTACCTAACCTGATTTTCAAAAACAGCTGACTAAGCAGCGACTTATACCTGATAGATCTACTTTTGCAGAGATCGATATAAAATCCAGGTCGTGTAAACAATGAACTACGACGTCCTTTGTTTTGGTCAGCATTGCACAATTTTGTTACGGTTTTTCGTGAATTTAAACCAAAATTCTTCACGCCCTGAATGCTTTAAACAATCGACGGATTAATTGAATAGACTCTACAAATTATAATTAACACAGAATTTTAATAGTTTTATGGTATTCAATTGTTAATTATCTACCAGAAACGATTTTTGTGGACTGCATTATGGCGGCAATCGAATAGTCCAATGAAAAGGCATTAGAGTTCCTGAAATTACTCCAAATGGAACCATCCTTATGGAATCCAAAATTTCAATCACACAAGAATCTCTCGGCATTTAGTGATGCATGGCAGCGTATCATTTAAAAAGAAAAAAGAATCCTTATTGGGATACTACCAAATCCATGTAATAAACAAATACAATAACATTTCTACAATAATTCCGCTGGCTGCATTGCCTCGCTGTTTGGCAATGCTGATGCTGCTCTATAAAATGTTTTATTGCTATTTCTTAAGTATCTTTATAAAGCTACATAGGTTTTATTTACGTACCATACCTACAACGAAAGCAAAGCCGCGGGCAAATGTTAGTTAGTATTACATTAGTACCTTGTGATTGTGCCTCAACCAAAACAACAGAAGTTTACCTCTTCCACAATAGATAAACTCTGCAAAACTTGACTTTTACTTGTATGTATTAGATTCATCATCATCATCATCAGCCTATATTAGTCCACTGCTGGACATAGGCCTCCCCTAATGAGTGCCATATTAGATTAAGTTGTTTTATTTTCTACCATTGCTTTTTTTTTTTGTATCAAGTAGATAAGTACATTATTTTTATGGGTAGGTACACTCGTACTTAAATATAAATCTAAGTAGATACTTTTTTTTTGAGATTAAGACAAAAACATTTATTCACAAAGAAAATTATACTAGTATTTACAATTGAAACAATTGAGCTAACTGCCGACTGTTGCAAACAGTCTACAGATAGCTCAACTGATCCATATCAACACCAGTCGGAAGCGTCCCCAAGACGCTGGCTGCATTGCCACGCTGTATGGCAATGCTGATACGCTGTGCCAGATATTCACCAGCTCTCGGGTCACGCGTCGCTTCGACCAGACGCTCAGATAGTTTTTTGAAAACCCGAAGAGCCTCGGTACCCCACGGACCTAGGGTCTCGACTCCAAGGGGAGCAAATGTGTAGGCTCTGTCGAGACCTGCATATTTGCGCCTCTTGAGATCTTCGGCCAAATCTGCCGCCGCACCCGCCCTCACGGATGTCCTCGGAAGATGGGAAGGCGCAAGTGTGTCGACGCATGTAGCGTCCCACACAATGGGCCTCCCCAACTCCCATGGGACTAGTGTCATACCGTCGGGCCTCTTACCATCGTCACGCAACAGACCATTCGGTTCGAGAATAGCTGGTACGTTAACGGTGACAAAGGCCCGCCGGATGATGTCGTTAAGGCTAGCGTGGCGAGATATCCGACCAGCGGCCCTAGTGCACGATAATCCGTGATGACCAAGCTGTTCGACAGCAGTACCGCACTGGCATTGATGAGGCGCGCAACACCTTGCACCCAACCGGAGACATGTTGCGATACGGAAAGTTACGGGATCCAATAAAGTACCAGTGTTATATGAAGGAAATGCTTGCAACCAATGTCCTGACTCCCATTTAGAAACGGCCAGGAGGCGGGCACGATCTGCAGAGCTGGAGCACGTTTGTAACAAACAGTTCCGTGTCAACTCACACAGAGGCCCGTCCCATTGCCGTTGGGACAAAAGTGATTTTGGGGGAGCAGCATCGGGGCAAGCACTATGCCAAGCCGTTCGAGCTTCGTCTAAAAATGAAATTTTCAATGACATTCCAGGTGGGACCAAAAGAGAAGGATTTAAAATTTTTTCAACTAAAGAACTAGTGCTGTAGACAGAAGACAAGAACGCTGGTAGGGCTACACTTGAAATTTTGCGTATACCTAAGCCTCCCAATTTGACAGGCAGGGAGGCCTGCGACCATGCCTTGTCATCTAAATCGATATTCAAAACCGATGATAAGGTATTCTTTATTATGTTGTCTAAGCCTTCCAAGAGCTCGCTGTGTTTCCACATTTGACTACATCTCAAAGAATACGTAAATTTAGGTACAAATAGACAGAACCGAATAATTGTAAAAGCCATATGACTATTAATTTTGAGCAGTCTTTATTATTTTTAGGGGAGTTGAATATTGGCCCCTGCGGATGGATGCTTACTCTCAAGAGATATGAGGGTAGCATCGTCATTTGGTGCCATCGTGTCATTTGAAAACATAATGCGAGAGGCACCTTTAATATCACCATCACTGAGTTTACTCTCTACAAGTCTGTATATAGTAGACTCAGCCAATGGTTGATTAGATTTCGAATTTTGTTGTGTGTCCTGATCAACAATTGAAATAGGCTGTCCTTCGCGTGCAGTGTACCTAACACAATTTTGTTTTATTCTAACCGTGATTGATGATTTGTTGGCCGTATCTTTTTTTACATGAAGTACGTTGTAAGGGAAAACTAATAAATGCTCCCAAGCTCTAATAAATATAAGTATATAAATATAAGTAGATACTTATATTTATATAGAAGTTTTGTTCTTCTCATATAAGTGAACTGTATTTTGTTCTTTGAAAAAATAAAGATTCTACAAACCGAAAAGTCTACGTAAATAATAAGCACCCTCTGTCGACTACATTAAATGGTATTATTACCATTTAATGCACAAATAATGACATGCAATTTGACAGTCTAAAGGTGGGTCCAGATATGTATCACTTGCCCGATCCGATCACCGTATCCGTATCGCCGACGCGTATCATGATCGCATATGTGGGCGGGTTATGATACGCGTATCATGATACGCAATCTAATAATAATAATAATAAAAAGCTTTATTGCAGGAAAGATTTGTCTAAGGTAGGTACAAGAAGTTCTTATAGACTAACTACAATAATCCTGCAATTGGCGGTCTTATCCCTTGCAGAGATCTCGATACGCCGTTATGATACGGCCCGTCCCATGTCGTGTCGGTTTTTGTCCGATCATCAAAGGTGATACAGATACGGGCGTCATACTGAACGGAAGATACGGATACGGAGCAAATCGAGGTGTCCACAACTTGATACGGGGCTTGATACGTAATACGCTGATACGGATACGGTGATCGGATCGGGCAAGTGATACATATCTGGACCCGCCTTTAGTTTGTTGTGGCAAAGCCATATTTTTTAAAATTTCCTTTATTCTTATTTATAGCTTTAAGTTTTTGCTTTTACTTTTATACAAATCGTTGCTTCTGTACTGTAACCTAACCTAAACAGTTGTCTGTAAGCTATTTTCGAGAGGTAGAGATCCCTCGCGTCTACATCACAAATTACCTACTAAACTTAGTTAGAGCTAGGAGTTGAACTAAATGGCGAAAAACGTCTAGAACACAATATTATTTTACCAATAATTTATGTCGAATGGAAGACCTTTAGAAATAAACGATATTATTATTATTTATTTATATAAACAAATAAATCCAAACAAGATTCGAAGTTAAAGCCGCTCACATTTATAATGGACTTTGGGAAAGGTCCTCAAGGTCTCAAGGTCTTCAATGGATAGATAGTTAAACCTTTAGAATTAATATTAAAGAGCAAATAAAAAGCTTGTTTATTGAAATGCCAAAGTAATTTAATTGAAATGTAACATGATGACCTTTTCTCTTTATTCTTCCGGACTTATAAGTATTTCTATAGGTACCTAATAAATCTTACCTATCTAATGCCGAGGACAAGGGGCTGTTTATTAATTACGTGAGGCTAAAAGGGGGAAGGGGGGGGGGAAGATCTCTGCTTAGGTACTTAAACTAAAGCCGGAAATATTTTGAATTACAATGCATCTAATTGTTTCGCGAGCCTATATTTTAAAGCGCACTTTTGTGCTGAGTTGCACCTGTGCGCCTGTGATCTGCAACATCCCCAAGTATATCCTTGGTTAGGTACCTACGAGTATTTTAAATCAGGATCCCATTGAATGGACCTGCATTCTGGTAGGAACACTAACAGGACACTGCTCTCTGAACAAACACCTATTCACCATCGGAGCGACAGACAGCCCTCTCTGCGGAGGATGCCTCAGTGACGACGAATCAGCTGCCCACGTAGTCCTGGAATGCGAGGGAGTAACAACACAAAGTACAGAAATCCTCAAGTTGCCGAGGTCACTCCGCGAACCCTGTGAAGATCCCAGGAAGATTCTGCGCTTATGGACGGAGGCTGGCTATACTAGCTAAAGAAATGCATAATGGACCAACGAAGAGTCCAAATGCGGAAATAGGAGTACCTTCAATACCAATACCATACCAGGATCCGATTTGAAATACTCATACGTGTTTTAAAAAAACTATCAAGGCTTACACTCATTGCTAAAACGATTTGTCTAAAATCAACAGTATCTAAAATTTTTAACTATCATGGTGATTAGCACTAAAGTCATTTAAACCGAAGAAATAATGCACCAAACGAGCCGCGTTCAAATACGTCCGTGTAGTGTGTCGGGTTGTGATCGAATTGCGTTCGATAATGAAACCGGTAGTAGTAGTAATTTTCGTAACAAAAGACAAATAAATAATGCTGGACAATTCACACAGCATCATCTAGCCCCAAGCTAAGCAGAGCTTGTGTGGGCACCAGATGACTGATTAATAGATATTTTATATTATATATTGAAATTGAGCACCCGGAACAAATATTTGCAGATCGTACAAACATTTGTCCCAAGGCGGGAATCGAACCCGCAACCTCCTGCGTCGTAGGTGGACCTTCACCCACCGCGCCACATCGGTCGTCAAGATTCGCATCACTATTCTTTAAAATAAACAGAGTATGGAATATTGGATTTGTTCATTCAGTAAAGGAAAATAAATGAGTGGACGGAGCCATAGTCACAGAATCTTTAGTATGTCAAATCAACAGTTTTCATGCGGCTTTCAAAATGCCTTCCATACCAACAAATAAAATAACCAAGCATGCACTGATCAAAAATTCTGGAGATCGGAGATCCGTCGTAATCAGCCAGATTACAGGGTATAGCCGCGATTGAAAAGCAGACTGATTTAAAGGGCATTCAGAACCGAAGCTGACCTTTTACATTTTGTTCTTATTTAGTCATTACTGGTTGCGAGTTTATTTTTGTAGAATTGGTTATGTGAAACTCTTCAACGTTGTGTAATAGCCATAGGGTATTGAGATTAATTTCGTGGTTGCACGTAACTTTGATGAGGGTTTTGTAGATCTGATTCAGCGTTTTCTACCTATTACCCCATTATTACTCACCTTACTGATATGCCCTTAGTTATTTCACTTGTCTGCTACTCTATTATCTTTCTAAAAGTGGTTAGTTTCGTCACAGTTTCGTATTCAAAATACTGTGTTTTTTGTGTTAACGAGCAGGCTATTTTATTTATACAGTACAGATTGTTCCAATCTTAGAGGAACAGACGATATGGGGTTCTTATCCGCACGGAATGGATCCCAATATATGTTGCGTTATTGTTTGATAGTTATATAGTTCGACCGAAACCGCTGTACCGCTCCCTAAGAAAGTGCGGCGAAGTGGGGGCCGAGGAAAAAAGAGCAAGAATACACATGAGATCGATATTGTCGGATATATCTTACGATATCGTACCAATATAAACAATATTTTTGTTTTATATATTATATCGATATGTTTATATTTTTTTATAACTAAATTATCTACAGATATTCTGACAGAGCTTCTGCTTCAACTTCATCTTCCGTTTTGCCATCGGAATTTGAATCAGAGTCGTTCTGAACTCCGAAAACAATGTATTCAATAAGTTTATCTTTTCATCTAGAGAAGAGTTAATATGGTTATGGGCTATATTGTTTTTAATATCAGCCCAGACTAACTCTATGGGATTCAAATCCGGATGGTACGGCGGTAATCGTAGAACAGTATGTCCATTGGCTTTCAGAAGTTCATCAATTCTGTACACGGGCTCTTTTTGTGTATTATCGATAAGAAGTTGCAGTGGAGATTTTGTCATAGCTTCCGAAAATTCAACATTGTGGCGCCGTAACCAGTTCTGCATTTCAGTTTTGAGGCTTGCTATGGTTGGCTTCTTGTCAACCTGAACGCTGTGGTAAGACGCGTTGTCCAAGACAACTACAGAATTCGGAAGCAATTTATCTTTTAACTTTTCATCTACCCACTTATAAAAAGTAGGCCCGTTCATGTCTCCATGATAGTCGCCGGTCTTAGCATCTGATTTGAATATGGTCAATGCACCATCAACCAAGCCATTTCGACATCCAGCGTGAAGAATTACCAAACGCCGTCCTTTTCCAATATCAGCATGAATTCCAGGTTCGGACGATGATTGCCAACATTTGCTTACATGGTGACTGGCGTTAATGTATGTTTCATCAAGGAAATATATGTTGCGGTTTTGCGTTCTGTAATTTCTGATTTGTGTTAAGTATTTTTTCCGCCAAACTACAATATTAGGCTGCTCTATAAGGAGATGTCTCTTCGATTTGCATTTTTTGAAACAGTAACCTATTGTGTGTAAGAGGCTCCTTAGAAATTCTCGTCCACAATTTATTATGCCATCTTGTTTCAAACTTGAGAGTAACTTACAGACACTTGGCACTCTTTTTTCAAATTCATAAAACTGATGAATTTTTCTTCTGATAACTCCTAAATCAAATCATCAACAACATGTTTTTTCTTCCTAGTTTTTGGTTGTTTTGGCGAATTAAATTTCAATCGGCCCAAATTTTCAGTTGATGAATTGCCCTCTTTTATCACATTTCTTGCGGTTTTTTCGCAGTACCCCGTAGCGTCTGCCACGATTTTGGCAATATTTGCATCACTTTTATATTCAAAGCTCTCTCTGTCTGCTTTTCTTTTCTTAAAATATTCGGCCACTTTAAAAATTATGGCCTTGACATCACGAGATAGCGCTCGACCCATCTTTGGATATTTATCTCATGTGTATCTGACATAGACCGTCCGGTACAAAGGCGACCTACTGCCGTGAGCGTTGACGGCAGACTGATGGATCGGAGCGGCCGATACTTCCCCCCGTCTCGCCGCGCGCATACCTCAGGAGCGGTACAGCGGTTTCGGTCGAACTATAGCTAAGTTTTTCACCCCTAAACGACGTGTTATTTCAGACCTATCAAAGCGATGCGACTGCGCAGCTCACGGCGGGGTCGCTGCGCAATCGCATCGCTATGAAATCGCTTGCAAATCGTCAGTGTGAATGATTTCTTCCCTAATTAAAAATTGAATATTTTTTGCAGACTGGCCAAGCCGCCTCAGCTATGACACCATCTTCAACAGCACGAGCTACGCGCAGATACAGCATCAGCGGCCATACTCTCCAGTCACACATAGCCACTACATAGATAGTCATACTTATAATAGGTATGATTTACAACTATTCAGCTCTGTAACATAAAACTTCTCTTCGTAGAACAACTGCTAAGAGTCGGGTAGTCGGGTAGGCAATACTTTACTAAGTACTTATAGCAGGAAAACCATGAACACGGAGAGATGGCGGGACATCACGAGGCAAACAAGAACAGCCTCTCTGCAAGAACGCGCATGATTGCTTACATTTGTGTGTGAGCTGTTTGGTGCCTGCTTAGAATTTCCACCACCCCAGTTCTTCCCGCGGGTGTCGTAAGAGGCGACTGAAGGATATCAATCAACCGGGGGCGGGCAGCAGCGCCCCCTGCACGGCAATTCTACCACCGAACTGCGATCCCCAACCTGCATGCCCAGCTACTATGGGCATTACCCCTATGAGATAAAAGTCAATAAGGCTCATCAGGGGGAGGCTTGCGTCCAGCATTGGACCAATGTATAGGCTCCTGAGGAGAGTTGTGTGTGTGAAAGTGAGATGACGAATGTGACAAGAAACTGTGTGACAAGTTACATTACGCCCCGTAACATTGGTCAGTGCCCACCTTCATGTTCTCTGTTGATGTAAGGCAGAAAAACAAAACACTGCTAAAAACTGGTGGTCACACGCATAATCATCCAATGCCTTTAAGAGTTAATAGACCCATGGAAACACAAATTTATTAATAGGCTCTGCCTATTAATACATTGCCTCTTAAGTGGCAAATCGCCCTGGCTAAGTCGAGAGGACGCAACAAGTGCAGGGCCAACCCACTCTATAAATAAAATATATTATGTTTTCCATTTAGCACTGTGTTTTTTTTATAGAATTTTGCAAACTAGTTAGCTCATTTGGTCATTTGACCAGTGAGTGTGCTAGTCTGCTTTTTCGTCTGCTGCTGTCTCGTTATTGACGAAATATTTTTAATTTTACAGGTTAAGCGAAGAGACCAAAGGAAACGAAGTAGAGATAGATTACATAGAAGATAAGAAAGACCAACTTCTGGTGGGGTTTGCGAGGGACCCTTTCAGGATCAGTATTCCTGATGAAGACTATCAAAAAGGAGTCAGGTAAATACCGTAGACTAGACATAAATTAGCTAAAGCTTAATTTAATTTTTAACTAAGTACACAAAAATTACTACATTCTGAACCCAAAGGCTCTAACAGCAGAATCAGACAGCGCTGGTTTTTTTACAGGATTTTTGGTGCATGACAAACAAAAAGGAACATGATTTGTAAATTTTTTGAACCTAGAAACCTTGGCCAAGAAAGTAGGATCCTACTTTCTTGGCCAAGGTTTCTAGGTACATACCTAGTAGGGCAGCAGGATCCTCTGATACTAAATATTAACTTATATCTAAGTAGGTAGTTAAGACTTCTTATGAATTACCAGACTTGTACTACGCCAAGCCTAAGGCTAGGCGCAAACGGACCACCGGCCACAGCCACCCGTAGCTGTCGCGCGCTATCGCCACATTTGCAGCAGTCGCGGATGGCCTAGGGCCGCCTAGCGGATAACTGAGTGAGGGTGAGCGGGGAGTGGGGTGGCGCGACGTCTTGCGTGGCGCGCAGCGACGGCGGCGTCAAGTGGCGAGTCGCGGACACTGCTGTAGCGAGTGGCCGCACCCGGTGACGCCTGTGCGGCGAGTTCGTACAAAATGCATGAAAAAGCATGTAAACAGCTTGTCGCTCGCCACCCCGGTGGCTGTGGCCAGTGGTCCGTTTGCGTCAAGCCTTATTCTTTAAGACTATTAAGAAGACTAAGCATTCTGCAACCAAAACAACCAAGATCATATATACCTCTTGAACACTCAAACTTACGTAATGGACGATTTAACGTAAGGGAAAAATAACACAAGGTCCGCGATAAATATCCGATAAATAATAATTAACGATAAATAACTCACCAAGACGCTGGCTGCTTAGCCCCGCTGTATGATAATGCTGATGCGCTGCGCCAGATACTCACCAGCTCGGGTCACGCTTCGACCAGACGCTCAATTAATTTTTAAAAACTCCGAAGAGCCTCGGTACCCCACGGTAATTAAGTCTCATCATTCAAACAAGTTTATTTCTCATTTGCCACAGGAACATCAACCCCCAGACGTACACAAACAAGGGTGACCGAGGCAAGCGAGGCGTGCTGCATCTGTACAACATGATTAACTGCGCTACGGGCTGTGAGCCCCTAGCGTATAAAGGATACGGCTGCTATTGCGGCTTTCTAGGAGCTGGAAGACCTACTGACGGGATTGACAGGTTTGTTTGGTTATGGTTACTTTTTAACTTTCTACTTACTATCGTGGCCATGTGGCGAAGTTGCTCTTTTTGGCCACGATGGTGAGAAAAAAAAGCAACTTCGCATCTTTGCCTACACTATCACACTAATATTGTAAATGCGAAAGTTTGGATGGATGGATAGATGGATAAATGAATGGATGGATGGATGGATGTTTGTTACCTCTTCACGCCAAAACTACTGAACGGATCAGGCTGAAATTTTGCATACAGGTAAGTCTAACCCTGGAATCAAACATAGGCAACTTTTTATCGCATTAATCAGTTCCCATGGGATATAAATAACCGCAAAAATTTTCTATAGAAACAACGCGTGCGAAGCCGCGGGCAGAAGCTAGTAGAAAATAAAACTTTTACAGAGGCATTCAAAATAAGCTTATGATAGGTATTACCTATCACAAACTGCAAAATCGATTTATTAAAACTCCTTCGTTTAACATAATAATAAGATAAAATAGGCGGTGGCGCCAATTTCGGTCGCGCCTTAATAAAGAAGTCTGTTCTGATAATTAATCGGAGGAGTCTCAAGAAGTTAGACTCTTAAAAGACGAGTTGTGAAGAATTTGCGGAAATTTCGTTGACGGGTGAAGAAGCTATTGCGATATTCTAGGAACATCCCTGCTTGAGATTTGCGTGCTTCTATTAATAAATTAATAATTCTCAAAGCGTCTCAAAAAGAAGAGAAGCGTTAATCTGGGACTTATTTATTTGAATAAGAATAAGAATAAGAAACATTTATTGTATGAACTGTGTACATAGTTGGTCTTAAGAACTAGCAATTGTCCAACAGTTTGTCCTTTCGGACATACAATAATATAATTATTTTTAACATTAGTTAACTTAAAATTATGAGAATTGCACATTTTCTTTATACTTAAATAAGGTTAACAATAGGAGCTAAATAACAATGATTACTATCTAAATATTGGGGGGGTACTGTCAAAATATTCTTTGAAATAGTTGATTCGAAAAGCTCGAGCAAGTGATCGTGTTTATTTTCAAAACCTTTACCTTTTTACAATAATGGAACGGTTTGCCCTAGCTTTTATTTGAATGTGTCTAAAATCTACTTCCTACTTATTCACTTCGGCTATCCACCGAAAATGCAACCTATCATAATATTCGCCAAACCAATCCAAACTTTTATCAATTTTCTTCTTATCTCCCTAGATGCTGCAAAATGCACGACCAATGCTACGAGAACATCTACTGTCCTTTCTACACAGTTTACTTCCAGCCGTACTACTGGAAGTGTTACCACAACGAACCTCTCTGTGCGCTAGAGAACTACCACTCACAGAACCAGCTCGTTAACGGCTGTGCTGGGAGGCTGTGCGAGTGTGATAGGTGAGTCGAATGTGAACTTTCGGTCCTGAGCTATAGAGTATAATATATCCAGCCTTACTACTGGAAGTGTGGTAGCACTTCCAGTAGTAAGTCTGGATCTGTGCGCTAGAGAACTACCACTCACAGAACCCGCTCGTTAACGGCTTTGCTGGTAGACTGTGTGAGTGTGATAGCAGACTTAAGAGTATAATATTTCGTTTTAAGACTTGTTGATCGACTAAGGCCTCTCCCAGGCAGATACGGACTGCGGTGGCGGCTAGTTCAATTTGCAAGCGAATTCAACGCATACTGTACTGGCCATGACAGCCATTTCGCGTGTCTGGAAGAGGCTTTAGGCCTAGTGACACCTTTGTTCAGGTCAGGATGTCTCCTCATTCACGCGAAAATCACAGCATATTTGCTAAACTAAACAGGAACCGGTACGGTAGGAAATGGAGCGGAAAGTTCAGAGTCTAAAGAAACGTGGAAAATTTATTAAAGCTTTCAAATCTCACGACCTCTTGTGAGGGACAATTAGGCAACTCGCTTGCTCCTTTGTGACTGAGGTAGGTAATGCAGTCAATGGAGATAAGCATCAGGACTGGCCTCGAGAAGTATAAATGTCGCATCTGTCTGTACTTATTTGTAAAGTATCTACCTACCTGAGTTGTGTAAATGACATTAATTCTCAGGCAGAACAAACACCTGTTGTCCAAAACTAAGAATCTACTCTCGTAATCAGTGATGCTTGACCTGAGGGCTAGTTTGCGCAATAGGGAAGCGGAGTTACGTCACAATATGAAACACTTAGGAAAAAAAATTATTACTTTTACCATAGGTATCTCTATTCCGTTTTGTTGGAATCCCGCCCTAAGTCTGAACGAAACTTGTAAAGGGCGCGATCGCACTTTGAAGATGAAGAGGTGTTGGAAAGAGGGCAGTTCCTGATTCAAACTAAACCAGTGTTTTAGGGAGACGAGATGTGTATTTCAACAAGGACTCAACTTACTCATGGATCTCAAATATATGACTATAGACAGACTGTAGTTTATTTGAATGAATTAAATAAATGAATTTAGATCTCTACCGATGTGATAATGAAAAGTTGCGCTGTGTTGCCGTGTCTCCGCTCCGCTTAGCTTACGCACCCTATTATCTTCTTTTTGAAGAATAGGAAATTTACATTTCCTAGCGAATCCAAGCGCTCACTCCGAAAGAGAAATATCGGGTACTCGGTACAAAGTATAGTTACCTACTTCTTATATCCCTTGACCCCTGTGGCGCAGCGGGCGAAGGTCTGCCTGCGACGCAGGAGGTTGCGGGTTCGATTCCCGCCTCGGGACAAATGTTTGTACGATCTGCAGACATTTGTCCAGGGCGTTCTGCATGTTTTCTAAGTATAATAAAAAAAATCTATCTATTTAGTGTATTGTATTAAGTATATCAGTTATCTAGTACCCATAAAACAAGCTCTGCTTACCTTGGGGCTAGATAATGCTGTGTGAATTGTCCAGCATTATTTATTTATTTATTAAATATTCCGAGACACAGCGGTCACGTGGGTGGCACAAGCTTACGTCATCGAGGCCATCGCCGAATGAGAAGACGCGTCTGTTTTCTGGTGTTACCAGTAGCGTAAAATCTCCCCGAGCTCCTTACATTACCTGTTAGAATCTGACGATGCACAAATTACCTGTTAGAATCTGATGTTTGAATCTGATCTATGTGTTTTTGTACTCACCAATTATTTGTCACATTAACTCCTGTTTAACTAAAACTGTTTTGACTGATCTAGCAAACAAAATTGACGATTGGTATTAATGTTTTTTTTGTAAAAAAAATCCCAATTTCTATGTTTTGTTGCAATAAGTAGCAACTGGAAAGTGGCGTAAGCAATTGTCTTCCCGGAATGCCAGACCTTGTTTTTTGGATCATGGATCACCTAATAAATTGTATTTTTCTATTTCAGACAATTCGCAATGTGCGTGCGACGATACTCTTGCCCACGCAGCCGCGCCCTCTGCCGATCCTCTCCAGTCAGGCTTTTGCAGAATTTACTTATGTTCAAATAACATCCAGCACTAGTATCCATAGGTATCCATCCACTGGCTGGATCGACGACGATCGACGACGTAGCGGTCGCAGGGGATCAATGGTTGGAGGTGACTTAGGACCATTAATTGTGGCGTCGTCGTATAGAGCAGGCCTATGTCCAGCAGTGGACGTGATTGGTACTAGTTGCAACTGCTAAAAATTCGTCATAATAGTTGAGCTACCTTCAGGCACGATTCTAAATTTATTTAAGTATCTAACAAAGAAGTTAGGAAACCGCGAATATAAAATATCGATACACCTGTTTAGACTTGCTTACCTTTGGTTTAGAGAACTATCTCTACACGGTGAAGATCTTTGCCCAGCAGTGGCTTTAAAGTTTAAAAAACCGTCTACGGAAAATTCGACTGTTTTAATTGCTAATTTGAAATGTTTTTAGTCGAATTGTGTTTTAGTCCATTTGTTTTAGACGAATTGTTTTAGTCGAACTTTCCGCAAAGCTAAAAAACGACCGAT
This sequence comes from Eupithecia subfuscata, assembly GCA_963564075.1. Classification (NCBI taxonomy): domain Eukaryota; kingdom Metazoa; phylum Arthropoda; class Insecta; order Lepidoptera; family Geometridae; genus Eupithecia; species Eupithecia subfuscata. The sequence goes on from OY751105.1 coordinate 14,289,207, forward strand.
GTTTGCTCCAGAAAATTCTAAAGAAAGGCAGCAATGGATCATACAAACAAAACCTATTATTAGACCTAGAGTCCAGAGGACTTATTAAAAACTAAAATACAGTAGTGGTCACATAATTAAAGACACTGGAAGCATATTGAAATACCTAAGCTATTCCTCTGTATAAATTTTACCAGACTGTCATTGTAACTTGCTGCACAATTAATTTTTATTGGTGTTGTTATTGTGTAATTGTTAAAACTAAATATTTACAATAAACTTGTCTTTTATTCGGTAAAACTGTAAATGTAAGTAGTGTAAATAAAAAATAACATTAGTAAGATCTGGCCATATAATTAGAGACACTTCATTTCGTAACAAGAAATTAAAAAAAAATGAGTTATCATTGAAATTTTCTTAGTACCTACTTACGTAAGATTTATAACACATTTTTAAAAAGCATTCCGATGCGTATCAATACTTGGTCGCATGTCCTTTTGCAGCAATAACCGCACGACATCTCTTAGCCATGGAAGCCATCAATTTTGTACAAGCTTGTACCGGAATTTGTTCCCATCCCACGCTTCTGTAAAAGCTGTGTAAAGTTGATCGACGTTTGATGTACGCTTTGCTGCCACTGTGTTCTTCACCTGGTACTACAAGTTTTCGATTGGATTTAAATCCGCACTGTACGGGGGCCAATCCAAAACTGTCACAAACTGGTTCCTTGATAAACCTTTTACAACTTTTGCGGCGTGTTTCGGATCATTAGCCTGTTGAAAAGTCCAAATGACCGGCAAATTTTGCTCAACATAGGGCAACATGCTTTCTTCTAAAATATTTTTGTACTGGTATTTATCCATATTGCCTTCTATCTTCCTGACAGGTCCGACACCAAGTCCTAAAAAACAGCCCCACACTTTGATATTTCCCCCTCCATGTTTCACTACTTTCTTGGCGTACTTCGGATTCATTTCTTTTTTCGGGGGGCGTCTAACATATTGTTTTCCATCAGAATTAATCATATAAATTTTTGTTTTATCTAAAAAAGCACATTTTTCCACTCTCGTTCGCTCCAGTGTTCATATTTTTTAGCAAACGCTAACCTTGCCTTAACATTTTGCTTTTTCAAAAGTGGCACCTTCCGAGACACTCTTCCGTGCAAGTTTGCCTCACATAGTCTCCGTCTAATTGTCCTTGCAGACACACCCGTGGACCCTCCTCCCCTAGATATTTCCGAGCGTATCAGTTATGATCCTTTGAAAGGTTCCTTTTTTGCCAACAACACCATCCTAGAGTCTTCCCGTGGAGTAGTTTTTCTAGGTCTCGGGTTTTCTGGGTACGTTTTCGGTCGTATTGAACTTCTTGAAATGCTTTATAGCATTCATACCATGTCCTTAGAACAGCTCAAATGGTTTGCGATTTTTCTGTATGACCAACCTTTGCTATGAAAGTTCAAGACTATCTTTCTAGTGGACGAATCGCAACTCTTGTTTTTTCCCACATCGATTGGTATAAAACGTATTAATTTGAATACAAAAAGTAAAATTTTATAATTAAGTAATGTCGATGTTTCATGCAAATACGCGGCAAAACAATGAAAAACCGAATGTAGTTCTTTTTTCTTTTCTTTAATTGAGAACACAGCGTTCATTGTCTTTAATTAGCTGGCCAGCTACAGGTACGTTATAAAAGTTTATATTAGATTCGGATAGTGAGCAAGTGTCTAAACTAATAAGCAACACAATTTTTTTTGTCCCCCTTTTAAGAATACAACGTCATGTATGATTTAGTAACAATTACATTATATTTAATAACTACTTTGGCTAATGGTAGTGCCAAAATCAAGTTTATTGTGACCAATTAGGGGGTGTCTCTAATTATGTGTACTGTACACTGTAAATGCTTTGTTCATTGAAAATAAAATGTGGTAAACCGCAACTTTAAAAACTACCTTTGAACATCCAACGTCCAGTTAATAATATTCCCGCTTGCGTAGGCCTAAGTAGGTAAAATGTTTCATTTTGAAGAAATCTTGTTAATTTATGGCTCCTTACCATGATCTTTGGGGAGAATATTTGATGAAACAGGGGTCAGCACCTTCCGACTTATAAAACCGACTTAGTTACGACTAGTACAGTCAGCTGCGAAATTATGTATACACTGCCACTTTTTCTATTTGACTGAATAGTAAGTGTTTTGAAAATTGTGATTATATAGTTACCGCATTCTGACAAGTACGGTGACTACTTTGTGCGTTAATGTGTACGTGGATTTTTAATTGAAAAGTTCCGAGTAAAATAAATATCAAAACTTGGGAGTGTATACATATTTGAGCAGCTGACTGTACTTAAAAACAAAACCAATCTATGTAGAACATTGTGTACTTCTGAGTAAAAATACCAGCAACGTTTACCTGTAAAACAAGATGAAACGAAGTGATTGTTACCATGATGTTAATTTTAATGTTTAATTTATTAGTGTAAATAAAAACTTTAAATATGATCGTTTGTTTTATATTATCTTTATTAACTTTTCTATCCATTTTATTATTTTAGATTTCATAGACGGATACTTAGGTAGGATGAAGATGTTATACATCTTCGTCATGGGTGAAATATGTTTGACAAGACAAAATTAAAAATTTTAAAAACCCGCCGACGTTTATTAGCTGTACACATTTTCATGGAACATGGCTAAGAACACTCGGGATAAAATTGTCTATGACACACATAAACTAAACGAAGATCGGTTCATCCGTTTGGGAGCTACGATACCACAGACAGATACACAGATACACAGACAGACACGTTATTATACTTATAACACCCCTCTCTTTTTGTGTCGGGGGTTAAAAAACATAGAGGTATGTCCTCGTACTCATAAATAAAAACAACACAAGATCTGCTTACTTTGGTACCTACTTATAAACGGGCTTTTATCCGAATTCCATAATAGTGAGCGTAGGTACCAGAAAAATACCATTAATTATAATAACCATAATTGTAATTATTTCCAAAAGAGTAAACGCATCGCTTTCCAAAAATGACATAACTATTATAAGTAGAATTGCTGCAGTCGCGGTCGTGAGTTTACAGACCCTGTTAAAATGAAAGTGAGTTGATTATGATGTTAAGTGTACTGTATGTGTATCTACCTACTGTATCTGAATGAAGAAATTAACACTTAAACACAGAAATATCAAAAAGAATCTCATAATTAGAACCTTTTACCCTACAAATATTATGAAGCCGATAGATTGTGAAATGTGAATTTTATTTTGTTACCTAGGATCTCCAAAAGTACTGAACAGATCAAGATGAATTTTTGCGTACATTTAGAACATAGTCTAACTTTAACTTAAGCTACTTATTAAACCGGAAATACGTGTGCGAACCCACGCGGGCAGAAGCTAGTACTTAGGTAATGAAAACCTGCTAGACGTTCGAAAATCTAAACATACAAACCTATCATTTTGTTAAAAAAAATATTATACATAAAGTACTTATTCATTTACAAGCTTTTGTTTAACTTGCAATGTATGTAACTACTTATGTTTGTACCATCGATATAAAAAGCGAAGATGAGTTACGTTCTCCCAGCGCTTACTCAACAACTGGCCTGTGTTACAACTACACGCAAACACATACGCTCACAGTTACATTTCCAGTCCTGTGCAATATAAAGAACAACAAAGATGGCAAGATGTACCTAAGACCGAAGTGAGACAGAGACAACTATATTAATCTCTGGTACGACCCCAATAGGTATAATAAAACAATTCAGGATTTCCCCGAGTTACGGTAGGTACAATAGTAGAGTCGTTCCTTTAACTCACACCATCAATCTTGTCCCAACTGGTATGAGCGGACGAATCGTAAAAATGTTATACGCTTCGTTAGTAATTTGAATTTTAGTACAGTCAACCAAAAAAAGTTAGTAAAATAATAGGCAAGAGGTATATTTATTTTGTGTTTTGTACATAAAATAATGTGAAATGAATACAAATGATAGAGGTTCCACATAGAGTTTGTGATTGTACTCGACGTATAAATTCAATAGAAACAAAGAGTGATGCGAGTTGCAGATTGAAAATAATACCTATCATTTTTACGATTTGTCAACTTACACCAGTTGGGACAAAATTGATGGTACGAGTTGAAGAACGACTCGACTCGCAATATGGCTATTGCTATCTCTGTTTACACACTAATGTTTCGTATATTTCTATCCCTCTCAGCAAATGGCGAAAAAAAGCAGTAAATTAATCAAAAAAATAAATTCTTTGGTGTACTTACGAGTGAAAAGTGATGCCTTGGGCTTTGTTTTTTGTTTTAGAGCTATTTGTACACCTTGTGAACGATCACGAAGGCATTGCTGTAGTCTTTTAACCACAAAAGTACGTCGTAGCAAGCACGCGAATCACGTCCGCCCGCGCCGCCGGTCCTACTATGACTGCGGTGGGAGCACACAATTGGACTTCATTTGAGCCTTGAGGTTTCGAGAAGCTAGTGCCTCATCTTCCCTTTTACATCGATGGTTTGTACGGGTAAAATCTTGCAACTCAATTTTGAAGCTAATGAATCTTCAACCGATTGAGCTGAAATTTTGTACACACGTTTAGTTTGGATGACAATGCATTAAAAACTTTTTTCTTAAAAAGGTTTTATTAAATACTAGCTTCTGCCCGCAGCTTTGCACGCATATTTTCGGTATAATAAGTAGCCTATTGTATTTCATATTGATATGTTCAGTAGTTTTGGAGATCCTAGGTAGGTAATAAAAATTTCACGTTTCACAAACTTTCGGCTTTATAATATTACTAGCTTCTGCCCGCGGCTTCGCACGCGTTCTTTCTATGGAAACGTTCAAAGGTAATTTCTATTCCATGGGAACTGATTTATGGGATAAAAAGTCGCCTATGTTTGATTCCAGGGTTAGATTTACCTGTATGCAAAATTTCAGCCTGATCCGTTCATTAGTTTTGGCGGGAAGAGGTAACAAACATCCATCCATCTATACATACATCCAAACTTTCGCATTTAGTGTGATAGTAAGATTAAAACTCATTTTTTTACCAACTCAAAAAAAACAACGTTTCTAGTTCAAAGTTGGTTGTGTTGAATGGAAATGGTCTGCATAATGATGTAGCTTCTACTTTCGTATACCGTTTTGGAGCATTTACGTTTACGCACGAGTGGCCTGCGCGAGCGCAGCATCTGTGCTAAATCTAATACTATTGTGTTAGGTACAATGCAGTCTCACGATGTGGAGATATCATAGGAATGGATGATATGTTAGTGGATGTTACTAACTTGGGTATGCAAGCCATGAGAGCAACTAAAGGTAAAATATAAATTGAATAGGTACCTTAGGCGTATGACGTAGATAAAGTATTCTGGTGGCCTGCTCGAAAAAGGAAAATCGAGGCTTCGTTTTCGTTGTCGTGCAAAACCAACTCTTATGTCGCTTGCATACGATAGAGGTCGCTTGCTTATGGAAAAAAACTACGAGAAAAGTAGTTTTCAACAAATCGTAGACCATTTTCTATGAGCTCATGTTACAATAAAGTATGATATTATAATGTAGGTTTTGGTATTATGTTGATATTTAGTAATAAATATTATTTATTGCTCCAAAAGTACCTAGCACTTTATCGAAATTTGTTAAACATGGGTTCATAGTTTTTTTTTATTATTTATGGAAAACTACTTTTTTGGTAGTTTGATTCCTTACGGAACGCAGAAAATATTAAAAATATTATGATTATTCCTATATTAAAATTTTTGTATAAGCTGGAAGAATGTGGATGAGGCTCGCACAGTCACACAGGACCGAGTTAAATGGCTTATGTAAAAGAGGAGGCCTATATATCTAGGCCTCCTCTTGCTGGGTATAGGTACCCAGCAGTGGGTGACAGCGGGCTGATGATGATGATAAGTCGTGATGAAACTGTGATGCTGTCCCGCATATGTATCAAATATGATGTAAGCGGGACAGCATCACACTTTCAATCCCAATCTTTATCAACATGACCATGCAACTCTCTCAACATTCTTTCATTAACTATTAAACTCTACATTTGAGCATCATGTAGCCCCAAAAGTAGTTATTTATACAGGGTGCCACGGAAAGGGTGTATAATAAAGTCTTTCTTTATATTTCTTTTTTCTCTGCCCAAATTCAGCGGATGTGCACAGATTTTTTAACACCCAAAAACCAGCAGAATAAATATTTGTCCCGCGGCGGGAATTGAACCCTAGATTAGAGTTTAACTACTTTTTCAAGGCCCTAGTTTTTCTTGTACAAATCACAGTGAAATAAAGGGTGATGGGGACAATGGGATGATATAAGAAAAAAAAAGTATTTCACTAACAAATACTCTAATTCCGACGATTTTATAGAACTCTAACCAAAATTTCGTAGTTCTTATGCTGGTATTCTGTGAAGTGAGAGTTGAAACAGGCTCTGTATTCCTTGTAGTACTGGAACAAACATTAAAATTGTTTATTATCACTGTAAAGTCGAAGATTAAAGTAACCGTAGACCTAAAACCTAAAACCACCAACGCCAAAAACGCCTCACAGGGTAGATTTACTATAAATTTACTTTACCTACTTATAATGCCAGAGGCAACGAAAAATGTATTGCAAACAGTTTTTTTTTGACATTTAAAAAAGTTTAATATTTTAAAGCTAAATGATCGGGTATTCATCACGTATCTTTACGTATGCTCCCCTTGGAGTCGAGACCCTAGGTCCGTGGGGTACCGAGGCTCTTCGGGTTTTCAAAAAACTATCTGAGCGTCTGGTCGAAGCGACGCGTGACCCGAGAGCTGGTGAATATCTGCACAGCGTATCAGCATTGCCATACAGCGTGGCAATGCAGCCAGCGTCTTGGGGACGCTTCCGACTGTTGTTGATATGGATCAGTTGAGCTATCTGTAGACTGTTTGCAACAGTCGGCAGTTAGGACAATTGTTTCAATTGTAAATACTAGTATAATTTTCTTTGTGAATAAATGTATATCCGTATCTTTTGTTATTATTTCCTCTACGTTTCTATAATTATTTGATTTTTTTGTAACACAAGGAATAAAAGCTTTCTCAGTAATCCAAGCACAGCGTTTGTTGTCTAGAGTTAACTTGACTTCTTTGTACAATACTTTGCGTTAATCTAAAATAAATCGAAAAAAATTCGGTTACAATGCGACGTAAGTATTTTTTTTCTATTCTACCCTAGACAACAATCGCTGTGTACATAATAAGGAACCATATTGAAAAATCCAGGAACCTCTGGCAAAAGCTTAAGACGAACTAGAAAATACTAAGGAAAGGATACATATTTGACATTTGGCAATTGTCATCCGATGCCAGCCTGTCGACGTTAGCCTTTAGCTGTCATTTTAAGAATAGGCTACTTGACTCTTATCAAATTTGGCGCAATAAATAAATATATTCTGTAGTATTTGACTTAATAACCCAACATTTATAGATTTCTGATTTATAAGTGTAAGATGACTAATTATTTTCAATTACTTATAAAATTGTTTTTTAATTTTAAACTCTGAAAACGCTTTCGGCCATATTCGACGTCATAGGACCCTAAGCTAATTTCATAATGGGATAAATGTATATAATATAAATATATAAAATAATGCGTTATACGAGTTACATTTGCTATGTAGTCTTTCTATATTTTTACAATGAGGAACGTTTGCTAATGTCAATTGTTAGTTTCGAGACGTATGACGTCACGGCACAGATAAATAAGGCTGACAGCGTTTTTGCCTGTTTACGAAAAATAGACTTATAAAATAAAATTGCGGTTTTTTTAGGTCCTAAAAAAACGTATTTTTTCCCCTCTAATCGCATAATAATTAATAATTTAAGACCTACTTTAAAAAAGAGTCAACTAGTCTGAGCCTATTCTGCCTAGTATATGTTTTATGATAAACTTACACATCCAGGTATAAGATACCCATCCACGATAGACCGACAAATGTAGGCGACATATCCGTGTTCCCCTCTCCCAACCGGTATAGCATTGTCATAGATCTCGGTACTGGCTTTCACCCATCTAATTTTATTCGGGTCGGTAGGTAGCGCGATCTGTACAAAATAGGTATTTAATTATTTAATGTTAGTCTAATTTTTAGGCTCTACTCATGCTTGACCAAAAATATATTATTTTCATAGGAGAAACGGCTGTACCTACACATTTTCTAAAGCTACACAAAAATCTATATAAAATTAACACAAAATATCACGATTTACAAGTCAACGTTCAGCTCTAGAGAGCCTATGTAACAGTGAGTATATATTTGTACAGACAATAAAATGCGAGGTGTTTCAATCAACTACTTGTATAGTGGGGCTTAGGTGCCTCCATACAGTCCTAGTAAAAAAAACCCACTGTATAATCTCAAGTACGCTCACACCTTCTGAATCTCAAATCACCTGATATGACTAAATATCAAAGACACCTTGCATTGCAGGCACGATCAGTAAAAGATATACTTATTGTCAAGGAACATCGTATATCCTCCAATGATCCTCTATAAGGAAATGAAGACACAGACATCACCAAGTACATTAAAAATATTGGTAGTAAGTATCTGACTAATATCCTACTTCCTATTTCAACATTCATCATCATCATCAGTCTATATTACTCCACTGCTGGACATAGGCCTCCCCTAATGAGCGCCATAGCGCCCTGTCTTCAGCTTGCCGCATCCAGCATCTGCCTGCAGTCTTTCGCAGATCGTAGGTTATGACGGGTAGGACGCACTGATTGAAAACTTTAGTTTTCAAGCATTGCGCTACGGATGACGAGAACACTCCACGTAGTTTCCCAATCGCTGCCCAGCCTAGCTGGATCTTCCTCTTGGCGTCTATTATTTTGGAGACTGAGAACATTGTTCAGAATCTAAAACAAAATACCTAAATATCGGCGAGGGGAGTAAGCATCTGCAATTTTTGAAATTGGTGAGGCATCCTTATACTAGGAAACTTTTTTGACGTGACAACGTCTTATAATTCGATAGAGCCGGCTGCACGCACGAAGAAACATGACGTCATGCGGCGTTACCTCATGTGGCTTTACCTCATGTGGCGTTACCTCGCTCTTTTCTTAAGACGTTGTCACGTTCAACTATCGTCAGTAAACCGACTTTACAGACAACCATTTTTTTTTAAGATAAGATAAGGACGGATCGCCCCACGTCTGGTGATCTTACCTCAAAATCTTTTTCAATGGGCACCTCTTTGCCCTGATAAGAAATGTACGCCTCAGTACCTCTCAAGAGCTTGCCAGGGATCGTCATGTTCTTATAGTGCGCTCTCATTACAAACACATTGTTATTGGAACCTTTTAATGCCAGATATTTGTATTTCCATAGGAATTCGTTAAACGTTGTATTAACCCATTTTATTGCCACTGAAAAAGGAAAATAGTTAGGTGATGTAGGGATTTGTATAAGAATTTAAAAAGACAAAAATATTGAGTAACTAATATACTCTATTTGTAGAGTAAATTAGAGAAATTCTTAGGTAAGAAATGTATTTCGAACGAAAATAACGCAATTTCTAGCTTACCCCGTCTGTCAAAATTTTGCACTCACACAATTTAACACAAAGAAATATTACCAAGTTCTTAGTTCACTTAAAGCAACTACCAATACGTCAATAAGGATTACACGGCCAACAGAATTAAATGTATTAGCTACAAAATATTTTCGTCTTCTTAAATGTTTTTACACGAAGGTAGGTTAGTGGTTCCAGCGACTTGAATAATTGCAAATAAATTGTATGAAATAAACATTCAAAAAATATTGTTAAACCAAAAATATACCTACTGACATTGGTCATAAAAAATCGACCCAGAAATAACACAAGGAAAAATAGATAGATAGATAGATAGAAAATTCTTTATTGCACACTTATAGATAGAAACAATACAGCAAAACAGCTTAAAAACTAAGTGACAAGTGGCGGTCTTATCGCTCAAGAGCGATCTCTACCAGACAACCGTGGATGGATAGGATCATTGGATAGTATTAGGGGTTCTGTGTGCTCTTGAAGGTTTTATAAATAAATACTTTTAACATAATACTATATATAAATAAAATAGATGTGGGTCTATATTTTGACGACTAAGGCCGTATTATAAGGCTTGGTCAGTCATCGATCTATGACCGAGCACAGTTTCATAATACATACCTATGACTATGAAGCTACACCAGAAGAAAACACGATTAAGGAATCATGATTTAATAAAACATAGACACAGGTACTCGACTCGAGACATTAACGATCATCCACATATAAATACCGTCGTCCATTATCCTTATCCCTTATACCCTTACCGTCGCTATTCTTATCCGAGCGACCCACCAGCTCGGTGTCCTGAATAACGTGGATATCCTCGGTGAACCCTTCGATACATTCCGGACAGATTGTGGTGTCGCAAGGATCGGTGGTTGCTTCTGGTAGAGATGGTGGTTCCATATCCTGCAGGGGTTACATACTCTTAATTTTTGTTGTTTTTTTAATTATTACCTCTTCACGCGAAAACTACTAAACGGATCGGGCTGAAATGTATACTAAATTTAAATACAGGTAGTTTTAGGCCTGGAATAAAACATAGGCTACTTTTTATCCCATAAATCAATTCGCATGGGATAGAAATAACCATAAACAGAGTTCATAGAAGCCCGCGGCTTCACACGGGTCGTTTCTATGGCGTTGTTCTATTTGTAATTTTGTTTGTTAATAAAGATATATATGAATTTATTAATGAACAAGTAAGTGAAAGTAAAAATATTTATTTTGTTAAAGGTAAAGGTTGAGATAAAAGTAATAACAAAAAGTAACAAAAATGGCCAACACTCAGCAGATGCTATGGCAGGATCTATTCTGCAATAGCACTGGTCTTCCGTGGAGGCCAGAATGAAGCGCAATTCATATCTATATCAAAGTTTTTTTGAATCGTGAATAGACCTTCGTTTGACCACAGAAATAGTCATGATAACTAAATGTGCAGTTGACAACTGCACATTTAGTTATCATGCAGTTGACAACTGCACATTTAGTTATACTGTACAACTGCCAGTTGTACAGTATAAACTATATAGAGATACAAAGGTGTGTCAATTGTACTACCAGTTGTACTTCTTAGTAGTACTACTGATACGGAGGCAAAAAACACACATCATCTGATGGTAAGTGACGTCACTCTACACTTAGAAAAGGTCAAATTCTTAAAATTACAACAGACATGGACCTCACCTCACCTCAACAGCCTATATTGGTCCACTGCTGAACACAGGCCTCCCACTGATAAGCGCCTTATTAGCTGTTATCTCTCACGCCTGTTATCCCCACGCTGGGCATGCGGGTTGGGGATCGTAGTTTGGTGGTAGAATTTTTCTGCAGGGGCGCTGCATACCAGCCTGTCGAAGACTCTCAAACCAAGTAGAGATGCTCACCTCAATCCTGTACAGATAGGAGAAGCGGCAGGGATCCCAGGTGCTGCAGATGGTGTTGTTATGTATGAGATCCTTGCGAGGCTCGTCTCCGAAGTATTGGAACGATATAACCACGTTGTTGTCGATCGCACATTCGTCGAGGAAGCTTTTGAATAACACCTGTTAACAATCACAAATAAATGAAAAAAATAATGCTGGACATTATCATCTAGTCCCAAGCTAAGCAGAGCTTGGGTTATGGGTACCTACTACATGACTGATGTAGGTACATAGATACATTACATACATACATTACATAGATACTTTTTATTATGCTTAAAAAATACCTAGAACACCCGGAACAAATATTTAAGTTATTTGGTACTACAGACACACACACAATTTACATAAATATACAATTTGAAACATAAGCACAGTAGGTTTAAATAAAATTGCATTGCATTGTCATACAGCGGGGTAATGCAGCCAGCGTCTTGGGGACGCTTCCGACTGGTATTGATATGGATCAGTTGAGCTATATGTAGATTATTTGCAACGGTCTGCAGTTAGCTCAATTGTTTCAATTGTAAATAATAGTTCTAATTTATTTCTATTATTAGATTGTAATTTCCTTTGTCAATAAAGAGTACTTAATAAAAATATTTATGTTTATAGTATACTAGACGATCGCCTCGCGGTTTCACCCGCGTAGTTCCCGTTCCCGTGGGAATTCTGGGATAAAATATAACCTATGTCACTCCCTGAAAAGTAAGCTTCCTAACGGTGAAAGAATTTTTCAAATCGGTCCAGTAGTTTCGGAGCCTATTCAATACAAACAAACAATCAAATCTTTCCTCTTTATAATATTAGTATAGACTAGCTTCTGCCCGCGGCTTCGCACGCGTTGTTTCTATCGAAACGTTTAAACGTGATTTCTATCCCACGGGAACTGATTTATGGGACAAAAAGTAGCCTATGTTTGATTCCAGGATTACAATTACCTGTATGCAAAATTTCAACCCGATCCGTTCAGTAGTTTTGGCGTGAAGAGGTAACAAACATCCATCCATCTATACATCCATCCAAACATTCGCATTTATAATATTAGTGTGATTTAGTTGGCACTGGCAGTTGCTAGTTGACCCAAGATTTAGCTTACCTTCCGTTTCTGCCCACAATCTAGGTCCCCATCCTCAGCATAGACAGCTTCTCGATCTCCATCCCCCATACAAAACGCCCAACCTTCCGTGAATGAGTACTCCAGTGGTGTAAACTCAGCATCCATGCATAGATCTATAGGAATGTACTGAGGTTCCTTGTCGTATGTGCATTTACGCTCGTGCATATTCGCCTGTTGCCGGAACGCGTCTAAATCCGGTTGGGACCCTTCTTCGCATCTGAATGTTTTTCCTGAAATTTGTTCTGATCATCATTTCTGTGGAACTTATTAAATAAAGGGGAAAGATTAGGTAGTTAGATAAATTAGTATTAAATTGGATCTACCTATGTCCAAAAAAAAAGGAAAAAAAAGGAAAAGCACATATTTTGTATGACTTAGAAATGAGGGGCCATAGATACATTTAATAATGTGTCAAAGCTGCACCCCCCCCCCCCCCCCCTCCTTGCAGGTTTGAAGTCTCGTTATTACATGAGTTTTGATTACATATTATTTTAGTTGTTTTTATATAAAACTAGTTTATGCCCGCGGCTTCGCACATAGGCCACCGCTAATGAGCCTCTTATCGCCCTATCTTCAGCTTGCATCTTGCCTGCAGTTATTCTTAGGTCGTCATTGCAACTAGCCAGAGGGTGTCCTACACTACGTACTAACCAACTGGAATTATACAAGTGCAGGATCGACATATGTAGACAACCACCTACCATTCTGTATAATATAGGAAGTGGTCATCTTCTGGCTAATGACAGTCCGCACTGTAAGTCCATTGCCGCCGGTCCTGATATTCTCCATCAGGACCTCCACAGCTGTACGTTGCTCCCGGGCCCACTTTGCAGATTCCTCTAGTAATGTTTCGTGGCTTTGCTTATCTTCCATCATCGCCTGAAGGGATACAGAATAAAAGTAAAAAAAATTAGTTGTCTGTAAAGTCGGTTTACTGACGATAGTTGAACGTGACAACGTCTAAAGAAAATACTGATGGAATGGTAGCATTTGATACTCGATCAAAACATGTAAATGTACTATAGTATAGCAGCTGTCCACGCAGACGCATCGCACACTCAAGTAGGAGAGAGACGGATGCCGAGCGCTCTCGCTTGCACTTCAAGCCTTACATGGAACGCCTCAGAGCGAGGTAACGCCGCATGACGTCATGTTTTTTCGTGGGTGCAGCCGGCTCTATCGAATTATAAGACGTTGTCACGTCAAAAAATGCGTTTATTTTGTAACTATTACGTACATAGCTCGTACAAAAGATAAAGGTTACGATAAATGTAACAAGACGTGTTGAATAACAATAGTGGTTTGTTGTTTTTATATATTTGACAGATGATTTTGTCCGTAGTCAAACATACCTAAAGTAAAAGTTATGCTAGTTCCATAAGGGATGATACCTACCTAAATAATAGGAAAGGGGTTGAAGTTCTTTGTATGGCGGGTGGCCCTAACATCGACTTTTTTTTTTAAATCGCGTCATTTAATGAAAGTGATAATATATATTTGGATAGAGGATACATAAACAAACAAAAAATCTTCTTAAACTTTGAAATTTATATATGGTGAAGTTCAGGACTTATTCTATCGATCATATGTTTCGAAAACACGATTCCATAAAATTTTCTCGATAGAAAAAAATCGCAAAGTTACCTCTAATTTTTTACTAAAACCCTAATTTCTCAATAAACACAAATAATACGATCTTGAGATTAAGCATAGTAATTGAACTAAGTATAAAGAACATTTTATATGTTGCCTTTTTTTCAATTAACTATTTTAATGTTTGTGGGGAGCAAATAACTACTAAAAACTTGATTTTTGGGCTTACGCCGCTTTGCTCTGTCCCGCTCCTGTGAACGCGAAATCCTATGCCTATCCTCTTCACACAATAACGAGGTAGTATGGGCCCTTATCATAACTTCCTAAGCCTAAAGTAACAGGTTTCTGAGACTTGCACAGATGAAAATAACTATTGCTCTAAGAGTTTTTCCATACGTTTTGTGTGCGTTGATGAATTAGATACTTTAAACTCAAACACAATATAAGCGACCTTTTTTTAAAGTCGATAGGTATAGACGTTCCTTTGATCACAATCTCCTTAACCTCAACCTTAACAGCCTGTATTGGTCCACTGCTGGACGCAGGCCTCCCCCTGATAAGCGCCTTGTTGACTTTTATCTCATGGGGGTAATGCCCATAATCCCCACGCTGGGCATGCGATCCCCACGCAGTTCAGTGGTAGATTTGTTCTGCAGGAGGCGCTGCTGCCCGGTCCCGGTGGATATCCCTCAGTCGCCTCTTACGACACCCGCGGGAAAAGTTGGGGTGGTGCAAATTCTAAGCCGGCACCACACAGCTCAATCTCACCTGTAGGTAACTGACGTGACGACGTGGCCAACGGTGTTTCACGAAGGTCCAGAAGACACCTCATCCACTCGTACTTAAGAGACCCAGGCTGTAACTGATCTTGTATTTCCGCTTTGATCCCTCTGCCAGGATGTCAGGATTTCAAACCAACACGCTGACTAGGAAGTAGTCTATATAGTGAAGACAACAATACCCCCTTGTTTCATCACCTGAGGATTTTCCTCCATGATGACGCAGGGTCTTCCATGCGTGTTCTGCCAGATCCACCTGGCTGCGACCTTGAACTTGGAGCTGTGGTACAGAGGCTGGATCTGCAGGATGCCGTACCACGCTAGCTCGCGGTATACGCTGTCTGGGAGGAAACCTGTCTGGTGAATGATTTTTATCAGTTATGCAATATCATAGTCTAATATTAATATCATGGTCCAGGTGGCATACGTGAAAAAAAAACGGCTTTTCTTCTGGGTTCTACAAGTAATTTAGATAGCAGATCAAAAGTTTTCACCATTAGCTGTAAACCCAAGCTAAAACAAACTACCTCTGTGGCGCAGCGGGCGAAGGTCTGCCTACGACGCAGGAGGTTGCGGGTTCGATTCCCGCCTCGGGACAAATGTTTGTACGATCTGCAGACATTTGTCCAGGGCGTTCTGGATGTTTTCTATGTATAATAAAAAATATCTATCTATGTAGTGTATTGTATTAAGTATATCAGTTATCTAGCACCCATAACACAAGCTCTGCTTAGCTTGGGGTTAGATAATGCTGTGTGAATTGTCCAGCATTATTTATTTATTTTATTTATTTAAATCAATTGTCGTTTTGGTGTCTATTGACATCATGTTTTACGTGTGTAATTTGACTTAAGTGACGTCTTCAAGAGTCTTGTAAGGTCTAAAGGAAATAAAGCACTTTGATATATGATTAGAAGATTTATAACTAAAATTAACATTATGTCGACAGATTCCAAAGCTACTTAAGTACAATTGATTCGTAGTTTGTTTTAACAAAGATTCATAGCAAATTGCTAACAATGTTCCTAAATTACTTGTACCAAGAAAATAGTAAAAAGCTAGAAAATAGTAAGAACCTAGAAAAAAGTAAAATCTCGTTTTTTTTTCACGCGTGACCTCGATAGCGCTTGCTCAACTCGGACTTAAAGGCGTAGGTATCACGAACAATCATCGTAGACGCCCGTATCTCTGCGAATTCTACACTACCAAAAAAGAGACAGCTCGGAATCGAGATGTCTTGACAAGTCTTGTGTCTGAGACCAAGATCTGTTTCGGGTCGTTGAGCCACAGGAGTAAGTAAAAAACTACCAAATTATTTGTTTATGAGTGGTACTTACTAGATATCTATAACGTTATTAGTACTTACAGGTTGGAAATCCATGTGCCACTAAAACAAGAAAAAGAAAACAAATCGTTTATTTTTGAAATTTCGTAGCATATTTCGTAGCACTTACGTAGCACATACGTACGCTCTCGTAGCGTATTCCGTGGGAATTATAACGGTGCGTTTTCACTGACGCGGAGCTGGGCGTAGAGGAGAGGAGCTGACCGTATATTGGTCAATCACAGTGCTCGGAATTTCCACTCGGCATCAGTGGAAACAGTGTAAGTGGAGCGAAGTGGAGCTGAGCATACTTTACAATAAAATGTATGAGGACGCGGCCCCTAGCTAAGACAGAACGGGACCGCTCGACTTCAAAGGACTCCGCTCCGCTTCAATGGAAACTCTTGCCACTTTTCACTGCTCTTCTCCGCTCTACTCCGCCCAGCGTCTGCTCCGCGTCAGGGGAAACGCACCCTAAGCAATTGATTGCGGAGAACCCAATCAGGTTTTATTTGAGTCTAGGAATCCCAAATAAAAAACTTAACCTACAAGCAATGCTGAAACTGGCAGAGACACCATAGAGTTCCGGGCAGGACTGGTAGGTACTCGAATGTAACACCTAGATAATATCGAAAAAGAAAAAAGGAGTTACCTCTTCATCTGGGTCTGGTACTGCTGTTGTAGGACGACCTGAAAGGCAGATTCTTGTTCATCCTTGAAAACTATAAATATTCTACAACTTTATCTAATTTACACAACATTTTAAATAATATAGGTTAAATTAAAAGTTCACAAATAAATAATAGAGACAATTATAACTACATTTACATACCGAATGGTATTGATATGGATCAGTTGATCTACCTGTAGATTGTTTGCAACAGTCTGCAGTTAGCTCAATTGTACTAGTTGTAACTTATTTCTATTAGTCTATTGTAATTTTCTTGGTGAATAAAGATGTCTATTGACATATAAACAGATCACTTAAACAGTGAAAATACCACCACTATACGCGTTGCAATATCTTCGCCAATTGGTGACCGGTTTTGATGATTCTTTTGCTTTGATATAGATAATGATCCCGAGGTAGTCCCATAAAAATTTTATTCCCGCGGTATTACTATTTATCCGGAAGAACTAAAAAGTTAAAATATTCCATACACAATATAAAAAGAACGGTTTAAATATTCCGCAATTTTGAGTTGATTTTTTAACAAATTATACATAATGACGGCATCAGGTGACAGACAACTCCCGGACCACTTGTTCGTGTCCGTTTGAAGCTTGTGGGAAAACATTTTGTCGCTGTAAAATGTCTCTAAAGATAACGAGTTTAAGCCCATATTTGAATACACGTTCTTGTGCTGTGTGGTAGCGGTATTGGAATAACGAGCGCAGAGATAAGCTATCGAAAAGACTTAGTTTTGCAGCGTTTGCAGTCAAAAAAACCCGTCATCCTACAGACGTGGGATACATCTAGACTTGTTTATTTCAGCTACTTCCATACAATTATGTCTTATGGTATACTGCTGTGGGGGAACGCTGCAGATATTAACAACCGTATTTGTGCTGCAGAAGAGGGCTCTTCGAGCAATCTATAATATGGGTCCCAGAGAATCTCTACGTGATAAATTCAAAGAAATAAACATAATGACAGAACCATGTCAATATATTTATGAAAACTTATTGTACACTTATAGAAAAATAAATCGGTTCCCTAAAAATAGCGATAAACATAATTTTAATACCAGATATAAGCATAAACACGCTGTGCCAACAACTAGCCTTCACAATATTAATGTATCTTTCAAAGGGCAATGTATACGCTTCTACAACAAAACTCCAAGTGAGTTGCAAAAATTATTAGTAAATAAATTCAAACAAACATCCTGTGCAAAAAGGCTTAGGTACTATAAAATATCAGATTATCTAGAGGATAAAAAAGCTTGGGACGGGTTTTGCTCCAACTCGAAAAATAACAAATTACAGGCTAAAGGTTTCTTCGTCACTTCTTTACTTTAGTCTACATATCGAAGCGACAGAAATTTAAAATATCACTTTCCGTGTCAGTGTTTAGTTTTATAATTTGACCTTTTCTAAGTGTACATTTATTGTACCTATTTAAGGAAATAAAGAGTTTTTGATTTTGATTTTTTTATTTTAGAGCTTAATTTGTTAATTTTAAGGATGTGATAAATACTTTAAATAAACATTATCAGAATCTCCTGAAAACATAGCGAAATTAGAAGCAAAAGGACCCATTTTTTTTTCGAGGGGCTCATGTCTAACAATGGGTACCGTACCTAACTAATAAGTCGAATAGGTACTCAGTACTAGAATCCATTACTGAAATAGTTAGTCTATTATTATAACAACCATAATTACCACCATAATTATCACCATCACTGTCACTGTCAAAAAATGAATTTACTGCTGAAATCTGAAAATAATTCACAGTAATAATATTGCGCAAAACTGCTGCGTATAAAAAGTAAAGCTAAAACAGTAACTAAAGGGGCAACTCGATAGGCTGAAGTCTCGTCCAGCCACAACTCTATAAGCGGGGTGAGCTTTTCTATTGTTTTGCCTCGAGACTTTCACTCGTTGACATGTTTACATGTGAGACTTTCACTCGTTGACATGTTTACATGTCAACGAGTGAAAGTACTTTACTACTTTACTACTTTAGTAAAGTAAAGTTATCATATTGCTTGAAATAAATATAGTACACAGTTCTTATAATTATGTCGTTTCAAGAATCAATGTATTTCTACCGGCGTGGTGTGCAATTTCTGGTTCACAAATGTCACATAATAATGTAGTTTAAAATTAGAATTTTATAAGTCAATTGAAAATTAATTCATTAAATTAAAATTACTGACAAGACATTATCAAAAACTAAACATATTAAGCCAAGAATTATATTTCTTGCTAATTATTTTAAAAAAAAATGTTTCGCAGTTATCCAGAGAAAAATGACTCGCTATACTGTAAAATTATAAAGTAAAACACAAAACTTACTAAACTAATAGTAATAAATAACGCTGTTAAATTCCAACAACTTCTAAGACACATTATGGGTTGCCTACATGCTTCATTTTAAAAGTCAAAAAGCCGTACGAAATACTGTGCACCAATTAGTGTGAGAAAATAATTGGGAGTGTAAAACTACCGATTCGTTTGCAACCTCCTAATGGCTATTATTTTTCGAGTACAACAGTTGAGGTACTAGTATAGTATTATAATATCTGTGGTTGAGGTTTCATTCAACCAAGCTGAGTTGATTTAGGTACCTATACCTACCTACCTTACCTATGATTTTATATTATTGTCGCAAGGAATCGCAGAAAAGCGAAAGACTATCTTTCTTATTTCATGATTGACAAAAATCGTGGAGTATTTCGCGATGCCATAATTTAAAAACACCATAAATCGATGAACAAGCTAATTAGAGAATACCTGCCCTAACCAGTTTTTTGACATCGAATACCTACTCATACTCATACTCATAAATTTATTCGCCGTAGGAGCACAAGGCACACTTGGTTAAGTCAATAGATAACTAAAAATAGAAATTATATAATTATAGTAAGTAGGTAACTTAGTAGGTTGAATGCATGGGTATTCATAATTTTATATTTTGCTAATGAATCATATTTTGATATCAGCATATCCGTTATTGCTGTTGGACCAAATTATTATAATTATTGTCCCTTGAATTGGGGCTCGTCCGTGAATTTGGGTTAGGGTACATCTGGTCCGAATCTCAAACTCAACCGCGGACGAGATGTCCACTTCACTTTTGAGTAGGGATACCTACATCTCGTCCGAATCTAAAATCTCTTGGTTTTAGATTCGTTTAGGTACAACCTACATACAACATGCCACCCGGCAGGGCAGCTAAATCTTTGATACAACACGTCTTTAGCTAGATTTTCGGAGGAAAGCACATTTTTACAGCTTTCACAGAAAAAATAAGCATATTTTTACTGGGAATTAAATACCCGCTGCAGCTACAACTGTCCACCGAAACTGCACCCGTAGATGGTGTTTAGCAGGATGCAATTTGTTCAAACACTGAGATTGGCTTATTCCACCAATTCATGGGCAGAAGAACACAGCATAGTCATTTTCTACACGAGTGGAGTTTGAGTTCAGGGCTAAAGGTAGTGTAACCTACGTTCCAATCCAATGTTTTTAAAAACTTACACTATTTTTATGGTAGGTTTATACGTCTAGAGCTCTTTCGGAGAGCGCTGACCCAATGGAAGGAAGTATAGAAGAGTAGGTACAATATTATGTCCAGCGACGCAGGAGGTTGCGGGTTCGATTCCCGCCTCGGGACAAATGTTTGTACGATCTGCAGATATTTGTTCAGGGGTTCTGGATGTTTTTCTATATATAATAAAAAATATCTATCTATGTAGTGTATTCTATTAAGTATATCAGTTATCTAGTACCTACCCATAACACAAGCTCTGCTAAGCTTGGGGCTAGATGATGCTGTGTAAATTGTCCAGCATTAATTATTTATTTATTTATAAATCGTAAATCTTATTGGAGCAATGTCCCGGTACAATTCGAATAATTTATTAAGTCGTTAGAATTTCGAGCGAGAAAAAGAGCTACAATTAGATATGTATACTTACCTAACTAAAAAGGTTTACGTCATTGTAACTGTGTAAGAGACCTAATTGTAAAATGATGTGTCCCATGATAAAATCGCTGACAAATCATTGTTTGATAGCGTCCCACGACGTGACGCGACCTCTCTATGTAGGCCTTCATTGTAGTTTACAATGACAGTGTGAATAACTCACCTAATTATCAGTAGATAAACGTGTTGCGACGATTTAAAAACGGATGCTTGTTTGTTTAACTTACCTTGTATCCCTACCTTACTTTTTTAAGGTCTCGCCATTTTTATAGACGTTGAATCAGCTTTACTTATTTTTTACTACCCTCTGCCCGCGGCTTCGCACGAGTTATTTCTACGGAAACGTTCAAAGGTAATTTCTATCCCATGGGAACTGATTCATGGGATAAAAAGTAGCCTATGTTTGATTCCAGGCATAGAGCAACACCGGTGCAAAATTTCAGCTCAATCTTTTCAGTGGTTTTGGCGTGAAGAGGTAACAAACATCCATACATCTATACATCCATCCAAACTTTCGCATTTATAATATTAGTGTGATGTGATGCACTCACTGGCCAGCCGGGACATGGAAAGGCGTGTTGATAAAATGATTACACCTTTAGGCACCACTGATAATATTTTCTCTTTGAAAAACCGAATAATTCAACAATAACTAACCAAAACTTTTATCAGTAGCTCGTAACATTTTCAGGGTAGGTGTAGAAAGCTGGTCTCCGACCGGCTAAATCCTCTACTGTGACATCCTCATCTACACTTTGCGGATTGACGAGTACGCTTAAGGTTGGCGCTCGCACGTCCAACACCGCTACAGCCCGTACACAAATATGAGCATTCAAATATGCTTAAACTTGTAATATTATGATGTATTTTATACTGACGGCATCATAAAACTGCCTGTTCGCGGACCACTCGTTGGAAGCTTCTGGAAGCTATTTTGTCACTGTAAAATGTGGTTATCTAAGGATGATAAAGAGTTTAAGCCCATATTCGAATGCCTATTTCTGTGTGGTAGCGGTGTTGTATGTATGTGCTCAGACATTAAGGCGTTATTCGTGGGCCCGGCCTCAGTCTCTACTTCATATCTACTAGGTTTTTTTTTAATTACGTTTTTCTGATTTCGCCATTCGATAACTCTATTAAAACTAAGAGACTTTTGTTCTATTATACTTTTGGCTAGGCCAGTGCAGAAGTTTAAACTTCTGGACTGTTTTTACCTTTAGGTAAAAACTGCTGGCTATGGTACCAAAACCAAAAAAGAAATATTTTTGGTCTGTAAGCGTATTTTGATAACATACGTTTTTAAGATAGAACTATCGAATATAACAATACAATTTATTAAAATACGCTTACAGACCAAAAAAAGGTTTTGGCACCATAACTCAAAGGGGCACAATTTGGCACCCATCTGTTTAGTGACAAGTTGATGCCAAATAACGCCACAAACAAACCATAAAAAATTCAGGTCGACACAATGTGAAACACGGGTAGTACTATCCAACTTTTAAGGTTGCCTTCATACAAAATAAAACGTCAAGTGCGAGTCGGACTCGCGCACTAAGGGTTCCGTTTAATTGTAAGACCTTGTTTCTTGCCAAATATTATGATTCTAGGTCAACATGAAGTAGGTACCCTGTATATTTTGGTCGAGGGAGAGAATCAAAATTTATGTTATTCCGATTTTTCCATTTACTTGTGCTATAAGACCTTGCTGCTCACCAAATTTCATGCTTCTAAGTCTACGGGAAGTACCCTATAGGTTTTGGGTGCATGTGATTCAAAATTTCAAAATTTTCGGACATAAATGGCTGTAACTTTTGAGTGCGTTGACTTAGAAGTTTAATTTATATCACGGCTTCAAGAGGTTACGGACTTGAGTATTTGATGTTAATTTCAACTCGATACCTCCACGCGTTGCTGAGAAAAGAGGGTTGACAGACGGACAGACAGACAGACAGACGGACAACAAAGTGATCCTATAAGGGTTCCTTTTTTCCTATTGAGGTACGGAACCCTAAAAAGCAGTTTTTTGCCTTTAACTCCTGGTCTATAAGGCCTAGCCAAAAGTATAATAGAACAAAAGTTTCTTAGTTCTGATAGAGTTATCGAATGGCGAAATCAGAAAAACGAAATTCGAAAAATAATTGTGTCCGCTATTTAGCGATTTGGGACCACTATGCGCAGTCACAGCGTTTTGAACACTGATTTCATTAGCTTCGATGGCGCTAGTGCGCTGAAATCGTTGCGTCAGTGTTATAAGGCTCTAAGAATTTACAATTAAATCTTCTTCAAAGACAATGAAACAAATTGCGTAACGCAAAAGCCGATAGCAATCGTCATTCACTGTGCTTGAAATCAATCTTCTTTGGTTTGTTACTTAATTTACAGAGATTCCTATCGCCTCTCAATTAAATTACAATTAGAATTTCATGACATGAATCGTCTGTTTTCATATCTTTAGTGGTGGTTTATCGTCCAACGAGGCAAGTAGTTCTGTTATTATTTACAGGTTTACATTATTATAGTAGATTGTTTATCAAGGGACTGAAACATTCTATTTTAAATGAGGTTATAGGTACTTGCCACTGGACGTCCAACGCGTCTATACCCAGTTCTTGGGCGCCATTCAGTAAGATGGGCAGATGATGTATCTAACACCGCAGGGCGAACCTGGATGAGATTGGCGCAGGACTGTGTGGCTGGCATCAAAGTTTGGAGACCTATACCCAGCAGTGGGTGAAGTCAGGTGCGGATGATGATGATGATAGGTACTAGCGGTTAGCGGTTAGCATGATCCCTCACTGACGCTTGGACGCTAGCCCAAAAACACCCAATTGGTTTTTGGCCCGAGTTAATTACTTTACTTAACACTTCGATTGCAAGATAATAGAACAATAAAAACTCCTTTATTCGAGTTTTTCTTTTAATTCAATTCGCATTTATTTCACTTCTCTACGTCATGGACACACTGAGCCCACGACGCGCAACGCATACAACGAAATGTAGAAAACATCGGATGGCGTAGCGTACGACAAGTGTGTCTTTAGCAAGGCCCTCCGATTTCATACAAATTCAAGCGTCCATGGATATCTTATAATGCGTCGTGTACGTGGCGTGGCAAGAGCTGTCTGTTTATACCTTTTATTTTATCTTTTGTCGAAAAGTTGTACCTAGTAGGTATAAACCTACAACTTCTCGACAAAATCCTATTACAAAATCGATATACCTACATGTGTAAAAACTGTTCTTTTTCATTATTCTAAATAAAAAAAACATTTCAGATGGCGCTATGGCATTTAATAGCCCTTCTCGCAAGCTGCACGCTCTCCACCGCTCAGACGTGCAAAAAGGCCGTAAGATCTGACGACGGAAAGGTGACCAACAACTGTATCGGCTATTCCCCTTACTGGCCTTACTACTCCTACGTACAATCATCAGACACCAAGAATGGTACGGAGTACTGCTACCCCTATTATTATTACGAGGTTGAAGGAAACGCTTGGAAGTTAAAAACAAAACAAACATGTTGGAAGTATAACACTCCTACTAATACTCCTGAGAGTACGGGAAATAATGTGCAAGCTGCTTATTATTATCCGTATTATTATCCGTATTATTATTCTCCGTATTCGTATGGGTGGTATGGGTAAGCCATAATAATAATGGAAATGAAAAAAAACTGTCTATTGAAATGACAAACAAAATAGTAATAAAATTGTGGTTTGTTTAAATTTAAACCGTTTATAACATTGTTCTGTAAGAATGCATTTATTTTATTGTAATTTTTATGCAAAATTACCTCCTCATCCTGTACTATTTAGGGCTTAGATACACGGGCAGCTTGAAGCAGTTAGGATTTAACCAGCTTGTTTGTAAAGCTAGAACCAAAATTTATGTGGGGCAGGGTTTTGTAGGTATGTTGTTTTTTTCCTTTAGATTGTCATTATATTGCAAAAACTGTATATTTAGGTATCTCATAATTTGGCTTTTTATTAGCATGGGTTTTAGACTTTCATAAATTTATGGTCTGTCTGTAGTAACGAATTTCGATATTTTAACCAGTAAAATCAATTAACTATCAACATATAATTGGTATTACCAAGAACACGATGAAACGAATCAAGTAATTGCTTAATGTCATAAAGTGAGTATGAAATCGCCAATACAGGCACACTTAACAATATTCTTAGGCTGTTCCGGTGATCTTCAGTTTTCCTTTCAAAGTCATGGAGACAACGGTAAGAGGATTTAAAATATCAGTCTTAGAGAAATGTCAGTTTTCTTAATGTTTTGGTTACTTAAGTTGAATAATACCACGGGTACAATCGACGATACTGTATTCCAAAATATTTAGACTTGAACAATAAACTATGTATATTAAATTATTTACAAATATAGAAAGAAATTGTTTAACAAATTATTTTAATAAGTATGGACATTTCAAACAGCAAAGCCTAGCCCCGAAGTAAGTAGAGCTTGTGTTATTTTCACAGAAATCTGAATAACAGTGCCTTGTTATTAAGATTTCTGTGGTTATTTTCTATATTGAGAGCGCACACGCTGCGCACAGGTAGGTAAAATAAATAGCAAGAAAAATGCTTATTTCAGATGATTTTCTGGCTCTTATCCGCAGTCCTACTGGTATGCAGCTCTCTCACCAACGCTAGGCCTTACTTCAAAGTTAAATCAAGAAGATACTACTATAACCCTTACTACCACCACTACCCTAGTTATCCATACCATGCCGCTTACCATCCAGCTTACCATCCAGCTTACCATGCAGCTTACCATGCTCCCTACGCACACCCGTACCCGTACCATTACGGGAGGTGAGCGGAATGTTTAGTTTCATACACCAATAAAGAACCTGTTGTGCGTAATTGTATTCTTTGCCTTACTAATCTACAATAGTAGCACCACCTGTCGTCTGTTGTTTCCCTCAGTGAGGATACTTTCTGACGTCATATGATCAGTTGTGTCCAAGATGGCGGCACATGCCCATCTTAGTAACCACATGGTGGTTACGCTCAGACAGGGTTTGGCGAGCTCATAAATCATGATTTCCCTGAATTTTTGTATGCGAAGCCTAATCTTCCTATGAACCTGATGAAATAACCATTTCCTATGAACCTGATGAAATAACCTACATAATAACCTAACTTTTGAGTACACTAAAATTTGCTGTCTGTGTTAAAACCCCAATGAGGCGAACTGAGGCGAACAACTGATCGGCTCAGATCGGTGGATCGCCTCACTGAGGCGACCAACGGAGGACACATGTGCCGCCATCTTGGACACAACCGATGATAGGTACGACTTTATGGCGCTCCATGCTTCTTAAGGAGCACAGCGTGTTGATTTTAATCAACACGAAAACTGTCTACATTCGATAAAATCCAGACGTAGGTGGCGTTTTGGTGGGATACGCAAGAAGCAGTCAAGCGGAGCATCACTTTGATCGGTTTGCAATACAATTCTACATTGACTGACTTTACTAAGATAATACTAACATTATAAACACTACGTGAGCAATCACATTAATATCTTAAATGCGAAAGTTTGGATGTATGAATGTTTGTTACCTCTTCACGCCAAAATTACGGAACGAATCGGGCTGAAATCTTGTATAGACGTAGTTTTAGGCTTGGAATAAAACAAAGGCTACTTTTCATCCCATAAATCAGTTCCTATAGCATAGAAATAACCTTTATACGATTCCATATAAACAACGCGTGAAAAGCAGCGGGCAGAAAGTAACATATATGACATCACTCAAGGTTTTGACTTTCCGATTCCCGAGTATTGTCGGTTCTCTGCAGAGCACAGACAAAATTATTTCATTGAATTCGTTGTACAAATTAGGATGCGAATTTTTATTTAATAATTTCATCGCATTCAATTTTTAACGTATACCTACCCCAGGCTGGAGCAAGAACTCAAGATAATGTCGAAAATGTTAAGGCAACGGGATCAGGTAATTTCTGTACCAATAATGGAAGATCCTATTAAAGATTACTAGGAAGATAGTGGAACGAATCACGAAATTGCGAAATGTAATATCAATAAAAAATTGTGCGTGAAATTATCATAATTATGTAATTAGAAAGGCCACCACTTCATTTTATTGGATTTTGTTTTTACTTTCGTTGACTCCCAAAATAAAGAGTAACTGAACACCATGAGAAGTCTGGACTTATTTCAAATTAAATTAGTTTGATAGTTCAGTTTGAGCTTTTTAATAAGGCCGTAAATCGATTTGGTTTTTCAAATTATTCAAAAATGGTAAGTACTACACTAAAGTAACTGTCCATTCCAACCACTTCGCATTATGATTTATTATTATTTTCATTTTGATAACTTTGAATTCCCCTACCTACTAAGGAAAGTTTGTTATTATGAGTCCGAGATGTACCATACTTTAGCTTAAAATAACCTACTTATTACTCTCATTAGATTTTCTCTCAGTTACTTTCTACAAAATCCGTTATTACTGTATCTCATTCTGATTCTAATTGTGTAGAACACAATGTATGAGAAGGACAGAATGAAAAAGTTTGAGATAATCTAATAGGTACTTTTGTTATTCTTTAAGAATTCGTGGCAAACAGCCACTTCTCGCCACTATATTACTTGACACATTATAAGTACTATTCAATATAGAAACTTTTCATAAAAAATGTTCTGATTTCAGGTAAAACTAAAGCTTATAGCTTTCCTCGTAATAACCATCTCGCTAGCGTTCGTCGTCGCCCGCCCCGCCAACACGTGTAATAAAGCTAGAAGGGATGGCGAGGTGCCCGCAGGGTGCCCCATGCCCGCGGCTGTCGTCATGCCAGCGTTTTATTACCCGTATTATTATTACTACCCGTATTATTATTACCCGTATTATTATCCGTATTATTGGGGGTAAGAGTGATGTAAGTTTTTCGAAAATGTTCGTACAATTTCGCTAGTAAAATAAATTCGGTATCGTATTGATTGTTTTTTTTTTCGGAATTCGGTGAGGTAAACATAACTGGCCGTGTACTGTACCGCGTGGCTCCGGCTTAGAATTTGTAACTCTTCCTTCGGGTGTCGTAAGAGGCTACTAAGGGATATCCACCGGAGGGCGGGCAGCAGCGCCTCCTGCAAAACAATTCTACCACTGAACTCCAACCCGCGTGCCCAGCGTGGGGATTATGGGCATTACAAATACAAGCTTATAAAGTGCTTTATCAGGCCTGCGACCAGCAATGGACCAATATAGGCTGGTGAGGTGAGGTGAAACAAAACTTAGTTATAACTTATACATCTGGCGAAGAAATACGAATGAAGAATAATAATCTAAATTCTGGACATTTCATACAGCATAATCTAGCCTGAAGCTAAGCGGAGCGTGTACTAGATATTGAAACAATATATTACATAAATTGTTGGTACTATAATAAATAAAAACCTAATATCATAGATAAGAACTTACAAACCAACAATAAATACTTATTATTGGTAGGTACAACAAAATAAAGATACCTACTTTAAACTTTAAATCATTGCATTGCCGATATATTCCACCAACATAAATCCCAAAACACCCATAATTATTAATTTTTTCATGTTTTAATCATGATAGTTTCCCAATCGACCTTCTTTCTTAATTAGCGATAAGGCCGCCAATTCTTGACCTTCTTATAGGATTAAACTTAGTTATGAACAAACAGTTTTACAGGATTAAACTTATATATGATTATAAAAAAAGGATTATTTTATAGGATTTAACTTAGCTATGAACAAACAGTTTTAGGTATATGGTTTTGAATAAATAATTATCTATCTTCTTTCATGAATTATGTATAAAGGAAGAAAATATGATGTGTCGTATTTGCTACTTTAAGAACATAATATGGTATTATTTCGCTATGGTCTAGCATGAAATAATATAATTATAATTTAAGATTAAAAAAACATATAAGGGGTAGAACCTAACGGGTTTGGTTGTCAAACTAGGCTTAGATCTCACTAAAAAACTCGAATTACATTAATTCCATTTTTTTTTTGTTTGTATCCTTAAACGTGAAAACACGATAGAGAAAAAGAAATACGATAAAAAAATCATGAAAGTAGTGGATATATGTCTTTTCTGGATATCATCTATTCATCATGACATAGACTACCCTGTTGCGATACCGGTCGGATCCCTAACAGCCCTATGATTCGATTAGTTTACTTACCTACCCTGTTCAGTTGAATGATGACATCAGATGTACTGTTGCGATACCGGTCGGATCCCTAACAGCCCTATGATTCGATTAGTTTACTTACCTACCCTGTTCAGTTGAATGATGACATCAGATGTACTGTTGCGATACCGGTCGGATCCCAAACAGCCCTATGATTCGATTAGTTTACTTACCTACCCTGTTCAGTTGAATGATGACATCAGATGAATTGTAACATCTATTCAATTTAATACTAGATATTTGTATGAGAATTCACAATGACGAATGGAATAAATAAATAGGTAGCCCTAATCTAAGCAGAGCCTGTGTTATTTGTACTAGATAACTGATATACATACTACACTACATCACATAGATAGATATTTTTTTTATCATACATAGAAAACGACCAGAACACCCGGAACAAATATCTGAAGATCGTACAAACATTTTGTCCCGAGACAGGAATCGAACCTGCAACCTCCTACATCGCAGGCAGACCTTCGCCCACCGCGCCACTGAGGTCGTCATAGGTAGTGCTAATACGAAGATTATAAAATGTAAACATACTATCATATATCAAGTAAGCTCCATTCATTTGATTAGAGCGCTCCCTTATATGATCGGCTACGTTATACTATGTAGCGTCAGACTGTTCAGCTCGAATATTGTTTGTTAAAAATAATCTACCTGCATTATCTACAATAAGTAATTAATGTAAAAAGCTATATTGAATAGAAATTCATGATATTTTATGAATTTCTATACAAACTTTACCAAGTTTATTTTTAGATAGGTACCTACCTACATAACAGGATTTTGTGAGAAATATTCATCAAATGAAACAAATAAAGTGGTGATATAATTACCAAATTTATTCAATAATTTAGCACATGGTTTTCTATTTTTGTTATAAGTTCTCTCATACATACATAAATATCATCCATATAACAATTCTTAACAACATGTTGTACACAGACATCAGCTTTACACGGACATGCACCTGCAAGTTCTTTCGAAGTAAGATCACCCGTCGTAAGGTCGTAAATTTCTATTCTAATTAATTTTGTACCTCCCATGTTCGGTATCTTAATACACGAGTAAAATATATTTTCATCATTGCTTCTTTTGCGACTCGTACTCCCATTTTTGTTCATCGGAATGAAATTAAACAGTGATTCTTCGCTGTCCTGTAAAAAACAAAAGTAAATCAATTGTAATATCAACCATAGATTAGGCAGAATACCGCTAAAAATTAAATAAGATAAAATTTGGATACTTACAGCCATTTAAATGAGTGTTTTACTTTCTTGGCGGTTTCGAAGTGATTAACGTTCCTCTCGTATCCACAACCCGAATTTATAGGCAAATGTTTCGGTCGTTTTAAAGTTCATAATCGAACATTTTCACATTTAGATTTGCTTACACAACGGAAAAAAGATCGAGCTACGTATTGGTGTACACGTGTAACGCCAAATAAGGGTGTCCAACGCATTCTTCAGGATCTATGTTTGGATTTTGACACAGTCAGCTATTATGCACAAACATCATCCTGTCGGTATACGACACACACCTAAACATTTGGTGCAAATAAATAAGGCAGACTTCAGGATCAAAGCCATCACTTGCAATAAGCAAAGCCAAGAGAAGCACAGCAAGCAGGAACACTTCACAACAATAATTATGTAAGTACCTATTCTTGTTTATTTCTTACCTCTCTTATAATATCTTAGGTATTTATATATATGTGTATATATCTACTATGAGTATATACTAATTTTTGTTTATACATTTACAGGTCGAGATCAATGCCAGTCCTGAGTGAGGAAATTTTCCCCCCATCGTCGGACGACGAGGCGAAGGTAGCCTCGGGGAGGAAGAGGATCTCTCACTATGAGAAGACAAGGTGAGTTACAAGTACCTACTTAGATTTTTAGTACCTACCTGTTTTCTCATTCACTAGTTGTGGAAAATTGTTTTTAATATAGAGGTAAAGAACTCATATGGGTACCTATTATTATATATTAGTAACATTTTTTTCTTCATTCATTCACAGGCCCACGGTTTCCGGGGATGAGAGCCATCATCGGGCGGATTCACAGAAAAAACAAACAAAAAGGTTAGCTAAATTTGACTGTCTGTTTACTCTTTTAATCGATGGGTGAACATCATAATATTTGATATGGTAGAGTTAAAGTACTCATACATCATTATAGTAACTTTTTTTACGTTCACAGGCAGCATTCATCGGTTTCTGGAGACGAAGGTGTGAAGGTGTCGAAGAAGCAGTCTCCGACATCACATCCTTCGAAGAAGAAGTCGTCGCCAGTCATCAACCCCATCACGCCAGTCAAAGCCACGATGAATGACCTCTTCGGGGAGGATAGTGAATGTGAGGAGACCGCTGTTTCACCTACGACACCGTCACCGCCGGCGTTGCAATCAATTTTTGTCAATAGAGTTGCAACGGGGCTCTCCAGACAAATTTTACCGGACAAGCCAGGTACCCACTACGTGGAAATAAAAGTGTATAGATGTAGCGACATCGAGAACGTCATGCCGATAAACAGATGGCGCCACTCGGTGTCGAGTCTTAAAATTAAGACAGACACAGACAGTGTGTTATGGCAGCATCTTGCCAATGTAGTTAGTGCTGCCAGGAAGGAATTCCGAGGCATGCCAAACACATTCACTTCTAACTTTAGTATGCAGTTGTAGTGGGCAACTAATTACATTGGTAATATGTCTATACTATATATAACTTTTATTTTCCACATAGTAGGTACATGTTGTACGGTTAATCTATCAAGATTAATATAATAGATTGTAAGCATATGTAATCATCATTGAAATATAATTTCTTTTTTAATTCAAAAAATCTTTTCTTTCTTTGCAGTCAACATCACCGATATTCAAGGCCCTGTTACTAATGATGAAATTATTAAATGTGATATATGCGATATAAGAGTAAAAAGAAATCAGTATCGATATCATTTGAAAACAGAATTACATAAATTGAATTCCATGATTGCAATTGAATTTGACAGTATATATATCATGAATACAGCATTTAAAAATCGAATAATAAGTTACCGAATTCAAGCTGAAAACAAGAATTATCCCATACCAGAAATTTTTTTATATGACCATGAAACCGATATTTATAGACTTATAGAAATGAATTTACATAAACACAAATGTCTTAAGGTACAATTTGAATTATATGCATTTTATTTACTACCGAAAACCAATGAAAAGCAATTGAAATCATTTAATACGAAATATGAAATTATAAACGATATTAATGAATTGAAAGAGATTTATAAAATGAAGACAATTGAAACTATGAAAAGAAAACTTACTGAATTCGAACATTCGGAGTCCGGTTGGACATTTTTATCATTGAGTCATTTAGAAATGAATATAAACAAATATTGTCCTTTGAGAGGAGGTACATATATTAAATTACCTCCTCGCGTGTACAATACTAAAAGCTGTATTAATGTTAAAAATAATGATGAGTTTTGTTTTCTTTGGAGCGTTTTAGCTGGGTTGTATCCATGTGTCAACAACTCAGATAGATGCAGCTCCTATCCACATTTTTCAAATATATTTAATACTAGCTGCGCCCCGCGGCTTCGCCCCCGTGGAAATTTATGTTTCCAACTTTCTTAATTTTTTCTTTCATAAGAACCTTCTCCTGACAATAACAAACACAACAAAGAAAGAATTAGCGAAATCGGTCCAGCCGTTCACGCGTGATGCCGTGACAACGCGAAACGGGTTTCATTTTTATATATATAGATAAGCGGAATGAAATTTCCTCCATCATTTCAAGATATAAAGGTTTTTGAAAAGAATAACTCGAATATAAGTATTAATGTGTTTGGTTTAGACAAAAAGTATAAATATGTAACTGGACCTCTGTATATAACTACCAAGAAAAGTATCAATCATTTTAACTTACTATTTATTGAAAGCAATGGAAAAGGTCACTATTGTTTGATTAAAAATCTGATAAAATTAGTGCGAGGGCAAATAACAAAACATACAAGTGGGGTTCATTTGTGTGAATCATGCTTGCAATGTTTCAGCAGTAAAATAAAATATGAAAATCATTATTGTTCTAAAGTTTTACAATTACTACCAAAACCAAATACTCATATAATGTTTAAACATTTTGAAAGACAACAAAAGATTCCTTTTATGATATATGCTGATTTTGAGAGTTTATTAGAGAACTATTCAGATGATTCGCAGAGCACGAACACTACAAAGTATAAGGTTCACAAACCTTCGTGTTTTGCCTACTATGTATGTTGTTCATTCGATAGTTCTATAAACAAATTGGTTTCATATCGAGGTTCTGATGCATCTGAAGTATTTATAAAACACTTAATGGAAGATGTCAAATACATCAATGATTTGATTATGGCTAATAAGCCTATGATCGAATAAACCGAAAAACAACAAAATGAATACGATTCGAGTGTTTATTGTCATATTTGTAAACATTTATTGTTTGGTGATAAAGTTCGTGATCATGATCATATTACCGGCGAGTTTAGAGGAGCAGCTCACACCTATTGCAACCTCAATTTCAAAGTATGTTCATTTATACCGGTTGTGTTTCATAATTTATCTGGTTATGATTTACATTTATTCATAATGGAGTTAACGAAATATGATGGTTCAATTAATGTTATACCGAAGACAAAAGAAAAGTACATAACGATCACGAAGTCATTCGCAATAAATGAGAACAAATCATCTGTGAATGTGAAATTTATTGACTCGTTTCAATTCTTAAATGCAAGTCTAGATAAGTTGAGTAAAAGCTTAAATGACGATAATTTTATACATACATCTAAATTTTTTACTACATCAGCTCAATTTGTATTAATGAGAAAGAAAGGGGTTTACCCTTATGATTACATGAATAGTTTTTCGAAATATGATGATAATTGTTTACCGCCAATAAACAAATTTTATAACAGTTTATTGAAGCAACATATATCTGATAGAGAATATATACATGCACAAAATGTTTGGAACCAATTTAAAATAAATGATATGGGTGAATACACTGATTTATATTTGAAATGTGATGTTTTGTTATTAGCAGATATATTCGAGAACTTTAGAACTATGAGCATGCATTACTATAATTTAGATCCGGCCTATTACGTAACTGCACCAGGCTTTAGCTGGGATGCGATGCTCCTTTATACCAATGTTCGATTAGAATTAGTTACTGATCTTGAAATATATCAAATGATAGAAAAAGGCGTTCGAGGTGGTTTGGCACAATGCTCGCTGAGACACGCCCAAGCTAATAATAAGTATTTACCAAATTTTGATTATTCAAAGCCATCGAGTTTTTTAATATATCTAGATTGTAATAATTTGTATGGCTTTGCCATGATGAAAAAAATGCCAATATCTGATTTTAGATTTTTATCACCTGAACAAATTAACGATTTAAATATTGAAACCATTTCGGATGATAGTGAATATGGTTACATTTTAGAAGTTGATTTAGAATATCCTCATTACTTACATGATGCCCATTGTGACTTACCTTTTGCTGTTGAGAAACTCATTCCACCAGGTAGTAAATCAGCAAAACTAGTGGCAAACCTTAACAATAAATATTGCTATGTAATTCATTACACTTACTTAAAAGAATGCTTAAAACAAGGGCTTGTATTAAAAAAAATTCACCGTGTAATAACTTTTAGACAAGAAAGCTTTCTAAAGAAATATATAGATTTGAATACAAGTTTACGTCAGTCCTCAAAATCTGATTTTGAAAAAGACTTTTTCAAGTTATTGAATAATTCAATATTTGGTAAAACTATAGAGAATAAGCGAAAACAAGTGAATGTGAAACTAGTATCTGAATGGGAAGATGATAATAATGTAACAAATAAACGTGTTGGTGCTCGAAAGCTAATTGCTAAACCGAATTTAAAATCACTATCAATATTTTCAGAAAATTTCGTAGCGATTCAGTTAAGTCTAGAAAAAATAACTTTGGATAAACCGATCTATGTGGGATTTACAGTATTGGAGTATGCAAAAACACATTTATAACAATTTCACTATAATTATATTAAAAACAAATACGGAGAGAATGCTAAACTTTGTTACACTGATACCGATAGTCTCTTATATTTAATGTTTACAGATGATGTGTATGAAAATATTAAACGCGATGTCCAAGTGTTTGATACCAGTAATTTCGATAAAAATAATCCTTATGGAATCCCAAGAGTAAATAACAAAATTCCTGGCTTGTTCAAAGATGAAATGGGTGGTACATTAATAACTGAGTTTGTAGGTTTAAGAGCTAAACTTTACTGTATTAAGAGTACTAGTGATGAGATCAAAAAGGCTAAAGGTGTGTCAAAGTCTGTTGTGAAAGCTTTAAGCTTTGAAGACTATTCAGATTGTTTAATAAATGATAATGATTTAAAATGTAAAATGAACACGATCAAGTCTCTGAAACATATTTTGTATTCACAAGAAGTGAATAAGTTAGTATTAAATCGAAATGATGATAAACGTCAAATACTACCGAATCAGGTTGAAACTGCAGCATGGGGGCACTATGCATACGTTTAGTTCTAATGATAACTATGTATTTAGATACTTTTGTTATTATTGTTTGAAGTGTTGATTACGTTAGTTTAATTTTTATTCTACCTATATGTTTAGTTCTAATGCAATACCCATATATTTAGATACATTAATATGAATACTGACATATTGTATGAAGTGTTGTGTGTGAATTGCTTATAAATATAAATATTTGCGATTAATTAATAACTACTGTGTTTCACTTTATTCCTCATGGTTATTTTATTGGATTTTTTAATTCTATCGGATCCTATTCGTATTAGTCTAGAGAGGGGGCGCACAATCATCTATAAAATGGTGCTCAAGAAGCAATTATCATCATTTATCTAACAATGAAGTTAAAAAAACAACCACTTAGCTTGGATGTCAGTCCTATAAATATTGAAACAAAATGCCAGTTCGTAAAACATAGTGCATTATTACCAAATAGTATTCGTTGTTTAATTTGTGGGCCATCTAACTGTGGTAAAACTAATGTAATGATTACTTTGCTCTTACATAAAAACGGTCTTAAATTTGAAAATTTATATTTATACACAAAAACCCCATTTCAAAGTAAATATTGCTTTCTTAAAGAAGTGATTTTAAAAGTACCTGCAATCAAATACTATGTTTTAAGTAATGATAGTGAAGTTATACATCCAAATGATGTGTTACCAAACACCGTTATAGTTTTTGATGATGTGGTTTGCGAAAATCAGATAAACATTCGTAATTATTTCACCATGGGGAGACACAATCAAATTGATTGCTTTTATCTATCACAAACATATTCAAAGGTACCAAAACAGTTAATTCGGGATAACACAAATGTGTTATTGCTCTTCAAACAAGATGAAATCAACTTAAAGCATGTATACAATGAGCATGTGAATTCAGATATGTCATGGAATACATTTAGAGATATTTGCCATAGTGTTTGGTGGGAAAGGCACAGTTTTTTAACTATTAATAAAGACTGTGAATTAAATAACGGCAGGTATAGAAAAAATCTAGACACCTTTATATACTTATCCTGAAATACAATATCGTCATTTGCAAGAGATACATGAAAGTGGAAAGACAAAAGATGAGTCTTAATATTAAAGAACAGATTATAACATCATCAAATATCATAAAAAATAAACTTAAACAGCTAAGAGACATAGAAGATCAAAATAACCATGAACTCAATAAAATATTTAAACCTGTTACTGAACCTTTAACACAAATGATAGAATCTAATCAAAATAAGGTAAAATGTGATTTTAATGTGAATACTATACAAATACCAGTGAAATTAGATGATGCGATTACCTCCACACCATCAAGAGTATATAAACAATCGTCAGATGAAGATTTAGAAACCGAAAATTATGATTCCCGGGGCTCAGAATATTTTACTGACATGGAAAACAACGATAACAAAGACGAATCCATAACAAAAAAATATCTGAGTAGCCTTTATGATATAAACATTCCTTTCGGTGTCCGGAAAGTAGATGATCAGTTGATGATGGGTAATTGTCGGGTTAAAATAATTTCTTCAATCGATGGTGACCAGGAACCTTGTAGAATCAAGATTGATAATGCTGAATATCAATTGACTGAAGGACTAAGAGAGGTATTATTACATAAAAAACCGAATCTAGAATTAGTTACTGAAAATGATAAAAATGCTTATAAAAACATCTTGATAAAAACTAATGCTCATAAGCGTGATTACGAAGATAATGGACAGTTAAAGGGAGACAAAGGTGAAAAATATAAACAAATTATTAAACCCATGTTCATCACATCAGCAGTTGATAGTAATAAAAAAATTGGTGGTAACATAAACGTTTTAAAGAATTATAGAAAAAATACAGATTTTATCTATTGGGATGATCCTAATGAGCTAGTTGAGAGATTAAAACTTCTCATTGCTTCCAAACAAGCTGGAAATACAAATCAAGACAAT
This sequence comes from Eupithecia subfuscata, assembly GCA_963564075.1. Classification (NCBI taxonomy): domain Eukaryota; kingdom Metazoa; phylum Arthropoda; class Insecta; order Lepidoptera; family Geometridae; genus Eupithecia; species Eupithecia subfuscata. The sequence goes on from OY751105.1 coordinate 14,326,961, forward strand.
GAAATTATTTCAATCATAGAAGAACTACAGGAAGCGGGTATAATAAAATCATAAATAACATAGTCATGATAAAGATTCGTTTAGTTGTTAAACGGTTGTCAAGGATTATAGAAGCTAAAAATGAGTAAAGAAGATGTAGTGAACGAAATACACAAAAATGCTAGAAAAAATTTTCCTCGTCGATGTGTTTTACTCAAAGACATAGATGATCTCTGGCAAGCAGATTTGATTGATGTTCAAAACATATCAAAAATTAATTCAAATTATAATTTTATACTAATCGTAATTGATTGTTTTTCGAAGTATGTTTGGGTCAGACCACTAAAAAATAAAACTAAAGATTCTGTAACAAAAGCATTTCAATCAATTTTATGCGGTGGTAGAGTTCCTATAAACTTGCAAACTGACAGGGGTACGGAATTCTACAACACTTTTTTTAAAAATGTGACGCAAATGCATTCTATAAACCATTACTCAACATATTCAACTAAAAAGGCTTCAATAGTGGAACGAGTAATACGCACAATAAAAGGTAAACTTTATAAAACGTTTAGTTTGAACGGTAACTTTAAATGGGTTGATGGAACCTTAGAAAAAGTTGTGAATGATTATAATCACACTAAACATAGCACTATTCAAATGTGTCCGGCAAAAGTGAGCAAACGTACCAAAGGCATGGTTATGCAAAGATACAATATTTTTCGCAAACCAAAAATTAAAAGAAAATATACTTTTGCTGTCGGTGATGTAGTACGAATAAGTAAACATAAAGCAAATTTTGAGAAAGGATACACTCCAAATTGGTCAACAGAATTATTTAAAGTAATAGTTGTTCAGAATACTGATCCACCGACTTATTTGCTCGAAGACTCAAGACAAAATAAAATTCTGGGGTCATTTTATGCTCAAGAGCTCCAGAAAACTAAAAATCCTGATGTATACTTAGTTGAAAAAGTTCTTAAGAAAAAAGGGAGTAAAGTTTTTGTTAAGTGGTTAGGATTACCACCGCAGGAAAATAGTTGGATTAGCAACACTAATATATTATAAAAATCAACTCTCACTAATATATTGGCATTCTTCGTTTACTTATGGAAGGGAAAGGTCTTGTGAATAGTATCATAAATCACCTACCATTTGAATTACATCTTCCGGGCTATAATTATTGCGGACCAGGAACAAATTTACGAAAAAGACTTAACAGAGGTGATAAAGGTGTGAATCAACTTGATGAGTATTGTAAACAACACGATATTGCATATATGAATTCAAAGAATTTACAAACCAGACACGCAGCAGATAAGCTCTTAATGAAATTGGCTAAGAAGCGAGCATCATCATCATCCAATGCAAGTGTTGGAGAAAAGCTTGCCGCGAATATTGTTAACAGAGCAATGGTGATGAAGATTTCAAATGGATCGGGGCTTAAAAAGAGTTTTAGAAATGTTGTTGCTTATGCGAAAAAAAATATCCGAAAAGCAAAACCAAAATGTAAAAAGCTGGCTATCGATTTGGCTATTGCTGCAATTAAAGATCTTGTATCTGATTCTGAGGTGAAAATTCCACGTGTGATACCGCTACCGAAGACAGGAGGATTCTTACCGTTAATACCAATAATTAGCGGATTATCTGCTGCTGGTGCTATTGTTAATAAAACATCCGCTATATCACGAATGGTAAAAACCTTTCAGACGGCGCTAAAAACATGGAATGTGATGAAAAGTCTCAATCAGAATTTTGAGCCGGTATCTCTAGGCAAAGGATTACAGCTTAAACCATATAAAGGTGGTTTGGGTATTTATGCTTCGTCAAAAAACTGAATAAACAGCTACCTAATCGTCCTCTTACCAACATTGATATAATGAAATATTCAAAAAACCATATTCCGTATTTTCGAGGAGTATTCATGAGAGATCAATTAACGAAACATCCACGCAAAATTGAATGTGGTATAATTAATTTGGATAGCTCTAAAAATCAAGGAACACATTGGGTAGCTTATGTTAAGAGAAATGAGAATATTGAATACTTTGATAGCTATGGTGATCTTAGACCACCGACAGAATTTATTAACTATTTGGGTGACAGCATTCGCTATAACTACATCAATTATCAGGGTAGACATCCATATAACTGCGGACATTTATGCTTAAAATTTCTTGAAAATCGTATGCTTTAATTTCAAATAAATTGTATGATTGAAACGTAATAGTTCAGTGTTAGTCTGCACTTTGAATAAATAAGTAGCATTCTTACTACGAATATTAATATGATTGATTTCAATATTAAAAAACGTAAGAAAAGTGGTGGTACACTGACAAAAGCTAATAGTTCAAATCGTGATTCCATTAAACACACACGTATCGTGCCAGCTCTAAGTGAGATAAATAAAGAGTTTTTAAGAAATTTGGGATTTCAACTATGAGTATCTTGCAAATTAATGAAGCGCCTCATTTTGACAACTCTATCGAGGGTTATGAAGTGCATTCCTATACTCCATACACCAATAGCTTCAAAGAAAACGATGAAATACGAATACCGATTAATCAACAAGACACGTATCTCCTACCTGCAGGCAGCTCCATTTACATTGAAGGATGTATAGAAGTATATACAAAGGATGCTGCAGGTAAACTTATAAAGAAGGAGTGTCAGCTTAACAATAACCCTATACCGTTTCTTTTTCATGATATAAGATATGAGATAAATGGCGTTGAAATTGATCGTATTAGACATGTCGGTATTACTTCTACAATCAAATCTTATGTTTCGATGAATGAGGGAGAAAGTAAACAGGCTGCCCTGTGGGGATGGAACTTGAATGGAACAAAATCTGTAAAAGGTCTTTTTAATGTAATATTGCCCCTCAATAAACTATTAGGATTTGCAGAAGACTATAACAAAATCGTATTAAACTGTAAACATGAATTAATTTTAACGAGATGTAAATCTAATGATGATGCTCTCATACTTGATAATAATAATCAGGTGATAGTAAATATTGAGAGAATTCAATGGCGTGTACCTCATATTAAAGTGTCCGATCGAGAAAGATTACTACTCTTAAAACAATTAGAAAAAGATAAGCCCATCCAAATAGCATTTCGAAACTGGGACACATATGAATATCCACTTTTACCTAAAACAAAGAAGCATTCATGGTCCATTAAAACTGCCTCCCAACTTGAGAAACCTAGATATGTAATATTAGGTCTTCAAACAGCTGAGAAAAATTTAAAGGATAGAAATTGTTCACTGTTTGATCATTGTAATTTAACTAATGTTACATTATTTTTAAATTCACAAACGTATCCATATGATGCGCTTAAACTTGATTTTGACGATGGAAAATATCGTATATTATACGAAATGTACATGAGATTCCGTCAGTCTTATTACAACTCTCCAGTTGACCCGTTGCTTAATATCACACAGTTCAAAGAAAAGGCGCCTTTGTTTGTAATAGACTGTTCAAGACAAAATGAAACATTAAAAACTGGCCCAGTTGATGTGAGACTTGAAATAGAAAGTGATAAAGATTTTCCTGACAAAACGAGTGCCTATTGTCTCATTATCAACGATCGTATTATAGAATATAAACCTCTCAGCAGCACCGTTCGCAAGATATCATGAATTTAATAGTTGATGTTCAAGGTTTCAAAACTGAATTAAATCAGTTTATACCCAAAGAGATAGCTATTCTGGATGGTAATCGAGTACAAAGTTTTTTAATTAAACCACCATTCGCTTTCTATGATTTGACTACAAAAGAAATGAGACAAGTTGACTGGATTGAGAAAAATAGAAACATTTATTGGAAGGAAGGATTCATTTCTTTTTCAAATTATAAACAAATAATTTCACCTCTACTTGCGAAAAGCCGTATTTATGTAAAAGGTGAAGAAAAAGCAAAGTGGGTTAAAGAAATGTTTGGTAAATGTAATGTTGTTAACTTAGAAAATTTAAGTTGTCCTAATATCTATACTTTGTACGACGTTTACACTGAATGTAATGATGTCTATACATGTTTTTATCATAAGAATATTTGTGCTTTAAAAAATGTAATCTGTTTGAATAAGTGGTGTATCGATAATAAAATTGTATTTTAACCGAATTATATTGTTTTATTTGACCGAATATACTCACCTCTTTTAACATTAATAAGATTATTAGGATTAGATCAATTGTAAGTTACACATTAACACTCAAACTGAATTTCAATTAAATTTGACTCTGTACTTTAAGTGTGAACAGCTCAATAATGAGTAGAATGAGGTAGCTGATTAATGATTTGAGGGAAACTGATCAGGGTAGGTAAGTAAACTAATCGAATCATAGGGCTGTTAGGGATCCGACCGGTATCGCAACAGGGTAGTCTATGTCATGATGAATAGATGATATCCAGAAAAGACATATATCCACTACTCATGAAAGTGCACCGTTTCGCACATAATTTGTGAAAACACGATAGAGAAAAAGAAATACGATAAAAAAATCATGAAAGTGCACCGTTTCGCACATAATTTGGTCGAAATCTCAGGAAGCCTGCGGTCTATTGAAATGACTTATGTTTTGATTTGTAGGTTATTACTAACTATTTGGTCCCTTGAACCAGTTTCTTCATAAGTTGTATAGTTTTCTTGTAAATAAGCAAAAACTTGATTTTTGCTCTTACTCTGTCCCGTTCCTATGAACGCGAAATCCTATGCACATCCTTTTCATTAAACAGCGCGCATTGCGCCCACTTAAGTCACAAAAATCCTATTATTCAGCCATTAAAACTTCAATATGTAGACAAGAACATGATTTCAAAGACCACAAGAGCCGCATTGCTATTGAGTTAGTAAGTTTAAGTTAGGCGAAGATTGAATTACAAGTTCTAATGCAGACAAACTTGCTAAGTGTTTTGGTGAGTGTTAATTTAACGACTAAAGTGGTGTTAGAGAATAACTTGAAATTTTCAGGTATAATCCTTCATCGTAGAATAGAATAAAATAAACTTTATTGCACAATAGTTGTACATGGGCGAGCATAATGCTAGATAGCATTCTCTACCTGCTAACCTTTGGGTAGTGTGGACAACAATTTAGTAGGTGGGTAGTGCTTGATTAAAAAATTTACAGAAAAACAAGAAAATAATAATAATATGTTCAATTAATAATTCGTATCTTTACCATTACCTTAAATAAATACACATACAAACATAATAAGATATAAATACTAGTCACATTAATACTTACCTATTAGATACATACACAATAATATATTTAAACACATCCATATATATATTTACATCGTAGTCTTCTTTGAATTTAAATATTTGTTTAAATATGAACTAAAGGTACCATAGCGCGATTCTATCTATGACTTCAGTCTCCCAGTGCAGTGTTTGATGCTCTGTTTGTCGACGATCCTCCGCTTAAAGTCATTTACGACGGAATATTTTTATTAAATGACTTTAGTATCTATAACTACACTAAAATAAAACTACATAAATACAAAAATTAATTATATTCATACATTACGTCAAAGCTTACAAATATATACAAAGTATTTACATACATAGCTTATAGAAACTTTGCTCCGCCAATTATATTAACAGGCCGCCCTTTGTACTTCTTGGAAATGTCTTTCTCGATCTGAAACAAAAATATTTAGGAACTTAAACGATGCGGCGATGCCAGATGCACTAAGATTATAGGAAAATGAATTGGAAGACCGGTGTCTACTGTGCCGGTGTGGCGCGGCGGGAGAAGATCCGCTCGTACGTCAAAATGTGGGCTATGAGATGGAGCACGCTTTCCCAGAAGCAACTTATTCACCCTGGATTTGAAGACTCCAAGATTGTACTCTAACGGGAAGACGCAGGAAGCTCATTCCACTCTCTGGCCGTGCTCATCAAGAAAGTAGAACTGATGTTTTTACAATTTCAAACACATTTGTCAATAGTTTTTTTATAATTGATTATGACGTCACGATGACATCTTAATCACACTAATATTATAAATGCAAAAGTTTGGATGGATAGATGGATGGATGTTTGTTACCTCTTTACGCCAAAACTACTGAACGGATCAGGCTGAAATTTTGCATACAGGTAAGTCTAACCCTGGAATCAAACATAGGTACCTAACTTTTTTTCCCTTATATCAATTCCCATGGACGCTTCCGACTGGTGTTGATATGGATCAGTTGAGCTATCTGTAGACTGTTTGCAACAGTCGGCAGTTAGCTCAATTGTTTCAATTGTAAATACTAGTATAATTTTCTTTGTGAATAAATGTTTTTTTATTCCCATGCGAGAGAAATATAAATAAGTTCAAAACGTTTCCATAGAAACAACGCGTGCGAAGCCGCGGGCAGAAGCTAGTAAATTATACGATGGTATTGCGAACAGAACTCGGGGCTCAGGTCTTGTAGTTTTAAAGTTAATGAACTTACATTAAGCTGGAGTTCCCGAGTAGCAGCCGTGAGCTTAGAGAGCGCGGGTCGCAGGTCCGCCGCCCGCGACAACGCCATGCCGCGCTGATCCGCCGCGCGACTCGCCAGCCGCGACAATTTGTCGCAAACGCTGAGCTTCTGCTTCAGCTGCGCTGTTAGGACGTCTACGTATCTGTGAAAGATTAGGTTTTTAAAATATTTTCATGAGCGTTTTTATTATTTTGGTATTATACTGTGAGGTGCTTGACAAAGATCATCAGACCTAGAGTGAACTGCTGCCCTGTTTATAACAGTCTTGATTATAAGTAATTCTGTTTGTAATTTTGCCTACGCAGAATCTAGTGCGGGGACCACCAGTTAACTGTACAAGCTTTTTTGTAATGGTAAATTAATTAATTTTGTATTTTGTATGGTAGAATATGAGTCTACGTTTTGACGTCAATACGAAAAGTATGGCGAGATCATAGCGTAGCGAATATGTTGTGGAAACTGAGCAAGAACATTATATCTTTTTAATTTTTTAGCAGTTGCGCGAAAATATGACGTATCAATGAGACGAAAGTACGAATGCTGAATAATCAGAATAATCAATTTGTTGGTAAAAATATTACAGGTCAGAAAAAAATATTATTATTATAACTCTGTATTATAGTAGAATTATAATTATGATTTTAATAAAATAAATGAATAGGAAAATATAATACAATTTTTCGCACATATTCGTCAACACTGTAGAGCCACGATTTAAGTCACGATTTGTTATTTGATGACAAAAAGTGTAACGTATGATACCATTCTGAAATCTACAATAACTACGCCAACTTTTAACAAAACTTGCCGGCCTATCGTGGTGGACTTTTTTTTTCATTATCAGTCAATGTTAACCATTGCGTCAATGATTGAAAATCATTGATGCAATAACCGTACTTAACTCTGTTTTTTTTCTTCAAAAAGTGTGGTAATTTAAATTTTGCACTTAATTAAATGAATGTGTTAAGTATTTGAGTTTGTAATACAACAATAAAAATCACAAAATATTGACATCTGTAGTCACAGCATAGAAAAGTTTGACGCCGGGCAGAGAATTTATGATTATCAGTAAAAAGCCTTTAACTCGGACACCATTGAAGATAGACCCATGATTTTGTAGTTTTTTCCGTTTAATTTTGTATTATGTACGTCATTATAGGTGTAGCTGCCTGATCGTAGAATCAGCCCGTTTGTAAACAGCCTAGGCGTTTTACAAAACGCCATTGAATTAAATGCCTATGCCGATTTTCAAACGATCATTTCTCAACAATATGGCTGAACGTCACTTAGCCACCTTGTCGAATGAACTGAAATACGCCCAACAAACCAGCGTTCGTTTTGTAATCCGTCTAACCATTCTACAAACGGGCTGATTCTACATTCGGCGGTGACATGTGGGCTCCTTAACTGCCGTAGCTGCTCAGAAGAGTTTCAGTAATCATTTATCCTACCATCTGACAGTTAGGCAGTTGTTGTAGGTACGAGTAGCTATGACTCTCTCTTAAGTAACTATTATCTAGCTATGAACGAGATACCTCGGCGAGTGTTTCACGTTGTGTAGATGCAGAGAAAGCTGCCTCGTGCACGGATGACAGCATGGCCGCCAAGGTCAGCCCGCTTTCCGCCGGCCGTTGTTGTAGCTATGAGTAGCTATGATTCTCTCGAAGGTAACTAGTAGCTAGCTATGAACGAGATACCTCGGCGAGTGTTTCACGTTGTGTAGATGCAGAGAAAGCTACCTCGTGCACGGATGACAGCATGGCCGCCAAGGCCGGCCCGCTTTCCGCCGGCCGTTGTTGTAGGTACGAGTAGCTATGACTCTCTCGAAGGTAACTAGTAGCTAGCTATGAACGAGATACCTCGGCGAGTGTTTCACGTTGTGTAGATGCAGAGAATGCTGCGCGGTCAGATCCGCGGCCGCCTCGTGCACGGCAGACAGCATGGCCGCCAAGGCCGGCCCGCTTTCCGCCGGCAGTTGTTGTAGGTACGAGTAGCTATGACTCTCTCGAAGGTAACTAGTAGCAAGCTATGAACGAGATACCTCGGCGAGTGTTTCACGTTGTGTAGATGCAGAGATGCTGCGCGGTCAGATCCACGGCCGCCTCGTGCACGGCAGACAGCATGGCCGCCAAGGCCGGCCCGCTTTCCGCCGGCCGTTGTTGTAGCTATGAGTAGCTATGACTCTCTCGAAGGTAACTAGTAGCTAGCTATGAACGAGATACCTCGGCGAGTGTTTCACGTTGTGTAGATGCAGAGAAAGCTGCCTCGTGCACGGATGACAGCATGGCCGCCAAGGCCGGCCCGCTTTCCGCCGGCCGTTGTTGTAGGTACGAGTAGCTATGACTCTCTCGAAGGTAACTAGTAGCTAGCTATGAACGAGATACCTCGGCGAGTGTTTCACGTTGTGTAGATGCAGAGAATGCTGCGCGGTCAGATCCGCGGCCGCCTCGTGCACGGCAGACAGCATGGCCGCCAAGGCCGGCCCGCTTTCCGCCGGCAGTTGTTGTAGGTACGAGTAGCTATGACTCTCTCGAAGGTAACTAGTAGCAAGCTATGAACGAGATACCTCGGCGAGTGTTTCACGTTGTGTAGATGCAGAGATGCTGCGCGGTCAGATCCACGGCCGCCTCGTGCACGGCAGACAGCATGGCCGCCAAGGCCGGCCCGCTTTCCGCCGGCCGTTGTTGTAGCTATGAGTAGCTATGACTCTCTCGAAGGTAACTAGTAGCTAGCTATGAACGAGATACCTCGGCGAGTGTTTCACGTTGTGTAGATGCAGAGAATGCTGCGCGGTCAGATCCGCGGCCGCCTCGTGCACGGCAGACAGCATGGCCGCCAAGGCCGGCCCGCTTTCCGCCGGCCGTTGTTGTAGGTACGAGTAGCTATGACTCTCTCGAAGGTAACTAGTAGCCAGCTATGAACGAGATACCTCGGCGAGTGTTTCACGTTGTGTAGATGCAGAGAATGCTGCGCGGTCAGATCCGCGGCCGCCTCGTGCACGGCAGACAGCATGGCCGCCAAGGCCGGCCCGCTTTCCGCCGGCCGTTGTTGTAGCTATGAGTAGCTATGACTCTCTCGAAGGTAACTAGTAGCTAGCTATGAACGAGATACCTCGGCGAGTGTTTCACGTTGTGTAGATGCAGAGAATGCTGCGCGGTCAGATCCGCGGCCGCCTCGTGCACGGCAGACAGCATGGCCGCCAAAGCCGGCCCGCTTTCCGCTGGCAGTTGTTGTAGGTACGAGTAGCTGTGGTTCTCTGAGGATAGGTTGCTCTCGTAGACGCGCATTTTGAGGAAGGATTCCAGCTGTGGACAATAGTTACAGTGTGATTCGTAAACGAACAAAAATTTGGGCAGGACAAGACAAGGGTGAATTTTTTTCTTTCATCTTGAAAAAAATGAAATTGAAATTTTAGGCCATATTGTAATTTTAAATTTCTAAATTTATTGTAAATTTCTTAGTTTTAAATAATGCTACCAACCTCAAAACTCAAAGACTTAATTAATAATTAAGTAATTTAGTAATAACTAAAGTAATAACCTAGTTTTGTTTTTTTCTTCTTAATTTTTTTTTTCTAATTTTAGGCTACAGTGCATGCATAATATTATAAGAACTTAGGAATAAAAATGTATACAACACCATCCTACAAAAAATGTAAAATAAAAAAAAATAAAACAAGTACCCAAGGAAGAGCATGGCGTCCTGCCGTAAAACAGTTTTTACTAGTACAGAGGACTGTCGCCCTACTGAGGTTCTGGTACCTACTGATACATTCATACCAAATAAATAATACTTAGTCATAGACATAGAATAGGTAATTGTTTTATTTTCTTGTAATTTTGTTCATATTATTTTTAGTCTTCAAAACCTACTTAACGTTTACCTTATATTATGTATATTGTACCAACCTACTGTAGTTATATTTTAGAATAAATAAATGTTTATGTTTATGTAACTTAATCTACTGTTCTTATTCTCTTTGTCTTGAGCGAGATTCCCTAACACAGGTTTTTTTTTACTTAAAAGGGAATCTTAAACACTGTTAAATTATTTTACATTTAGTTGAAAATATAAATATTTTGGATTGTTTTTGTATTGTAAACTAAGCTAAGATATTGTTCATCAAATTTTGTTATCGAAGGATTACTACTAAAAACAGTGTATTATAGTTGATAAAAAAATCAAACGTTTTTCCCTCTAATTTTTTTAGTAGCCCTGTTACCTACTGCTAGTTTTCCATTAAAAAAAAACTAGCAGAATTAATCAATCTGACCTCCAAAAGCTGGTCCACGAACTGATTCCTAGTGCTAGGGTTGTCCAACAGCGTGAGGGCGTCCTTCCCGCGCGCCACGCCTCCCAAAACGCCTTGCTCCTCGATCACTATCCCGGACTCTTCTAGCGATATTGTCGCTATGTCTGCTGATATATCCTGAAACAACATCATCGATCTAAACGTTATTATTATCGTGATCATAGATACCACCACTGTTGCATTATGACCACATGACATTATTGGAACGAAGTTCCTTATCGCGCGTTGTGAAAGGGGGCTAGACGGAATAAATTCATACGAAAAGTTGTAACGACACTTTTTGCTATAGTTGTAAGCCGTGCGGCGTGCGCGTTTCTCTGTCTGTCTCTCTCTCTCTCTCTTATAGAAAGCAAGCCAGTTATTTTCGTTTCGTCTTTCTATTTCGCATTGAACAGTGTGGTGTCATGTGTAAAATTTTATTACAATTCCTTCACTAATTAATCAAGAACGAAACTACGTTCCATCAGGGTGTCCCTTGACACCTCTCAAGTTTTTTTTTTTTATTTGCTTTAGGTGGCTTTCGTGTCACTGCAGCCACGATAGGCCTATTGTGATCGCCACTTTATGTGTTCAGACCTGAAGCTGCGGCGTTGATAATTCGCCACTAACCCTTGCAGCTGCTAGGAACTGTAGGATTTTATTCGGAGGAATGTCTCTTAGCTTGTCTGGGCTGTGCAGGTGCTTGCCAAGATGTATGCTACGTTTTTTCATCACTGCTCCACACCCTCCTAGCAGATAGAGGGGCGTTTCCTCCGCCTCCTCGTAGAATCTGCAGCTTAATGTGTCGCTTAGCCCCAGTTTGAACACGTGCTTGTTGAGGCGACAGTGTCCAGTTAGGGTTCTTGTCAGACCAAATGACATGACACTAAACACAAACAAGGCTGGACAATCCACTTAGCATAATATAACCCCCTAACTAAGTAGAGCTTGTGTTATGGGTACTAGATAACCAATATAGGTACCTAATACGTTACCTAATATAGTAGATAATTTAATTTGTAATATTCATAGAAAACAACCAGAACACCCGGAACAAAACATATGTGCAGATCGTACAAACATTTTTCCCGAGGTGGGAATCGAACCCGCTACAGTAACAGCTAGTATATACATAATAAGGAAATTTTAACTAAAGGTTAATTAGAAGTTTCGACAAGAAGGTACAAAAGTATTCAAGTCAAAACCCGAGGTCGAAGGCTTGCGAATGAAGAGAATCTGCATCGGTCTTTTTACGGTATCCATATTTAACGGATTCCAGTCCTGTCCAGAATAATTTAGAAAGGTTCTATTCATACTCGAAATACCAAGTATTTTATGTCTATTTACATACAATATCCCCCGGGCCCGCGCTGTCGATGTTTCCCCAGTCGATCTCGGCGTCCCCGTCGCCAAAGTCGATGGCGCCCTCTGCCGGCGCGTCGATCGCTCCAAAGTCTATCTCGTTGTTGTCGCCAAAGTCTATCTGGATACACAACCGTAATAATGTATTAAAAAAAATGAGTCAATTGTTTTTGAAATTGGTACACACAATAAAAAATCAATACATCACATGCTTAACCAAAGGTTCTATGGTTACTTCGAGGATTGGTTCGTATCGTAAGGCTTTACTTTCAAGATTCAACTAGTTTCGTCACACAGCGGGAATGAAACCCGCAACTTTCTGCGTTTGACTTGACTGCCCCACAGAAGTTGTTTCTTGAAACACGATTATTTCTTGAAACACTATTTTTTCATCGTATTTTTTCACCATTTGTATTTCTTTATTCATCAAAAACTTATTCTATTCTTATTTCTACGACACTTATGTATGAAACATAACTAACATAACATAACTGTAGACAGTATGTGAAAGTTGTGAAAAGTACCAGGACATCATTATCTATGAAAGAGTAAACTGATCGCCCTCATCATCCAGCTCTATATGCGCGGGGTCGGGCTCCACACTGAGCGGGTGCTCGCCGTAGCTCCACTACTCGTACACCATGGTGTTGCCATATTCCACTACTTACTGGAGTAGTGGTAGTACTGGCGTAGTGCCGTCGTCACCTAGTATGTAGGGAAGTACTAAGACAACATAGCTACCAAGGAGTAACCTGATCACCCGCTGCTTCGTCCCCACTATCTAACCATCTATGTGTGGGTGTATGTTGTGAAAAGTACCAGGACATCATATCTGTTTAAGAGTTACCTGATCGCCGGCCGCTTGGTCCTCATCATCCAGCTCTATATGCACGGGGTCGGGCTCTACACTGAGCGGGGGTTCCCCGTAGCTCCACTCGTACACCGTAGTGTTGCCATGTTCGACGACGTACTGGAGTAGTGGCAACACTTCTGTAGCGCCGTCGCCGCGGATGTAGCGAGTGAAGGCTGTGTATAGTTCTATGGCTGGGAGGAGCGGTTTGAGGGATTTACCGATCTGAAACGAAAGAACAAGGGTGAGGGAGATTCGGACCCCGAAAACTTAACAGAGGTTCTTGAATTTGGATGTTTAAGGCCTTCTGAAATTTAACAAATCGTTAAAAATGTAATTCTCAACTTGAAACAACACACATGATGATCTACATCTACACTAATTATAAGGAGTAAAGATCTGTATTTTTGTTGTTACAAACAAACAACGAATAAACTCAAAAACAACTGGACTGGTTCAAAAATTGTTTCACCATTAGAATGCTACATTATCCCTGAGTAACATAGGCATGTTATTTATTCGTTTAAAAAATAAATGTCCACTCGTGCGAAGTATATAATAATTAGCAACTTCATTAGAAATAAAAAAGGTAAAAAGTAAAGTAAGGTTAGAAAGTTGCAGCATGCTAGGGAGCATAATTTCTACACTTCTTAATTTTACACAGCTACTACTCCAAACATATGCTACAAATGGAGGAGAATCATGTATGCATGTATCAAACAACAGTGTCAGTTAATATACCTTGTCATACATCTCGGGCAGCTCTTGCAGCCGGTCCACCAGCTCCTTCTTGATTCTGTCTCCGTGGATGCCGAGCTGCTTGCATTGTGTCAGGAACTCCGACTTGGTGGATGATTGGTTCTTTAGATAGTCTGCTTGCTTCTTCTCACATTCCTGTAAAGCAGAATCTTTACTGCTGTCTGTCTCATGCTGTATAGGTAAAAGTTGCCAAGAAATATTACCAAGGGCTGGCCAGCTACAACCCTCTTAATAATGGAGAAGGTAATATATTTTCAGTAGGCAGCGGAAGCAGTGATATTTCCTTTTGAAAATAGAGATAAATTATTATTATTATTAGCCAAATTTATCCCACTGCTGGGCAAATGCCTCCCGCCATTCTCTCCAGACATCACGATCACTGGCCAGCTCCGTCCAGAGATAAATATATTTTTTTTTATTGAAAGCTATCAATAAAAAAGCCTTGCTTACACTTCCGCTATCCATTGAAAATATAACAATAATAATGGTTATTGAAAAAGATTTAGGACTTGAAATGATTACATCGTTGATCCCAAAACTAGGATAAATATTTATCTTGGGGACTTACTATTATATTTAAGTAAAAACAATAGTTATACCTACATTATGTGATAGGACAGTTTCTGTTGATGATCTTGGAGATAATATCTCCCAGAATATAAGTACCTTCTGTCCTGGTTAATTCAGAACTTCTGCATGAAAGCATAAAAGAAATCACTAGAAATAAAATACTTACTTATAAAGTTTACTTACAGCTTGTAACTGCTCCTCTTTAGCGATCTGCTTTTTCAACCCAGGTATTTCATAGTTCACATTCCTGACCAACATCTGTGCTGCTTCAGCCAAGTACAAGTTCTCCCGCTCATAGCTCCTTAAAACATCCTGCCAGTCTTTCATACGCTGGGAGCCATACCTGGGGAAAAATTAATCTGATATAATTTTTACAATAATTGTAAGTATGCATTTTATAATAATGCTTATCTTTTGTAGTTTTTTACTAGAATTTTTTGTTACGCCTGTTTTGCCACTATTTTGGCAGTGGCAGCAAAAACAATTATGAGTCAGTGCCATGATGAATACATAAAATTTTACGAGATTAGTTTGCTTCCCATCATGTTCAATGGTTTAATTCAATGGTTTAATTCAACAGCATCATCTAGCCCCAAGTTAAGATAGGTTAATTATCACCCATCTTAACTCGGGGCTAGATGATGCTGTGTGAATTGTCCAGCATTATTATTATTATTATATTTATAGGAACTGATCAGACACCTAAGCATCTAATTACCTGCCAAACAGATTCTTAGTATCAGCTTCAGTCTCCTTCAAGATGTCTATAATCTTCGAGCAGTGGAAGTAGTTGATATAGCTGCCTGAGAGCAACACAGCAATGCTGTCATGGGCTGGCATGTCCTGGATAGCATTGTTAATCTTTTCCCGCACAGGTATGATGCTCTTCTGCCACTCTTTGCTCACGTGTCGGCGGCTCACGAGCCAGTCCTGAAGCTTCCCTATGTTTATGTCGATGGGGATGGTGCTCTCCTGCAAAACAAGTTATGATTTAACTTATGAATGAACTGCTTCGAATGATTATTGCGAATTGATTCAATGGTTGGTTATCTTACGTCCATAATTCAAATTATGACTTTGCGTGGCCTGTTAAAATGCACTTTTATTGAAAAATAAATACACTTTGAAAAATTGCAAAACTTTGTTGACGTTGTTGTTGTTGAATTGAACCAGCTGAGCTGACGTGTGACGTGACGTGACGTGTCAGTGTCCAAAACCTTTTTAGGTTTCTCTTTCTTTTCTACGTTTTTGACATATGAAAATAATGCTGCCACCGTTTGAGAGCAAAAATCTACCAAAACATCAAATAAAAATAAAACTCAAAAATCTTCAAGTTAAAAATTACAATTCGGTAATTAATAGAACAAACGGTTAACAATTGAAACAAAAAAGCTAGCTGCAGACTATTGCATTCATAAAATAGTATAAATAATTTTAAATTAAATAATAATTTAAATAAAAGTATAAAAAAATTGTAGATAATAAGGAGTTTGAAGTCAGTTTTCAGTTTTTTACACACAATCATATGTATATTCATATTATTTAAAAAAAATATTTTGTCAAAACATCGGGCTTAATAACCAAGGATTGAAGGTGAAACGGAGTCAAGACTAATAAATTCAGTGTGGGTATTGGGCTCATGCTGAAGGCTCGGATTAAGGTCCCCCGATGATTTCATAATTATGACGTGATTTGTGCCGTTAAATTGACTAACCGGTATTATCAACCTGCCGACCGGTATTGCCTTTATAGAATTTTAATAAAGGCATCGTATAAAAAAAAATTGTGTCTAATTTAATTATGCTAGAATTATAGTTAGCGTTATGTTTTTTAAGCAGTTTTTCAATAAAAAGTAGATTTTTCAGCATTTTATTTTGTTTAGGTGACCGGTGCAGCGCGGTGGTAGTACCCGACATTACCCTACACGGCCCAAGAAGCTCAGGTCTGTCCGTCTATCTGGCGGCTGCGCACCCCTGCGTGGGTCGTATCACCGAGGCTGGTCAGTGAATGCGTTAACTTATATAATTACTTAAAAGCTTAATAGAAAAAAACAGATTCTGAATACAATTTGATTGTTCCCTTTTTCTAGACAGCCATTTTTTCTTTCGGTACCTACCTAGTCTGTACCTGTACTATTTCTTGCTTAATTACTCCTATGGCTAAGCGAAGTGTGTCTTGTCCTCCGAGGAGAGGGATCATTTTTCCCTGTCACTTGTGACCCGCCACCGTCCTTCGCTTTTTTTCTAGAATCGTATTGTATTTATAGTTGTATCTACTAGATAGATTTAGGTAGGTAGGTACCTACTAATTACATACCTATTGATAGATAGTACTAGTACAGTACCTTTTACTTTTTAAGCAGGTAGATAGGGCCAACCTACTTAGTTAAACATAAGTGATAAGGGTCATTATCAAAAAATATGTACATTGTGACTAACATGATTGAAATCGTGACTAAACTGTTTCGTGATATACCTGTACTTTTATAGTAAATGTGAGTCACATTTTTTGTAAGGGCGTGTGCACATAAAGTTTTTTAAACAAAACTACAAATTAGTTTGGGGTTAAAATAAAATGTTTTATTTGACTATTACTACTATTATAACTTACTAGTATTGCAATCAAAAATTAACTAACATGACATGTTTTAACAGAAATACGTTGAGTAAGATGCAAGGTTACAATATAATTTTAGAAGTAAATTGAATCTGTTTCATTTAATGAAACAAAAGCATCTGGTTTTACAGAAAATCCGTTCAGATAAGTTATATATTCCATTTTGTATAATTTTTTTGCTAGTGTAAGCAAACCTTTACTTTGCAAGTTGATGTGAGTCACGTCATATAAGTCACGAAAATTCACGAAATGTGACTAACATGTTGGTAAACATTCTGTGCAAAACCTAACCTCCAAAAATATTCTGTAAAAATAATTAGCAATACAGATGAATGGAACACACAATCTAACTAGCATTTGTTAGGTCTATGCTTTATAAATAATTGAAAATAATACACACCTTACTTCGTTTGTAAATCCACCGTGATTCACATGATTTTTTTTGGGAATTTTGGCCGGTCTTTTTTGTCAACACAAAAAATGGAACTAAAACTAAATGGCCGAGTTATTGTTGAGAACTAGTAGGCCGCATAGTATTGCCAGTAATGAAAAAATAACTTTAAGTGGTAGAATTACAACGAAAACTATGGAAATCCTCCGTGACATCCTCTGAGTGACTCACATGTTTAAAACCTGAGACAAACATTAAAGTATTTTTTTATCTTAGAAATATTGTCTAAATTATTATTGGTTCTCAATAAATAACAGGAAATATATTTATTAACATTATATAAATAGATTAGGTTTGTTAGAGAACATGTTGGAGCCAATAATATGATTTAAAGCTTCTAAGGTGCAAAAAGGACATTTATTTTTGTATGGGTCATGGAGGGTGGAAATAATTAAAAAGAGTTTTTAATATACAATCGATTTAACAGATCCATATATTTTTAGTGGGAACTTATGAGAAAAGTTCAAATTGGTAAAAAAACTTGATAAAATTAAAAAAGCAACATTACTTTTTTTTTAATTTAGTATTTAATATGCCGGACAAGAATTTTCACGAAATGTACATATTTTTTGAAAATGGCTCATAAACCAGACAGTAACTACACGTATATGTGAGTAAATTATTCAGTGCGTGCGCCAGTGATCGAGACTGATGAACTTCTGATAATAGTGTTATCGAATTCCCACTTATCTAATAAGTAAGTAGGTAGGTAGAAAGATAGGTAGATTCCATCCAGGCAAGCCCAATGAGCTCATAAATTCTTATCTCTCAGCTTGGCATTGTAAGAGTTACAATAACAGTGTTTGGACGTGTGACCCGTTTACAAGCTATGATTTGTTTTATTGATACAGTTTTAACCAAACACCAGATCTTTCATGCATTGACCGTTTACCAGCCTACTTAATTACATGGCACCTACATTTCCTACATAATCACATGCTGAAAACTTAAATGTATCAACATGAATGATTCTAGTGCTTCAGGGTAAGTTATGGTCTGCATAGGTAAGGTGGTTTTACTCATCCCAGACGGAACGGAACCATTTTTAAACATCGTTTCATACAAAAGTACAGCTATTATAGCAAAATATACGTGACTGGAGCGTGGACGAGACGGGGCTCATACGAAAGTAAGTAAAGACTGTCCTTTTCCGTCCGTTACGAGTAAAATCATTTTTCATAACTTAAGATACCTTTAGAAAGCTACCACCAAATCTAAAGTAAATTTTTATCTACCAAATCATTTCTTTTTCTACGCGGACACACTAAAATTAATAAAAACAAAAAAAAAGAGGTCATGTCATGTCAGCTGTCTTTTGTTGGTTTGTGTGTTGTTTCATGTTTGGAAAGTTTGTTGAATTTTAGAGCAGGAGTTTTGGTCCTTGTTTGTTTAGAGAATCTCTTTAAAAATAGGACTGAGCCTTGCATTGAAAACTACATTGGAAGAAAGGTGATAAATATTATTAAGACTCCATAAGCATTGAAGTTCAAAAATTATGCAGGCACTTAAACTTGTCATCATTCCTTTTTCAGCTACCCAAGGGCTACAGATACTGACGAAGGCATCCTGTCCATAGATCTCCCAAGGGCTATCACAGATACTGACGAGGGCATCCTGTCCATAGATCTCGCCAGAGACATGTTAGAAGACACATTTGCTGAGACCCCCAATACTACTTTACCTTACCCAGACCTTATCATGTAAGTACCCTACTTACCTAGAGGACTACTACCTACCTACACGGATCTTAGTCTCTGACCAAAGCTGCGGACGGACAGACAGATATGGTGAAACTACAAGTATTCCTTATTTTCTACAAAACCCTAAAAATAACCAACCAAAAATTTGCCCAATAATAAAAATTACCAATAATGAAGATAACCAACAGTTGAGTGTGTACTACATTAATTATTCCTTGCAAACAAAGGCAGTGGTCCACAGTTTTAAACTTTTGCTGTCTCATCGTTCATTCGTAACTTATCTATTATGTACCTTATTCTGAATAAATTATTTTGTAATTTTAATTTTTTTTAGTGGTAGGTACATAGTTCCCTGGCACAGAAACAATCATAGTCTTTGTTTTCCATGTTTTAGATCTGCAGAAGACCAGACTAATCCTGATGGAGAAGGGACAAAGCTTACCCTGGCATATGAGAGGCTGTACAAGATACCACAAACCATTGTAGAGCGGTTCTCGGAGCATATCAAGTATTTGGACATCAGCCATAATAAGATTAAGTAAGTTTAACACATTCACTGCCCATCCTTGGCCGCTGCTACATGGGGCTGGGAGAGATCATCTGTGTCTTGGGCCATGAAAGTGTTTAAGAAAATTGAACAGAAACCAGTGGGGCTTGCATAAACACTGCATAAAAATTTGTCAAGAATAATCTAAGCATATTGTGCTTTTGTTACTATCTGCCTAGACAAAAAAATTCAAAGGGGTTCATGCTAGGAGCTCTTATGTCCTATAGGGGGGGTGTGTTTGTAAACAAACCACGACACAAAGCAATTAAGTATATTTATTGAAGGAAGGATCGAAAGACAACAAGAGAGTGAATTAGGTTAAGTATAGGCGGTTTGTTTACAAGCATTCCATATCAAGTTTGGCTAGTAAGCCACTCAGCAATTATCTAGTTCCTTAATAGACTTCTGTGTCCCACCCACTGCTGGGCTGGCTTTGTCCAGCCCAGCAGTGGGTGGGACACTTTTCCCTGGCAACAAATTTGTTAATAGCTAGTTTTATTCATGATGATTTCTACTCTGTAATAAAAGATCCTTTGCATGAATTTTTTATGTTTATACATGTTGGTTTCTGTTTTTTCAGAAACCTAGATGAGCTGGTGCACTTCAAGCATCTCACATCTCTCATAGCTGATCATAATCCTATCACCGAGAACTGCAACTTACCACCCCTGCCAAAACTGGAGTTATTGTGGTAAAAACATACCTACTTAATTAATTACCAAAGAAAATTAAAATCAAAGAATAGAAACGAATTAGAAACAAACTATTATTCACCTACAGTTGAAACAGTTGACTTAACTGTTGCAAACAATCTTGAGGTAGCTCAACACCTCACCTCAACAGCCTACCTATATTGGTTCACTGCTGGACGTGTAGGCCTCCCCTTTTAAGCGCCTTATTGACTTTTATCTCATGGGGGTAGTGCCCATAATCCCCACGCTGGGCATGCGGGTTGGGGATCGCAGTTCGGTGGATCAATTGTTCTGCAAGGGGCGCTGCTGCCCGTTCGCGGCTGATATCCCTTAATCGCCTCTTACGACATCCGCGGCAAGAATTGGGGTGGTGTAAATTCTAAGCCGGCACCACACAGGTCAACTGATCCATATCAATACCAGTCGGAAGCGTCCTTAAGACGCTGGATGCATTCCCCCGCTGTATGGCAATGCTGATGCGCTGCGCCAGATACTCACTAGCTCTCGGGTCACGCTTCTCGCTTCGACTAAAAAAAAGGTGGAGGTTCTCAAAAACATAAATTAAATTATATATTTCAGGCTAAACCGCTGTTCCATCGCATCTCTCTACCCATGGGTGGGCAAGCTAAAGGACTCCTGTCCGAACATACAACACCTGTGTCTCATGGGCAACCCGGCAGCCCCAAGCTACTTCAACGGAGGCACTTTCTACGAGTATCTGCAGTACAGGTTAGTTTTTAAACGACTTCAAAAACCAATCCCTCGGGAATAAAATGTTTGAGACCAGCTTGGAATAATTATCTATACAAAAGCAAAAGAATCTCCAGTCTCTGATTTTTGAATTTTGTAGGACTAAAACTAATATTAGTCCCGCAAAATTTGAAAATATGAAAGAGAATTTTAAGTAGGCTTTATAATTTTCTTAGCAGTTTTGAACATCATCGTTCACGCGTTCAGCTATATCTGTCGTGAAATTCTCAACGTCCTAGTTATTAACGATTTTTAACGATAGATAGTTTATTTAAGGCGAATAGTAGGGTGGATAGTGGCGCCACTACATATTTAATTTTATCATTACGTTATACAAAGGAATTATCAAGAAATCGGACCGCGCGTAGACGATATCTATCATAAGCTTTTTTAAATGTATCTGTAATAGTTTTGTTTTGTGTTATTCAATCAAAAACCTTGTTTGGAGAGCTTGGTGGCCACCAATAGGAACTAAACTCTTGAAACAAGATCTGCCTAAATAATACAGTACAAAACTATTAAAGATACATTTAAAAAAAGCTTATGATAGATATCGTCTACGCGCGGTCCGATTTTTTGATAATTCCTTTGTATAACGTAATTATAAAATAAATATGTAGTGGCGCCACTATCCACCCTACTATTCGCCTTAACGGTTATCATTGCCCATTATATAGCTTCGTGAACACACTCCTAATACCTACTTAGCGATAAGACCTGACATTTATTTATTGGATAAACAAAATCCACAGCCTTTAATAATACCTTGTATACTTACCTGAGATCTTTATTTTATGAATAAATTGCTTTTTTTTAATTTAATTAAATTTGAATTAGAGTTTCTCATACAGCCTCTGCCGAGCAGTGGGTTGAAAAGGGCTGAACCCCCAACCTTTTTACTTAACTGTCCATTTCGTCCAAGGCGCCAGAGAGGTCGTCAAAATAGAATCTTATCAGTAGATAACACGCTAATAAGGCGAAGGTCACGTATTAACACATATCTTAATAAACCTAATTAAATCGAGTCCTGACGACCTAATTAGAATGCGGTGTGTTCTTATTAGTACATACATATATTTTATTGTTTTACTATATTATATTTAAGGTAAAAGATTATTATTTTCTAAAAATATATAGGTACCTAAAGGTACGAACTAAACGTAACTTTAGTCCTTTAGTCTTTGAACAGGATTGGATAAACTTCAATGTTTCCCCTGTAGGTGGAGCTAACGGCGCTTGAGTCCGTAGAAAGTCGCAAAGATTTTCGACTCCCACGTCACTTGACTTCGTGGTGTAGTTGGTTATCACATTCCCGTACTGAGGGGAGGACGCGGGTTCAAGTCCCGTCGAAGTCGAAAATATTTGCGATATTATTTGATTTCTTTGAAATTAGAAATTATCCAGAGTGCGAGGCTTACGCACTATAATAACAAAAACGTTGTACCTAAAGGTTTTGATGATTTTTGTATGATGGTCCTAACATTATATTTTTCAAAATCGCCACCTACAATAAAAGTTATATATTTGGATAGAGAACATCAAAAGAAATAAAAAGTGTCGTTCAACATTCACAGATGAAAATATCTCGGAAACCGAATGCTTTAGGACATTCATTATGTTACCTAGGTTTATAATTTTTTTTAATTTGGTTTAAGTCTTCTTCTGTCTTCTGTCTAAATATATAACGTTTATGTGCGCCACGGATAAAAAAAAAATGTTAACATGTTAGGACCAAAATAAAATCTTCAAACCCCTTTTAAAATTAATTATTGGCTGCTATTTTTTCTGTCAACTTATCCTATACTAGCAAAAAATACTAACAAAAAATATCCTATATACTAGCTGCATTCTTAATACCCGTTTTCCCGTAGGAATTAAGCATTTTACCGCGGTAAAAAGTATCCGCCGTAGTAAGCCTATATTCATCAGGAATAATGTGGGCTTCTAATGGTAAAAAAATTTCAAATCGGTTCAGTAGTTTCGGAGCCTATTCAATACAAACAAACAAACAATCAAATCTTTCCTCTTTATAATATTAGTATAGATAGATCAGTGAACCCTCTTGGGCGTAACAAGAAGTGGAAGGCAGACCAGCTCGACTGGCCTGCGTACACGCAGGACATATTATTTAAAAAAACTAGAATCTAAAACTGCCTACTAAAAACTAAAACTGCCGCCCACGGCTTCGCACGCGTTGTTTCTATGGAAACGTTTAAAGGTGATTTCTATCCCATGGGAACTGATTTAAGAGATAAAAAGTAGCCTATGTTTGATTCCAGGATTAGAACTACCTGTATGTAAAATTTCAGCCCAATCCGTTCAGTCGTTTTGGCGTGAAGAGGTAACAAACATCCATCCATCTATACATCCATCCAAACTTTCGCATTTATAATATTAGTGTGATTAGTAGGATTAGTATTTAAGTAAGATATGTAAGATATTTAGTTGCCAATCGACTAGAAGGAATCATCAAGGATTTATGAATCTCCATTTAACCTTTCAGGCTCTTCGTAATCTCCCAATTCCCGTCTCTCCAGCACCTCGACGATCGGCGAGTGACCGACGACCAGAGGACAGAAGCACAGCGTTTATACAAACGCCCTCTATCGGAGCGACTAGGAAGCTTACCGCAAATGCTGCAAGGTTCAGTTACATGGAGCGGACTGCAGAACAAACTCGCTAACTTGTGGAGTAAGGAAGATAGGGGAAGGAATCTACTTATTTAAGGTTAGATTTTATTTTATACATGATTCTAGCTCTTTAAAAGGCCGAATGGTCTTTATTATTCTACTCACAGACGCTATTCGGTTGTACCTACATGATTAAAAAAACTACAAAATGATTGGAAGCTTATTCTATTTACAAGCTCTAGGTTAGCTTGAAGTTTTAACGAATGGCATCGTATCGTAATGAGTTTCCGAACTAAAAAACATGAAATGTAAGATTTCAGCGCTTTTTTTTAATAGCGCCATCTAGTTATGAATAGAGAACTACAATTAAAAGCAAATTAATGATTTAGAAAATATGAGATTATAACAATTATCCAAATTGAAAAGATGACGTAGTAGATAAGATTTACTTATAATAATAACATTTATTAGGCTGTCTAGTTTTAGTATAGGTTTAAAAGCTATGTATAAATTTAATAATTGTTATTTCGTATTTGTTTAACTTTAATTATTTGATTTTGTTTGTTACTTCAAATACAATTATTTACAATCAAATAAATACTATAAATAATTAAAAATTTAGTTATGTGATTAGATACCAGCAAAGCATTTATCTAATTAACTAAATTTTTAATTATTTATAGTTTTCAACAGATTTTTTCAACAGAAAGTTTCAATATACAATGGGATCAAACATTGACATTTAGAATAAGAAGACTAAAATAGAAAGATAATCAAATTGTGAAATATTGGATTCATGAGGGTTAAAATGAGAAAATATGCATAAAACTTTATAATTTTATTATAATTAATATTTACACCTTTTAAATACAGTTTGTATCTTTATAAATAATGTTTCAATCATAAATACCTTCCCTACTTATATAATAGTCAAGAAAGAAGTTATTTATTTTCAAATAAAGTTATATTGAGAAAAAAATATAGAGAAGAAAAGAAAAACCCTGTGTTTGTATGAGAATAAAGTTCTTTCTTTCTTAAATACATAACTTAACTTTAAAACCTAGTCTTACTACAACTTTATGAAGGCCAAAAGGCTCATGTTCTTGAGTTTGTGTCTTGCTATAAAATTTCACCAACTTTCTTACTTTTATAAAACGGTCTAACTGAACTAAGCTTTCTCCCAGTCAAATCAATCAGTCCATTTTATAGCCACACAATCCATTTTTTAACCAAACAGTCCAATGTTCACCCTGGACTATTGGTCCAGTTAATATTCAAACAGTCCAGTTACTATTCAAACAGCCCAGTCCTTAGCCAAACAGTCCAGTTACTATTCAAACAGTCCAGTCTTTATCCAAACAGTCCAGTCTTTACCCAATTCAATTCAATTCAATTCAATTCATTTATTTTGCGAAACATGGGTTACAAGGATGACAATTAAAGTATAGAATGGGCACAGCCATGATCAGCTTGACAGCATGCAAATTAACATATTCGGTATAATACTAAATACTATGTCAATAACTAAATGATTATAACTAATTGTCTTATGCTATAATTTGTCCATTAAATATTCATTTACACTGTAATATGCCTTCTCAATCAGCAACTGTCTTAATTTTAGTTTAAAAATATTAATTGTATTGGTTTCTGTGATGCATGTTGGAAGGTGATTATAAATACGAGGTGCCATACAAAATATGCTCTTATTAAACATTGCAGACTTATTTGCAGGACAACAGATTTTCTGATCAAGGCGCTTACTTCTAAACTTTTCAAAAATATTCAAGTGACTTCTAACAAACACTGCAGTTTCAAAGATGTACATTGATGGCAACGTTAGGATTTTCAATTGAATAAAGAACGGTTTACAACTTTCCGTTTGTTTGATACCGCTAATCGATCTAACGCATTTCTTTTGTGCTTTGAATACTGACTCTTTTCCAGTTGAATTGCCCCAGAACAAAACACCGTACCTCAAGATTGATGCAGCGTACCCATGATAGGCTGTTATGACGGTTGACATATTTGCAACTTTAGAAAGCATATAGAGTGCATATGATTGTTGACTCAGCCTTGTCGTTAAGTTATCTACCTGAGAGTTCCAACTAAAATTACAATCAATGTTTATTCCTAAAAATTTTGTGGTGTCAATATGATTAATTTTCGTTCCTAAATAATTTATATTAATGTCACTTATTCGAATGGCTCTATTTCTAAAAATCATCACATTCGTTTTATTCAAATTAATTTTTAAGTTAAGTGTGTTAAACCATTTAATTATATTACTAAAGGTGTTGTTAATGTCATTTTCAATAATGGATTTAGATTTGCCAGTAAACAGTATTGTACTATCATCTGCAAACATAACAGTTTGATGATTAGCAACCTTAGGTAGTTCGTTTATGTAAATAATAAAGAGTAAGGGTCCTAGAACACTACCTTGTGGAACACCAGCATTAACACTCCTTAGTTTAGACATATAATTGAGCTCTGTTCTAGTCTGTCGACACATCTTGGTTATTTGAGTCATTTGTTTCCTGTTATGTAGATAAGATTCAAGAAGCTTGGACACATTTCCTCGCACCCCATAGGAGTTTAGTTTTGAAATGAGAATAGAGTGATCTACATAGTCAAATGCTTTTGTAAGATCCATATAGAGGGCGCATGCAATGGAGTTATTATCGATAGTCGTCATAGCTGTTTTTATAAAGTTATAAACTGCTAGATTTATCGATTTATTTTTTCTAAATCCTGCCTGTTCATTCGCAAATATGTGATTTTTTTCAAAGAAGTTATAGAGCTTTTCATAAATAACCTTTTCAAATATTTTTGAAATAACTGGAATTAGTGCAATTGGCCTATAGCAAGCCATGTTGTTCTTGTCATCCTTTTTAAAGAGAGGTTTAATTATAGTTAATTTTAAATTGTCTGGAAAAACACCATTCTCTATACATAAGTTTATAATGTGACATAAAACAGGTGATATTTTATTAGCGACCCGCTTCAGAATATTAGTTGATATTTCGTCGTAGCCTGTGGATTTAGTGTTTTTTAAACTCATAATAATGTTAACAATGTCTTTTGGAATACTTGGAGTCATAAATAATGAGCGGGATTGAGTATTATTATAAGTAATGTCACTTTTGCTAGTGGTAGGTATTTGGTCTATAAAAAAATCATTAAATGAATTCGCAATTGATAATGGGTCTGTAATAATATGGTTAGCTACTTGTATTTGCTGAATTTCTTCCTCTTCCTTCCCAAACAGTCCAGTTACTATTTAAACAGCCCAGTCCTTAACCAAACAGTCCAGTTACTATTCAAACAGTCCAGTCCTTAGCCAAACAGTCCAGTCTTTAACCAAACAGTCCAGTCTTTAACCAAACAGTCCATATACTATTCAAACAGCCCAGTCCTTAGCCAAGCAGTCCAGTTTTTAACCAAACAGTCCAGTTACTATTCAAACAGCCCAGTCCTTAGCCAAACAGTCCAGTCTTTAACCAAACATTCCAGTTACTATTCAAACAGCCCAGTCCTTAGCCAAACAGTCCAGTCTTTAACCACAGTCCAGTTACTATTCAAACAGTCGTGTCTTAAGCCAAACAGTCCCGTCCTTAACCATACAGTCCAGTTACTATTCAAACAGCCCAGTCCTTAGCCAAACAGTCCAGTCTTTAACCATACAGTCCAGTTACTATCCAAACAATCGTGTCTTGAGCCAAACAGTCCAGTTACTATCCAAACAGTAGTGTCTTGAGCCAAACAGTCCATTCTTTAGTCAAACAGCCCAGGCTTCTTCCAAGCCGTAAGGTCTACATAGGGGATGTTGTTGAAGTCATCACATCTGTACTTGGGGTTGTAAGCAGACTCTTGTTCGAAGGCCTTTCGCTGGACGTACTGAACGCCAGAGTTGTCACAGATCAGCCGAGCTATGGAGGCCTTCTTTATTTCTTGGAGTTGCTCTGGAATATTTTAAAGATTAATTAAATAACACAGATCCCCATGCTCCAACGATCCATTCCATCCACGGTTGTCTAGTAGACATCTCTCTTGAGCGAAGACCGCCAATTATCACATTCTTTGTAATTTTTTAATTTATTGTTAATTGTTTTATTAAGTGTGCAATTAAAAAAAAACTATTTATCTAAAGGAGGCTAGTGAAAAGAAATTAGCGTAGGCTGAGGATCTGCGTACATTAATCCAACGCCACTACCGCACAGAACAAAAATGTGCATTCAAATATAGGCTTAAACTCTTGACCTATAGATTCATTTTACAGTGACAAAATGGCTTCCCACAAGCTTCAAACGCCCGCGAACTGTCTGTCATCTGATGCCGTCATTCGTCAATATAAAATGCATCTAAATGTTACGAGTTAAAGAACATAACATTGAGTTAAAGGACAGAAAAGACAGAAAATAAGACGCTTATCTTAAGTTGACAAAGGGCCTGTCTGTCTTTCTACAGAACTCACCAGGACTAAAAGAATGCGGCATCTCCCCATTATCATAGAAGAACATATCCCCCACTCGTGTCCTGAAGAACTGCTCAGCCACTATGCAATGGAAGGTGTGTCCCAGGATCGAGTCCTGGACGTTGCGCTCCATCGCTCCCCCCACGAATAGGTCTATGTCGTCTACGCATTCGTAGAACTGGGATAGAGCGTTTATACGCTGGAAAAATATAAATTTAGAAATATAGATTATTGATACATTTTTCAGTGCAGTCTATGTTTGGTGGTATACAAATAGTTATCCGTGAAAACCTTCGATCAGCTCACTGGAATTTATCAATTTGTAAGTCTGTAATTATAAGCCTATGGTTTTCCTTCACATAAATATAAACGAATTACAACTGGATTTCTAAGAATCACGTATTTTGAGAGTAGTTCCTTCAAGGAGAATAAAGGTACGATACAACAAAAATCTAAGTTAGTTAGGTTGGTACTCACATCTTGTGATATTTCTCCAGCCAAGTCCTGAAACGTCCTGGCTTTAGGCAAACCGCATAACTCCCTAAAAAAATGCAGAGTTTATTATTTATACCTATTGTTAATTCTAAACCCGCTGTGTTGAAAAGAAAATAAATGCTTTATTTTATACAATTGCCACGCGATAACGCTTAATCTTGAAATAGTTCAAATATGAACCAATTTGTACTATTTCAAGATTACGCTTTATTGCGTGATTCGTAATCAAGCAAAAATTTTTGAAGAACAAAATAGGCTAATCTATACTGTTATATCAAATAATCCAGGAATAACGAACAGCGAACTCGATAAGACGATAACAGAAACATATTTTAAATAACTCTACCTGTAGTCATTATACGAAGCCAAACCATGGTCCCTGCCCCGCTGTATATCCATGGCTATCAGGTCCATTCCCCATTTATTGTGAGACTTGAACAGCAAATTGGTAATCTCTTGCGTCACATGAGGGTCTGACTCCTGGGAAGGTAACGTGATGGTGCCTCGAAGCATATCATCGAAGGATTCCGGGGTGGATTCGAGCAGGCATGGGTTGAAGTAGTGGTCGCTTAGTCTGGAGAGAGTGGTCTTTGTTAGATTTTTTTCTGAAGCTCATTTGACGTGCTGGGGACAGGCCCAGAGAGAGTTTTATTGCAATAAGAAAGTATAAGTCTAGAAGACTTATACTTTCTTACGGCAATCAAAATAGTGATCTCAGCAGGACGGGACAAGTTCAACACAATTCGCTCAGCGTGGCTAATACAAATACAAAAGTCATAAGGTGTATTCCCACTGACGCGAGAAGAGAACTAAGACGATTACATCCAACCGATGTGATTGATCATCATCCCATATTATTCGACTGCTAGCCTTATGCCTCTTCTAGTGATCGCCATAGCGCCCTGTCTTCAGCTTGCCGCATCCAGCATCTGCCTGCGGTTTTGCAGTTCGTCATCCCACCTGGCCGGAGAGCATCCCACATTACGTTTGCCGAGTTGCGGTTGAAAATGTTCGAATACATATCCGGTCTGCCGCCAGTTCCTGATGTTTTGACTCAAGCCTTGTTTTTACACGGTCAAGTCTTTGTTTTACACGGTGCCAGTGAGATCGTAACCATTATAAGCGAAAAACTATTCCCTTTTCGTGGGCAGATGATGTTAGGACTTTTAACACCTTGCTGTATCTATGAGAGCTTGAAGCACAAGATATTGTAAAATAATACTCACTTATGCAAATAAGCCGTCTGATACCCGCTGCACTGCTGTCCAGGCAGCTGCATCAAGGTATCAGGGATCACGGTGTGCAGGAATCTAAAGGCAGCGGCTCCGAAGCTGTTGATGATGGCCGGGTTCACGACCTCGCTGTAGTCTCGACTGTACAGGCTGGAGGGCGAGATGCGGTAGTAACGGAGATAGCTTTCACCTGAGAGGAGAGAACCTTTATCGCGATAATCTACTTACAAAAAACTAGTTATCTTAGGTTGCAATAACGTGTAAACGAAGCAAGTATATGCGAAGCAACCAATCAACGAGTTGAGGGATTCGTAGAAGCTTCAACTCGTCTACAAATGCAAGGCCAAGAAAACCGAGTGTTTGCTGCAGAAGCAGTGCCAGCATATTGTAGAAGTCTTTTTTATGTGATCACGATTACTCTATCAAATTCCGACCAAATGCCACTTAGTAAGCCTTGCAACAAACCAGCCTCAACATAACATAAAAATTTAGGTCGATGAAAACACCGGCCAAACCATTTTCAAAACAGAGTCCTTACCAAAATTCAACGGCAGCCACTCCTGGTAAGTGATATGCTGAAGTTCCGCTATCACTATCTTCCTGGTCTCCTGGTACAGCTTCTCATCGCTCCACAGAGGGTTCATTGAACTTAGGGTGTCTGCTATACGGTTGTGCTCTCGCAGGAGTAGTGTGTGGAGCATCGCTAGTGTTGGGGTTTGGTTGACTCTGCCGTCACCTGATACAATGTTTAAATCTTTCTTAGATGGATTTTTTTTTGCAATGCCATGCATAACACAGACTCATGGTCGCAGGGCCATGAGTTTGTCTGGTGGAGATACTTCTACTGGAAATCTTAGCTAAAAAGAAACCGTCCAACACGCTTCAAAGAGAACAAGAACTACTTAAGAATTGGGTAATTACTTTAGTAACCTTATTACTTCATTAATTGAAACACAGATTATGAAAAGCCATAATACATCGGGGATTCTGCATTGATGGTTTGAGTTTTGACATTATAAATTCCGGTTTCAAAATTCTAAATTCCAAATTTCTCCAATTTTCATCCAAATTTCTTACCAGTCAAATAGCAAGGATCCGAAGAGTTCCTCATATCGCACACGGCATATTTATCGTCCACGGATGGAGGAAACCCTTTTTTGCCGCATCCCTTCTTTCTATCCAGCCGCAATCTCCCCCCGGCCTTCGAGCGAAGCTTCGACGCCAGTGTCTTGTCAGACCCATAGATTTGAGATCCGTCTAGGAAACTTGTGACTGTATTCATCTACGATAAAGTAAAGATGATCAGTAAACATGATCAGAACAGAATAAAGGCTTTTTCTTGGTATTACAAGACCTGATAGCCAGGGAAGGATGAATAAGTAATCCTACCCTACTCATAAATAATATTATAATGGCGAAAGTTTGTGCCGTTGTGCTGTTGTGAAGATGTTTGACCGAAGACAACGCCAAAACTACTGAATGGATCGGGCTGATATTTTGCACGTATATCTGGACCTGGACATATGGACTACTTTTGACGTGACAACGTCTTATAATTCGATAGAGCCGGCTGCACGCACGAAAAAACATGACGTCATGCGGCGTTACCTCGCTCTGAGGCGTTCCATGTAAGGCTTGAAGTGCAAGCGAGAGCGCTCGACATCCGTCTCTCTCCTACTCGAGTGAGCGATGCGTCTGCGTTGTCACGTTCAACTATCGTCAGTAAACCGACTTTACAGACAACCAATTTTTTTTTATTCCAAAAAATGCGCGCGAAGCCACGGGCAGAAGCTAGTCTGAAATAAGATCTGCGATAGTTATGCTTTGCTTTGACTATTTTTAGGAAACCACTAGGATAAAGATTATTTATGAATTGACCTTCTATTCTATATGCCATTATCTCTTCAGAAACTAACGATAACTGTAGAAAACATAGTCACTCTCGTCTTGATTCGCTGATATCTTACTTACTCCCACCGCTCAGGGGTCTAAAGTGAACCTAGCCGCCGATACAAGACTTCTCTCTTATGCTCTCATCACACTTTTATTATAAAAATTTGGATGGATGGATGTTTGTTCCTTCTTCACGCCAAAACAACTGAACAGATTAGGCTGAAATTGCATATGTGTAGCTTTAGACCTGGAATAAAGCATAGGCTACTTTTTATCCCATGGGAACTGCATGGGATGGAAATAACCTTAAACGTTTTCATAGCAACAACGCATACGAAGCCGCAAACAGAAACTCCTCACCTCACATCAACATCATATTTTGGCCCACTGCTATATTGCCCATGCGAGTTGGGGATCGCACTTCGGTGGTAGAATTGATTTGCTAGGGTTCTGCAGGCACCACACAGCCTATACTAGTGTAAAATTATATTGGCAAATAAGATATTACCTGCTCCGCATACCCCAAACTGCAGTCATCTCTAGGAGTGGTAACACTTCTGACAAAGTTCAAACACCTGATGCCGTGAGGTCGATAGAAAGGGTCATCATCAGGCACACAGATGGGAATGCACTTGTCGTTCATCAGCTCTGCTGGGAGGATGTCCACACCGTTGCCTAAGCAGCATTGGATACCGCCTTCATCTGTTGAAAGGCCAAGGAGAAGGATGACGCATTAAAACGATTCGAGGAAGGAGATATTGGATATCATCATCATCATAATTATGCGAACCGACTTCCCCCATTTCTGGGCTTCAAAACTCTTGTGCCATTTCTTACGGTCCTGCGTTAAACTGCGTATAACGGAATGAAATATTGCATTCTTTCATTCATCCAAAGAAAATAAACGCGTGGACGGGGTGTAGCCAAAAATTGTCTGAAATTACTAAATCGTTTTAAAGTTAAAACGAAGGCACTTAGGCTAGGCGCAAACGGACCACCGGCCACAGCCACCGGTGCTTGTCGCCCGCTACCTGAGGAGACCTCCTGGTTTGCAACGGGAAGAACGCGCAACGCGTTTATTGTTTTTGGCGTCGTATGATTTACCTAAGTCTGATGTAAAATCGGCATTATTATTCAATAGTCAGTCATGATATGTCAACACGATTCGTTATCCTCTGACTAATAGATATGATCTCATAAAAAACTCAGTTTGTAGTTCGGGCGTAGGTACAACCCAGATAAAGGCCCCCAAAAAAAGATAATTTTTATCTTGGTTTTACTTTATCAGTGTTATAAACACTCCTTGTGCCCTGTTTCCGTGAAATCCGAGAGAGGTGTAAAAACAACCAAGAGTCCCGAATATGATTTTCGTGGACGTAATAACAAGCTGGGAATATATGGGTTATTCAACTATAAGCGATAGGTAAAAAAACTCTTCATTTTAGGAACATATCGAGGCAAATAACAAAAATAGGCAGCGATGCGACCTGTAGAAGTAAAATACTGTGTCGCAGATTGCAACGCCCATCTCCGGGATTAGAGTAAGATTCCACGAACTATAGGTACTTAGGTACCTGTATAATATTTTAGTTAACAACTTATTATCTAACGTAGTTAAATATTTAAAAAAACGTTTTTAAAAATAAAATCTATAGCAAAATATAAATAAAAGAAAATAAGAAATAGTTTAATAAAAGGTATATCTGCCTGGTTGGTCTAGCGGTCGCTGGTTCAACCGCTGATAACGAGGTCCCGGGTTCAAATCCTAGGTCAAGGCAAAGTTGTTATCAGAATTTTTCTTGCAAGAAAATGTACTGTAACAGCCCGGAGCCAGGAAGCTGGTGGTTACACCCCCGTGCCTCGGAAAGCACATTAAGCCGTTGGTCCTGCTCATAGAAATCTAAATAACAAGTCACTGTTATTTAGATTTCTGTGGTCCTGCTCCTGACCTGTCCCCGGTCGTGTCAGTCTGCCGTCCCATGGGATTATGAGATTGAGGGAATAGAGAATGGACCTGTGTTTGCGCACACACTTGGACACTAGAATATGTCCTGCGCACCTATAGTCTCCGTTGAGACTGGCCGCCGCCGTGGCCGAAGATACGGTTATGAGGACATCATAGCTGGTGCTTAAGATGATATCAGGTCAGACAAGTGAATGATGCCAAAATGTGAATACATCGGTAGGTTGATTCGCTATGAATATAGCTACTATACTATAGATTTAAAAATAAATTAAGATGGAAATCATCGATCTATGGCGCGTGAGCTGGTAAGTTGACGAGTATCTGGCACAGCGCATCAGCATTTGCCATACAGCGGGGCAATGCAGCCAGCGTCTTAGGGACGATTGGTATAGAATATAATGGATCAGTTGAGGTACCCACCTGTTGGTTTGCAACAGTCTGCAGTTAGCTCAATTGTAAATACAAGTTCTAATTTATTTATATTATTTGATTGTAACTTTCTTTGTTAATATAGGACTTTCGATTTTATGCAGATCCATGAAATTTACAAAAAATCGAATGGTGCTCAGAACCTCGCTCTTCAAAAGCTCGAGTGTGATAACAGCGCGCTAGTTTACGCCGCGCGAGAGTTAAGTGAGCGTTTTGATTCGAGATGTCAAATCGCGTGTTCTTCCAAAGCACAGATATTATAATACTATACTAGTACCCAAAGTGAGGATTGGAACGGTGCGCTATTTGAAGTCGACTCTGATAACGTCGCGCCAGTTAATCAACCATTTGATCCCTTTAGGAGACGGGGACCAAGTCATCGCTACTACCAGCTTCTAAAAATCCAGTTCATACCAGTAGTTTCCATAACCTGGAAGACCATATCGTGAGTAACGAACTGCGCCCACTGCATGTTCATATGCGTCATCACTCGACTGGGTATCGGTACGTCGTAGAAGAGATGCGTGGACAGGATCCGAGGGTTGGGCAGGGGTCGACCGCTTCGGGTCACGGGCATTGAGTAGATTCCTGAGGAGAATACGAGATGTTTGTTCTTTCTACATTAATATTATAAAGAGGAAAGATTTGTGTTTTTGTATGTTTGTAACGATTATCTCAAAAACTACTGAGCCGATTTTTAAAATTATTTCACCATTAGAATGCTATATTATCCCTAATATAGGCTATATTTATATGTTAAAAAATAAATGTCCACCCGTGCGAAGCGGGGACGGGCCGCTAGTCCTTAATACAATACTTAATACAGTGCTTAATATAGGTACATGTAACTCTACATTGTACACCACGAAGTAAAATAAAATAAGTACATCATAGATATGACCTTGTCGGTAAGAAGCGTTTTCTGATCTTCTTAGTGTTAATTTCATCGACTTATTTATCCTCCAGAAAAAAATGCATACGAATCTTGGTAAATATCCCAACCTGTGACAGCTGTAGGCCGCATTTTATTGAAAAGGGCATTCTGACCCTCCCCTGTATATACATACTGCAAGCATCGCTATTTGTAAGAAAAAACAGGCACATATTTAAATCAAAATCGGAACAAGATGATAAGTACAATAGACGCCACGGAAATATGCTAATAAAACCACCTAGTACCCTAACAATAGTAAGTAAGAGCCCAGAATCTAGGTTAGTCACTATTTTTAATAAACTGCCTGCAGACATAAAAAATGAAAAACTTGACAATATTTTTAAGAGAAGATTAAAATCAATACTTATACGTAAATGTTATTATACAGTGGATGAATTCCTTAAGGATAAAACCTCTAAAAGTAAATAGTAGGAATATCACTATTTTCTGACTATTTTATAACAATTGTCTAATTAGAGCTTAGATTTTAATAATGCATTGTATGACATAAGTGGGTATTATATCATTGTTTAACACGAATTTTGACATTTATAATCTGCTTAAAATAGACATATTATGTTTAAAATTTTTATCTTATCTTATTTTATTTTTATTTTGACATGCATTTTAATTAAATTTTTAATATTTCTGACATAATAATTATGATAAACCTACTTATAGGTGATGAATTGTGTATCCTCTTCTGTATCTTAACTAACATACCTATGCTTGTGAACTAAATTAATAATGTAAAATTGTAGACCATTTATTTGTACTTACTTAAGAACTCTAACTTAGAATGTTGCAACGCCCTTACAGGGTTCATGTAGATTCTACCTAAAAATGTTAACACCTTATAATGGACATGAATGCAATAAATATATATATATATAAATATAAATAATCTTCATTTACAAACAAGCTCTTTGGCAAGCTGTGTGTTCATGAAAGCTGTGGATTCTTACCCAGATCCCATACACAACACTTCTTCTTCTTATAGTGCCTCTCCATTACTGAAGGTCGGCGATCATCCTCTTGAATTTTTCCTTATACAGGGCTAGCCTAAATAGTTCTTCTGCCTTCTTAATGCCAGTCCATTGCCTTATGTTGCATACACAACCCAACCAAGTCCAAATGCGGAAAAGAGAGTAATTTGGACACGAATAACCCGGGATTTCAATAAGTTCCCGGAAAAATTCGATTCGTACCTAATAACTACTCTTCATTTTGTTTCAACTCCATCATCATCTCGGCTTTATTAATTAACTAGACGATCGCCTCGCGGTTTCACCCGCGTAGTTCCCGTTCGCGTTGGAAGTCCGGGATAAAATATAGCCTATGTCACTCCCTGAAAAGTAAGCTTCCTAACGGTGAAAGAATTTTTCAAATCGGTCCAGTATAGTTTCGGAGCCTATTCAATACAAACATACAAACAATCAAATCTTTCCTCTTTATAATATTATAGTATAGATTCATTAGTCCATTAATTACGTGAGGCTTTTACGAGGAGGGGTTAGAGTCAAATCTCACCCAATCTCGCGTAGGAAAGAGGGGAGGTCTGGGCAAATATCACGTCCTTTTTTCCCACGTACCACGTTCGATTTTGTCACAGTAATTCTAGACTACGTTCTCAGAAGTACATAAAAAAATGCACGTTTTGAAGAATCTCACGTGAGATTAGGGGGGGGGGGGCGGGGTGTAATTTATGGATGTCTCCGTATGTCCACTGTTAGACCTTAATAAGTCAGTTTGACTGGCATGGCATATTTTGGGGAGGTTTGCCATTCCTCAACCTCAACAGCCTATAATGGTCTACTGCTGGACTCGGGCCTTCCCCTGATAAGCGCCTTATTGGCATTGGATAATCATCACGCTGGACATGCGGGTTGGGGATCGCAGTATAAATATAATAAATAATGCTGGACAATTCACACAGCATTATCTAGCCCCAAGCTAAGCAGGCTTGTGTTATGGGTACTAGATAACTGATATACATAATACAATACACTACATAGATAGATATT
This sequence comes from Eupithecia subfuscata, assembly GCA_963564075.1. Taxonomy (NCBI): domain Eukaryota; kingdom Metazoa; phylum Arthropoda; class Insecta; order Lepidoptera; family Geometridae; genus Eupithecia; species Eupithecia subfuscata. The sequence goes on from OY751105.1 coordinate 14,364,097, forward strand.
TTTTATTATACATAGAAAAACATATCTAGAACCCCTGAACAAATATCCGCAGATCGTAAAAACATTTGTCCCGAGGCGGGAATCGAACCCGCAACCTCCTGCGTCGCAGGCTGACCTTCGCCCGCTGCGCCACAGAGGTCGTATGGTGGTAGAATGGTTCTGCAGCGGCGCTGTTGCCCTCGCCCCGATAGATATCCCTTAGTCGCATCTTACGACACCCGCGGGAAGAGTTGGGGTGGTGTACATTCTAAGCCGGCACCACACAGCCACGGTTTGATATAATTGCTTTGCTTTTGCTTACCATCTGAGTATCTTGGTGCCGCGATCCTAGCAAAGGGTGCATTCCGTCTGCCCCACTCCGGGCGTGTTGGATTGTTGCTAGTGCCATCAGCTGAGCGATACTTGCTGGATTTGAAGGAAACGCTGACAGGACAGCAGTACCCTGGCTCGCGGAGGCGGATGATCTGGTGCTCCAGGAAGGCGAGGAATGTGTTTGGTGTTACATTGCAACTAAAATGGAACAAGCTTATTACAAACTAGCTGATCCGCCGCGATTTCATTCGCGTGGGCTTTAGTAGTACTAATGTACATCCGAGTAATATAACCCGAGTACCACGCGTTTGAAGCAGCAGATAGAAGTTTAGGTAGGAATATAATAACCCATAAATGTGAATTTCTAAAAAAATTGTTCTTAGTAGGTGCTTTCGTCCTAAACTAAATTTTCATGCAAAATTTCAGCCTCTTAGCTTTTCTAGATGTCTTTTCTTGATTTTCTCGATATGTCATTGAACGCTTAACTTTGAGTCCACACCATTGACCATTAGGGTGTAAATTTCAAAAAACCCTGAATCACGTGTCTGTTTATTTTAAGTCATCTTTCTACGCTACAAATTTTGAAGGGCCAACAGTTATGGTTCTGAAGTTATTATAAAAATGACCTTTGACTCCCTTAGAATATGAATTTCCAAAAATCCGTTCTTAGCGGGTGCCTACGTCCTGAAAGGAACCTCCATGCAAAATTTCAGCTTCGTAGCTCTCGTAGTTTCAGAGATCTCTTGATGAGTCCGTTTTCTCTTCTCTTTTATATAGTACATAGATAATAAAAAATAAGACTTCCGTCACAAATGAAATTACAATCATATAATAAAAATAAATAAAAACTAAGTATTTACAATTGAGCTAACTGCAGACTGTTTCAATCTACAAGTAGCTTAACTGATCGACTTCCTTACGTATTTTTTTTAAATCATGCTTAATCAGTGTCACTCGGACTCTACCATCCCAATTTTAATTTGGTTGTATATAAAAGGCATTTTTGAGAAAGTTGTTTCAGGAACTCACTTGAAATATCATCAAGCGATATTTTTCAATTAGGTAACCCGTTGAAAAACATCCATTGATTTTTACCGGTTTCTTGCGAAAACCTATGCTGTAAGGGTTCTAAAGATTCCTCATGTACCGATCTGTTCAGGCATTTAAAAGTTATGGTACAGTAAACTCACATACCTACATGCATGTACACACCAACCCTGAAATCATTACACTCCTTTTTTGGACAGTCGTGCAAAAATAGAGCTACAATTGAGCACAATCCCACCGTGTCGAGTGACGAAACGGAACACTGGGCAACGCCAGTTATCAAGTTTTAGTCTGAGATAAGAACAAACTACAGCAAAAAATTACATGGAAGGTTTACTGCCGTATATTAAAAAAACTTTGGGCACGTGGCACGGAATGAAGACTCGATGGAGCGTCTCGTGGTCCAGAATGGAGGGCAAGAGGTATCGTGGTCGCTCTCCAACCAGATGGCCGGACCTCATCACCTCTCTGACAGAGTCCAGCCGACCGACTGCTCCCACAATGCAACCAATGGGGAACGATGGCGGCACATTGCATGAGTAGCCGCTCATCTTAACTACGACCACTCTGCCAAGAGAGACCGACTAGGAAGAAGAATAAAAAAGCTATCTGATTATTGTACGTTATCTAGTACCCATGACACAAGCTCTGCTTAGTAGGTATGGGTCTAGCTAGAGGATCCTGAATTAGTTAATATTTACATAGAATTCGTTATTTTCGTTTTATTTTATTTTCTATGATGTTACAAACAAAATTTTGTGTTTTTATGGACCTTGGGTGTCTGTTAATAAAGATTTTGATTGACTATCTATACCAACCAATATTATAAAGAGGAAAGATTTGATTGTTTGTTTGTTTGTATTGAATAGGCTCCGAAACTACTGGACCGATTTGAAAAATTCTTTCACCGTTAGGAAGCTTACTTTTCAGGGAGTGACATAGGCTATATTTTTATCCCTGAATTCTCACGGGAACGGGAACTACGCGGGTGAAACCGCGAGGCGATCGTCTAGTTTATTATATTTTTATTAACGCATTCACTGCCCAGCCTCCTGCGGGTCGCAGAGCCGCCGTAACACAGGGATCGAGAGGCACGTCTGCGTCTTGAGCTATTAAAGTGTTAAACAACCCGAACTTTGAAAATTTCCGAGATTTTAAAACGTCTAGAAAGTCTAAGGTGCTTTCTAGGCTCCCGTAATCGATCATCAAACAGACATAAGTGAGCAGAAATTGTCAGACTGAATAATTTATATAGATCGATAAAACGAGCTTCCTATTGGACTATTATTTCCCCCATCATTACCTATGGAATAGCTACCTACCTAATTGCAAAGAATGTTAGAAATGAATGACGTATTCCTTCTGAAATTAGCAGGTTGCTTCACCTTGACAGCGGGCACTAATTTAAAGGTAATTACGTACATTCAAACCTATCACAATGCCTTGACATGATTTAACGCTAGGAAATAGGAATAGAATGAAACAGTGCCTTACGGCCAAGGTGTGGCCAGGCGTGGCTCATCATAAAACAACATTGTTTACCAAAGTGCCTATGCAAATATTAGCAAGCGTAAGTTGACTAAAAAGTATGATGTGTCGGAGGTTTTATTTCCTTGCATTATTATGGGGAATATAGACTCTAAATTCGAGCATTTACTTGTAAGAGAACATCGAGCATTCGCTGTTTTTAAATATACCTACTCGTGCACCACTTTGAACGTGTCGCTCGAAGTTTTAGTATAAATTTGATTAGACTGCGTCGTTGGTCTAGCGGACAGCTTGTTCAACCGCTGATTATGAGGTCCTGGGTTCCCGGGTCGGGCCCAATAGTTGTTATTGCAGTTTTATAGCAAGAAAAATTAGAGCAGCCCGGAGTCAGGAAGTTGGAGGTATTACACCCCCGTGCCTCGGAAAGCACGTTAAAGCCGTTGGTCCTACCCTTGACATCGGATTATGAGATCGAGGGAATAGAGAGTGCACCTGTGTTTGCGCACACACTTGTGCACTATAATATGTCCTGCGCATCTGGCTAGTGTCCGATGAGACTGGCCGCCGTGGTCGAAATTCGACTAAGAGGTCATCATCTTTGCTTTATGTAAGTACTAAGGGGAATATAGACTTAAGAACATTTACTTGTAAGAGAATATCGAGTACAGTACAGAGAACATAGAACATCTAGAGAACATACAACAGCTCGATGTTTTGGTACAAACTGATTTTAAAAACCAACGACAGTTTTTGGTGTAACATTTTGTCGAACAAAGGCATGAGCGCGGGTGACGGGGGACGGGGCGGGGCGTGAGGTGCGCGGAAAAATGTACGCAAGGTACAAAGAAATGCTACAGGGAAATGCTCACTCGCCATGAGCATTACGTCGAACATTGCGTCGAGCATTCGCAAGAACGTTACATGGAAAAGGTCTAGGAAACTGGAAATGTATCTGTATTTTACCATTCGTAAGAATTACATTGTAATGCTCTAGCAAATGCCCTAGTCTATACTCACCTTTATGATGACAAGTCCTACAGTGCAGAATTAAACAGCTGGTTCTTTCTCCAGATAAAGTTACTAAGTTATGGAATGATGATGTAATTTTTATGGAGGTCACATGACGAAGTACACAGTCTGGAATGGAACAGCTAGTTTCTTTTCCAGGTGTTAATACAGAAGGTGATGTGATGACGAACTCTATAAAAAATCTATCTTTGTAATGTCATTCATTAGCTTGCGGCTAGATGACGCTGTGTGGATTGTCCAGCATTATTATCACATTATCACACTAATAATATAAATGCGAAAGTTTAGATGTTTAGATGTATGGATGGATTGATGTTTGTGTGTTACCTCTTCACGCCAAAACGATTGAACCAATCGGACTGAAATTTTGCATAGATGTAGCAGGCTTAGCCTGGAATCAAACATAGGCTTACTTTTTATTCCACTTAAAAGTTCCTATGGAATAGAAATAACCTTTAAACGTACGTATCCATAGAATCAACGCGTGCGAAGCCGCGGGCAGAAACTACTTATTTATAAAACAAACCTGCTGCACAGCTTCATCTGAAGCAATTTAGTCGCTGTCAATATCTCATGTGATATGTCGCAAGTGCTTTTCATTTCCGACGACAGTTTCGACGAGAAGAAATGCAACATGGCCGGCGTGCATTCTTCCAAACCGATTCCATTTTTGACGAGCTCGTTGCCGCGCTTTTTCTTTGCGCGGGAAAGTTCGCGTCCGCATTTTAGACATTCAGCGACCATTTCTGAAGTTATCGGGCCATCTTCTTCTGTTAGAAACAATTTAAGATGAAAACATTTCAGTTTTAGTGACAGTTCGCCAAAACTAAAATATTTTGACAGCACTAGAAATGATGCCATCCTTTTTTTTCGATCGGAATGAAAGGGACGACAACATTTTTAGTGCTGTAAAATTAGTTTAGTGAAGTTTAGGCGACATCTGAATTGACACCAGTAAAAAGAAAGAATAATTAGTTTCTTGAAAAACTAGACTTCAAATTCCTTAATATGTAAGTAGATACCTACACTGTATTTTAAGTTTAGCGGGAAAGAAATGATGAAATTAAATTATATTTTATTGCATAAAACATGGTATAAAAAGTGGTTCATGTTATGAGTTATGTTATGAGCTCATGTTTAACTATTTTATAGCATGCAAATTATAAACTTAGGTCCATGGCTCAAAATTGGGAGAAATACTAATCCCCGGGAATCATTTTTATGGGACCATCTCGCGATCATTCTCTATCGATACAATAACAATATACTTATCCAAATCACAATATATATATTCAATTGCTAATAATAATTAATAATAATGCTGTGTGAATTGTCCAGCATTATTATTATTATTATATATTATTATTATTATTAATTGCAAGAATAAACAATAGCAATATATCCAAACCCACATATTGATGGAGTAATCGATGAACAGACCTAAAAAGAAACAAACATACGAGTACCTACAACGTTCGACTTTATGAATGTACGTTTTTTAGATCTGAATAGAACCTCCACCGTTTTTGAGTCTGTTAAAAAAAGGTAAAAAACATATAAAAACTTACCGATAGTGTGAGTTTTGAACAAATCCTTCACTGGCGCTGTCAAACTGGTCAACAGTGGACTCAAACCAGGTAATAAGTCGTCCAAAATGTCCCATCCGGGAAAACAACAGCTGGTCACATTGGCGAGCAATAAACACGTCAACAAACATGTCAAGAAGCTTATAAAATCACACAATAACTTTTTCATATCCATAATGCTTTACAAAATAAACCTCAGGCCATTTGAAAATTAAAAAAGTAGGTAGGTATCATTTAATTTATTTAGTGACTCTACCATCCCAATTTTAATCAAAAAAGCAAGTCATTTTTGTGTAGGTTGTATTAGGAACTGATTATTTTAAAAGCATTGAAAAATCTCGATTGATTATTATCACGTTTCTTGCATAAAACCAGTGCTGCAATAATTAGATAGAGAGGATAAAACATGTCAGTGGACGACGAACCGCACGCACGCATAATATGTACACTGACTACTTGCGCGCCGCTCACTCTTGTTTTTTTCCGTATTTGTCTTTTCGTTATTTCAATGTACCTATTTATTTAATTAAACGGTCATTGAGAAACACTTACACTAACGAATTAAAATAAAATAGTACCTACCTATAACAATTTCACATAAAAAGTTGCAATACAATCTGGATTTATGGAAAATCAATTTAAAAAAAAATTCAATTCACAATAAAATAATACTTACCTACAATTAAATATAAATTTTAATTAAAAAAAGGAACAACAAATTTATGTAAGTACTTAAAGTAAATAATGTCAATTCCGAAATCTAAATAATATTACTAAGTTAATGTCAAAACACAGCCAAACAACCGCCAACAACTAGCCGTCAACAAACATGCACTGGTCTATCCAGGTATGTTATATACTTAATGTTCATCAAAAATTTGTAAACCTAGCTGAAAGTTTCTCCAAAATTGTAAAAATAAAATAAAAATAATAATAAAATAAAATGTAAGACTGATAGGAATTGTTCGACATAATTAGTTAATGACTATTTTACTTGCTAAATCAGAGAAGGTACTTCCTCACGTACATCTTAGTAGGTAGATAACTTATGTGATGTATCAGCAATTGGAAAGAAACGCTTTGATTTATAAATCATTATCATTTATTATTACGTTTTGTACAATGTAGGTGTCTCAGGTTTCATTGACAAAAAGAGTCTTCTTTTTTCTTTCTCTTTTGGGCTTTTGCCTCATAAAATCTTTAATAAAAGTTATATTTTAAATTTTTATATATCACAGTTTTATGATCCCATTGCGATTATGTGCAAGCCTAATAAAACTTTTAGAATATTTTGTAAACACGCACAAAAAATAATTAAATTCAAACTTAAATATACTTTATAAGTAGTAATATTTGGTCACATACACAAAAGTCACGAAAAAAATCAATAAATAATATTTTTGCTGATAAACTCCTAAGGAGCCCTAAGAATTTGCGTCTTCTAAGATCAAATAAAGTGAATAAAGTGTCCATAAAATATTAAAAGTTCCAATTTAAACTGAAATTTAGTTTTTTCACATTCACAAATGTTAGAAAAACGTAGTCCCACAACTTGCTGCTTATGCCGAACGCTGAAACAAAAGAAAATTAAGTTTTTGTTTTGCAATCTAATCCACACTCCGTACTTACTATTATAATTTTGAAAGAATTTCTGTCTGTCTAGATCTGTCAGTCTATCCGTCTGTCTGTCTGTCTGTCTGTCTATCTGTCTGTCTATCTGTCTGTCTGTCTATCGGTTACCTTTTCACGCCTTAACGGCTGGATGGATCTTAATGAATTTTGGCAGAGAGGTAGCTGGTATCCCGGGAACGGGTACCTATGCTACTTTTTATCCCGGTCGACTCTATAGCTGGCGAGTATTTGGCGCAGAGCATCAGCATTGCCATGAGCGGTGCAATACAGAAGAAATTCTGGCTGCATTGCCCCGATGTATGGCAATGCTGATGCGCTGCGCCAGATACACCCCAGATATCGGGTCACACGTCGCTTTGGCCAGACGGTAAGATAATTTTTCAGATAAAATTCACAGAGTCTCGGTACCCCACGGCCCTAGACTCTCGACTAGGGGAGCAAATGTGTAGGCTCTGTCGAGACCTGCATATTTGCGCCTCTTGAGATCCTCGGCCAAATCTGCCGCCGCACCGTCCCTCACGGATGTCCTCGGAAGATGGGAAAGAGCATGTGTCGACGCATGTAGCGTCCCACACAATGGGCCTCTCCAACTCCCATGGGACTAGTGTCATAACGTCGGGCCATTATTTCATTATAATTTTCTTTGTTAATAATGATCTTATAGAAATGTCTATTTTATTCTAGATGTTGGTTATCTGGAAGAACATATTACAGGCTTCTCTAGATTTCATTCGATAAATTAGTTCTTATGGAATGGAAAATGAAAAATTTGTTATTAGTTGAAGAACGTATCTACTGGCTACTTTTATTCCCGAAACAACGCCTGCGAAGCCGCGGGCAGAAACTAGTTAATAATGCGAACCAGCTAGAACGATGGTAGACTGCCAAACAAGCAAATAATTTGATCTAATAATGTATGAATTAACTTGGCATACGTTTATTGCCTCTAAACAAAACGTGTGAAAATTTACGCCAATTTTGTATCAAGGCACGTTTTCATTTCACGCATTTTGTAAAATAATCTAGAATATTATAATTATGGACTATATTTTTTTATCATAGAAAAAATATTTAGTTTGTCTAATAGCGAGTCTGAACATTTCGGAATTCTAAATTGTATTTTTATATTGTTTTGAATAAGTAGGTAGGTTAACTATTTGTAACTGGCCAATAGCTTATATCAATATTTTGATGTTTTTACAACAACGAAAAATCAACTTTGAATTCATATCTTAAATATATAATTCTTCTGTGAGTGTGTATGTCACTGAACTTCTCTCAAACGACTGGACCGATTTTGATGAATTTTTTTGTGTGTGTTCAAGGGGATCTGGGAATGGTTTAGATTCACAATTTTGTCCGCTGGACAATGTTTTTTTAATTAATTTTTAATATTCTATAGAATAGCAATCTCCTTTAAACGTTTCCATAGAAACAACGCGTGCGAAGCCGCGGGCATAAACTAGTGTACATAAATTCTTTTTTCATTTTCTTTTAATTTTGCGAGACCCCTCGGGAATAAAATGTATATAGGACCAACCCGGGATCATTTACTTTAAAAACCAAAAGAATCATCAAAATCGGCTCACATTTGCCGGAATAATCGGTGAACATCCCTAAAAAAACAACACCTCAACAGCCTATATTTTTTATCTCATGGGGGTAATGCCCATAATCCCCACGCTGGGCATGCGGCTTGGGGATCGCAGTTAGGTGGTAGAATTGTTCTGCAGTGGGCGCTGCTACCCGCTCCCCGGTAGAAATCCCTTAGTCGCCTCTTACGACACCGGCGTGGCGGCGGCGGGAAGAGTTGGGGTGGTGCAAATTCTGTGTCCGTCAAGTTAGCAGCCCCGCCATGGAATTTGGTGGTTTCAACTATGCCAATAAATGTGTCCTGAAATAGTGCCCCCGATGCCCTAAGTAAAATAAATAGTGCCCCAGTAGGTACTTAGGAGATATTTAGGTAAGTATTTCAATGTGGCTGCTATCTTGACGTCAAGCTGACAGACCCGTTGATTTCGACGAATCTATAGCGAGATATGAATCATGAACTATGCCAATTAACTGTGCCTTACGGTATCTAGTTCTCCTGCAAAGCTCAGAAATAGACCTCCTGCGGTTTAAGAGATATTTGACTCTAAACATCTACATACATTGTAAAGTACAGACGAGTACAAAAGTGAATGACCTCGCACGTCGATTCGCCCTAAGTCGATTCCCGTAACGTCGATTTTTGTAAAGGCGACCGCGCCAAAACCAAAAACCAAGAATATCGTTATTCATCGAATAAAGGCTATCTGGTTGTTTATCTGAGGATTGAAAAATGAGTCCTCACTTACTTACTTACTATCATATAACCTACTCACCTTTATCGTGGTTTATGAAGTGGTGGTTAGAATGGTATCTTTTCATGCTGTAAAGATACGTCCCATCCTTGGGGTTTCCATGGTGCACGTAGTAATGTATCATGTCGTACGACAAGTAGCCTGTGAAACCAAACAAAAACTATATTATTTCTATGGAAACAACAAATTTTATCAAATGAAATAACAAGAACAAAATTAAAAATTTAAGAAACCCTCCCGACAGATTTTCATGAAACATGGCTAAGAACACTCGGGATAAAATTATGTAGGACACAAAAAAAACTAAATGAAAATCGGTTCATCCGTTTCGGAGCTACGATACCACAAACAGATACACAGACAGACACGTACAACTTATAACACCCCTCTCTTTTTGCGTCGGGGGTTAAACACAGCTCTATTATCCTGATACACAATACAGTCAAGAGAAAAATACTACTTACTAAAACTTCTTAATGACTTATGTACTTATTATAATCTAATACTATCTATTTCTGTGTACGGACCGCCTAGGGCGGTAAAAGCCTCCTCCATGTTTTGTTTATTCACGTGGTTCTGTCGTTTGCAGTTCTTTGCCAAATATTTCCAGCTACTTTAGGTCTTCTTGTCACCGTCTGAGTGGTCTACAGCTCCCACCCACCCCTCCCACGTTTCTACGTAGCTCCTTCCACGCAGCTAATAAAATTTCTTAGATATTACCCCGAGAGAGAGCGAAGCCTTACACAATATAATAACAAAAACCTAAGATATATTATTATTCTAGTGAAGGATTAAAAAACAACCTTTTCCTTAAAACCAAATACCTAATATTAACAGATTTTAACATGTCCAAGAATATTGGACATGGACAACCATAAAAAAATATCTAATTGGTGTTGCGGTCATCTTAAACAGCAAGGTTTTTCCTTACATACATTTATGCATCCATAAAACACTTCTACGTCTTAAAGCTACAAAGTAGATGCAGAAATGTCATACCCTATTTTAATGGTAGAGTTGTTGTTGTTGGCGATGTCAACCTATGACATAAGGATACCTAACCTTCCCAACGAGTAAGTCAACCAATGACATAAGGATAACTAAGGGGTTTCCATAAATTACGTGAGGTGTTTTTAAAAATTTTCTGTCCCTCCCTTCCCCCCCTGGTGAGATGTCGTGAGATTTTATTCAACCCCCTCCCCCATCCCCCAATCTCACGTGAGAATTTTAAAAATGTGGGTTTTTTACGTAAACGCGTTGGATTGTTATTGTAAAAAGAAAAAAAAAACAAATATGGTGGTTTGACAGTCAGTAGGTATCCTTATGTCAACCTATGACATAAGGATACCTAACCTTTCCAACGAGTGAGTCAACCTATGACATAAGGATACATAACCTTCCCAACTACTAAACTTTTCACAAGTTCAGCAGGGCTATTGAGACTCGGATTCCGACACAGATTCAGATTTTAGTATTTTCTACGTTCTGCAAGAAATGCTTTTGGTATTTCGATCTGCGGTTTCGTGTACCTACTTTCGGTATACCGTTCTCCGGTATTTTAACTTCCGGTATTCCGTAGTACAGTCGAACTAAACTACTAGAAAAGTAGTTTTCCACAAATCGTAGACAATTTTCTATGAAAAGAACCCTCGGGGGCATAGATGAGGTGATATTATACACAGAAGGAAAGCTACTGCCTTTTCTCTGGTAGGTTCCCTTAGTCGGTTCTTACGACTTCCACGGGCTGAGTTTGGTGGGGACGATTCTTAAGCCGCGACCACCTCGGCTAGTCTCGGGGCACATTCAAGTTTTAATTTTAACTTTATTAATATAAAAATTAGTACCTATTAATTTTATTAATATGTATAAATAACACTTCGTCATTGAATGAAGAATAAAGACATGCCAATGAAAGAAAAAAGGAAACTCTACCTATGATACGTGCATTATGCCATGTTTATTATACGGCTGCCAAACATGGAACCTGACCGAACAATCAGAAAGAAAGATCAAGATCTGCCAAAATGTAATAGAAAGAAGTACAATAGGAGTTAGAAGAAGAGACAGAGTGAAATTAGAAGAAATATATAAGAAAACTAAATTTAAAAATGCGCATACAATTTATAGACAATTAAAATGGCGATGGACGGGGCATATTCTGAGAGAAAGAAAAGAGAAATGGACAAAATTAATAACAGAATGGTACCCGAGAGATAGCAAAAGAAATCGAGGTAGACAATGGGAAGACGATATAAGGAAGATATCCGGTCCACTATGGATTCGTGCAGCAAAGGACAAGACTATATGGAAATCTTTAGAGAAGGCCTATGTCGGAGGACAAGCTGTCACAGACAAATCAACGTTTGCCGATTCAGAATAATAACAAACATAATACGTTAGTAATAAATAATAAGTTAGTAATAAGGCATAGTTTAAAAATACCCTGTAAAAACACAGCAATAAAGGCTTAATTATTATTATTATAAAAAACACTGCCGCGCTCCGGTAAGTTGGTCCTAACCACAAAACTAGTTATAACCATTTTCTGTAATTTTAGATAGATAGAAAACACTTTATTATACCACACAAATACAGGAAACAATACAGAGAAAAGCTTAAAAAAAAGGAAGTATAAAGGGCGGCCTTATCGCTGAAAGCGATCTCTTCCAGGCAACCTTGGGATGGACTGGAAATTAAAGAACAAAAAATACGGTGGCACTGAAAAAATATATAAATATGTACCTATTTAAAGAAAACGAAACAAATACTTACACTACATACCAACAAAGATTAATAATAAACTTACACAAACATAAAATAAGGTTGTCTAACTCTTTACAAGGATATATAATGCTTATTTTATCACATTGTTATTCAACCAGCCTCAATCAAAATACAAATGCTTGTAGGTGAAGGATGGAAATTATTCGCTGGACATATAAGGTTACTAATGAGGAGGTGCTGAAAAGAGTTGAGGATAATAGGTTTTTGATGAACACCATTCAACACAGAAGAGGGAGAATGATTGGACATCTTATACAATATGACAAATACATAAGTAAAAGTAAAAGGAAGACGAGGAAAAGTAGAAGGAAGACGAGGAAGGGGAAGACCAAGAATTAGCTATATGAGTGAGATCAATGAGAAAGTCGCTGTGATGTCGTATAAAGAAGTAAAAGTTATTACATTGGGGCATTATGTGCTCGATGCATTGGGGAGAGAAAAGTGAAGGAAATTGCATCACTACAACGATAAGAGCTGAGCTCTTTTATTTATAAAAAACGTTTACAAACCAGCCATAAATTATTTATCGAAAACCATTAAATGACTAAGAGGAATGTTATTTATGAGTCATCATTAATACTTATTCGCTATTTTGGATTACCTACTCGTAGTCGATAACTCATTTTATTTAGATGCTATCAGTTACGCGTAGGCTAGGCGATGAAGGCAGGTGCGCTATCTGTCACTATCGACGTTATCGCCGAAATTTAACGGCTGTCGCATCGTCTGATAAATTGTTTTAACAAGGCCGACGCGACGCCTGCTTGTAACTACTTCGAGCTTTATCACACTGGCGATTTAAGAGCGATTCAAAGCGAGTCCAGCGTACGAAGAGCACTGTCGACGCCAGTGTTCAAATCGCGGATCGCACGCCGCGAGCTCGCTACACGCCCGCGTCGACGACATCGCGAGCTCGCGGCGTGTTTTGCTGCGAACTCGCGGTGTGCACCGCGAGGCTCTGGCGATTTGCGTGCGAGAGTGCTCTCGCACGCAAATCGCCAGAGTGCTATGGCTCTTAGGATATGAGTATGAATACTAAAACTGAAGGTTTTTCTCTCATCTTCGTCATCTTCCAAGTTGCAAGAGCACAGGTTGGCTAAATCAGATCGGCTAACTCACGGGCTGGGACCTGCTGTCTACAACCGATTGCCGGAGCATGTTGTCAATACACCTTTAAGGCGAGGATTCCCGAGATGCGATGATTGCGAGTAAGTGAGCAAGACGGTGCGCAGGCAGCCGAGCACGATTTTGTAGGTATTTAGGTGTTTTGAAAAATATTTGTATGGCTTATAAAAATATTTTCTAGTGATGCACTGCGTAATAACGTTTGCAATGTTTTGTTATACATTTTGTGTCATTTTATTAATTTTTCTATTCACACTGGTCATTCAAAGTTTCATTTAGAGGTAACTTTGTAATTTTTTTCTATCGGGTGAAATATCACCAATCGTGTTTTTGTCTAGTGATGCACTAGAAAATATCCTCAACTATAATATGTATGAATTTCAAAACTATAGGCCTTATAGTTATTGAGGTACGGACAGTTAAAAATCCCGAAATCAGGGAATCCTCGCCTTAAAAATAAACTTAAGCTGTGGCTCATCGAGAAGGCGTACTATACGGTCGATGAATTTCTAGACCATATTTTAACTGAAATTATTAATTTTATTACATTTAATTAAATTATTATTATTAATTAATTCTTTACATTACGTATGTATTGTGTGTAACAATAACAACTATAAATATTTTTATTCTTATATCGTTGTGTATTTTTGCTTATGACTGTACTTTGCCAGCTATCCCGATCTTACCCAAATGCAACTTGACAGGCTTGAGCGGCTTCAAAACTTCTGCATACGCTTCATCTTCGGTCTGCGCAAGTATGACCACATTACCGAGTACCGCAATAAGCTTAAATGGTTGCCGATCCGCCTTCGCCGGGACGCACACTTTCTCTCGCTCTTATACTCCATCCTTTTCATCCCTAATACTCCGCGTTACCTTAAGGAACGATTTGAGTACGTCCATCAAACTCATTCCCGTTCACTTCGTTCCACCGAAACCCTCTCACTGAAAACCCGCTCCTGTCACACCCACAGCTCTTCCTTCTCCGTGCGTGCCACAAAGCTGTGGAATGCTCTACCTACTACTATAAGACACGCAAAGTCTCTCCCTGTATTTAAGAATATGGTCTATAAACACTATCTCTCTTCAGTTATAAATTGTTAGTCTTTTATTTTGCATCTCTTTTTTATTTTATTTTTATAAAACTTGGTATTATTATTATAGTATATTAATATTAGTATATTTTATATTATGTATTATAATTATGTATGTATTGTATATTTAAGTAATACGCCACCGTCTTTACAAGCACAACTGTTTCGTGTCCATCCCAAGGTTGTCTGGAAGAGATCGCTCTTAGCGATAAGGCCGCCCATTGTACAACTCTGTATCTCTCTTTTCCTATATTTTTATTTTTGTATTTTCTTGGTGTGCAATAAAGTGTATTTGTATTGTATTGTATTTGCCCATGACAGTAGGTATAATAGGTACTTACAGATTAATTTATTAAAAAATTGGTTGTCTGTAAAGTCGGTTTACTGACGATAGTTGAACGTGACAACGTCTTAAGAAAATACTGATGGAATGGTAGCATTTGATACTCGATCAAAACATGTAAATGTACTAGGTATAGTATAGCAGCTGTCCACGCAGACGCATCGCTCACTCAAGTAGGAGAGAGACGGATGTCGAGCGCTCTCGCTTGCACTTCAAGCCTTACATGGAACACCTCAGAGCGAGGTAACGCCGCATGACGTCATGAGCGAGGTAACGCCGCATGACGTCATGTTTTTTCGTGCGTGCAGCCGGCTCTATCGAATTATAAGACGTTGTCACGTCAAAAACTAGCTTCTGCCCGCGGCTTCGCACGCGTTGTTTCTATGGAAATGTTTTGAGGTTATTTCTATCCTATTCTATTTTTGAGGTTATGTCAAGTCACACTTGAATGCTATCGAACGGAATAAATAGTATCCTATGTCCGTCTCCTGGCTCTAAGCTACCTTCTCACCAATTTTCAGCCATATCGGTAAAGCCGTTCTTGAGTTATAAATAGTGTAACTAACACGACTTTCTTTTATATATATATAGATATTGTTCACAGACACACCTAGTGCGATAGGGTACTTGTTACTACCGTAATAAGTAGTCACAGTCATATTCCATATTACTAGTTGAAAATAGTCAATATTAGTCTTATTTTAAAATAAATAATTAAATTTGTAATCGTTACATAAAACAATATAAATTAAATAAAAATAATAATAGTTAATTAAAAAATTAATTAATTAAATTAATGAAATCATAAATAGGTCACACGACATTAAAAACGTAAAATAAACAATAAAGCCTTTGCCAACTCGTTCAGGGAGCATTCAAACACATCTTCTCTCTTACCTGCAAGAGCGCCCGTCAGTTTGATCATAGGCCTCGTGATCCAGGGTCTGATGATGGAGTAGAGTATGCAGGACATCACAAACGCCGGGATAGGCGGGAACACCTGCCGGTAGCTGTCAAATGGGACCTGCGGAGACGAGATTATCATCATTCATACCAATGATTAAATTTATTTATAAATGGTATTTAGTCTTGAAAGTTATTTATCGTGTATTAATTTTTCCATTTTATTATACACTAGCTAGTAGCCGGAGTTTTGCACGTATTTTTTAGAATAGATTGTGGCCTACGAGTAGGTATACATGTTATTCCAGGACCAGATTTACCTACGTTTGCAACTGTGAGAGAGATTTACCAACGATGTGAAGATCCCAGGAAGATTCTGCGCTTCTGGACGGAGTTAGGCTGGCTATGCTAGCAAATGAGACGCATAATGGACCAAAATACGAGTCTAAATGCGGAAATAAGAGTACTTCCACCTAATCCTAATCCACGTCTTCGCTTACTTGGTTTCTAACTCATTTTTGTATAATCTATACTTCTATACTAATATTATAAAGAGGAAAGGTTTGATTTTTTGTTTGTTTGTTTGTTTGTATGAATTGAATAGGCTCCGAAACTACTGGACCGATTTGAAAAATTCTTTCACCGTTAGGAAGCTTACTTTTCAGGGAGTGACATAGGCTATATTTTATCCCGGAATTCCCACGGGAACGGGAACTACGCGGGTGAAACCGCGAGGCGATCGTCTAGTCTATACTAATATTATAAAGAGGAAAGGTTTGATTTTTTGTTTGTTTGTTTGTTTGTATGAATTGAATAGGCTCCGAAACTACTGGACCGATTTGAAAAATTCTTTCACCGTTAGGAAGCTTACTTTTCAGGGAGTGACATAGGCATATTTTATCCCGGAATTCCCACGGGAACGGGAACTACGCGGGTGAAACCGCGAGGCGATCGTCTAGTATAATATAAATAAATTCTCTAGATCTCTGAAGCTACTTAGTAGATAGACCTACCAAGTATCCCTGTCGACCGCAAGTGTACTTACCTACCAGAGTTTTATTAAATAAATAAATAAATAATGCTTGATAATCCACACAGCATCATCTAGCCCCAAGCTAAGCAGAGGTTGTGTTATGGGTACTATGTGACTGATATAATTATTACAATAGGTACAATACAGTTAGAGATATTATTTTATTATACATAGAAACATACGACCTCTGTGGCGCAGTGGGCGAAGGTCTGCCTGCGACGCAGGAGGTTGCGGGTTCGATTACCGCCTCGGGACAAATGTTTGTACGATCTGCAGACATTTGTCCAGGGCGTTCTGGATGTTTTCTATGTATACTTAATAAAAAATATCTATCTATGTAGATAACTGATATAGGTACTTAATACAATACATGTATTAAGTACCTATATCAGTTATCTAGTACCCATAACACAAGCTCTGCTTAGCTTGGGGCTAGATAATGCTGTGTGAATTGTCCAACATTATTTATTTATTTATTTATAAACACCCAGATAAAATATTTGCAGATCGTACAAGCATTTGTCCCAAGGCGGGAATCGAACCCGCAACCTCCTGCATCGCAGGCACACCTCCACCCGCCGCTCCACATCGATCGTCTGCTGACCTTATGATGCATGCCATGCAAGACGAAGTGTGCCTTCATGAGAGGCACCGAAGACCCAGGGTTCAGGTGGAACAGCCACCGATGTAGGGAGTACTCCAGCGCTGACCACATCAGCGTGCCGCCTGCTAGGTGCGTCAGGTAGCCCCAGGTGGATAGGGGAGGCTCGTTGCAAGAATCTGTGATTTTAAGAAATAGACTCTCTTAGATCTAGTGAGAACACCAAAAAACTAAATGTAGCTACTTAGATAACTTGTAATTTAATTGTTTTAAAAAAAGTAAACACCACCGACTGCAAAGTATGTTTTTTAAGTTCTTAAATTTTTTTAAACTTAAAAAACATACTTTGCAGACGATGATTAAATTTTTATGAGACCTTTTTGGGGTACTTAATTCTCTTAATCTCTATACAATAGCAAAATAATTATCAAAATTTTATTAATGTAATTTAAGTAGATAATCTCATTCTATGTGTGGAAGCTGTGTAGCTAAATTGATTAGCTAATTAATTAATTAATTAGCTTAATTCTTCTAATAATAAGTGTTTAATATTCTAGGTCGAAAGCTTTTTGTTTCGCAAAGACAAGTAAATAAATAAAAATCGGCCCACAACTGACGACGGAGTAGGTAATCGACGAACATACGTAGGTACCTATAAAAAACATACTTATAGCAGAACATAGAACCGTTCTTGTACTAGGTTAAGAGCTTATAAGACCATCCTAAATATCGGATATCCTAATTAGTCAATCCTGAATTCAGGAAAGTTTAATCGCATTTAGGAAGGTAGCATCCTAATTAGGATCCGATTTAGGACAAGAATGGCTTCCGACGTCCTAAATCTATTTTTAGCGTCTGCTTCAGTGTTGCCGGCAGTCAAAATAAAAAAGCTCCGATCCGAACGCTAAAATGGTCCGAAATATGACAAAATGATCCGTTTTAAAAAGTGTAAAAAAAATTACTTGTCGTAATGGGGATATTAAGTTTTCCATATGAATTGTACTTTATGTTGCTTCATCTTGATGAACTTCAGAAAACTTCGCTTATTTTTTACAAAGGTTGAAAGACTGAGATAAAATAAAACGTCAAGTGGGAGTCAGACTCGCACACTAAGGGTTCCGTTTAATTGTAAGACCTTGTTTCTTGACAAATATCATGATTCTATGTCAGCATGATGTAGGTACCCGGTATTATTATATATTTATTATTTTGGTCGAGGGAGAGAATCAAAATTTATGATTTTTTTGTTAATAAACTACAAATTTACGGTTTTCAAATTTTTCTCGTTATTTGTGCTATATGATCTTGCTTCTTACCAAATTTTATGATTCTAGGTAAACGGAAAGTGCCCTTTAAGGTTTTGGTCTATAGCAAGATATTTTTTTTTTTAAGAAAAAACAACAAATTAGGTACTGTTTTCGGATTGTTCCCTTTATTTGTGCTATAGGGCCTTGTTTCTTGCCAAATTTCATAATTCTAGCAGGGTTCTGATTGCGCTAGGTCTACGGGAAGTACGTACCGTATAAGTTTTGGTCCATGGCGTGCATTAAAAGTATATTTTTTTTGTGAATAATCTATGGTTTTTGGATTTTTCCCTTTACTTGTGCTATAAGAACTTGCTGCTCACCAAGTTTCATGATTCTAGGTCTACGGGCAGTACCCAATAGGTTTTGTGTGCATGTGATTCCCTTGGAAATTTCCGCAAAGAGTCATGGTCCGCAATAGATCCGCAGAGGCAGAAAAAAGTCCGAAACGGACCAAAAAGGTCCGCACCGGCAACACTGGTCTGCTTAGAGTCCTGAATCAGTGAACGTGTAATTAGGAGCTCCGGCGACTAAATTTCTTGTCCTAAATCGGACACTGAATTTAGGACGCGATATTTAGGATGGTCTAATAAGCTCTTTAAAAAGATTAATAAATCAGGAAAGTGATTCGGCATCAGCTTCTCCAATCCGCCCACTGCTGGGATTTTGACTACTCTTTGTCCGTGCCATTTTCTTCGGTCCTGCCAGCCTAGCACGGCGTTTTCATCTCTACTCTACACTAGACTAGAGAAGCAAGTTTCTTGTCTTCCTATTCTTTCTATTACCCGAGCATACCGTTTCTCGAAACAAACCCTAGAAAAGAAAACAGTTTCTTCGTAGACAAGCTCTTTCTATAGCAACGGGAGCGAAACCACAGTCCACAGATAAAACATAAAATGTTGTAAAAAGCTCGTTCTTTGCGTTTCATTACTTACAAAATATCAACACGAAACAAGAAATACAGTTTATACGTAAAATGAAACGTTTTAAATTTTGACATTGACTTGACGTTTCCGAAATTTTTTGTCATATCATAGCCTATGTCAATGTCATTAGCATTATCCATGGTCTACCGCGCGAAAATTTAATTTTCTTTCGGTTTTTTCACCACAATGAAGGAAGGTAGAAAATAAATATGTCGAGCTCAAAAAACATTTTGCCGAACAGTGTCTCCAGAAAAAGCCAATTTCTGCCCCCGTTCATAATTCTCGTAGAAAAATAATCTATAAATGATGCGAGAGAAACGCGTTCCTAGGTCTCGAGAGGTGTAGAGAATTTTAGAAGAAATGTTTCTATCCTCAAATGTCAAAAGTAGAGTAAAATGATCGGCATGTTCGCAGTGGTAGACTTATCTCTAGGGTAGACTAGAAAACATTTCTATCCGCTCATTCTTTCGAACGCCGTGTTCCCGATCGAAGAAAACTTTCTACTCTCTACATCTAAATGTAATTTTAAATCTATTCTACCCTAGACAAGAAACGGCGTGCTAGGCCCGCTGGCGCCAGTGGATCCTTTAAGTACCTACGTAAGTTATATCGTGGACCGAAAATAATCCATGATTGACCTAAATGTTTTTCTGTGTTGTCCCTTGGCCCCTTCAATCTCCCTGGAGGCAAATAGGAATTGTACACTAACCTCCACACTCAACATGGTTCAAGTACTCCGTCGCAGCCAGATAAGCAATAATAGGTATCCAGAACATAGGCACCAGGTACCACGCCGTGTACGTCAGTGCTTCGAGAACTGGGCTGGCGAAGAGGCGGCAGTCACGGTACACAGCTGTGTTCACCCATTTCTCGTAGTGGGGGGCAATGGCGCCTAGCTGGGCCAGGATAGGCTTCGACCAGTCCAGTCGGCTCTGGAACCAAGGGGGGGAGATGAAACCTGTCCATCATCATTCCAGGGCAGACTGCCTCTATTCGGAACAGGTGGATGCAGATAGTGATGGGCTCCATCTGAATAAATTTTAATTTTTGTGTTATTGCATATTAATTTTGTCTAATAATACATCTTTATTCACAAAGAAAATTATACTAGTATTTACAATTGAAACAATTGACCTAACTGCTGACTGTTGCAAAGTCTACAGGTAGCTCAACTGATCCATATCAACACCAGTCGGAAGCGTCCCCAAGACGCTGGCTGCATTGCCACGCTGTATGGCAATATTGATTTTGTGTAACATTTAATGGACTGTGACATTCAATTGAATTTTTTTAATCATGTTATGTATATTAAGTATATTTTTATGATCTGAAATAAATGAATATACTAGTACCACTACATTGTTGTCATCTTGACTGGTCGAGAGATCGGTTGCTAGTGAAAATAGAGAGACCATAGTGAAAATATGCTCAAATTACAAATCATTCTGGTATTACGTTTGTATGGGAAATTCATCCTCCGCCGAACCCTTAAGAACTATGTTTTATTCCAGGCCTAGAACTAGCTGTATACAAAATTTCAGCCTGATCCATTTCAGTAGTTTTTGGCGTGAAGACATTACAAATATCGAACATCCAAACCTAAGCATTTATAATTTTGATGGCAGCTTTTTTTAATTTTTTCGCAGAGGCAGCTACTTACTTGATTTATTTTGTGTTTTGTCGTTTTTAGTGCCTTTTTATAAATTGTACAGTAGGTATATTATCGTCATTAACATCAACCTATGTTAGTCTATAACCGAATGCTCGTTGTGCCTGAAGGCCAACACTCGGAAGGCCGAAATGTTGTGACTGAAAACCATACTGTGGACGATATCCACAACTCTGTGGGCGTGTTCCCTTGACCTTGACCTTGAAATTCCCTAAAAATTCCCTTGATCTTGACCTTGAAATATAGGCATCCTAATCTGCGCATTTTAAATGAAAATTTCGAAGTCCCATTTACTACTGCTACTACCTAACATAGGCTTATAGTTAACTTATATATAACCCATCGATCGACCTTGACTTACCAAAGGCCTTGACCCTGAGGATGAGCATTGATTGATACCGTGGATATGATTTTTATTGCTCTATAAAATTCACTTCTTCAAGCACAACACTCAATGCCGCAATGCTCAAGTTCCTACAGCCTTTAACCTCACTACTGACCAAATTTTCAGGAAGATTGTACAAAAATACATTCAGAGCCGTACTGACATAAATAATCAATTTAGCCTTTTTTAAATCACTTTCCTAGCTCTCTAAATAACCATTTAAAAAAATCACTTTCCTTATTGATGTTCACTTTTGTTATTAATAATGATCGTAGACTTTGAATTTGATTGCAAAAATCTAAATAATTCTCACCCGATTTTATATTTAATGATTCTAACTCGATGTTAATACACGCTGCGCTACGGGGGTCTCCAAAATAAGGGCGGACCACGTCACAATATCATCCCTTTCCGATAAAAGGGCAGCTGCATTCTCTGTAAACCTGCTCGTGATAATATTGAACACGTATAAATTTTGTTCTTCTACTGAACTACCATAGCAGTCAGGTACTGACATTTTCGAAAGAATACATTTAATACTTAATCTTTATTCACAAAGAAAATTAAACTAGTATTTACAATTGAAACAATTGAGCTAACTACTGACTGTTGCAAACAGTCTACAGGTAGCTCAACTGATCCATATATATAACTGATAAATTTAATTGTCTTTTATCACTGGTAAAATTTGGAATATTGCACTATTTCCCTTGGAATTGGTTTAATCAATGTTTCACTCGTCATCTCTACAGCGTAATTTAATCCGAAAACACAGAGCTCTACCTTTGCAGATAGTTCACAATCTATTATGGAAAATACACGACACAACAATTACTTAAATGGCACACAACAAAAAAACGCAGTGAGAATTGCACATTTAAAAAAAGCATAAAATTTTGGAACGGGGAAAATAAATTATTTTTTATATTTATTATTGTTCAACGAGTATAATAAAAACTAATTTTTGATCAATGTAAAGTACAACATTTTATTTTGTAAATGTGCACTTTCTGTCTGTTTCTTACATTGTATTTAAATACTTTTTTTTTAAGTTAAAAGCTGGGTTTGATCTCAATACTTATAACAAATTATTTAGTTTTTTAACAAAACAGAAACCATTTAAAATACAGAAGAGAACTAAGGAAGGATTTGGTGACAATTTTTGACTCAAAATTTTTATGGCGAACTTTCTGACTGATTTTTATGTAGGAAAATCTCGGAAAACTCTTGAAAATAAGAGTAATCTGTATCGGCTGCGCCACTCTATATTTGGGATCGTTTTTACGGATATCTTAATGACGAAAACTGAAGGAAATTGAATAAAAATACCAAAGGTACATCTTGCCGATTCAGAGGCAATCCATACGGTCTCCACACAGGTATAATGGTAGATGTATCGGCCACCACAGTAGCGCCGAGCAAGCTTCTAAGAACACCATGTGCTGTCTAGTCAGCGCGCGTAGTAATCAGAGTCTAGACTTAATCTAATAGAGGGGTGAGGGGTTTCCGTAACTAGGTACCTATGATATAACTGAGATACTTTGCAATGTAAAAGATTTAAAAAAAAATGTAATCAGGTTTTGTTATAGGAGTTACATCCGATAGAGTCGTTTGATTCATGCCTATATTCCCTACCAATCTCTTACATAAATAATAGATGGGTCTGTCAATTACAAAAAAGAACCGGCAATGTGCGAGTCTACTCGCAAACGAAGGGTTCCTTGACAACGTACAAAACTTAAAAAAGAAATAAGAGAAACCATAAAAAACTGTTTTTTATGGATTTAAAAAATAGCAAAAATCTAACATGATGCAGTCACCCAGCCAAGTACTGACCGCGGCCAACGTTGCTTCAACTTGGCATGGACGTTGCCCCTTTATTTATTATTTATTTTTATTTGTTGTTGTAGCGGCAATAGTAATACGTACCCAAAATTTCAACAGTCTGTCTACCTTTTACGATTCAAGAGAAACAGCCCAACAAACGTAGAGCAAAGAAACAGCAGGAGAAAGAGAAAATCTGTGAAAATTTTAACTAAGTCTACCTTTAACGGTTCATGAAATACAGCCCGCTGATATTGGCATTGGCATACAAAACAGAAAACAATCGAGACATGACATGTATGTAAAAATTATAACTAAGGTTATGCTAGATTGAATTCCTAAACATGCATGCTCAACTTGATTTAAACATAGAGCAGTATAAGCAACGATGAAGAACTAATGTAATGAAGTTAAGATGTTGAAAACTTAGTAAAATGTTTAATATAATACCTACTACAATGATAGACGGACAGACAGCGGACTTAATAATATAGTCTCGTTTTTTTCGGTAGTCGACGGGACTAAGCTGAACGGGACCACGGGCAACGAGCGGTTTTTTCACCCAAACTAAGTCGGTACCTAGGTACTTACAAATGTATAGCCTACCTGTGATTTATTTGAATAAGTTCAATTATCTTTACTTTATATATTTGTTATATAAGTAATTTAAGATGATGTGTAATTATTAATTAATTATGCTAATATTTTGTTTGACCTGTAATGTAATTATTCCATTATAAAATAAATGAACTGAACTGAACTGAACTGAACCTTCCGGAACAACACAAAAAATCTTGACGTTGGTTATCAATTTTCAGCACCTAGCTAATTTAAAATTTACACAAATTATGTAGAAGCACGGGTAGAAGACAGGGCGTGCGCTCATTAGGGGAGGCCTATGTCCAAAACCTTAACCTCAACAGCCTGTGTTGGTCCACTGCTGGACGCAGGCCTCCCCCTGATAAGCGCCTTGTTGGCTTTTATCTCATGGGGGTAATGCCCATAATCCCCACGCTGGGCATGCGGGTTGGGGATCGCAGTTCGGTGGCAGAATTGTGCAGGGGGCGCTGCTGCCCCCTGCAGAATAATTTGCTGTGTGGTGCCGGCTTAGAATTTGCGCCACCCCGACTATTCCCGCGGGTGTCGTAAGAGGCGACTAAGGGATATCCACCGGGGGCGGGCAGCAGCGCCCCCTGCAGAACAATTCTGCCACCGAACTGCGAATGTCCAGAAGTGGACTAGTAAATAAATAAAATGTCCTCCTAGCCGAATTTCGACAGCGGCGGCCAGTCTCATCGGAGACTAGACAAATGCGCAGGACCAATTATAGTGCACAAGTGTGTGCGCAAGCACAGGTGCACTCTCTATTCCCTCACTCTCATAATCCGATGGGACGACAGACCGACACGACCGGGGAGAAGTCAAGCGAAGGACCAACGACTTAAAGTGCTTTCCCAGGGACGGGGGTGTAACACCGCCAACTTCCTGACTCCGGGCTGCTACTACGAATATTTCTTGCTAGAAAAACCCCAACAACAACTATTAGCCCGACCCAGGATTCGAAGCCAGGACCTCATAATCAGCGGTTGAACAAGCTGACCGGTAGACCAACGAGGCAGACGGCCGGATAAGCGTATGATGATGATGATGATGATGATGACAAAGATAGATACCACGTAAAGTAGAGTAGGTATGCAAGTTCTCATCGTCGACCCTATGACTTGTGTAAATGAATAAGTGATGTGAAGCCAATTTCCATGAAAAATCAATATCTACCACTCGCTGCACTACAGAATATCTGATATACTTCATTAAATAGCTTCTAGCCCGTCTGCGGCCTTGGTAGCGTAGTCCTCGCGTAGTGGTAAGGTATAATTATAATTACCCAGTGTATCTAGACATTTGTCTGTCATGTCACTTCTTTCTTCTACTTAGCTTCTATGACGACCTGTGTGGCGCAGTGGGCGAAGGTCTGCCTGCGACGCAGGAGGTTGCGGGTTCGATTCCCGCCTCGGGACAAATAAAATAAATAAAATAATGCGGGACAATTCACACAGCATTATCTAGCCCCAAGCTAAGCAGAGCTTGTGTTATGGGTACTAGATAACTGATAGACATAATAGAATACACTACATAGATAGATATTTTTTATTATACATAGAAAACATCCAGAACACCCTGAACAAATATCTGCAGATCGTACAAACATTTGTCCTCTGTGGCGCAGCGGGCGAAGGTCTGCCTGCGACGCAGGAGGTTGCGGGTTCGATTCCCGCCTCGGGACAAATGTTTGTACAATCTGCAGATATTTGTTCAGGGTGTTCTAGATGTTTTTCTATGTATTTATTATTATTGTTAAGAGCCTACATGATCCCACTGCAGGGCAAAGGCCTCCCTTTCCACCTTCCATTCCTTTCTATTGTCAGCCAATTGTGGCCTTTTTCTATGTTTATTAAAAAAAATCTATCTAAGTACTACTTAGAGTATTTAATAAGTAAGTACTTCAGTTATCTAGTATCTACCCATAACACAAGCTCTGCTTAGCTTGGGGCTAGATAATGCTGTGTGAATTGTCCAGCATTATTTATTTATTTTATTTTTTATTTATTACCCAGTATTATTGGTACTTCTTTGAGTCAAGACAATCAAAACCTTTCCAATTATAGGTATGCTAGTTTGTATGTAAGCCATTTTTCGGGATTAAAACACATCGTGCTATTCCAGGTTAGTTTAGTTCTACTAATTACGAGTACAAAGAAAATTACAATCAAATAATAGATCCAAATTAAATGTAGTAGCATTTACATTTGAAACAATTGAGCTAACTGCACACTGTTGTAAACAATCTACAAGAGTAGATATTGACGTCTCTGCCTCCACTACGCTTCTTATGGGTTATTAATGGGGTGGCTAACATTGCTAATTTGCGCAATTATATTTGTAGTCATAATAGATAATCAAAGGTTGAGTAAGTATGTACTACAACTAGCAATTTTTCCTTCAGTGCTTTATATTCTTAGGATATACAGTAATTTGTGGGTAGATACTACATAGGCACCTACCAAGAATCTAATCTATTTAATACTAGCTGCCGCCCGCGGCTTCGCACGCGTTGTTTCTATGAAAACGTTAAAAGGTGTTTTCTATCCCATGGGAACTGATTTATGGGATTAAAAGTGCCCTATGTTTGATTATAATTATCTGTATACAAAATTTCAGCCCGATCCGTTCAGTAGTTTTGGCGTGAAGAGGTAACAAACATCCATCCATCCATCCATCCAAACTTTCGCATTTATAATATTAGTGTGATTAAATGTTGCTAAACTAAGAAATGCCAACTTAATATCATTTGTAGATGTTAACACATTCACTGCCCAGCCTCAGTGGTGCGACCTAGTGCCGCCGCATGAGGCGCTGCAGATGTAGTTTTAGGCCATGAGCAGTGTTAACAGGACAATGAATAATGGTGATGGACTTAGATTTCTTAACATTTCCTATTATTTTATTAATAAGCTGAACAATGGAATTACTATAGGCCAATAAAATCTACTTTTACAGTGAATAATAACTGCGTTGGTTTCAATATAAATTTATGGTCCAATAACTCCTTACCTACTCGCTATAAAATCTCAATTTTAAGAACCTAGAACCACCAACAATCATTATTGAATGAAGAACATCATACGAAAAAAAATACAATGATAAAAACAAATTTTTTCAAGCTACTCATCAAATAGTCTTTATTCCCATACACTGTTTAAATAATAAATTAAATTGGGATTAAATTAAACATACCTCCAACTCCTCCAAAAACGCAATTTCCTCATCATCAAACTTTTTCTCTCCATTCGTAATAATTCGTCCATTCCCACTCACTTTACCAGTCAAATTAACATCGTCCACACTGAGGTCCCTCAACATATGGTACGCACTTGGGCTATGTCCAAATTTCACCATAGCATTTTTAATTGACTGTCCTTTATACGCTTTTAAGGTGTTCACCCCTCCTGGGTGATCCCGCATAAACCTCTTCAGGTCGTAAGACCCGGTGTCGAAGGTAACCGGAAACGCGGCCTGCTCCATGGCTTGCAAGCAATGACTGAAAGATATCTGCCTCATAGCCCTGCGATAGGTATGATACCTACGGTAGCACTATCAGTGATTCTGAGTGGACGTAAAAATGACCTGACATTTTAGTTGTGATTAGATAAGTATGCCTTTTCACCGAAAATATTTTAAGGTACGACTCGTACCTACTTAACTACCTAGGTACGGTCTTTACGTAGGTACACAGCGCTATTGGTAGGGTACCTACCCGGATATCTGATTGGTAGAGAAAAGTAACCAAATATAAATAATAAATAATGCTGGACAATTCACACACAGCATTATCTAGCCCCAAAGTAAGCAGAGCTTGTGTTATGGGTACTAGATAACTGTTATACTTAATACAATACACTACATAGATAGATATTTTTTATTATACATAGAAAACATCCAGAACGCCCTGGACAAATGTCTGTAGATCGTACAAACATTTGTCCCGAGGCGGGAATCGAACCCGCAACCTCCTGCGTCGCAGGCAGACCTTCGCCCGCTGCGCCACAGAGGTCGTCTATATAAATATGGAATACCGTTTTGTTTTTGGGTATCATTTAAACGATCAGCAGAATAAAGAGGTTTTGGCCAGCTGAAAAATTGAATTTGCAAGCAGAAAAAACATTTTGAGCCGCAGCTAGTGGTCGGCCAAAATGACTGAATTGATCAGCAGCTAATGTGACATTGGGCAGCCTAAAAATTTATGTCACAGTAAATTAAATATTTGTGCAGCAATATATTAGTGAAGCAGCAGCAAATCGTGATTCGGATTTAATGAAATTTTGGCATGCCTTTAAAATGATATTGCAACAATATAATGAATGAAAAAGATCAGCAAATCCTGGTTCGGATTTTATAATGTTTTGGCAAGCTGTAAAATTAATTTTGGTTTGCTAATCTTAATACACCCACCTACCTTTATTATTATTAATCTTCTGTTGCTACCACAGAAATCTTAATAACAGTGCCTTGTTATTCAGATTTCTGTGGTTGCTACCTATCTACATGTGTATGTCTCTGAGCTCCTCCTAAACGGCTGGACCGATTTTGATGACATTTAATTTGATGGTGTGTTTGAGTGGATCACTGGATGGTCTAGATTTTCAACTTGACTCGGAAGGTGGCGCTGTACCCGGCCGGGTTCTAGGATTTTTTACTGGGAAATATCTGTTTGCAAATACGTAGTTCATAGATAATGTTCCTAACGGCTCTGCTCGCTGAGAAAGGCGGCTCGCTCAAAGCCACCCATGCCCTGCTACCTCTGCAGCCCCCTGGCCGCCGCGCCGCCGCCGCCGCCGCCGCCGCCGCCGCCGCCGCCGCCGCGCCGGCCGGCGCCGGAATCGGTAGGAAGGAGGAGGTTGCGGGTTCGATTCCCGCCTCGGGACAAATGTTTGTACGATTGGTATAGGTATGTAGTGTATTATATTTATACAGTGCACTACATACCTGGATAAATTGTAGGTATAAATAGGGCATAGGCAACCACAGTAGATAAATGTATATTATCCATTGTGCTATAACCATATAAATATTAAACTGGTTATAGAAATGAAATGGAAAGAAATAAAAACCTACCTACCCAGGTAGGTATCTACCTATAAGTACCTTCCTAATGCTGGCATTATCTAGCACCAAGCTAAGTAGAGCTTGCATTATAGGTAGGTAGGTAGGTACGGCTAGATTACTGATAATATCAGTAGGTTCTTACTTAAGTAAGTAAGTACTTATATTATTTATAAGTACTTACTTACTTAAGTAAATACCTAAGTATGAACTTTTGTGAAAACTAATGTCCTATTAGGTAAGTACTTATCCTGAAATCCAAAATGCCTGAATGAGTGAGTCAAAAGGCCGACGACATCCGCAAACTACCTACCTACCCATTGAGTCACAGTACATAAATATTGAGTCGTGAAAATAAGAGTTATTGCGTAGGTACCTAATTGTTTTATGTAGGTACTAGGTATTGATGGTGCAATAAAGTAGTAATCAATCTATCTAATTCATAGATTTAAGTAAAATTCTGATCTAATTGTTATTATTTTCATTTATTGTGCAATCAAATTGAATTGACTTTTGTGAAAAATCAAAGACCTTGTAATCGAAAATGTGTCTAGGTAAGTATTTTTAAAAAGTGTAGTACTATAGGTACCTAATCTGTGACAACAAGGGACCTACCGAGAAGAGAGTGTTAGTGTTAGGTATATTTTTTTCTCCCATATTCGTTGCAAACACTACTTTCGGTATAGGTACCTACAATAGGTAGGCAATCAAAGAAACGAAAAGGATCCTCTGTTAAATCCTCTAGAAATTGCTATTGTCTACTTTGTAGGTAGGGAAGGTTCATGAGGTACAGTCATACCTAGATGTAAGTGTAAGTAAAATTCAAGAGATTGGGTTCAATTAGGTTCATCATCATTCGACCTCAGTCATAGACAGACCGGGGTGCCGCCCGCCCCGCCCCGCCGCGCCGCCGCCGGCGGCGTTCGTGTTCCACTCCACGTGCATATTGTTGTCTCGGTCGCACTTCGGTCTAGCTACGTCTTTCCATCTTTGTTATTCATTAGGTAGGTATACTACTTATTGCAAAAAGATTGGAAATAGCGTGTCTCTGCGATTAGTTAGTTGTAATGTAACGTAACACAGGCCATTTGTTGAGCGCTGGGAGAACGTATAGGTATTGGCACCATAATAATTAATATCTACAGAATTTTACTTAGAAAGGTATATCTTAGATACAGCCCGCTCAGAGACGACCGATGACGGACTGACAGCGGAGGCTTAGAAATAGGATCCCGATTTCACTCTTTGGGCACGAAACCTTAGATAACATTTTTCGATCTCTATTAAAATTTCATCTTGATAATTCCTACGTACCGACACCTACACGTTTACAACAACGCTTTAACAATTGGCCCAGCCAGTCACAATAATATATCTCTAGCGCGGGTGAGGTGCACAGATATTGTGACTAGGTAGGTAGGCCTACTAGGTACTGAACGGATCGAGCTGAAATTTTGGATTAATGTAGTTAAGTATAGACCTGGAACGAATTCATAATCGGCTACTTTTTACCCTCAAAAACACGTGCGAAGCCGCGGACTCAAGCTCGTAGATATACCTACTTTCTTAGCCTACTTTAGCTAAGAAATGATTGAATGATTATGATTAACTAAGAGATAACAATAATAACGAAAACAATAAATAACAATAAACACTAATTTTGTTATGTGCTATTATTGTTTTACTTTAAATATCAAATGAATGACACTCGAGTCGACTGTACTTTCGAACAGAACACGCATGTAAGTACCTACCTATTTGGTGTAGGAAAGAACGACCACACTACTGCGGCGACGAGCACTCACACTAACTTACAGCAAACGTGTGCTCGTCGCCTGCGCACCCTTCCGCCACGGTAATATTATGATATTACCGTGCTTCCGCGTCCCTTTGACCCATTAAAATAAGGTACACTGCGCAGCTACGCGCGTACTTCCGAGAGTTCATTTATGTAGATTTGCACGTAGGTAATAGGTATGTAGATAAGGTACCTACCTTACCTATCTTATACGTTCGTTTGTACGTACCTATGCCACTACCGGTGTCACACACGGACAGACATGACCAATAACAATCAAGGGTTCCTTCAGTTGCTAACAACAACGCGAGGTAAGGTAGGTACCTACCTACCTACCTATCTCCTACGTGCGTTTGTATTTCACTGCCGTGCCGGCGTCACAAATACAAGACAGACATGACCAACAACGAACAAGGGTTCTTTAGCTCCTTGATACCTTCTTACAAAAACAACAACGCTAGGTAAGGTAGAAATAGGTACCTACCTACCTGCCTACCTCCTACGTGCCTCTGTATCGACATCGACTCGAGTATCAAAACCCCGCCTTCTTTAACCGACTAATGCTCTTTTTCAATAAAATCGCGGAAATATACATTTTAGTTGACCATACATTTAATAGGTAAGCAAACCCATTGATTATGGCTTATATTTTTTCTCAGCTTAACGATTTTCTTATTTGGCTGACCAAAACATTAATTTGGCTGCTCAAAAAAATCACTTTTTGGCTGATCAAAAATAATTGTACAATCCTGCAGATCATATAATTAATTCTGCTGATCAAAACATTAATTTTGCCGATCAAACAGCTATTTATTTTCTGACCAAAAATTATTTTGTTACCGACCAAGTGTTGCTGGTGGTTTTTATTTTACAGCCGATCAAATCTTAAAATGCTGCTCAAGTAGTTTTTAAGCTGACTTTTCCAGCTGATCAAATATTTAAAATAAATACCAATAAATTTACTCCCTTTGTTTTTTAGGCATAAATGAAACAAATATAAACAATCAATGACTTTTAATGGCAATTATAAACAACCATACCTAGTATACTTATTTGGTTTTTACATGGTAACAGTCTTGTATTATCATTATCACTATTAATTATGAGTAGGTACTTACCTACTATAATTTCTCAAAAATAAATCAACATAAAGGTAGGTATCTAATAATGGAATATGTAGGTACCCCAAATCTGGAACACCAGAAATACTATCGAAAATCAACCTTAACTTATATGATAGGTACATCTTAGGAACTATGGTCAAATATAAAATTAACTTCAATTATTTGCAAATATCACAAATGGACGCTAATACTCGTACCGGAACCAACCCACACTCATGTCAAAATTGAGTCAAGTACCTACACAGAAAGCTTTCAAAATACACCTTATAGCAACCCTGTAAAGATCAAAGTGATCTGGCAATTTTGACTGAACAAAACATTTTGCCAACAAAGATACTAACCCACACTTAAGAGTAAGACACACATCAACAGTTGTATAAAAAATTAACAAGATCCATGCTTCATGGTAACCCGATAATCTAAAATAACTAGAAATTTTATTTCTTTTAATAAGAACCAAACTTACATGGTCCCTTGTGTAAATATTGTATGACTACTTGCGTGGGTTGGTTGGTTCTTTAAAAAAAACGCTGCCTTTACCTCGTACACAAAATAAGTACCTATTGCTAAAAAAGAGTGAAATGTATATAATAAATAAAAGATAGGTATATGAGAGCTGATTTCAAAAGAGGTATTTATGGTAGTAGATACCTACTTATGAGAAAAAGGACTTGTGGAAGTCCAGAAACTATAAAGAAAAATATGATGGACCCACTTTGGCCAGACAGAAAACCTGTCCCTGAAGTTAAGATAATCGACCTAAGAAGCTGCTACACCTGATTCCCCAAGACTCACACGACTTCTACTTGAGGTTTGTAGAAAATTATGCAATAGCAGACAATCTGGAAGGTTTTTCAGGTTACCCTGATTTTGAAATAGAGGAAGACTAGGTAAATAATGTTTGTAAACCACAAAAAATATATTTTTTGTGGCATTTTTTTGTGTTTGAATTATTCAAATTAAGGTACTTTTTTGATATAAATTAAATTCATGAAAGATATAATAGCATTTTTCTATTTAACTACCTACCTACTAAGTATATAAAAAAAAGTGTTCAATAAATTCATAAGGAACCAACCCACACATGAGTGTGGGTTGATTCGACACAAAATTAGTTTTATAAAAAAAAACCTGTTAATGTTAATGTTTTTCTCCGAAATAATACTTATCGATAAAGGTAAAACTCAGTACCTATGTTGAACAATACTGTAAACAAACTTTATCCAAAATAGCAGTCAATTTTTTTCTTCGCACGATTTAGACAAAAATGCCTTATCTCAAGTCTCAAAACTATAATTGTGTGGGTTGGTTCCGGTTCGAGTGTCCAAATCCAGGTGTCTGGACCAGCGCAATTAATACATTATGTGCCCAGAGCCCGGACATGAGACATTTGATCCAGGTGTCCATATTTGGCATTTCTAACTAAGTAATTTAAACTTATATTCATAGGTACATTTATTTAATGGTACTTATTAAACTAAGCCTAAGTATAAAATTGCTCTAACACTTTGCAACAAACATGTAAATTGCTCTAACACTTTGAAACAAACAATACATAGAAGCAATAAAGACAATACTTTTTGCTTCACGAAAAATCTATAGGTACTAATCGATGATACTAATATTATAAAGAGGAAAGATTTGATTGTTTGTTTGTTTGTATTGAATAGGCTCCGAAACTACTGGACCGATTTGAAAAATTCTTTTACCGTTAGGAAGCTTACTTTTCAGGGATGGGCTATATTTTCGTCAGTATTCCAAATTAGGGATACTATTCCATAATTGGTTACTTTCCTCTAATATTTCAAAGAAATTTACAAGTACCTACTATTCAACTAAGGTCGGTTTAAGCGTTGAACGAAGAGTTTTCTTAAATGGATGTTTTTTTTTTCAATATAGGTACCTACTACCTAAATCATTTCATAAAATCACAAGGAACATTTTTGGTCAAGTCAATTGCTACAATTTTTTTGTACAAGATCCTATATCCTATGACTACATTGACTACGTTCTACAACTAACTATGTTAAAAGCTAATGAATGGCCATGGACAACAAAAACTAAGTTCAAATAATTAAAATACAAATTAAAATGAGTGCGACTGAAAAAAGGCTTTGTCTTAAAAATTCAGGCTAACTAATCGGTGCGGACGTGTCGTTGAGACCATAGAAACCTTTTTGATAGGTTATTGTAAGCGTGTTTCTTTCTCGTAAGGCGGGCGGCGGCGCGCCCGGCGGCGGTGGCAGCGCGGCGGCGGCGGCGTCGTCAGATCGTGTCTTCAGTGGCGGCACATAGGCAAATAGAGTTCGCGGAGCACCAACGACATAGGAACTTGACTTTGAACTTCTCCGCAGAGTTCGAACGGGCTCGTCCTCGCGTCGTTATAGGGCTCCACCTCCGCTCGTTCTCTCTTCGCGTATCATAGGAGTTCTAAGTTGCGTTTTCCGTAGATAGCGGGATCGAAATTAAATTGCATAAGGCCTTCTCTGCCCAGCATCTGCGGCACAACCCGCAGCCGCGCAGGGCAGGCCGCAGCGACACGGGGTTGATTTCTGCATGGGCACAGTGGGCAGCCAAAGTGTTAACACGTTGGCTGCCACCGACGCACTTAGCTCCTGTCTAGTGACAAGACAGTAAAATTTTAAAGAAGAATAGGGAAGACTGCAGGTTAATAGGTTCAGAACAGTATACCTACCTACCAGTAGGCCATGCACATCAGTTGTTGTTTCAGGGAGAATAGGCGAAAATGACATAACACCGTCATCATTACGTAAATCATGAAAAAAAAATTAAGTTGTGAATGAATTACAAATAGGTACTTTTAACGCATTCCATGACGATGTGACGTAATTTTTTTCTACCGTAAACAACAATGCTTGGCCTTCTAGCTCACAGAGCTCTCCATTTAGTGGAGCTCAGTAGTCAATGAGATTTTACCTCAGTTTATACATACCATCATTGAGCTCAGTGCCTTGATTGAATACAATGTTGTCTGGGATCGTGTCACTTTGAGCGATAAGACCGCTTATTATCATTTAAACCATAATTATTAGTCACACTAATATTATAAATGCGAAAGTTTGGATGGATGGATGGATGGATGTTTGTTACCTCTTCACGCCAAAACTACTGAACGGATCGGGCTGAAATTTTGTATACAGATAATAATAATCCTGGAATCAAACATAGGCTACTTTTTATCCCATAAATCAGTTCCCATGGGATAGAAATAACCTTTTAACGTTTCCATAGAAACAACGCGCGCGAAGCCGCGGGCGGCATCTAGTGTGCAATAAAGTATTATCTATCTATCAAAATAAAAAACAAGTGACTGGCTGGTTGGACATGATATATTTAATTTTTTTTACAGCTAAGTTCATCAACCTGGCATGCTACCACTACACAGAAAAACAATTATTGTGAACAACGAATAATGAACTCATAATAATAATAAAAAATATAAATTGTTAGACATCAAGATAGACATCAAGAAATATCAATTTTAGAAGCAATCCTGTAAAATTTTACAGGAGTAAAGTTAAAGCCAAAATTATCACAGCTATTCAGTTCATTATTGAGATACAACATACAAGACTGTGTGTACTTTTTCTGTCTTCTTAGTTCATTTATTTGTGCCAATACATGCTGTGAAGGGTCTTCTAGGACCTTCAACATAGACTGCTGATCAAATGACTTGAACGGACATCCTCCTTCTGAACACGCATTAGTACTAGATTGAATGCGTTGGCAATTTACTGATGCATAGTTTTTTCTACAGCCTTCTAAGCCGTACATGTGCCTAATTCCATACAGGTATTTCTTTTCATCCCTTTCCCAATTGTGGCAGCAAACATGAGTGCCATTGGGAGCCTGCCTGTATTCGTGTCTCCAAAAATCGATGGCTTCTGTTATAGGTAGACCAATGTCCTTCAGAAATAGGCTGTAGTGGAATCTCTGGTCATGAGATAGTCTGTGTTTTTTCCTTAGATTTCTGTGAAGATTCAGCATACAAGGAGGGAACCATTTTGAGACGCTGTCAATTTGTGAACTTGATAATCTGTTCAAAGATTTATCAGCATGTGGAAAGTATTTAGTCTTTATTTTGACTAACAGATCCATTACTCTTGGATCGGATCTGAGTGCTTCAAGGTCAGTCTTTTGAATTCTCTGTTTTAAATTGTTTTTATAAAGCATAGTAAGATATTGCTTCCATTTACCACATGGTATGATACCGGCACCATTATTTAATTCAATTTCTCTTTTTGCTATGAATTCTAAGCAGTGTTTGAAGTTAAGTTTGATGCCATGATTTGTACAAGTTGATTTATGAGTTGACAAACACACATGTTGAGCCAGATCCTTGATAATTAGGTGGCGACTTAGAATAAGAAGTGGTTCCAAGTGAAACGGGGTCTCTTCTTGCTTTCTAATACTCCTTATAAGTTTCTTGGCGAAACTTCGAATGTCGTATGCTGTCAGCGACTGGAGCCTTCTTCTGAATAACTCTACTTCCGCCTTCAGGAAAAACTGGGAGAACGCTAAGTTTTCTCCTAGAATTGCCATTATACAAAGCGTAAAGTGACTTACATTATCGTATACGCTCCCCTCTACAACATATTCGTTGTACACGAGAGTATTCTCCTTCAAAACATCTTTCAGGTAATCCAGTCTCTTGTTGATTATTATTTCGAGTAAATGCACAGGTACAT
Organism: Eupithecia subfuscata; assembly: GCA_963564075.1. Classification (NCBI taxonomy): domain Eukaryota; kingdom Metazoa; phylum Arthropoda; class Insecta; order Lepidoptera; family Geometridae; genus Eupithecia; species Eupithecia subfuscata. Next base: position 14,400,822 of record OY751105.1, read on the forward strand.
CCCCTTTGACTGCTGTTAAATAGAAGAAGGACATGCCCAACTGCTCAGAACATGAAAGTTATTCCTTCCTTTCAACAAATAACTGCAAAATTGAGCGGAAAGCTGCAAAATTAAATTTAGGTATTTGTTTTTGTTTTGATTGTTGCATGCAGCTCAGCAGCTGACTACTGACTGTGATTGTATTCTAACATGACATTGACACTATTGACGGTTATTCTTTTTTGTCAATGTCAGAATGAAAAAAGTGAAAGGCTCTGTGGCGCCGTCTGATGGGCGGCGCCGTCTGGCGCGTCTGCGCGCTGCCGCCGCCGCGCCGCGCCGTCCGCATGTAGGGTCTTTGTTTTGTGCTACCAACACAATCACCATTTGCGTTAGATTAGAATTTAATAGGGATTTTAATTTGTTTTCTGAATATCACCGAACTGGAAGGAGACTTGGAAAACTTACATCGTCTGGTCCTCCCACGCAGGTTCTATCATTATTTGCAACACAACGTCTATTTCGTTCCATCTATTGAGGTCTAAAATATAAATAAAATGCAGATTAAAGTACCCATCATGTCACTTTTTTAAGGATTAAAATGGCACATAAATGACACTAGTTATTGCAAATGTCGCGCATGCACTACTACCATGCGATTATGTGCCTGAAGAGAATAGTGAAATTTTAGAAAAGATCACAGAACAGGAGTAGTTTATAATAATCAATATCATAATTGCAACAACATAATAATCTTAAGACTATTAATCTATGTGTTTACTATACCTCTGCAAAGATTTAGGTAAATGTCGTTCGGACAAAGCTGTGTGATTTCCATTCAAATAAAAAACTAAAATCTTGTTTGATTATGGAACAGAAGTTTGGTCGTCCGTGTGTTCCGTCCGGTTTGTTTTCCTACATTTTTACATTGACCAGTCGACAATGCCATGGCTATTGATTTGCTTGAAACTACTAGATTAATGAATCAAAATCTTTTCATGGTTGGCTTGGTGCTTCACGGCTAGATTTTCGAATGCCAGCTGTTGCCAACTTGCCACAGAGTAGGTATGTAGGTGCTAAATTATTTGGTACCTACCTATTAAACATGGTGTCACGTAACATGTAACTAAGTTAAAAGGGGGTGATTCTGGACAGCAAGGGGGTCAAGTTTTGTTCTACGATTATACGACGAAACAAAAGTTGACTCCCTCGGAGTTCAGAATCACCCCCTTTTGGTTTAGTACACATGTTACGTAGCATCCTATATAAAGTACTGGTTTCTACTCGCGGCTTCGCACGCGCTGTTTCTATGGGAATGTTCAAAAATTTCAAATTGCCTAAAACAGTTTTTAAAAAAAATTGTAGGATTTTTACATAATGCATAGACAATAAAGATCATAGGTACTTTTTAAAACTGTGTAAAATAAGTGAAAACTCATAAGCTTAAATTGTTCCACCACTGTTTCTACACATTTAAGTTTTAATAAGCTGCTGTTTGTTTTCCACATAAATATATAAATAAAAATAATTATCTTTGCTGAAAAGAGAACTAAGAAAAGTAAGCGAAAGAAGAGGGCTTAAATAACATGGGCCCCAGCCCATGTTATTTTAGCTTACCTATGTACAGAAATAAACACTTTTTTTATTTTAATTTATTATTATTATTACTAGAGCTGTTGCAAAAGAACCAACAACGCAACAATCCTTTTTTCTCAGCAGGTTGGGTTGGTATCAAGCTGGTAGCACCGGCGAGTCCAGTCGTGTATAGCTGTGTGTGTGTCTCATGCATGCATGTTATTGTCTTGTCAGCGTTGCCAGAATGTTACTTTTGTAACATTTTACGTTACTTTTGACCCTCTCATGTTACCTCCATGTTACACAACTCAATATGTTAAATTGTGTTACTTTTAGGTCACTTTAAAAACTTGAAAAATATTTTCCAGCAAACAAAAAAATATCGTGAAACGGAACGCATCCAAGAATGTTTTGACGTGACAACGTCTTATAATTCGATAGAGCCGGCTGGACAGCTGCTATACTATAGTACATTTACATGTTTTGATCGAGTATCGTATTTTCTTAAGACGTTGTCACGTTCAACTATCGTCAGTAAACCGACTTTACAGACAACCAATTTTTTTTTGTTGGTCATTTTGGCTCACTTGATTTTGTGGACTGACTGACTGATGCTACGTCCGCGCGAAAATTTGTCACTTCGTCGTGTCTCTTACTCACTCGCGTGTATTTCTCGATCTTCTATCTCGCTTACTTAGGCTAGCGAGCAAGCGAGTGGTGACTAGGTACTATACTATATTTTGTTTATTTGTTTGTTTGTTTGTGAATTGATTGTATGTTTTTCCTTTTTCAGCATCGCCAATCGATTATTCGATAAACAATTAGGTATTACGATTTTTTCGAAGTTGAACAAATAGGACAGGGTGGGACAGACAACTTATTTTAGTTTTTGTGTAACAAAGTAGGTACCCTAGTAAAGCATTAATTACGTAAGTCGTTTTCCACTTAATTTAGGGAATGTAACTTTTCTCGGGAAAATGTTACTTTTTGAGCTGTCGCAAGTTATATTTGACTATCTGCCACTGGCAACACTGCTTGTCATGTCATGTCATTTGTCATTTGTGTATGTGTGTGTGGATGGCGACGGAGCAACAAAAAAATATATACGAAGCTCGAAGAGGAAAAGCTTTGATTTGTGCAAAATCAGTGCTTTTAGTTACGGGAAAATAACGTAAATCAGTGCTAACCCCTTCGTGCTTTAATTAGAAAAGGAGTATGCGGTTAGAATTCACTCGATAAATTCAACAGTGTTGGGATGTGCGTTGTTTGTCATGTACTTATGTTGGAATTTCATAAATAGACTAGGCGTTTTATGTCGGGGCCGCCGCATATAAAAATACATTGGGTCGTCGCAACTCTATAGGGCTGCGCCATGGCTCTCACTATAGTGTCGAAGATTCTGCACTTAGCACTCATTGTAAATGGTAAGTTGAGTTTTTGTCTTCAAAAAAACAAAGTGATTTGGAATAAACAAATTTTAGGGTCTTCTAAATGAAGAAACTGGATAAAATAATGCATTATGAGCTGTGATATAGCTAATACGATTCATAAAATTTACCTAGGCGCACTTACAGAATAAGAATAAGAAACATTTATTGTTCAAACTGTGTACATAGTTGGTCTTAACAACTACTTTTAAATTGTTCAACAGTACACAATATTCATTTTCAGGAATCCAAGCAGGATATGCCTCCCCCCATCTAGAAGACAATCTACCTCCTCGCCCTAAAGAAGGGGGCATCACAACTCGCAAATGTGAATTCTACAACGGGTCTGAACCATTATGTGACCCTTCGAATGAAACTTGTACTGTAAGAACAGAAGAATGTGCGGCCGTTGAATCTGACAAGAGTGTCCACTGCTTTGTCCTTTGGCACTTCGACAACGCCACGAACACAGCTCACACAAAAGTGAAGGGATGCTTTGTCGACACTGTTTCATGTAAGGACAGATTCTCGAGTTGCCGTCTCCATGTTGCCAAACTCCCGTTGCTCCACTGTTGCTGTGAGGGAGACATGTGTAACATGAATGCAACCTTCCCTGGTTTAGAAGCTGGAATAATCCCAACAGAAGCACCAGTGGAAATGATCCCTGCATCAGGGATACCAGATGCAGATGATACTAAAGCAGTAATCGCTTACACCCTGACTCCTCTCTTCCTGTTATTTGGTGTTCTGATTGGCTGCTACTTGCTGTACAGGAAACGTAAAGGCAGTTCTTTTGCAGAGCTGGCTAACGGAGAAGCCTCTTTATCGAGACCACCTTCTGCCAGTGCTGGGATCGACAATGAATCTGGAGTTTTGGTGGGGCAGGTGACCCTGTGTGAAGTGAGAGCTCGGGGCAGATTTGGGGCAGTTTGGAGGGCTAAACTCGGTCAGAGGGATGTTGCTGTCAAAGTGTTTCCGTTACAAGACAAGCAGTCTTGGGTTGCTGAGCAGGAGATCTATCGTCTGGCAAGGATGGACCATCCTGATATCCTGCATTATATTGGCGTTGATAAGAAAGGAGATAATCTACAAGCTGAATATTGGCTAGTCACTGCCTACCATGAGAAGGCAAGTAATTGATTATTCATTCAACTAGTTTGCATGTAACTGTTTCCTTATTGTATTAGCTGTTGTGGGTATATTGAAATGGACATCATAATTTATCAGCCTGGGATTTCATACTGCTGAGAATAGGTCTTTCTTTGCTCCTTGATGGGTACACATCACCATTGGTGATATTGTCATCCCATTTTGCATTGAATAATCTAGATATTAACAGCCAGTCTAATCTTGGTCACCATAATGCTGGACACAATTCATACAGCATCATCTGGCCCCAAGCTAAGCAGAACTTGCGTTAAGGGTACTAGTTAGCTTATATACTTAATACATTATACTACTAACATTAAAAGATATTTCTTATTATACAATCATAGAAAACACCCTGAACAGCTATCAGCAAATCATTCAAACAATTGTCCTGAGTCAGGAATTGAACCCGCAACCTCCTGCATCACAGGTGGACCTTCGACCGCTGGGCCACAGAAGTCGTCAAACTAAATAAAAAACAACCATAGAATAGTTAGTCGAGTTCATTAACCCCTTCATTCATAGTAAGTTTAATAACTCTTTACTTTACCACACAAAGACTGTTAATCATTTATATTTATACATAAGAAATGTAACTCAGAATATTGCAACACCCTTACAGGGTTCATGTGGATTCTACCAAAAATTTGTAACACGTAATACTCATGAATGCAATAAATAAATAGACTATAAACAAAATACAATGCAGAGAACCGCTGAAGTACAAAGGGCGGCCTTATTGCTATGAGCCATCTCATCATACTTGTCTGGCCAAGTGCCCTGCCAAGACCAGTTATGATGACATAGCTTTAATGTTATTGTGTTCTAGGGCTCCCTGTGTGACTACCTAAAGGCCCACACGCTGAGCTGGGCGGAGGCCTGGCGCGTCGCAGCGTGCGTGTCCCGCGGCTTGGCTCACTTGCACGAGGAGGAAGGGGCGAAGCCAGCCGTGGCGCACCGAGACTTCAAGTCAAAGAACGTGCTGCTCAAAGCTGACATGAGCGCGTGTATTGCTGACTTCGGATTGGCGCTTGTTTTTGTCTGTGGGCGGGGCTGCGGCGATGCGCATGGACAGGTAAAAACCTTAAAAGTAAAAATTGTTTATTGGTGCACTAGGCCAACTGTGGTTAGTGCACTAGTGGACAGCACCAAAATAATATTGCGAAAGACTATGCTAATACGCATCGGGTGGTTAGATTAACAGCCCCCCCCACCCGACACGCAAAAAGGGCCCACCTGTGCCCTAGTTGCGGAAACCAGTCCAGAAACAAGTAACTATGCTAATACAGACTGATGAGAAAAATGACCTACGATTATCTGTTCAGAATTTCCTTATTAAATTGTTCCTATATATAGTTTATGATAACTAAGAAAACCTTAGTTAATTTAGTTAGTTTGTGTTTTTGTTTGCTTTCCTGTGAGTTCACGCGGAGAATACTCTAGTTTTCACACTTTCTGGAAGTAAATAGTAAAAGTCATTGTCATTTGACGACCTCTGACCGAACAGATAGTTCGGTGGCGCGGCGGGCTAAGGTCCGCCTGCGACGCAGGAGGTTACGGGTTCGATTCCCGTCTCAAGACAAATTTTTGTACGAACTGCAGGTATTTGTTCTGGGTGTTCTGGATGTTTCTATGTATAATAAAAAATATCTATGTATGTAATTAATACAATACGTATTAAGTATATCAGTTATCTAGTACCCATAACACAAGCTCTGCTTAACTTGGGAACTGTAATAATTTGTGTGTCCTTAGGTCGGCACTCGGCGGTACATGGCACCGGAAGTGCTGGACGGCGCTATAAACTTCACGAAGGACGCCTTCCTGAGGATCGACATGTATGCATGCGCACTCGTGCTCTGGGAAATCGTCTCTAGGTGAGCCACTTATCTTGTCTTATTTTTAAGGTGGACTTATCGAACAGTTATCACTTATCACACATTGTAACAGCCTATTAAGGCGAATAGTAGGGTGGATAGTGGCGCCACTACATATTTAATTTAATCATTAAGTTATACAAAGGAATTATCAAAAAATCGGACTGCTGGTAGACGATACCTATCACAAGCTTTTATTTTAATGTATCTGTAATAGTTTTGTTTTGTGTTATTCAATCAAAAACCTTGTTTGGAGAGCTTGGTGGCCACCAATAGGAACTAAACTCTTGAAACAAGTATCTGCCTAAATAATACAGTACAAAACTATTAAAGATACATTTAAAAAAAGCTTATGATAGATATCGTCTACGCGCTGTCCGATTTTTTGATAATTCCTTTGTATAACGTAATTATAAAATTAAATATGTAGTGGCGCCACTATCCACCCTACTATTCGCCTTAAAGGTATACCTAGTAGCCGCCAAACGTCTTGTCCGGTGACGATCAGTGAGGGCGAGAAGTTTGCGCAGGTACACCTATCCTACTATTATTAAATTATTATAAAGCCGAAAGTTTGTGAAATCTGAATTTTTGTTACCTAGGATCTCCAAAACTATTTAACGTATCACGATACTTAACGAGCAGAAGCTAGTAATTCATATGCCGCCGACAACGCAGCAATCGAAAATAAAAAAAAACAAAATCGAAAACTCATTTCTCACATTATAAAATTAAACGCTGAGGCGAAAGAGACAGGTACAGTTTCGTATAGCTCTGTCTCGGTCTTTCATTAATTTGAATCAAAAATTCGCAGTGAATAATAGACGCGACTCTCCATATGGTAACCGCCCACCAATTTATCCTAAGAATGCGTTCTGCGCATCATTGTCACGTGGTACGCCGGAGGACAAGAAGTTTGGCGGCAACTGTATTCTATTGTAATGCCCGAATAATAAACGATAAAAGGGTTTTAAACGTTTGACGTCAGTATTTTTGAGTATAGCATCAATCGCATCAATCGCAGCTCCCAAACTGATGAACAGATTGCGATTAAGTTGTTTTTACAAGCTTTTATTTAACTTGCAATGTATATAACTATGTTATTACGGGTGGGATGTTGCACCTCAATTTTGAAGCAGATATCTTCAACCGATTGAGCTGAAATTTTGTATACACGTTTAGTTTGGATGACAATGCATTAAAAGTTTGTTATTAAAAAGGTTTTTTTTAATATAAAATCTTATTTTGTTTTAAAACTGACAGTTATTATGCTAGTTCGGAGCTAGGTTTGATGACCCCAGGTCTTCCCGCGGGTGTCGTAAGAGTCGACTAAGGGATATCAACCAGCAGCGCCTCCTGCAGAACAATTCTACCACCGAACTGCGATCCCAACACGCATGCCCAGTGTGGGTATTATGGGCATTACCCTCCATGAGATAAAAGCCAATAAGGTGCTTATCAGGGGGAGGCCTGCGTCCAGCAGTGGACCAATATATAGGCTGTTGAGTTGAGGTGCGTGGTTTGTTCACAAAAAATCCACACTGAGTTTAGCTAGCGTATAGTGCAGTAACATCAAGTTTTCGCAACCTACGCTCTCAACATTTAATTCACCAATTTGCCATAGGAATATTTTCAGGAAGTTTTTGTTCTATCATGATGAGTTGATGACTCATACCAGGGCCCTACGCCGTGCCGTGTCCATGATTCATAAAAACAGATGCCCCTTATCGTCTGCTACTTGGAATCGTAGACGCGAATAACAAAGCAATTTCCTATAAAAGCATTGGGAAGTAGTTTTTATTAGGTGATGTTTTGTTGATTGATTTAGGGTGTTTTGGAGGTTGTTAACACGGCTATGAAAACTCTAGCTTCATTAAACTAAGATTCATATTCGGTTGATTATTTATACACGACCTCTATGGCGTAGCGAGCGAAGATCCGCCTGCGATGCAGGAGGTTGCGGGTTCGATTCCCGCAGGACAATTTTTTGTAAGATCTGAAGATATTTCTTGAGTAAATTCTGGGTGGTTATATGTATAATAAAAATCTGTTAATGTAGTATAATGTACTACGAGGTAAATCTCTGTAGAACCATGTCACAGTAACAAACGCCAAAAATACTGTGTTTGGCGTTTGTTTTCTTATTGTGACAAGGTTCTACAGAGATCCGCCAGTTGTATGGTCTATCTATAGTTTCTGCCCGCGGCTTCGCACGCGTTGTTTCTATGGAAACTTTTAAAGTTTATTTCTATCCCATGGAAACTGATTTATGGGATTAAAATATAGCCTATGTTTGATTCCAGGATTAGACTTACCTGTATGCAAAATTTCAGCTCGATCCGTTCAGTAGTTTTGGCGTGAAGAAGTAACAAACATCCATCCATCCAAACTTTCGCATTGACACGGCAATAAAGTGATATTTTTGATTTCTTTTGCTTCGGTATGTAGACTAAAGTAAAGAAGCGACGAAGAAACTTAGCCTGGGGGCCTATGGTTAGTTAAGTTGTCACTAGGTACATGCACCCGGGAAGGGCACTGCAAAACTGAGTTCGACTTTATTTACACATGTCAAATAGAATTTCAAAATACGCAAATATGCTGCTCTCGACAGAGCCTACATATTTGCTCCCATTGGAGTCGAAACCCTAGATCCGTGGGGTACCGAGGCTCTTTGGGTTTGAAATTTTTTTTCTGAGCGTCTGGTCGAAGCGACGCGTGACCCGAGAGCTGGTGAGTATCTGGCGCAGCGCATCTGCATTGCCATATAGCGTGGCAATGCAGCCAGCGTCTTGGGGACGCGACGACTGGTGTGGATCAGTTGAGCTACCTATAGATTGTTTGCAACAGTCTGCAGTTACGTCAATTGAAAACACTAGTTCTAATTTATTTCCAAAAATACTTACACAATTTAACACACAAAACATTTAAGAGTACGGGCCCTGTCATTTGTTATTTTTCGAGTTGGAGCAAAATCCGATTCAACCCTACCATCTCAAATTACAGGTGCAACGAGGCAGGCATCGAACCCACATCACAGTACCGGCTGCCGTTAGAAGAGGAGGTCGGCTCACACCCCAGTCTCGAGGAAATGCAGGAGGCGGTTGTTCAGCGGAAAATGAGGCCTCATATACCTTCACAGTGGCATAATCATCCTGTAAGTACTATACGTTGTTTTGTACTATACTGGCATGTAGAAGCCAAGATATTTTTCGTAAATAAAAACATTTTTGTATGGAAAATTATCAAAAACTGATACAAACAGCAAGGTAACAATGAAAAACAATAAAACGTCAATAGCAAGTCGGACTCGCGCACTAAGGGTTCCGTAAGACCTCGTGTCTTGCTAAATTATCATGATGGACAGACAGACGGACAACGAAGTGATCCTATAAGGGTTCCTTTTTCAGTTCTGTTTAAAGAATTTTATTTCTCAAAAGAACAAAGTACACCGAAATGAGAATGTATATACAATATTCTTAATCTTGCTATCTTAACTAATGAATATACCTATTATGCTATAATGTAATACAATACATAGGTAGTTAGCTAGTTAGTTTTTTTAGATGTTTTTTTTTTTTTTTTTTTTAGGTACAGAACCCTAAAAACAACGTATGCACGTATTCGTAAATCCAGACGCGTAAAAGGCGCACATTTGAATTTAAAAACTTGATGCAGCCAAACAGACGCAGCTTCGTCTTGCCCCCAAAGTTGGAACCGAGAGACAGTACAAATGTTTTCCTAACAGACCAAATTTTAAACCTCACAATACTTCCAGGGTCTAGCCGTGATCTGCGACACGATGGAAGAATGCTGGGACCACGACGCGGAAGCCCGCCTCTCGGCCTCCTGCGTGCTCGAGCGCGTGGCGGCCCAGCGGCCCGCGTCCACGCCCCTCGTGCCCCTCACCCCGGACACCACGCCCCTGCTGATTCACGAGTTGGCGGAGCAGCAGGTCTGCTGACGAACAAACGTGGAACTGCCGCTTATACAGTTCTAGGTGGTTCGAGAGACTTGGTAAAGTGATTACTGAATTATAAGTGGAGTTCTTGTAGACACAGCAACCTTTTGAACAGAGACAGTCGGGTAGAAAGTTCTTCAGGGATGGGAGTGAAGGAATCAATCACTATTTTATTTCAACAATAACAAGAAAACGACAAATCACAACTAGTATTTACAATTATATCAATTTCCTAAAAATCTAAGCCACCAACAGAAGGCAGAGTGCCCAGAACACTAACAGCTTAGAGGGAGCAAAGAAAGACTATTCCTTCTTTGGACAGGTGCAGTCCCTATGGATTGCACCTGTGTTTGCGCGTACACTTGTGCACTATAATATCCTGCGCGCTTGGCTAGTCTCCGTTGAGACTAGCCGCTGTGGCCAAAATTTGGCTAGGAAGACGTCATTATTTCACTGATGCGCGACATGATTATCAGTGTAATCTTAAGTGGAATTCGTACGTCAGTTGTTGCCTTCACAGGGGTAATTCTACAACATTAATTTCAAAGGTTTAGAGGTGATAGATTAACGAAAGTAGTACTCAACACACTTTATGAGTTGAAAGATTCTTCAATAATAGAATAGTGGTGATTCAGTTGGTATCAAAACCTACACTAACTAGACTAAAAAATTTACCTTGTTTCTGAGCTGGTTTCCGCAAATAGGAAAGGTGGGCACCTTTGCGTGTCGGGTGGCGGTTGCTAGTGTAACCAGCCGATGTCCTCCAGGAAAGCCAGCAGCTCGCTGACGCCAGTGCATGCCTCCCTAGGCGTCCTCGGTGGTACGGCCAGTAGTCGTTGAGAAGCTACTCTATCGCACTCTAGAAGCACATGCCCGGCTGTCTCCTCTGATACCCAACCCGGTCCGTGATACCCTTCCTTCATATACGTGTTTGTTGATCTACTTGAAAGAATCCGGAATGCGGAAAGTAGTATTAGAACCGAGTCACCGACATAGCTCTCAGATTTAGTGAGCTGGACGGGCAGTGGGCAGGTCATATAACTCGCAGAACTGTTAACCGATGAGGAGTAAAGGTTCTCGAGAAGCATGCAGTGTCCTGTTCCCGTCTATCTTTTTAGATCGTAAAAACATTGGACGGCTACATTTTTAAGCTAGTTAGTTTAGGTTTTGTGCCAACAGAATCAACACCAATGTGTTGTTGAATTTAAAAAATCAAAATATCCCAAAAAAAATAACTTCGATGGGACTTGAACGCATCCTTCCCTCAGTACTGAACTGCTAACCCAACTACACCGCGAGGTCAAGTGATATATCCTTCAGACTTTCTGAGTAGAATTTTTCCGAGGCCAATGCTTTGAAATGGGAAAACTCTATGATAAGGAGAGGCCATAACGTTCCTTGATCTGAGGGTCGGTGCCGGGATAATGTTACTTCGTAATCGGCGCCTCTCTCGATTCCACTATTCGACTTTGAGCTCTACAAATGTGTAGTAAACGTACCTAACGCTCTAATAGCCATACTCCTAGTTTGTGTGACGTCTAAGGTCAACTCATAAAAGTATTGTTCGAGGGAGAGTTGCGAAATGATTCGAAATGTCAAAACTGATGTAATTTCGTCTCGTCTCGTCATTTCGTCACATCATCGGCGTCGGCATAAAACGCTGTGCGCGATCCGTCCGCCAGGGGCGGTGAGGAAGGTGAGGAACGGGGGGCGTAGAGTGTCCATTCTATAATATAAAAAAACTTGCATATTATATTTTCAATTCTCGCCCCAGTTACCTCACAACACCACGCAGTACTTTTGGTTAAGTTCTTTACGCATAACAACCGACCTAAATTATAAAACGACAAATTTTGGCGATAACTCTTAACGCTAAAATCTGTGGAGACGCCACTTTAGTTGAGACATAAAAATATTAAATTTTTTAAATTCATGAATGTAGGAATTAAACAACTTTTAGGTGTACATGTCAAATATTTTTTGATTTATTTTAATACTCTTAGGACTTATGTATTTTACTTATATTTTTGTGCCTTTGTAGCTAATTTTAATGCAGTTATATTGAATCTTATTACTTATACAAAGTTATATTGTTTATGAAGGATTAATTAGGTACGAGAATGACGTAGTAGAATAAATGAAATCAATTCTTTGTTAAGAATAATTTGGACTAAGTGTACGTCCACAAAGCAGTTCGTTTTACATGCCCGTTTTATCGTATAGGTACGTTTTTTTATTCGGCGATGGCAGATGTACAGTACCCGGCGATAAATTTTGGACATCGACCTTTGGAAAGAGATAATCGCCTAGTTTCGGCTTCGTAGAGCGTTATCTCTGTCGCACAAAATACTAACAGTCCTATTAGGATCTGTGAAACAATTATGATTTGCTTCATTTGATATTTTTTTTATTCTTTGTATAAAATACACCAATTGTTTCCTGAGTGCTGTCTTTAGGTTGGGGTAACATAAAATAAAAAAAACATGTTTACATCATGGCTTCGCTCGCGTGGAAATTTATGTTTCCCGCTTTCTTAATTTTTTCTTTGCTATAAACCTCACGGAGCCCGAGACCTTTCTAACGAATGCAAAACCGTGGAAATCGGTTCGTGCGTTCTGGAGTTATAGCGTCAGGAAGGAAAAGCCGACTTATTTTTATATAGTAGATTTATTTTGTAAAGTGAGACATTCTAATAAAAACAATAATAATTAGAATTAATATAGTAAATCGCGTGACTTATCTGGTAAAAGTTTTCCTCTTTTTCCTAAAGATGCCATAGTACAACTTTAAATTATTTATGATAACAACTATTTAATAATATTTTGAACTGGACGCGACCGCACTCTATCGCACTTGAACAACGACTGACAAAACGTTACATAGGTAGTGTGCGACAGAGATAACGCTCTACGAAGCGGCAGCCGATTGTCTCTTTCCAAAGGTAGAACTGCAATATTTATCGCCGGGTACAGTAGTTGTATGAGCGAGGCGAGTTCACACACAGTCCTGAATTTCAGGTGTTCCAGATTCAGGACCTGATCTGGAACACTGTCATCGCCGAAAACGGCCTTGTAAAACGAACCGCTCTGTGTAAACGTACCCTAACCTGTATTAGTATAATTTATATTTTTCTAGTTATAATTTTTATACGTTAACGTTGTTTGTTTTATATACGAATTACATATTAACAACAAATTCACTGCTAAAACTGTGTTGCAAACATTAAGGCAAAGTGAAAGATTGATTGGATATTGTGCAGCTTTTTGTTAGAAATATTGCAGTTCAGATATCCCACTTCTGGTCTGACCGGAGGAGTAATTAAAGATTTAAAATAAAACACAAATCAGCTATACTGAATTCTAGAATTCTAGAGGCATTTATGTATGAAAAGTTGACTCAACTGATAACAATAACAAAAAACATCAAGCAATGTAACCAACAAAAACTTCAATAATGCAGTTATAGACGCGCAGCGAAAAATGTGCAAATTCAAGTTATACACGGACGAGACTAATGAAAGCTGTCAAACACAAAACATGTTTTGACCTGCGATTTGCCCCGATGAAAGTGTTATATATTTTCCGCTAACTCCTTTGTTTACAAAAAATATCAATGATTTTAGAACCAAGTATTGACACATCTTACGGTCGCATAGATTTTAACACCAGTTAAAGATTTAGATAGGTAAAGCACAGCACAAATTTAATTATTTTGGCATTTATGCTAGTCCAGATAAAAATATACCTTGCCTTTTACAGGACTCCTTTAATTAAGACTGGAATAACTATACACTAGTCAAACTCGATGTAGACAAACCGCCCATACTTCACTCTGTTGCCGCATCGCATACGCCATTAACATAACTTGTAAATTTGAGTCTTCCTTCAATTATTGTGCTAGTTTTACTTATTTGTGTCGTAGTTTGTTTACAAACATTCTGCATCGAGTTCAGCTAGCGTATAGTTCATTATTTGTATTAAATTGGCTTTATTTTACTTAGTTTTGAAGCGTTTATTTTTGATTCAATGTACCAAGTGCTAAATTATGATGAAATGAAAGCAATGAAATTAGCGTAAGTTTGTTGTTTAGCGGTTTTTGGTAAGATTAGGAAGACACTGTTATTTGGCTGGAGATAAATCATGAAGCACACAAGCTAAATTCAACCCTCCAGTCAAAAGAATTAAGACTAATCTTATGCAACAAGATAGCGCCACAGACCATCGAAAATAGAATCTAGACCATAGATATAAGTAAGATTCTGTAGAATATGGTACGTTCTCCCAGCGCTAACTCAAAAAATGGCCTGTGTTAAAACTAAATGCAAAGCACGCTATTTCCAATCTTGCAATGTACATACCTAATGAACAACAAAGATGGAAAGACGTACTTAGACTGAAGTACGACCGAGACAACAATACGCACACATGACTGAGGTGGGTCGATTCGGGCCGCGATCACGGTGTGGTAAGAGTAGTCCACTGACAAGTGCGTCCACTGATCGGCAATCCGAATGACGTCATTCGCACTAAACGGAAAAGTTGCCTTCAATAATCCTTAAGGTCGATTCACACATATCAGTGAAGTCACAGTTCCGACACGGTACCGGCACAGTGCGAAATATTCTTTCATACATTCTCTATGAACGTATCCCCACTTGTCAGTGTCAGTGACGACACAGTGCTCTCAGTGTCAGTGCCGACACCGGCAATGAACTTTATTGAGATTAAATTTTACTCTTTTCATTTTGATTATTACAAACTCAACCTCCATAAATTTTAATCTTATTCGTTCTAAAACTGACATTGGCAGAATTGTGTCAAACTATGACGCAGAGCCAAAAATAAAAGAAGAAGAAGAGAATGTATGAAAGAATATTTCGCACTGTGACTTCATTGATATGTGTGAATCGACCTTTACTTACCGGCATTGCCGACAGTCCGCTCCGTGCGGTGCGGATCTTGTATGGCAAACCATTGATGATGACCAGGCGAGTGCGGATTGTCCGATGCCGGCCTGTGAACGCGCACCCTAATGTTTTAACTGCTAATTCTTGAGCTGTAATGCCGATAGGTAACTACACTTACTACACCGTGATCGCGGCCCTGATCGGACCTAATTTGAGCGTTCCACTTTCGAGATGCTATCTCCCGAATTTTACTTACATCGATGATCTAGAGCTTTGAAAAAGTGACTAGCTTTTAAAAAACAGCAGTCGCTTTTTCAAAGCCAAAGAATTATATCTGCACTTTCACTAAAGAATATATCATTGAAAATATTGTGATTTTAGAACTTAAAATATCAATGGGAGGTCATTGTAGTCCTATGCCGTGTGCATATCACCACACATAGACTAAGTAAAGTTGCCAAATGTAAATAGAGTTATGTAAGTTAGATTTATGTATTTTTCGTCTGAATGTCAGATAGGTTGTGGGCACATACGTTGCTGTTTTGAACTATGCACTGTTTTAAAAGACCTGTAGATCCTAACGAAGGCCTATGTTAAGTTTAGCCATTGTAACTTGATCTCTATTCAGCATCTAAAAAATCTTCTCAGTTTGTCGGGTTCTAGGACTAACTTCAAAGCGAAGTATCTTTATTAACAAAGAAAATTTAATATATGAATTGATCGTTATTTTCTTTGTCAATAGATTTGTAGTAACAAAGAAAATTACAATCAAATTATAGAAACAAATTGGAACTATTATTTACAATAGAG
The DNA here is from genome assembly GCA_963564075.1 of Eupithecia subfuscata. Lineage (NCBI taxonomy): Eukaryota > Metazoa > Arthropoda > Insecta > Lepidoptera > Geometridae > Eupithecia > Eupithecia subfuscata. Next base: position 14,416,503 of record OY751105.1, read on the forward strand.
CTAACTGCAGACTGTTGCAAACAATCTACAGGTAGCTCAACTGATACAATACCAATCAAAAGGTCCCCAAGACGCTGGCTGCATAGCCCCGCTGTATGGCAATGCTGATGCGCTGCGCCAGATACTCACCAGCTCTCGGGTCACGCGTCGCTTCGACCAGACGCTCAGATAGTTTTTTTAAAACCCGGAGAGTCTCGGTACCCCACGGGTCTCGACTCCAGGTCAAGTTAGATTGGCTAACCTAAACAATATCCTTATGGACGAAGGGCCTAAATCCAGTAACGAATATTTTGTCTGTGTGTTCACAGCTCTTAGTGTGTTTGGTGTCAAGTGAAGGTAGTCTCGAGTTTTTAGAGAATGTAGAATTTTAGACATTGACGAAGCGTGCTGTGGTAGTGTCTGGTGTCTAAACGGCCATGTTTATCATTTATTTTTATCAATTAACAATGTGAATGTCTGTTGAGATTTGATGTATTAAATAAAATTATATTTTATAGATAAATTGTGTTTTAGTTCGCAACTTAAGCGCGACCACGACGCGAACTTGCGGAACTTTTTAATAGAAAAGTTTCGTTTGGTTGACTCTCATGCATCCCGCGTGTTAGCAAATTCGATCTAAAGAGTCTGCACAGGACTTCGGGATGGTGGGACAGGAAAGATGAAGCAAACAGAAAATCAAGTAAAAAATTCTGATTGTTTTATTAAAACCAGTTCTTTTCACTGTACAAGGTGAAAGGTGTTCTCACATTTAACTATAGTATTTATCTTTGAATTTCACTATATGTACACTTGGCTACACAATCTCCTTGTGAGAACGGGGTCAGTATTGGTTCTGTGTATTATTGTCTATCTCACTCCAAAATTCTAATTCACAGGTTATTTGCAGGTCGCGGTGACAGTCTTGATTATGTTTCAGAAATGCAGCAGCTCGAGTGTGTTAGGACTCCTAATATTCTGGGAATAAGGCGTTCTAAACTATGCCAGGTTACGATAACGCCATTATAACAAACGTTTTCTCTACGCAAAAGAATCAGCGGGTATTCTCGTTGGCCAGAGCGGCTACAGTGAGTAGGCGAACGCAAATAATTTGGATGTTGAGGCCAATTGTGTTTGCGTGTAGGATCGCCTAAACGCAACTCGAGTGCGTATGGATATGGCAGTGATCAGCCTAAAAGCCATTCATCAGCTCACATTGTCAGGTTCGGGGCACATGAGTGAGTTAGACAGGCTCGGTAAAGGGCTCTTTAGCCTGGCAGTGGGACAGCGCACTGCCTGAATTAGCATAAAAACAATTTTAAATTCTATCCCCATTGCAATAAAATTCAATTCAGCTCGAGTCCTCCGACAAGTCTAGATTGTAAGGTGGAATAAACTGTATTGCTTTGAGGGTAGAATATAAAATCGTTATGCTAACTCAGGCAGTGTACTCTCGCACTGCCAGTCTAACTAGCTCTTCAGTTCTGCTAGGAGCGTTCGGGCTCCGCTTCTGTCTCTTCTGAGCGGCTGGGGGCGGCGGATGCGCGGAGGCAGTCGCCGTGCGCCTTGTACTCTATAGGCACGGATGCGGGTAGTTGCAGAATGCGCCGTAGTGCGTCTCGGACGCGCGCCGCCGCCGCTTGGTCGGCCGCTGTCCGGTGCCAAACTGCTAAGTGATCGTCCTGGAATGTTAAATGGTAGATAAGCCATGGCCATTTTCAAAATTTAAGTATTTATATGAGAAAAATCTAAAAATATATAATGGAGATAGCTTAGGCAAAAAGCAGTCGGAAAACGGTAGTTTTAGTTAATAAAATATAAAACTTAATTTTAAAATTCAATTCAAGGTTTCAGCTTTTTTAATCTGTTTAACACCATTATATAGTAGTCGAATTAGGGGAGGCCTATGTCCAGCAGTGGACTAATGTAGGCTGATGATGATGATGATGATGATATAGTAGTCGCCATGTTCTTACGACATACGGCTATGTAAACTTAGAAATGTCAACTATCAGCGTACCTTTAATGTATAGCATACAAAATATCACTGCATTTGTTTACACAGCCAACTGACGTCATGAACACAAAGCAATATAGCGTCCACTGCGTCCAGCGTTTTCGTCAAATTACGCGCGCAATTTGAAAATGCAAAATTTAAATGCATTTTTATGGCACTTAACGATTGAATAAAAAATTTGTGAATTTTTTAGTGGTTCATTAGCACTATTCAATCTAATTGAGACACTTTTCAAAAATGGGTGTACCCTATTGTATTTAAACTCATGGGGCTGCTAGACTGGGCTAGATGAGGCAGCTCATGTGGCTGCCCACAAAAAATACACGTGAACATGTAGCGCAGCGGTGCCCCTTGAGGTAGCACAGATGAAGCTCGGCAGTGACTGCATTAGTAAAACCAACCTGGAACCTTAATTACATAGTCTGACCACCTGGCACTTAGTCATCTACCCCTGCAGGAGTAATAAGTTAGTCATCAATCAGTGAGTCATTAATACGAGTAAGTTAGTCATATAATAAATTAGTCAGGTAATACGTTAGTCATATAATAAGTTAGTCGGGTAATAAGAGTCATATAATAAGTTAGTCAGGTAATAAGTTAGTCAGTTAGTCATCTACCCCTGCAGGGGTAATAAAGCCAGCCACTCACCTGGAACCGTACAGATAGCACCACTCCGCACAGCTCGGCGCCCACCATGAATTGTTCGCCGAGCATCGCCATGCAGACGTCTTCCCACGCGCGGCCCGTCTGCGTTTTGCGTAGTCTGACCACCTGGAAAGTAACAAAAATGGGCTTAACAATTTACCATGCCTTTCTTTTAAAATCATCATCAGCTTAACCTAATTTAATCTCTCAGAACGTCATCCCACACACCCTGTGGCCACAACAGCAAAGGAACGAACCTATACTACGTGGCCCGCCCAGGGGGAGAGGGAGATCTTCGAAATACCACGCTCGGTCGCTCGGAGGGGGGCTTAGGTTTGCCGAGCTATATTCATATATAGCGCGCAGCGTTTAGCAGTTTTAAGACTCACATGTGGCAAGACATGTTTTTAAGGTTCCGTACCCAAATGGTGAAAACGTCCGTCCGTCCATCCGTATCCATCCGTCAGAGGGCTCTATCTCATAAACCGTAAGAGGTAGACAGTTGTAATTTTCAGAGAATTTGTATTTCTCTCGCCGCTATCACAGCAAATAATAAAATTAAAATAATTATACAAGTTATAGAGGGCTTCCATACAAAAAACGAGTTTTTTTAGATATAAAGTTTTCGAAAAGTGGAAGGAATTATTTTGCGAAATATCTTGTACGAAAGGTTTATGGTACAAAATTGTTCAGAGTGAACCTCCTCGTGTCCCCTGGTGGGTGAACAGTGGGTTGAAATGTCACCTGGTTGTTATAGCGCACAGGCTGCGGTCCGGACATATTCCATTAAATAAGTTCAACCACCTCATGAGGAAGGTTGACTCCGCTAATTGCTCTTCGTGCGGTGTCACAGAAGACATTCACCATCTCTTGGTGGAATGTGTTCGGACTCAGCCTGTGAGAGATCAACTGCTCGCTGATTTTAACTTGAATCTCGTAGAATTAGGTTTAGTTCAAAGTTTACTTTCCACCCCACTGTGCGAGGCCGCTAAGGCCTTGTACATAATGGTTTATGATATTATTAAATAAAGTAGAGGTAAGTTTGTGATTGTATAACGGGACTGGCATATTCGCTAAGCGAATAAAGTCCTTAAAAAAAACAGAATAAAAAAAAAAAAAAAAAAAAAAAGTTCCTATTACAATATGTTTTTACATAATTTTATTCTTCTTGATAGTATCTATTTTTTCACTTGTAACTATAGGTATGCACGCATTCTTGGCGTAACACGGCAAGCGCTGTATTAATAAATAAATAAATAATGCTGGACAATTCACACAGCATTATCTAGCCCCAAGCTAAGCAGAGCTTGTGTTATGAGTACTAGATAACCGATATACTTAATACAATACACTACATAGATATATATTTTTTATTATACATAGAAAACATCCAGAACGCCCTGGAAAAATGTCTGCAGATCGTACAATTAATAGCTAAGCAGAGGATGTGTTATGGTTATGGGTACTAGATGACACCCCAAAAATCTGCATTTCGTTGTTCCGAGGCGGGAATCGATCCCGCAACCTCCTGCTTCGCAGGCGAGCATTTCCCCGCCGCGCCACAGAGGTCATTGGACGATGGCATTACTCATAGCTTTTAAATTGCACTATCATCCCTTTTCAAGTTTCAAATTACAACAGGGTTATTGGTAATTCACTGACACTGCATTAACTACCATGCTCTAAATTTTGTTTGTGTTCCTATTTTTATGTGTCAAATGTTTGTACTATGGACTTTGTTGTATGAAATATAAATATATTCATTCATTCAATAACTGTATGTTCTTCCCATTATATTCTTCATAAACATTAAAACATTTGGTTTCAACATCAGGTTGGTAATTAATATTAGAATGTATAAATGTGCAAAAAGTGGGCCATAGCTGTGGAGAGGATTAAAACTGGCCAACTGGTTAAACTTGATTTTCTTGTTTCTACAAATAAACAGGGCAGACTAAAAAGTCATCATCATCAGGGGTCTTCAACATTTCGTTTAGTGAAATGCGGATAAGAATCGAACTTAAGTTCTTTCTTCTGGCTTCAACGTCGAGTGAGACTTCACTCGAGTCATGTGTCTTCGCTTTGAAAGACCTGGTCTCTCATAAGCTGTTCGTTAGCCGACTGGCTGCGATGGTCTTCTTGAGTGAGAGCGTCATTGGGGAGTTCCAGCAGCTCCCGGGGAAGTGGTCGCCAGGAGGGTTTTGCATCTGGCGGTCTTGAGTGCAGGGGAGCGAGTCCGTTAAGGTGAGCGTGGCGGGAGTTGTCCGCACGATCATACATTTTGCGCGCCAGGTTTACCACAAACTAAAAAGTATACTACAGTCTACTGACAATAGTTTTGTATTACATTAGGTACCTACTACTGTACATTAGGCTAAACGAGTCGCACATATTTCCATACAAACATGGAAGGGTAACCACACTGTTTGATGTTAACCATATCAAAACTGAGGATAATATCAATTTATCTCGTCATTATCTATGTTTGTATACACCCAAATCCGTAAAAAAGTAGATATACATTTGAAAATACAAGCTGTAGAAAAATATATTAAGTGTAATATTTTTTAGAACCATTGGACGCAAGTAAATATTAGATTTTAAAGAAACAACTATAACTAAATAAATAATGCTGGTCAATCCACACATCATCATCCAAGCTAAGCAGAGCTTACGTTATGGGTACTAGATGACTGATATACTTAACACAATACATTACATAAATAGATATTTTTTATTATACATAGAAAATACCCAGATTGCAGATCGTACAAATATTTGCCCCAAGCCGGGAATCAAACCTCCTGCGTCGCAGGCGGACCTTCGCTCGCCGCGCCACATCGGTTGTTGGTGATGGTCGACTATGATTTACTTATTCAGATTTTTATAAATCTAAGACTGATTTGTATAGGGGCACGTTTAAAGACCCACATTTAAAAAAGGCAGAGTTGCAGACATAAAGTCAGCTGCAATTGCGAAGAAATTTTACCAAAGTCCAAATAACTTTTGGACCACTGTATATTGTAGAACATACATGGGTTAAAACGATAAGTACCAAGGTTCCCTACCCCCCCAGCCACCGATGATCCACCCCTCTAGTTACACCCTGTAAAATTTACAGGGTGTAACTTTAAATATAAAACCAAAAGGAAGAAATTGGTGTTTCTAGGTTAAAAAAAGTATTTTTTGGACTTAATACTCTTTGCTTCTATACCCCTCAAATACTGGGGAATCAGTGATCTGCACTGACCCTAGTGCATACCCCTATATAATATCTTAGTCCATATCTGTACTGACCCATTTGCCTCCTTGAACGTTGGCGGGGTCCTCCCACATGGGTTTGATGCCCAGCTTGAAGAGATGCAGGTCGGAGAGAGGTGGCAGGTCTGCGGGCCGCGCCATGTGCGTGTAGAGTCCCCACCACTGCTCCACGCTGCCGACGCGGCCCACCATGCGTAATGCCTGAAACGGTTGTGAATATTTTTTATCAAGAACTCAGTCTCATCATAGCAAGCATCTTTAGTGGATTTGTAATTATAATATTGGTATTTGTAATATTCCTTAGATAATGTATGTATGTAAGACTCATCGAGCACATAATGGTAAGAAAGTAAGTGATGTAGTTATTTTTACCCACAAGGGATGTGTTTTTCCGAGTGTTTCTATCTCTAAGCATGAAAATGAACTGATTGATCCTGATAAATGCAGTATCACAATCGTCTCCTATACACAAATGGTTTTTTTTTCCACATAGGATTATTTTGTAGGCCATTGCCCTCTCATTTAGCAATAAAAAGTGAGGATCAAGTCAGGTTTTTATAGTTTTCAGTAATTTCAAAGGTCTAAGGTTTTATATGCTATTTTCCCACATCTTAGTAGTGGTGAAAATGGTGTGATATCCTACTTCTATTATAAAGCCGAAAGTTAAATCTGAATTTTTGTTACCTCAATCATAGATCTCCAAAACTACAAACAGATCAAGATGAAATTTGGCATACGCTTAGAGCTAAGCCTAACTTAGATAATAGGCTAGTTTTATACTGAAAATACGCGTGCCAAGCCAGGGGCAGAAGCTGGTACAGAAATATATATATGAGAGACTGACTAGTTCTACATGAGGAACTTGTACCATTCATAATCATCAGCCTGTATACATCCACAGCTGAACATAGACATCTCCCAAACAATGCAACAAATAGCGATCCTTTGCTGCCTCCATCATCATAATCATCTTGTATCATTCATTACATTTCTACAATACAATGGCAAATCATGAATGTATGAAGCTTTATTTAGCAACTCAATTTATTAAAAAATATATGAATTTTAATTTATTTTACTGTAAACATGGAGTGCAAGTAACAGTGGTCAATAATTTAATGAATAAAGACATTTTCCCACATCATCATCTGGTCCCAAAGTGAGCAGAGCTTGTGACATTGGAATCAGTTACCAGAACACTCGGTAACTGACTTCAGCCCTATTCAACAATATACTTGACAATGGTACAAGGCAGCCCTAAGATTATATAAATACAGACTTTCAGATACATTATACACAGAGATATTAAAACTCAACTCTATGTGACAAGACACAAGGCTCTGGCTGCTCATTAATCAAAATTTCTCTACCTACAACCCAGTCCAAATATTAAAACTACAACAATTTGTGAATGGTTCAAACAAATAAACCCCATTCTATTAAATATATATTTATTGGAGAAGTTTCACAATTGAACTTGTCAAATTACCATTTAATTCGTCATGGGTAAAACTTTACTTGGTACTTGTTTGTGTCAAAATAGTCTGACATAGAATCATACTCATAATTATATTTTGAAGATACATTTTGTAAATAAATAGGAATAAAATAACTTTCATTATGTACTGAAAAGATCAATGAATACAGCAACGGCTTTAGAAGTTGTTTGGATATGGCAAAACTTTTAGTAAATGTTAGTACATGAATGAGTTATCTAAACCATTTAGTTAACAATACTTCATAATAGCTGCTTTTGAGATAAGCAGTGTAGGAATATAATTGTTAAACTTGGTTAAAAACTTATTTGTTATCAGTACGATCTGGTATTTACCTTTTGTTTGTTTACATAAATAATTTTGACACTTATGTGAAACGCACCTGACCGTAACCTGTAGTGGTGGTGGATAGTTCCCTGGCGGGGGGCCGCCTAGAGAACCACATCCAGTAGTCATACTCCAGCTTATGCTCGTGTGGTGCAACCACAGGAGGAATCGCTTCCTCATTATTCCTATCATCTTCGTCATTATTGTGGTTATGATTCAACGCCCCAGCCTCCCCAGATCGTCGCTCAGGCACGTTTAAATTGTAAAACTTGCACATTTTTCTTTCAGTCATGCTAGTTCAACTTTACTACCATGTTTCACCAACGGCCTAACCTAAGACACGTTGCTTTTTCGAGGTATCAGTCTCTTGGAAAATATAATATACACACGGCGGTATTAATTATTTATAAATTATGTGTCTTCTGCGAGTTTTATTTGGTAAATAGGGAATAATTTATTACGGAGCTAGCCTATTCCCTCTTTTTCTGTGGATAACCTTCTTCTTTCCGTCATCAAAATTCAAATCTGTCAAATGACAGCCAGCCAGCATGCACGCGAAGTAAATAAACCGACAAAATTTTATCGTCTACAATTGTACCTTCTGAGTAGGACAGCATCCAAAGGGCATCAACGTGTGAAAAAGAGATAGCTCCTTTTATTTCTATGTTTTTTATTTGGTAGTATAATTACAAATGTCACTGTCACTAGTGCTGCACCCAACAACGTAAAAAAACAGTGAAATGGAAAAATAGCAGTGAAAAATAACATTTCCGTTGGTAACAATCACAACCTGGTTAAGAGCCATCAGCCATCACCACGGAAATGGAAGTTAGGTGGAAGGACAATGCAACAAAATTACTAAGGGCACCGGTGTCGCCAAACTCACATAAATAAACCAGTAATCATATAATGCATTACAAAGAAACAATTCGTTTGATTGGTAGTTTAAGTTTAGTCAAAACTAGCCAACGTCACTGATTTGGAAATAAACCTTGACTTCTATAGATAAGATTTATTTTACTTTAGCATCAGAACGTATTTACGGTTTACAGTAACCAAACATTCGATTGACAAGAAGATTCCGCTACTTGACCATAGATGGCGGTATTTTCAGTGGTCGCAATTATAAACTTAATTTCCTCAGACTTAAGATTGACATTCGCGTGATAGTTCGACCATCGACTGCTACTCGATTAGAGCTGCACCAGGTAGCACATCGAAGTACATTATCGATATCGATAGATACCCGATTTTTTGTTCAATTCGCAAAAAATCTAACTTGTTGGTAGGTAGTTTATTTACTTACTTGGCACACAAAGAGATGTATATTTTAAACCATTTATAAATAGACACAGACATGCAGGTAAAAATAAATGTAATGTTGTTTATGCCCATGAAATAAAACGTATTTATTAGGAAACTGGTGTTTGGAAAGTTTTATGTTTAATTTTAGTAAATGGTGTATGTGAACATTTATATATTTAAACTTAACGATTTTCAGTGATACAAGCGCTGTATGTTTCGTAATTGTATATCTGTCGTGGCCATATCCTAGAGTTGATCACTTCATGATCTAACCGACCATTTCAAGAAATGGTAGAATTTCATGAAATGGAAAATACGCGCTGGCCATATCATGATGTAGTCAGGCCAGATCAATGAATAATCAGCGTTTAACGATATGAAAAGCTAAATGCACGGCTACTTCATGATAAGATCAAACAATATCATAAAATAGTTACATTATCCACCATTAGAGGCGCTGATATTGTTTTGTTTTGTTTTTGACATCTGTGATTTTTGAGTGTTTGTTTGTTTCTGTTCTGTGATGCATCATGTCGGCGGACAATTATTTAGTTAAAAAAGCGAATAATAATGTACAAATAGAAGACAAAAATGAAGTAAAGAGCTGTTACGATAAAAATTTACAGGAATTTTATAAAAGTCACTCGAAAAACGAGCATAACATCTAAACTGAAAGCCAACTGCATGAAGCAATTGTTAAATATAAAGTTCCTTCCTAATTCGAATGTTTCATTAAACTTTTTCATCATCATCAGCCTATATTAGTCCACTGCTGGACATAGGCCTCCCGTAATGAGCGCTATAGCCTTAAACCTTTTGATGTCATGGAAACCCTACATAAATGATATGGCCGAACGTTGATGGAAATATCATTAAACGTTGATGCTTAAACGATATAGTCAGTTTTAGCTGGCCATGTCATGAAATTCTACCATTACATGAAATGGTTGGTCACATCATGAAGTGATCAATTCTAGGATATGGCCACGACATAATATCTTTATCCTTTATTTGATATTTTGAAATCGACTTCCAAAAAGTGTTCTGAGCATATCGTGCTTGATTTGGTTGGCATCCAATTACCCTCTACCCGCTGCATCTATCCATTTCTCTTTGACGTTTGTATCTTTGGGAAACCTACAAATATTTAAGATAAAGGTTAGAGGACCTAATGATGTCAATTTAGTGACTTGTAATGTAAATACTAAATAAATAAATAATTTACATAATAATACTAATCACTTATTTAACATTAACATTAAAATTTGAAATTATAATTGAATTTCTTGTATCGATATCAATCGATAAAATCAACATCCGACTTGACTACATCACTAATTGAGTAGCGAAGAATAGAATCAATCCAAAATCAACTTTATCTTAATTGCATAAGGTTGATTTTGACTAACCCTTCTATTAAATTTTTGACAAATTGAAATAAAATAAGATTTTATTACAAAACAATAAAAACCGTTCTCCCCGATGGTACGAGACACCTCCATTTTGAAGATTTTTTCTCCTACTATCATTTTTACACTCTAAAATCGAACAATACGGCATGATTACTGAAAAAATGAATTGGTTGCGAGACTAGCTACTCCACGCGATGTTAGAACCCGACTGGGGTCGAGTAAGCATAACAACGTGTACTTGTGGCACGCGTGCCACGCCCACTTACCATTTCCCCTTACTTTAATTCCGTGGCCATCACACACAAAAGCCGGAGGCGGAGCGGAGGCGGACGGTAGCCGAACCAGGCGGGGCGTGGCGTTCGTGGTGCGGATGTCTTCACATTGCAGGCGTACGCGAGAGCCGTGGCGCATGGCGTCGCGGAGGCGCGTTTGAAGCCTTGTGTGTGTAGGTCACAGCGGCGGCGTCGCATTATTGTAAAGATGTCCTTTTATAGATCATTTTTATAAGCTTTTATACTTACGGCAATCGTATACAGGGTGGAATTTTGTAATGCCACCTGGAGGGAAAGTACTCTTAATACTGTAGATAGAAAATTGTACTACAAGAAAACATTCCTTTATTTTTGAAAAGAAAAAAAACTGCATTCAAAGATTTTCGAAAATTCGCTTGCCACACCCGGGAATCGAACCGACTAAATTCTGTAAAAATTACACCCTGTACTTTTATTGCATAGATCGTTAGGGTCAATAATAAGGATGAAATCTCTCTAACAAACTTAATAAATTAAATGAAAGGAAAACCATGAAATCTTATATTATAAATTGAATGGGTCAAGTTAAGCACTTTAACTTAAAGATCCATCTGTTTACTTGTGTCAGTAATTAATAATTATCATTGACGTCATTTATCCATTAAAATGACGAATTAATATTTAGATAAGACGATTGAAATTGAAATTGAAATACCTACCTGGATTGGTACCAACGGCACAATCAGATGGCCTTCGAGATCACCAGATCTCACCCCTTTAGTTTTTTTTTTGTGGGGATATGTAAAAAATCTAATTTACATGAAATCTTATGCGAATGTAAACGAGTTGAGAGTTGAAGTTCAGAATACGATTTATAATATTCACCACAACACGTTATTAAAAGTTACTAGAAATGAATTCGTTAGAAGAATAAATTTGTGTATCCAAGAAAATGGAGCCCATTTTGAGCAACTAATTCGTTAGTTGACTTTTTATTGTAAATAGTTAAAATAATTTAAGATTTCATGGTTTTCCTTTCATTTAATTTATTGTTTCTTAGAGAGATTTCATCCTTATAATTGACCCTAAAGATCTATGCAATAAAAATACAGGGTGTAATTTTTACTGATTTTAGTCGGTTCGATTCCCGGGTGTGGTAAGCGAATTTTCGAAAATCTTTGAATGCAGTTTTCTTTCTTATCAAAATTAAAGGAATGTTTTCTTTGAGTAAAATTTTCTATCTACAGTATTAAGAGTACTTTCCCTCCAGGTAGCATTACAAAATTCCACCCTGTATACATCTTTACAATAATGCGACGCCACCGTGACCTACACACACAAGGCTTCAAACGCCTCCGCGACGCCACGGCTCTCGCGTACGCCTGCAATGTGAAGACATCCGCACCGCGAACCCCACGCCGCGCGCCCGCCTGCCCCGCCTGGTTCGGCTACCGTCCGCCTCCTCTCCGCCTCCGGCTTCTGTATGTGATGCTCTTACTTAGTAAACCAAGTGATGGCTTTAAGGCGCTACCCCGACCCAAATCAGCGCCACCACCTATTTTATTTAATTATTCTGTTAAACGAAGGAAATTAAAAAAATCGATTGGCCAGTTTGTGCTTCCTATTATAAGCTTTTTTTTAATGCATCTATGAATGTTTTAGTTTGTATAGTGTAGGAAGAGATGCGAAGTTGCTCTTTTTTCCCACCATGGTGGCCAAAAAGAGCAACTTTTTACAAAATTTTTTGTAATGATTCTGTGATTTTTGTACTTAATCTAATTCAACTGTCCAAATCTAATCTAACTGTCCCATATAAATAAGAAAAAAAATATCTTAAGTAGGTTCTTGTAGAAATTGGTATGCTAATTTTAAAATGATTCTGTGATTTTTATAATGATTCTGCGATATTTTAAATGCTTCTGTGTAAATGCGTGTGTATTTTTTAATAAAAAAAAATCCTGTGACTAACTAGGTATAAGTACCTATACGCAAGTACAATGAAAGTTAAGTACTTTTTAGATAGCAACATTACTATTTTTTTAGCAAATATACGATGTTACGTTCGTAAGTAACCATTTTTTTTAAAGTGTTATTAATTTATGTAAATGTTATTGTATAGGTAATATAACTAAGACATTTATAATTAAACTGTGATTTTATGATTAAGTAGTAATAAAACGAAATGTTGAAGACTGATTAAAACTGTAAAATTTATAAACGTTATTTATTGTAATAAATATTGATTATTTTAAAACAAAAACACTTGTTTCTCTATCTGTACTACTCACCTTAATACCTTCATAATTATATTTACCTACCAAAAACAACCTCGGTCTGCCTTCCACTTGTAACGCCAAACAGGGTTCACATTGTGATACTTACTTGTATAATTATAATGACCTAGCAATAGCCTTTATTCACAAAATAGAAAATTATACTAGTATTTACAATTGAAACAATTGAGCTATCTTCAGACTATTGCAGGTAGCTCAACTGATCAATATCAATACCAGTCGGAAGCGTCCCCAAGACGCTGCATTGCCACGCTGTATGGCAATGCTGATGCGCTGTGCCTGATACTCACCAGCTCTCGGGTCACGCTTCGCTTCGACCAGACGCTCAGATAATTTAATTTTTTAAATTTATTAACTGGAAAATCGCAAATACGATCTACCAACTAAGACATGAAATAAGGAACCTAAAATCGGGGTAAGAAAATTGCATGGCAACACTTTTCCCCCACCACCTCGTATACTTTGTCTTGCTCTGCGGCATGTTCGCTGGAGATCTACCTATATTTAATCTGAGACACCACCGCTGCACCGGTCAATTCATGAAAGAAGTAAAGTTGTATAAATAATTGTGTCAATGTCAGACCATGATGCGGAGCCAGAAATAAAAGAAGATGAAGTTGAATAAAATCAAAACAAACAATTTTGTTTGAACGAGGTTTGAACAGAATTTCACTTTGTAAAACGGGCGAAAAATCAGCAACAAACACTGCTATATTTAGAAGCTCTTTTTATCTTGCTCAAGCAAGGATAACAAAACAATACAGATACGAAAACCATGTCTAAAATTGAAACTCCGGGTAGAAATGTAGAAGGCGGCATGAACATCGACTTCATGCGTTCGCTGGTAAAGCAGTACTCTGAATTGGTAAGTGCACAAGTAATTTCATGCTTAATAGTACTTCATTTATTACCTGTACCTGTTAGTGTGTTCTGGAGGTTTTATGGATTCTATGTAAAACAAAAATATCCATCTATCTGCCTGCGGTTTCGCACGGTTTGCACGCACGGTTTTCGGTTTATAGACCTCATAATTAAGTTAGACTTTGTTCTAAATGTTAAATCAGTTATCTAGTACTCAACTCTGCTTAGCCTGGGGTTAGATAATGCTGTGTGAATTGTCCAGCATATTTCTTTAATAATTAATTCATAATGCATGTACTTTCCCAGGGCCAGTGGACAAGTGCATTATTCTGGGCTGATGCCGCCGCCGCTGCTGCCAGCAACAGCTCTGATGCTCCACATGGGAATGATATCTGGCTGCTCGCCAGTGCTATGCTGGCCAGAGGAGAGCTGCATCGGGCCACTCATGCTGTTACTTCTAGATTACTTCACAAGTAATGTCACTAATGGGTGGTGGTTGTTTTGGACTGCTATTTGTGACCTCGAATGGGAGAGGCCTAGATCTACCTGTAGACATTTCTGGGCTGATATGATTAAATCAATTTATTTAGCACATAGTAAATTACAATAACAGTATAAAACAATTACAATTACTACTTACTCCTATATCTATCTTCTTATAAATCTAAGCTGTCACCAGAAAGCAGTGCCCAGAATGCTGGCCGCTTTGCCACATTGAATGGAAATGCTAATTCGTTGACCGAAATAGAAGCCAGCATGCCCATCACTTGTGGACTCTTTATGCTGATATGATGAAAAATCAAAATGTTTCAAGTGATTTTTAAAGTCAAAATTTGTTTGTTAAGAATATTTTTGACTTTGTTTCTTATATTATCAAACCGAATAAGTAAATTGATATTGAACATTGTTCTCAGTTATGCCATAACCAACTTAGCAGGTAGATTGATGTTTCCAGTACAATACACAGAAAGAAGCTACTGCCCATACTCTAATGGATTTCCTCTACAATATTTACGAAGTAGTTTCTCATGATGTGACCATGACCACCACATCACTCCAACTTTCTTCCACTCTTCACAATATTTGAATTTGTCCAATAGTTTTAAATGATTTATCTTAATAGAGCATGTCACAGCCGTTTTGCGAATAGGATTTCTCGCTTATAGGAGTGGAACAGAGCATACCTTTTTGGAAAAATGTAAGCGTAAAAATTGATAAGTCAAATGATAGTCATTTGACTTATTAATTATTACGCTTACGTTTTTCCATTTTTCAAAAAAAGCTAGTAAAAAATCACAAAAGTGCAGTTTCACACATAATTTGGTTGAAATTTCAGAAATCCTGCAATCTATTGAAATGTCTTATGTTTTAATTTATAGATTATTTTTCACAATCATGCTTTCACACTGGAACCAGAGAAATAATATTGAATATTATGTAATATGCTTAACCTTAAATTCACTCTGTTGCCGCGTCTTTTTATACGCAATTTACATTAATTGTCATGATTATGCCTTCGATAAAAATGCTAACAAGCGAGTTTTAGTTATTTGTGCCGTGGTTTGTTTACAATCATTCTACGTCGAGTTTATCTAGTGTAGAGGCCTCGTTTTAACAAACCTCCTAAGAAATGTTATGAACCTCCAAAGTAATGTTAATTAAACCTCCTAAGTAATTTTAATTAAAGTAAATATTCCTAAGTAATGTTATAATGTGTAGTGTAGTGCTCCTAAGTAATGTTAATTAAACCTCCTCAGTAATGTTATGCTTGTTGCAGGCAACACCTGCTCTGCCTAGGAGTAGCGATGCGGGCATACATCACCGCCAGAGAGCCGGCCTCCGCGCTGGCGCTGATGGATGAAGCGGATCCCATGCTGTTCGAGCCTAGAGTGGGAGACCAGACACATAACGTAACTAAATAACTTGATTGTTTAAAAAAAAACTAATAATTTACAATGTTTTTTTTTATTATTCCGGGACAATATTAATCCCTCGAATTTTTTTATGGGAACACGTTAGAACATACATTAAAAAAAACATACATAGGTACAGACCTTACAGTAGATACAGTCAAAAAAAGAACCCCTTCCTTTTATTGAAGTTGTATTGTAAAAAGTATTTCCAGATGTTTAGTTGCAGCTAGTATACTATTTTATAATATCTGTGGTTGCAGGAAAACATTTTATTTAGTACAGATTTTGCCCAGCCATATGCCCACCTATTATGGGTCGAGCTGTCTGTTGATGGGGCTTTGGTCTGATGATGGTTATAATTCCAGCGAGCCCTGGCCGGAGTGCTAGTGTGGCAGGCGCGCGCCCTGTCCACGTTGGAGCGCCGCGAGGCTGCCGCCAAGGCGCTGGCGGAGGCCCTACGCGCCGACTGCGCCTGTTACGAGGCCTTGGACTTATTGTTGGAGCAACACGCGCTTACACCTAGAGAAGGTATTGTGGACTCATAACACAAACTAAATAAAGGTTGTGTTATTGGTACTTTGAGTCTAGATGATGCTGATGATGTCCAGCATTATTCAGTTATTAGGCGTTTTTAAAGCCAACTGGTCCGAACGCTCGCTTTTCGGTATTAAAGCGCGCGTTTGGTTGTGCACGAATGTATCGGGCCGAGCCAGAGAATTTTTAAAACGCGCGTTACTAAGACGCGTGTTTCAAAACGCCTCAATGTGTACAAAGACTTAAGTAAGAAAGTATAATTTTTAATTTCCAGAACGTGAACTAATAGAATCTCTCGACTTCGCCGGCCAGCTGAACGCGGCGGAGGGAGCGCTTTTGCGCAACGCGTACAGCGAGCGACTACTGCGGTACTCACCGCCTGCGCCTAATCAATTGAATATTGAATGTCCGGTTAGTTTTTTGTTTATCAATGGATATGTAGTAATTTAATTCGGCAAACGTAGTGTAGGACGCCCTCCGGCCAGGTGGGATGACGATCTGCGAAAGACTGCAGGCAGATGCTGGATGCGGCAAGCTGAAGACAGGGCGCTATGGCGCTCATTAGGGGAGGCCTATGTCCAGCAGTGGACTAATATAGGCTGATGATGATGATGATGATGTAGTTAATTAAGGTACTTCCTAATTTTACTTATAAATACTCTCTGCGCCCATGTCACTCTTTTTTGACGTGACAACGTCTTATAATTCGATAGAGCCGGCTGCACGCACGAAAAAACATGACTCATTCGGCGTTACCTCGCTCTGAGGCGTTACCTCGCTCTGAGGCGTTACCTCGCTCTGAGGCGTTACCTCGCTCTGAGGCGTTACCTCGCTCTGAGGCGTTACCTCGCTCTGAGGCGTTCCATGTAAGGCTTGAAGTGCAAGCGAGAGCGCTCGACATCCGTCTCTCTCCTACTTGAGTGAGCGATGCGTCTGCGTTGTCACGTTCAACTATCGTCAGTAAACCGACTTTACAGACAACCAATTTTTTTTCAGGATAAATAGAAATGGTATGTTATTCGAAGTCCTGAACAACATCTATTCCGGAACAACACCTATATTTTCAGTGCAATCCGTTTAAGGTCGATCGTTTTATGTTGGCGCGAGATAAAATTTTTTGTGGTTTTAAATTTTTTCTGCTTTCTAAAAGGAATAAATCTAACGGAAAAGTAATTTACCGTAAACAATTTCTATGAAGAACCCATGACAATAACTTTTAACGATTCATTTGAATTTTGGGAGCATTTGGGAATATGTTGATTTATAGCTTAAAATATCTTTATTTCCGAAATGCTTCAAAAATACCAATGAATCGAAGTTAGTTAATATAGAAAATAGTTTACGATTTGCGGAAAATTACTTATCCGCTAGATTTATTCCTTGTAGAACGCAGACAAAATAGAAACTACAAAAAAAAATATCGACAAGATCGACCTTAAGGTGGTACCCTACCTCGTTATTGTGTGAAGAGGATAGGCATAGGATTTCGCGTTCACAGGAGCGGGACAGAGCAAAGCGGCGTAAGCCCAAAAATCAAGTTTTTAGTAGTTATTTGCTCCCCACAAACATTAGAATAGTTAATTGAAAAAAAGGCAACATATAAAATGTTCTTTATACTTAGTTCAATTACTATGCTTAATCTCAAGATCGTATCATTTGTGTTTATTGAGAAATTAGGGTTTTAGTAAAAAATTAGAGGTAACTTTGCGATTTTTTTCTATCGAGAAAATGTTATGGAATCGTGTTTTCGAAACATATGATCGATAGAATAAGTCCTGAACTTTACCATATATAAATTTCAAAGTTAAATATTCAGTAGTTTGGAAGATATGGAGGTCCGACGGAGTTGAAAATAAGCAATTTGAGGTTGTATACGCCCTTAAATTCTTAGTTTTGCTGCTGTACGCGCACAAACACCACATGACCTCGAATGTATGTGCGCTCTAGGCAGACAGGTCCGCAGATATTTCCGACGAGTTATAGTGGTTTTATACTTGCAGCGCGTTATCTATCTATCAGGGTCTGAAGTCTCGATCAGTTTGCATATTGTAGAAAGAGATACCCTCTCTTTCAACGCAGAAAGACAACTCTTAATGGCTAACACTCTGGGCTAACACGCTAACGCTCTGACGGAGAAGTACAAGCTAAAACAAAATTTATTGCATTGCAGTTACAATCGAAAATGTATTATTTCCAGGACCAGAAAGATAGGCCAGAAAACGTAATGGATAAGCCTTCATACGTCTTTTGTTTTTCAAATTAATAAATAAGTGAATAATTGACGACCTCTGTGGCGCAGCGGGCGAAGGTCTGCCTGAGACGCAGGAGGTTGCGGGTTCGATTCCCGCCTCGGGACAAATGTTTGTACGATCTGCAGACATTTGTCCAGGGCGTTCTGGATGTTTTAAATATCTATCTATGTAGTGTATTGTATTAAGTATATCAGTTATCTAGTACCCATAACACAAGCTCTGCTTAGCTTGGGGCTAGATAATGCTGTGTGAATCCAGCATTATTTATTTAATTGATAAGTTTTTTTACAGATAACAGCAGAAGCGGAGGCAGTGGGCTCTCGAATGGGCGAGGCGGCGGCGTGTCGCGGGCGCCGCCTCGCCGCCGCCTGCCGCTGGAAGGAAGCATTGGCGGCACTGGACGAGGCGGACCCCTGGTGCTGTGTGGAGGTAGATACAAGCTTGTGTTGTTACTCTGTCAGATAACAGCAGAGGCAGTGGGCTCTCAGACAGTAGAAAAAAAAATGGGTGGGCAGTATCAGAGACGCAGCCGCAGTGGCCTATGTGAAGCGTTTTGTGCGGGCTAGAGAGCGTCTGTTAGTGGTGTGAGCACTAGCACTGCGGCTCGCTTCGCTCGCAGGGAATGCGGCTCGCTTTGCTCTCTGCACTGCGATAGCCGTAAGTTCTGTAAAATGCGACAACTCCCGCTAGTATCGAGCAGTGTACAACGTTAGTGCTTTTATTCTCTTTGCAATGTACTGCTGCTGCTAATTTATGAAGAACAGCGCACAAATGGGAAATTTCATTCCGAATTCGTTGTGTATCCCGTTATTACAGCGCCATTTACGTCAGCGACTTATACACAAGCGAGTATTGGCTTCTATCCTCACAATTAAGGCGCTACCCCGACCCAAATCAGCGCCACCACCTATTTTACCTTATTATTCTGTTAAACGAAGGAATTTTAAAAAATCGATTGTCCAGTTTGTGCTTCCTATCATAAGCTTTTTTTAATGCTTCTGTAAAAGTTTTATTTTGTATACTTTATGCAGAGATGCGAAGGCTCTCTTTTTGCCCACCATGGTGGGAAAAATGAGCAACTTTGCATCTCCTCCTACACTATACAAACAAAAACATTTATAGAGGCATTAAAAAAAAGTTTTTGATAGGAAGCACAAACTGGCCAATCGGTTTTTTGAATTTCCTTCGTTTAACGGAATAATAAGGTAAAATAGGCGGTGGCGCTGATTTGGGTCGGGGTAGCGCCTTAAGGATGCCTATACATTTCTAAAACTATGAATTTGTGTTTTCCGAAATTAAGACAGAACTATTATTGAAGCGCTTCTTATGCTGCACTACTTGACGATATTTTTTAAAAATGCTCGGATTGGTGACGCTGAATCTATTTCTTTCTATTAAATCCATATTTTTTTAGAGAAAATCTCGTCCCCATCCACTGATTTAAACATGATTATTTTGGTAGCGGAGGAGGGCGCTGACAAGCTTGTGCTACAGTCTTTCACTTTTGCGGTTGTCAAGCTAGCCAGCCTTTAACTTTACGTCTTTGTCTTTTTAACGGTAGTCAGCCCACAAGTGTACTCTATACGTTTGTACGTCTCGTAAGTTTTATTCTTAATAAAGATTTTTGTATTATTTTGTATTGTATATTGCGGCAAAATTCCATCTTTGTTTTGTCCAATAATAAATTATAATAATTCCTTAAATAAGTGTTTAATCATTAAAAGTAATCATTTTTGATGTCATAAAGATAAATAAAATATAATATGATTATAATAAATAATAATAATAAAAGCGTTTATTTTTCTCTCACAATAGGTGCTTATATAACTAAATAGGAAAACTAAAGTATCTATTACCTTATGACCTGTTTTGTGAGAGAACTGGTGCCTGTGATAGGTTTTAGAAAAAACCTGTGGTACAGGTCACCAGGCCCTTCACTCCGCGGGACATAAAAATACATTTTTTGACTCATGCGTGATTATAGGTCAGAGCAGCCTGCCTGGTCGAGCTGAAGAAGAGTTCCGAGCTGTTTGCGTTCGCACACACGCTGGTCGATGCCTACCCGAACGCTTGGACGTCCTGGTTCGCTGTTGGATGCTACTATTATTTAATAGGTAAGCCTGTTCACAGAAGAAAGAATAGATACGACTGAGAATGATCATCGCTAACTTCTCTGTGTTACTTTTTGGGAAATTCGACCTTTACTCAAAGGTCGAATTTCCCCCAAATAATTACGGAGGGAGATCTCCTCTGAACCGGGCCCGACCCATCTGGTCCACTGAGCCCGGTGGTCTTTCGACCGACAGTTGATGTCGAATACTCGTATATGGTCAGCTGCAACTGTAGTTACAACTGACCATAAACGACATAGGTATTCATCAAGCGTTTGTCATGTTGATGAATATGTCATCAAGCGTTTGTCATGTTGGTGAATATGTCGTTGACATCAACTATCGGGATAGTCGTATATAGTCAGTTGCAACAACTGTAGTTACAACATGTTGATCAACATGACAAACGCTTGATACATCAAGTGTTTGCGCGATCTAGGATTGGTTGTCCTTTAGTAGATATTGTTGGAATTTTGTCTTAACGACATCTAGCGGAGATTCATTGAAGGGCATAGGTAGGTTTACTCTAGCTTCAGTTTTTCCGGTGTTACTTTCTTGGGCGCCTCTATTGACGTTAGCTTCGTAGTTCAGCTAATGTTGGCCTAGAGGTCGCCCACATCTTCTATTTAGTCCTATTCAATAATAGTATCAAGAAGATAAAGGTATTACGGATAATACTATACGGAACGTGTAGATGAGTGGTTGAAATCGATAGATTCGCGATTGACTGGAGGAATCAATGAAATACCGATCTGGGAAGGTGGCATAAGACTGTAGAGTCTGTAACCCTAAACAAATAAACGTTATTGATTCTGTTGTATGGAGGAGACCCGTGACTCCGTGGCGACCCCTTCCCCGGGTGCTCCTGGAGCCCTCCGAAGTCATCTCCCAAGAAAACCAGAACAGCCAACAGGCTAACGAACAGCTCTTGAGAAGCCAACAAGGCTCTCTGAGCGACAGCACATGACTTGAGGAAAGCTTTTCTCGACGTAGAAACCGGAAAAAAGAAGTCTAGTTCGTTTCCTGCCTGCATTTGACAACGTAGAGCAACGTAGAGTCGAATGTTGAAGACCACTGATGATGGATGGAGGAGACCCGAATGGCTTTTAATAATATTTAAAACTATTTTATAGGTAAGAGTGAGTTCGCGCGTCGCTACCTAAACAAAGCCAAGAGCCTGGAGCCCGCGGCGGGCTGCGTGTGGCTCGCATATGGACATAGCTTCGCACAGGACAACGAACACGACCAGGCCATAGCGGCCTACTTCAAGGTAATGCAAGTCTACTTCAAGGTAATGCATGTTGTTGGTAGCCCTTGGTGTTCGCGGCTTAAGAATCGACGCCACGCCGACGTGAATGTCTTAACTATCCTTTTCTAATATCCTTTTCTCAAAATGGGCGCATAGCGTGCCATTTTGAGAAAAGGCTGGCATATGATTTCACGATCATAGGAGCGCAGAACATAAGTTTATGGAACGGCGTAATCGCAAAAATCAAGTTTTTGCTTTTAATAATTTTTGCAGTTAATTATGTGCTTTTGCACATAATTTGGTCGAAAAACAGTGCACTGTCATATTTTTAATCGTATTTTTTTTCCTGAATCGTATATACACATTCAAGGAATCAAATGAAAGATGTAGAATTTTATGTGATTCGAGTTTTTTTCGACGGGGATCCCGTGAGTACTGAGGCCTAGCTTGACAACCAAACCCGTTCTCACCTGACATAGTAGACATACCACGCTAGGATGAAATGCACAATGATTCGTGCGTAAAACGGACGCGTAAAAAATGGGAACAAACTTTTAGCACAAGTATTGAGTGTATACCCTTAGTACCCCTTCCACGTTTGTATGGAAAGATGAGCGACTCGTTTAACCTTAAGAGCGAACTTAGAGAACCCATTAGGAAGGGCAGAAGCTGTCTTCTGTGTTTTTTAACACCACCACGGCGATTACCAATCCGTCTAAGCGTGGTGCGTGGCAAATGACCTCATTATCTCTAAAGTTCGGAACTAAATTAAATAGAAGAAAAAATCAATTCACTGGCTCACAAAATACCTTAAATAATAATACAAAAGCTTAAATATAAAAATACTTTATCCACTACTAGCTTCTGCCCGCGGCTTTGCACGCGTTGTTTCTATAGAAACGTTTTGAGGTTATTTGTATCCCATGGGAACTGATTTATGGGATGAAAAGTACCCTATGTTTGATTCCAGGGCTATACTTACCTGTATGCAAAATTTCAGCCTGATCCGTTCAGTAGTTTTGGCGTGAAGAGGTAACAAACATCCATCCATCCATACATCTATCCATCCAAACTTTCGCATTTATAATATTAGTGTGATATTTCTTACATGTCAAACTAATTAGTTTTGACGTGTAAGAAAAATAGCTAAGTAGCTAGGTACAAAATAATGTAAAAACTAAGTACAAAAAATTGTCCTTGGTAATCTTACCAAGAGTATTTAAATAGTTTGCAACAGTCTGCAGTTAGCTCAATTGTTTCAATTGTAAATACTAGTATAATTTTCTTTGTGAATAAGTGATATACCTTTAAATATTATTATAAGATAGTGTAATTTTCTTTGTGAATAAAGGCTTCTGCCATATTATAATTCAATAATTATGTAGAAGATAAACCTAAGTAAATTTTTTATGACTATCTAGGTACTTTTCAACACGGGATCCCACCCACTCAGACAATTATTACTATTTTCCCATTTTCCGTTTTATAGAACAAGTAATTCATATTAAATGTAATATTAAATTAATTCATAAATTTTACAAAAAATACTTATTTAATAATATTTCTTCAGCAATCTGTCCCTGACAAGCATTCACAACCATAGAGTTTATTACAAATTAATTTGAGTTTACGTTCGCCTATTCAAAGCGAAATTTCTCTTCTTATAGGTTACTAAAAATGCTGGGTAGCATTATTTCGACCAATATGTCAAACGTGTTTTATAACACGTGAATTAATTAGAATTGCGTAATCTTTAGCGTGTGTACTTTATCAGATAGTGAAAGTAAATGCCAGCCACCTTCAAGGCCGTACGCGTATAAGACGTGATTTGAATGAACAAATTATTATAATAATTGGATTCTTAATTTCGACATGACACTCACCGGGGGCGTAGCTCAGATGGTAGAGCGCTCGCTTAGCATGCGAGAGGTACGGGGATCGATACCCCGCGCCTCCAAGGAATTCTTTTTGAGTTTAGATTAGTCTAGTGGTAATTCTGTTTTTGCTTGAAACTAAACAAATTATATCACTTCTAAAAAGTAGCTTACAGCTATTTCGATCCTTAAGGGATGGTAGCATTTTAAGCACTGTTGTACATTGTTCATACATGATTTTAAAAAATATATTTCTAGTTTTCAAAGCTTCTTTTAGCAAAGATTCATAGCAAATGGCTTTCAATGCGAGCAAAACTACTTATCTGCTATTAAAATTACTTGTAGATCTTAGAAAATAGTAAAAAGCCCTATTTTTCGAGCGTCACGGTCTCGATTTTTTGACAGGTTTTCCATGAAACTCTGTCAAAAATTCGTCATTTGAGACGTGCTCAAATCCGAGTTTCGTTAAGGTCGAGGCGCCCTCAGCCAAGTTCGAGTGGGAACTTGAGAAATTATCTAAAGTTAGAGGTAGTTTGGTAAAATTGTTTGATATATCCAGGCTAGTCAACTAATGGCGGGCTGCCACCTCCCGCCCCTCTACGTGGCGGTGGAGTGTACTCTGCTAAACAACATGGAAATGGGAGAAAGGTTTCTACTCCGGGCGGCCCAACTGCATAATAATAATGGGGTATGCTATGCTTTTCCATATCTTAAAACTTAATGCTCCTTTCCATACCTCTTTGTGTTGTTTGAAAAGGAAAAGATAGATACAGAAATGCCAACATACGAAAGAAGAAAGTTATTGATGCTCTACATCATTGTTGAATCAGAAATGATGAGAAATTATCTTGAATTCTAGAACTGAGTATAGCTCTCAGAATTTCGAAACCCAAGTATCAGTGGCCATAAGGCTCTCGAGTGGCCATAAGGCTCTCGAGTGGCCATAAGGCTTTCGAGTGGCCATAACGCTCTCGAGTGGCCATAAGGCTCTCGAGTGGACATAAGGCTCTCGAGTGGACATAAGGCTCTCGAGTGGACATAAGGCTCTCGATTGTGGGAGAACATTATCTAGCACACGTTAGCTTGCGCGCACCTAACTAGTCTTCATGTTAATTCCAGACAGTGGAAGACCCAGCAGCGGAGGAAGACGCAGAGAACTGTCTCGGCTGGGACCGTATAGGGCGCGAGTGTCGCTGCGCACAGACCGCGCACGAGGCCGGCGCCGCGGCCTTCAGCGCGGGCCAGCACGCCGCCGCGCGGGACCTGTTCCTCCTGGCTCTGTCGCTGGCGCAGGAGCAAGAGGACCAGCCTGTGAGTACTACACACAGACCGCACGAGGCGTCGTGACCCCATGGTGGACCATTGGTGATCAAGAATACCCCCTTGTTTTTCTCGTATGGCAATACGAGAACGGCCTTACGGCCATATTTCTTTCCATCTCCAGCAAGCCGGTACATAAAAAACCAATGAAAGCAACTTTCAAGACTGAACCTTTCACTTGGTTAGACCCTACAGCCCAAACGCTTGGAAAAATAAAAAATCCACAGATACAAAAGCATACAGCGTAATATTGTTATCTTTCTGTTCCCCAGCTAAGTCCATGCTGGGCGGCCACTCTCGACGGCGTGGGACACGCGGTCCGAGCGTTAGGCGGCGCAGGGGCCGCGCGAGAAGCCCTAACCTGGCACGAGAAGGCGTTAGCGCTCCGCCCCGCCCGGGCAGCCACGCTCGCCGCCACGGGGCTCTGCCTCGCGCTGATGGGGAGGGAGACGGACGCGGCCGCGGCGCTGCACGCGGCGCTAGCGAAGGATCCAGATGATGTGGTGTCTTCAGCGTTGTTGGATGCTATTGTGGACAGGCTTGATGCCGCTCTAACAGGTGATATAAAGGTTTTTACCATATTCTAGGTTCTACAAGTAATTAGATAGCAGTGGGGTACCGAGGCTCTTCGGGTTTTTAAAAAATTATCTGAGCGTCGGTCGAAGCGACGCGTGACCCGAGAGCTGGTGAGTATCAGGCGCAGCGCATCAGCATTCCAAATCATAGTGGTACGAATCACTACATAACAAAGTCCCCTGCCGTATCCGTCTGTCTGAACGCAATAAACTCAAAAATTATCGAACGGATTTTCATAGGGTTTTCACCAATGGAGAGAGTTATTTTTGAAAAGATTTCTTTTTCAAATCATTTTGGTGCACGAGAGTTTTGCATAGGATGATATATGTGTACAGTTCAATAAAGTTTAATTAAATTAGATTGTTGAAGATGTCGGATAAAAAAAATAATACAATCGGGAACATAACAAGCGCGTTGACCCTTTAAATGTATTAGAAAACTCTTTTTGAAGAACCGCAATGTTCAAATTAAGTGAATACAGAAAACAAATTTTACGAAAATAATTTTTCCTCTAAAAAATATCTACTTATTCATAAGATACTGCTTTCCTACCCATGCCAACCACTGTGGGAAACCGTAGTATAGGACGTCCTCAGGGAAGGTAGAATGACGACCTGCGAAAGACTGCAGGCAGATGCTGGATGCGGTCAAGCTGAAGACAGGGCGCTATGGCACTCATTAGGGGAGGCCTATGTCCAGCCGTGAACTGACATAGGCCGATGATGATGATGATGATGACCAGTGCCAAGCCCCGGCGGGTTGGTCGTAGACTATAAAATGGTTATACCTATTTCAGAAGAGGAGATACCCCAGTTCCCGTTCCCCACCGTCAACATCACGCTTCCCGCGCCGACCACGCCGGTCGTGCCCGCTTCCGGTGACGTCACCAATGTCTCCGATATGAGCATGAGCTTCGACTGATTGTTCTAAGGATAGAAAGTAGGTGTTCCTTATTCTGCCATTGGAAATGAAAAATTAAAATGAAAATGTTTATTGTTTTGAAACCACAAAAGAAAACAGTTCTGGGCAGCTCTGTCTTCTGTTTTAGTTATAAAAACTGTGTTGCAGAAGGCAGCGTCTTTCGCATTACAGGGTACATTGTTTGTAGTCTTAGAAAAAAACGAGTAACAATAATTTATTCTTAGAATTAACACCTGTACTAGACAGTTATACAAAATGACAGTTATGTTTAAACAACATAACCTAATTCTAGAAGTACAGTCAGCTGCACAGACATGTATACACTTCCAAGGTTTAACTTTTATTTTACTCGGAACTTTTCAAATAAAAGGACATACACACGTTTTTCGTACAAAGTAGTCATCGTACTTCGTCAGAATGCGGTACATAAATTATCACAATTACTACACACATAATATTTAGTCAAATTGAAAACTTGGGAGTGTATACATATTTTTGCAGCCGACTGTACATGCGTAAGTAGGTATTTGGAATGTGTGAAGTGTTCTAAGGATAAAGTAGGTGCTATTGAATTCTGTCAGTGATGTGTTTCATGTGCGACACTTCTTAATAGGCTAGCGTCCTAAAATCTAATTAGTCTGTCAGTTAGATTATCAGAACATATTAGACACGTATTGTTTCATGTGTCGATTAAATAAAAAATGATGAAAATATATCCAGTTAACTTACGACACTTTTTAGCAAGGTGTGACGTCACTAGCCCCACTTCCTAACTTTGACGCGCTTTATTTTTGTAAGACAAAAGAAAAATGTGTCCGATATCTTGCGATAATTTTACTGACGGACGAAATAGAATAATATTTTTATCCAGGACACTACCCTATTCTAATTGGGGTCCTAAGATCAGCACGTGTATTTTAATTCGTCGGAAAGCCCGTCGGATTCAATATCGGAAACTTTTTACGAAGAAAATCGTTTCCGATATCGAATCCGACGGCCTTTCCGACGAATTAAAATACCCCTGCTGTTCGGACATCTCGCATGGGAGTGTATTGTACATTATCCCCCTGCCTAAACAGGCCCTAACCAGCCCAGCTCCTTGAAGTACCGGAGCAGGACTTTTGATGACCGACAACTTTTTTTCAGCTTTTCTGAAAATGTTTAAATATCAAACCACAAAAAAAAGATGCACAATCTTTCCTATTGCAGGGTACATTGTTTGTAGTCTTAGAAAAAAACGAGAAACATAAAATCTCGAACATTCTGGGGGTGTGGATGAAGTTGATGCCTCAAAGGCTCTTCAGCCTCGTCTTGTCTGGCCTGTCTACGCACTATAATAACAAAAACGTTAGATTTAGAGCAACGCGACACCTCTCGTCAAAGGAACTAAATGTAACTTTAGTCTTTAAACAGGATTGGATAAACTTCAATGTTTCCCCTGTAGGTGGAGCTAACGGCGCTTGAGTCCGTAGAAAGTCGAAAAGATTTTCGACTTCCACGTCACTTGACTTCGTGGTGTAGTTGGTTATCACATTCCCATACTGAGGGGAGGAAGCGGGTTCAAGTCACGTCGAAGTCGAAAATTTTTGCGATATTATTTGTGTTCTAGTCTCTCTAAGCAGCCGCAACACATGCTGCTGTAGTTCCAGTCTTGAAACGATGATGATTCATGTGCGACACTTGTCCACAGATAACTTATCATAAATTTGGCTGTCTGTGAACCATCAGAAGTTCACCAGAAAAATAGGTTATTTAAAACTAAAACTAGAGGATCGTAACATGAACAGCCAATGCCAAAAATGCTGAGCATGGTAATCTTTACCGTATTTCTCTAACCAGTCTCGTACGTGCGACTCTAAAACGGCCCAAATAATTTGGCTGAAAAATTCACCAGAAGAAGAGTTTTAAAACTAATTTATTCATTAGGCTAAGAGTGTACCTAATTGTTTGTTACCCTTTATAAATTAAAACTAGAGATGTAAATGAACGATCAGCGGCAAAAACTGCAAAGTGGAAACTTTATGGTAATTGTAGTACCCAGACAGAATGACTGTACTATATTATGTGAATCAATTTGTAAATATCGTTATAAGGTTATTCATTGAATAAACTGGAAATCTTAATTTCATTTATAACTTGCCTAAGCCTTTAATTCCTACCTAAGTTAAGTAATAAGTACAGTTTTTTTCAATAAACTGAAAAGAAAAAGTAATAATTACACTAATATTATAAATATGAAAATTTGGATGGATGTTTGTTAACCTCTTCACACCATAACGACTGAACCGATCAGGTAAAATTTTGCATAGATGTAGTTCCAGGCCTGGAATAACACAGGATCACTTGCCCATAAATCAGTTTCCATGGGATAGAAATAACTTTTAAACGTTTCGATATAAACAACGCGTGCTGCGGGCAGATTTTTAAAACTTTTTTGTAAGCCAAAAGAAATAATTGTGCCCATACCTTCATAGCTGTGTGGTGCCGGCTTAGAATTTGCACCACCAAACCCTTTCCGCGGGTGTCGTAAGAGACGACTAAGGACAGCAGTGCCCCCTGCAGAACAATTCTACCATCGAACTGCGATCCCTAACCCGCATGCCCAGCGTGGGGATTACGGGCATTACCCCCATGAGATAAAAGCCAATAAGGCACTTATTAGGGGCCTGCGTCCAGCAGTGGACCAATATAGGCTGTTGGGGTGAGGCGAGGATACCTTCATAGATGGTTTTGGCAACGTAAAGATTTTTATACTACACCTGCTTATAAAGTTACTTATTCATTCCATTCCATTCTTTCATCCAGACATAGGGTAGAAAGTACATCATTGCAGGCGTACTGAAATGCGGGAGGGAAAACTATAGAATTTCATTTTTCACGCGTTTAGCGGTGATCGTCAGGATGGCTGGACCAAACGAGCTATGGGACAAGAAACCATAATTTGCAAAAAGGGGGCTACCTCACTGAGTGGGGTATCAAGAAAGGTATCAGTTTGTACAGTCAGCTGCACAGAAATGTATACACTTCCAAGGTTTAACTTTTATTTTACTCGGAACTTTTCAAATAAAAGGCCACGCACACGTTTTTTCGGACAAAGTAATCATCGTACTTGTCAGAATGCGGTACATAAATTATTACAATTACTATACACTTACTATTTAGTCAAATTGAAAACTTGGGAGTGTATACATATTTTTGCAGCCGACTGTACATTTCAAAACAGTTTTTGAAATTTCTCTAGGTTTCATACTTCGAAATATTTGGAATAAAGTCAAAAAAATTACCTAATCTACGAAGTACCTAACCTATATCAAATGTAGTTTGATACCTACTATTTTTAGGTATTCATCAAATAGCGATATCTCTTACCGGTACCCTTAGAACATACTATGCATCACTCGGGAGAAAGGTACGATTCCTACCTAGGCTCAAATGACATTAAATAGAAATTCTACTACTTTCTCTGCCTATGTAGGTACTATTTTTCCCACGAAATGATTCTTACATGAATTTCCAAAATGATTATCATTTAACCTAAAAAAGTTTCCCTGTACCTCTGGTTTTGGGAAAGCTCCCATCTCAACATGTACACTTCCTAGTTAGGGATAAAGGATTGAAGGATACAAAAACAGATTTCGTTTTAGTAAATTTATTTATTCGAATAGGTTTTACAATCAGATAACAAGCATTGATAAAATCAACATTTTATATTTTCATTCAACTTTGAAATATTTAAAACTCGCATTAAAAGCTTTAAAATATTTAAAATGATGAAATTGCCTGTGGCTCGCTTGGAAACATTAAAAACTTTAAAATCTACATCTAATAGGCACATTGTAAAATCTCTACGCAAATGGCGCAAGGTTGTTGCCACACTAGTCGATCAACGTGAGACGGTGTGGCAACACCAACGATTACTCATAATATGGAATGATTTTCTAATAACAGTCTAGATTCGAACATCATACAATATTAACTAAAAAATTCTTGTAAATGATTTAACAAACAGCCACAAGACGCCAAATATTGCAGAAATTGTAAAAGTACAGTTTCTGCATTACATGGCAGTTGCAGCCTAAAATTAAACAAAATAAATCAACAACAAACTAAAACAACTTCGATAACAATTGTAAATGATTAAATACAAATCAACATTTTAAAAGATTACAGGGCCGATATTCTTGTGTGTACAACAAAACGTGGACCTCGGTACTAATTAACACTTATTTTTAAAAGAAGCATTTTAGATATATGTCTACGAAATATAAAAATCGTTTTGAACTATTTCAGAAAAGTGAAAACGCCTTGATAGTTTATCTAATGATAGGAAAGACCAGAATGATAGAAAAGACTTTTCACAAAATAGTTCAGAACAATTCCATGGTACACATAAAAAATATCAGGTCAAAATCAACCATAATAACTAAGCGGCGCGCCAAACTTAATAGCGGCTCTGTCTATGGTCAGTGGCTACCAGTGACCAGCCAATCCCCATAGTCACGTAAATCCCAAGAATCCCCATAAAACAAAACCTCCAAAGTCTTAGCTAACGTAAAGCGCAAGCCGTCAGCTTTACAACGTCTTTTACATACAGTAAAATCACCTTACAGCTTACACCTTATGATAGTTAAAAGTTTATGAACGCTAGAAAATACAGAGTCAAAATTCAGAAGTCAAAAACAAATGGTCAATTAATTTTGAGGTAAACAAACAAGGATGGTGCACCGCGTTAGCGGAATTTGCAGCCCACAAAGGAATACACTACGTATTTGCAACTTTTCCTACGCGCGCTAAGAATAGCCATCGAATATTTCTCTTACGCTCTGCAATCCGCTAACGCGTTGCGCCGTCACTTTAAACTTCTGTAGTATATCCTAAAATGTAAAAAATAAACTTGTCAGATCTGTAGTGTCTTAAGAAAGTGCTTCCGTCAGTGTTGCTATGGGGTTGTGTCCGGCGATCACCAGTGTTGCCAGGTGCGGCGACTAGTGTTGCCAGAGGTTGTCTTGTTCGCCGGGCGAGGCCTCCAAGTCGCCGGATGTGCCGGACGTGCCGGGGCCGCCGCTCGTCGATGGCGATGTTAGCGTGCCTGCAATGAAGAGACGGTCTATAAGAAACGCTATTGTGAAATGCTAAGGTCCAGGGTCCTATAGGGTCTTATGGAAATGGAAGACCACTGTATTTTGACGACCGATGTGGCGCGGTGGGCGAAGGTCCGCCTGCGACGCAGGAGGTTACGGGCTCGATTCCCGCCTTGGGAGAAACGTTTGTATCGGAACATTTGTTCTGGGTATTCGATGTTTGATTAAAAGTTCTAATTATTTATCGTATCGAGTATATCGGTCATCTCCGACCTAAAACAAGCTCTGCTTAGGTTGGGGATAGTATTATAATATCTGTGGTTGGGGTTAGACGAAGCCGTGTAGATTTTCCAGCATTATTTTCTATTTCAGTATTTCATGAATTTCTACCGTGGTAGATATCGTTATTTTCCAAATTTAAATAGGACTTACATTTGAATTTTTTTGTGTGAATTGTCCAGCATTATTTATTATTATTATTGTTTATTACACAATTTATTAATAGAAAAGGAAAAAGGATGTGATTTTTTCTGTCGAGACACTAAATAAATAAAGAACCGAGTATTAGAATTTGATTGAATCCGCGAATTCTTTACTAGCTGGCGACTTTGCTACCTAGAGACTTGAATCCTTGATACACTTTGAATCTTGGAACCTCGAGTCAAAGTATGAACGTTTACACACAACACCTGCACGAGCTTCTACCGTTGTGAAGCACCTTCATTGTGAAGACCTCTGCTGGCTCTTGGGAGTAGACCGCGTAGAGCCAACAGTATCATAAACTTACAAAACACGTGCTAAAGCCAAAAAAAGCTCACCGTCAATAGAAGAGCCATATCCGCCATAGCAGCTGCCATTCTCGTTGGGAGGCGAGCTCCTCTGTCCGTTCTGGGGGTGTTGGCTCTTGGAGTTGCGCATCAGAGGCTTGTGTTCTGCGGTGGAGTGCTGCCACGACCAGCATGAGCGGCAGAAGTACCTGGAAATACACAATAATTTAAAATATTTGCGGCACATCGAATTTCATCGTTTATCCTCTTACCTCATACCTCTAACCTAATCACTTGGGGACGCTTCCGACTGGTATTGATGCTGCTAAACCGATACGAACTGTTCTAGCAACATATAGGCACCAGCTTTTTATCCCAGAAAAAGCTTGGGAAGACGGAAACTAGTAATATTATAAATGCGAAAGTACAGATGAAGTACAGTTTTTTTTTCAAATAAATAAATAATGCTCGCTACACAGCATCATCTAGCCCCAAGCTAAGCTGAGCTTGTGTTATGGTACTAGATGATTGATATCTGTAGGTACTAATAGAGTATAATAGTAATATTATAAAGAGGAAGGATTTGATGGTTGGTTTGTTGAAAAATTCTTTTACCATTAGTAGCCCACATTGTTCCTGATGAACACTGGGAAAATGCTTCATTCCTACGGGAAAACGGGTACCTAAGACAACTGGCTACATAGGTACAGCTATTCTATAGTACAGGGAACGAATTATACTAACTAATCGCTTTACTATGACAATTTCCATAGAAGAAAGAAACTAAATGTGTCATTCTGCGACGGTACCATTTCTGATTTCCACTAAATGAATCTCATTTCGTGGAATTTGGGTCACGGTTTCTGCTACGAGCTAATCACGAATATTAATAAAGTAAAGGCGAAATTTAATTATTAATAATTAATGGTCTTTAGGAACAGAATTCTTGAATTGCTATGGCGCTCATTAGGGGAGGCCTATGTCCAGCAGTGGACTAATATAGGCTGATGATGATGATGATGAAGAACAGAATTCAGCAGAAAAATACGTTGAAAAGTTTCAAATAGCAAAAAGAACTTGGCAGCGGTGGGATTCGAACCCACGCCTCCGAAGAGACTGGTGCCTTAAACCAGCGCCTTAGACCGCTCGGCCACGCTACCCTTGCAATTGCTGTGCGAAAATAGACATCTATATCAATCGGCTTATCTTCATAGCTATTTCGCTCGGGATTAAATCACGTTCTTGAATGTAAACAACACATTCACTACATAAAGCTACGATGACATCAATTGAGATCTGTAAACTAGTACAATTGAATTTGATCCTTATGTCTATAGAATAAGAAACTTACCCGAAGCACGTCGGCTCACGGCAAAAGTACGGGCCCTGTTGCAGATTGCAGACTGAACACATGGAGTCTTCCAGATAAGGGTCCACTTGCACCTGAGAGAAAAAAATATGTCAAGGCATTACTTTTCACCGGCTTAAGTAACCTGCTACATCTACAATCTTTCGTTAGAAACCCAATTAAATTATGAATTAGGTAGGTAATGAACGATTTCGGTAGCGTTTCCCCACTTCATTGAAGCTTAGATTCCCAATTCTATTAAGAACAAGCAATCAAAGCTTGAATGAAGTGTGGAAACGCTATAATGCGTCGAGTCGAGGGCAAGGCGGGGGGAATCGAACCTGCGATGTTTAACGTTCTACTAATAATAACAAGACAAAATTAAAATTCGACGTTTATTAATTGAACAGATTTTCATGAAACATGGCTAATAACAATCGAGATAAAATTACATATGACACAAAAAAAAACTAAACGAAAATTGGTTCATCCGTTTGGGAGCTACGATACCACAGACAGATACAGACACGTTAAACTTATAACACCGCTCTCTTTTTGCGTCGGGGGTTAAAAAGGCGAAAGTTTGTGTAGTTGTGATGAAAATGACCAACCTACCGAATGGAACGGGAGAAATTTTTTTGCAACTACTCTGATCTGGACCTGGAATAACATGGGCCAATTCTAATTCTGTTTGGGGGGAACTGAGATCTGCACGGACATATCGCATGGGAGTGTATTGTGCATTATCCCCCTGCCTAAACAGGCCCTAACCAGCCCAGCTCCTTGAAGTACCGGAGCAGGACTTTTGATGACCGACAGCTTTGTTTCAGCTTTATAATAACATGGGCTACTTTGTATTCCGAAACAGCGTGCAAAGCCGCGGAGAGCAACTAGTTTATTTATAGAGGTATACGTTAGTGTGCATGATTTTGAGATGCTTGCTATGCAGTTTTGGTAGAAAGGACATTTTAGCAAATAGAGTTATTACAATCGTACGTAAGGTACGTACGACTGTAGAGTCCGTATCTCTATGTCCGCCGCGGAGATGGCTAGCACGTACAAGCGCTCGTTTTCGAACGTATCGTTTGTGTAGTGTATTCCTGAAAAGGCGTGTAGATCGCACATACCTTCTTCGAGAACTTGTCGGTCCGTATCTCGACGTACGCCGCGGAGATTGCGCGCACGTACGAGCGCACGTTGTCGAACGTCACGCGGCCAGAGCCGATCGGGTACTTGTGTTTGTCCGTGTCGATTCCTGAAACATGGTGTAGATTCTATAGTGGCTAGCGTCCAGAAAGGGGTTTGTAGATTCTGGCCCTAACATTTAAGTTATTTCACCAAGCAACCTGAGAACCATGGTCTATGAATGAATCATGGTAAAGGCTGATCAGTCCCCCTTTGTTTGCTGCTCCAATTTCATAGTACCTACCTTCGACTAGATTCGAACCCAGGACCTCGTAATCAGCGGCTGAACAAGCCGACCGCTAGACCAACGAGGCAGTTAGACCCTACTAATATTATAAAGGCGAAAGTATTATGTTTGTCCGAAGACAGCGTCAAAACTACTGAATGTATCGAGATGAAATTTTCGCATCAGGATTTGAACCTGGAATACCATAGGCTACTATAGTGACAGCATGAGTCGTGAGCACAAACTGACACCTGCGCAGTAGTTAATTTTTGAAGCCATGGGGGCGGGGCGGGGTGCCGAACTGCACGCGATTGCAGGTTGTGGCAGTCAATGCACATCGTCTATTGGAGGCTCATTCGGCTACATTCATGTCATTCGTACATGCGCGAGCTTACCCCCACTACTGCCCATCTGTGCTCACGACTCGTGCCGCTTATTATACTTTTTATTACAAAAAAATGCGTGGGAAGTCGCAGAAGTTAGTACAGTATAAAGTTACCTGCATAAACAACGCCGGAGAAGAGATCGTTCATGATCAGCGCAAGCGCGGGCGCCGACAGCATTCCGTGTAGGGCTCCTACGAATACGGTGCGCGCCGCGGCGAGGCGGGTCGACCCGCCAGACACCCAGTTGGCCTCGCTTACCACCCAGGGGATCACCTCTACCTGGGGAATTGACAAAAGACATTAATCATCATCTTTATCCTTGTTCCGTTTAATGAGATTTAGGTAATGCCTGTGGTTTCGTAAAAATTGCTTGGTCAACCTGCATTGAAAAATTTATTGTTTTGGATTTATTTAGCTTATTTATTTTCTTGATTATTTCTCATTTTTGCATGTTAATACTGTAAAACTGCCATGGTAGACTAGAGATACCATATTGACACGAGACCAATGTACACATTACCACCTAGTTACACAATAAATTCACTCATCATTTATTGGTTTGGCAAAATACATAACAGTAAAAATAGACAGGACCAGAACAGCTTTAGCTTCCTGTAACAGTTGGAAAAGGTGGAAAGATAAGAGAAAGAGATGTGCTATATCTTTCAGGATGCGACACATTTCCTATTGCATTGCACAACACTGTCAAAAAGCAGTCCCCTATTATAGGACTAAACTAGAATCGAGTAAAAAAGTACTAACCTCCTTGGAGCGACACTTGCGCGTGTGCAGCTTGTAGTACCAGCCAGCCCGGTCCCGGCGGCAGGCCGCCAGCAGCGCGCGCACTTTGTGCTCCGACTCGAAGGTCACGTAGGCGAAGCCCCGCGGACAGCCCGAGGAGCCCGGCCACTCTACACTGGAAACAAGGATCGATTATTAATCTAATCAAGAAAATAAAAATCACTCCTAATCTAGGTAATATTTATAATACAAAGTCGGGTTAGTTGCCTAGGCCATTTATAGCTCAATACAGCTGGAACGATTTTAATCTTTGATTTGCTGAATCCCCATCTGTCCCGAATAGCAAAATTATTAACAAAATGTGTTCAGCGCAAAAAACTAATTCTACGCGGGCAAAGCCGCGAGCACAGCTGGTTACATCTAAAGCCAATATTTTGGAGGAAATTTTTTTCTCTGCGATCTGCATTCGGGTTGTCGCGTCGGTGCGAACTGCCAACACCTCCCTTCCTCCCTTATGTAGAAACAAGAGCTAAAAAAGTATTAAAAGTAGTAAGTCGTAGTCCTCCCTCTACTCTGATGTAAACTAGAGAGAAAAGCCGACAACACTAAAGAAACTTAAACTTTATCTACTTACCGCAAAGGGTTGAAATGCCTCAAAGCGTGTATCAACGCCTCCTCCGTCATATCATATCCCACGGCGTGCCTCTAAGGAATAGCTTGGAGCTGAACTCTACATTGGGATCTTCGGTGCGAGCTGGCAACACCCCGGGCCAAAGCTTGCTACCAGCCGACAACATTGCAAGGAAACTTAAACCTTATCTACTTACCGCAAAGGGTTGAAGTGCCTCAAGGCGTGCATCAGCGCCTCCTCCGTCATATCCCACGGCGTGCCTCCAAGGAACAACTTGGAGCTGAACTCCGCGTTGGGATCGTCGGTGCGAGGTGGCAGCACCCCGGACCAGCGCAGCGCGCGTCCGTTGCCCGGACCGCGGTATAGGGTCGACATCCCGGGACCACCTGGTACCAAAAGATTATTTTTATATATATTAATAATTCTTAGGAGCTTTTTATGTATATAGAGTAGGTACAGATATGATGTCATAATAGCATCAGAACAGCAGCACCAGTTTACATCATACAAACTAAAGAAAAAAAAAAAAAATGGGTTCATCCCTTTGAGAGCTACGATGCCAAACATACCTTATTTTTAGGTAGGTACGTCTGTGTAAGCGGGTCATCTACGAACCATTTGTGTTGGAAGAACACCAACGTTTCATCCGAACGAGGGACTTCCTCCAAAGTCAATTCGTCAAACTAGGATAGTTTTTATAGTAAAGTACCTAAACCAATATTACAAATGCGAAAGTTGTGATGTTTAGATGTTTGTTACCTCTTTACGATAAAACCACTACACTGATATTACGTATGCAGCCGTGGGCAGAAGCTAATAAATAATGAAAGCTTTAACTTCTAACCTGAAAATTCTATCTTATCCTCAAATAAAAGGAAAACAAAGATTTCGAGCCGTGGCGGTCCTTGCACAATAGAGCCGTGCGAGGCCGAAGAATTGACCCCTCTAGCTCGTGCATATCAGCGCTATCCACACATTTCCGGGTCAGGGGTATCCGTGTTCCGAGTTGTCCGTTTCAGTGTTCCCACTCAGGGCGGGACACTGACGCCTGACACGGAGCTGTGTGAACAAGTTCATACAATTTGTACGTAACAGATTTTTTCCCCGTCCCTGACGGAACACGGCCGGGACGAGTTCCCGGAAATGTGTGGATAGCGCTAAGGAGAATAAGGGAACCTACGAGAGGAAATGCGGCAGCTTCTTTCGTATTTCTAAAATCTTTATCAATCCGCCTGTCAACCTTTGTGGTAATAACAAAATCTATTTGGGGCAACGCGGTCAGCAGTGGACGCAAGGATGCCGATAGGTATTGGAATATTTACTTACAAAACGACGAGCGGCGTGACAGTAGCGTCATGCGATCGTCTTGCGAAGATGCGTCGCCGTTCATTCGACTGCCGGTCCAGGATGGATCACCCTGTACACAAGGAAAAATAAAAATGGCATTCAAGATTAGCTTTTAACCTCCGAAAATACTGAAGCAACTCAAATTTTAGCCCGTCTAGATTTCTTGGCAGTTAGAATAGAATTATTTATACAGGAAAAAAAAACAATATTACATTTCGGTTAGAAGTGGCTTAAAACCTATGTTAATTAACTAGACAGTTCTTACATACTTAGGCAACAATATTTTAAGCTATTTTTAGAATAACTAATAAATAATAAATAAATAATGCTGTACAATTCACACAGAATTATCTGGCCCCTAGCTAAGCAGAGCTTGTGTTATGGGTACTAGATATCGGATATCCTTAATACAATACACTACACAGATATTTTTCATTATAAATCCAGAACGCCCTGGACAAATGTCTGCAGATCGTACAAACATCTGTCCCGAGGCGGGAATCGAACCCGCAACCTCCTGCGTCGCATGCAGACCGTCGCCCGCTGCGCCACAGAGGTCGTCAACCTATAAACTATAATAAAATCTAATATAATCCGATAAATATCAGGTGCATATTGAGAAACAACTTTTGACAAAGCATAACTAGTGAGCCAACAATGCTTAAATACTAAATTAGTTTCATACACCAATATCAAAACAACTAACATAAAGTTCCAAAGACAATGATGAAATGAACAAAAGTATGATGAAGGTTCCAAAGTAAATGGTCAAATCCAACTTGCATTTGAGTACTATTTGAGGGTAAAGGACTAGGAGACATTGTTTATAATAACTTCCAACTAATGCTACGAGTCCACTGTGGGGCTTAACCTAGCCTATCGCCATAGTGTCCCGACTTTAGCTTGCCGCATCCAGCATTTGACTTGCAGACCGTTCCACTAGGCTAGAGGACGTCCTACACTAGGTACGATAATGCCGAGGGGTTGTCTCCACCAAGACAATAATTTACCTTTACGTGTTTCGGTTCGTCTGAAGATATGGCTGGGTATATTTCATTTCAAAAAATTGCTACATTTTACTATGGGACAGATCCCACTGCTGGTCTCCCATAGACATTATCAGTTAAATTTATTGATGTAGTATGCGGGTCATCTAGTACCCATAACATAAGCTCTTACTTTCGGCATAGATGAACATGCGAGAAAATAATCAGCTTAAATGTCAAACTCTAAATAGGAACAAAAAGTGAATGTAAAAGTGTAGGCTACTTACTGAGCCATCATCTCTTGATACGGATCCGGAGGGCGGCGGATACGAGATTAGGGGACGCCCAGGACCCGGCATGCCGAGCGCCTTCTGTAATGTTTTTAACAACATGTAGAGGACAGTCAAACCTCTGGCAGGTATCTAATGGATAGCAGTTAAAAGGCGCATAGGCGGTTGGACATAGGCCTCCTAGTCATCAC
This sequence comes from Eupithecia subfuscata, assembly GCA_963564075.1. Taxonomy (NCBI): domain Eukaryota; kingdom Metazoa; phylum Arthropoda; class Insecta; order Lepidoptera; family Geometridae; genus Eupithecia; species Eupithecia subfuscata. The sequence continues at coordinate 14,456,277 of OY751105.1, forward strand.
ACTAATATCACACTAATATAATAAATGCGAAAGTTTGGATGGATGGATGTATAGATGGATGTTTGTTACGTCTTCACGCCAAAACTACTGAACAGATTGAGCTGAAATTTTGCGTCGGTGTAGCTCTATGCCTGGAATCAAACATAGGCTACTTTTTATCCCATAAATCAGTTCCCATGGGATAGAAATTACCTTTGAACGTTTCCATAGAAATAACGCGTGCGAAGCCGCGGGCAGAAACTAGTCCCCAATAAGCGTCATAACGCTTACCACATCCACCATCAGCCTAGCTAAAATCAAGTTGTGTTGGATCGAGTGGCACTTATTCGAGGCTTGGGACATTGCGACATCGTAATTTATGCTACGAGTCCACTGTGGGACATAGGGCTCGCCTTTCGCCGACCTTCATCCCACCAATACTCCCTAAATATACGACTGTCCATGGCTGGACATAGAGGTCATAGCCCTCCCCAATGAGCGCCGTAGCTTGCCCGCATCCAGCTTCTGCCAGCAGCCTTTAAGAGATCGTCATCCCAGCTAAACTTGCACCTTTGAAAATTTTGAATTAAACAAATAATTAAAACTAGCACTTACCAAGGAAGCAACAAGGTCCTTTATACCCTGTCCGTTCGACAGCTCGTTCCATCCTCCCGGCTGCGCACTTTCACTGAAACAACCAGACACTAGCACACTGAACTACGAAATAGAAATTGGTATAATAAATAATTTGTAATAAATGATGCTGGACAATCCACACAGCATTATCTAGCAGTGCTGGTGTTATGGGTATTAGACAACTGATATACTTTTATTCAAACAACTTTATAGGACAAACCATTCAGGTCTACACATCTTACTCATATTTTTTTTATTATTATACACTAGCTGCCCGTCCCGGCTTCGCACAGGTGGACATCGATTAAACATAAATATAGCCTATGTTACTCGGGGATAATGTAGAATTCTAATGGTGAAAGAATTCTTGAAATTGGTCCAGTAGTAGAGTTTATTCGTAACAAACATACAAAAATACAAATCATTCCTTTTTATAATACAAGTGTAGATAGAAAAAACCCGAAACAAATATCTGCAGCCAAACCTTTGTCATCAGTTATCTAGTGCCCAAAACACAAGCTCTGCTTAGCTTAGGGCTAGAAGATGGTGCGCGAATTGTCCAGTATCATTTTATTTGTCCAGACTCGGGAATCGAACCCGCAGCCTATTGCGTCGCAGGCGGACCTTCACCAAAGTGGTCGTCGCATATTTAGTACTATACTGAACCATGGAATAGTTGGTACCTATTATACTGCGTAATTTGCTGCTAATTAGAACGCTAAGGTAATGTAGGCAATACAATAGAGCTAGGCACATTTAGAACTACCTATTAAAGGTGAAATAGTATGGTCCTGGTCTGGGCGTTTAATATATTGTAGTAGGTATATTAGGCATTAGGTTCTCGTGGCACAAAGTTAGTAGGTATTTTGGAGCTAGACGAAGCTGTACCTATACATAAAACCACACAACCGGCAAAGAAAAAAACTGTAGTGTTTCAATGCTATACTTGAAACCAGCGAGAAACCGCTGGCTCAGACCAAAATGGCCAACAAGCAAATTTTTTTTATTTTACCTTGCGCCCCGTAAACCACAGCAACCAAAAAAATGTAGGCGCCTTTCACCACTGTACCTAGTTGAAGCAAGCTGATTACACCAAGTTGAAATTTCAAGATTCTTCTAAACTTTCGTGATATATCGTCGGTCACTTACGATCAGGCGACATTAGGATCAAACGAAGGATTATAAAGATAAAGAAAAATGGGCTGCCAGCCCTTCCTCATCGCCGTCATACCCACCGAGTTAAAACAGAATAGTGCTTACCTGTAGCTGGCGTACTGGCGCGGATGCCGGGGCGGGAAGCAGCCCGGCGGGACCAGCGCTAGTGGGGTCTGCGCGATCTCGGGGCTGCGGGGCCCTTCCCAGGACCACTCGCTGTCTCCGAAATCCTGTTATCAAAATGTTTACAATTAGCATAGGATAAATAAATAAAATAAATAAATAATGCTGGACAATTCACACAGCATTATCTAGCCCCAAGGTAAGCAGAGCTTGTGTTATGGGCACTAGATAACTGATATACATAGTAATATACGAGTACATAGATAGATATTTTTTATTATACATAGAAAACGACCAGAACACCCTGAACAAATATCTGCAGATCGTACAAATATTTGTCCCGAGGCGGGAATCGAACCCGCAACCTCCTGCGTCGCAGGCAGACCTTCGCCCACCGCGCCACAGAGGTCGTCAAATCGGATACTAGGAGGATTCTAAAAGGAAAGAGTATTGGGTGAACAGATTTGGCCGAAATTATCCCAAATGTTTTTTATACTTTGACGGGACTTGAACCAGCATTCTCTCGGTCCGGGAAAGCGCTAAGCAATTACACCACGAGGTCAAGTGACTTAGGAGTCTAAAAAATTTGGGACTTCCTTAGGACTCCTTAGAAATTACCCCGAGAGCGAGGGCTTACGCACTACATCAGGAATCGGGAATCGAATCCGCAACCTCATGCGCTGCAGGCGGACCTCCGCCCGCCGCGCCACATCGGTTGTCAACAAAACAACAAAACTTTGGATTTGCCCGAAGCTACAAAAATTCTTGGGGGTTGACATCCTATCTTAAATCCTATAAGGCTCGGACGATGAAGATTTAAGAGCGATTTCAGGTACCAGAAAAATATATTGCTCCTTTTATTATAATCATCAGCCCACCGACACCCACTGCTGGGTTTAGGTCTCTTACACACCAGCTCACTCGGTCCCGTGTCAGTCATCTCATCTCTCTCATCCAGTCCTTTACTAGTAGATAATATTATCATGCCACTAATCTTACGGAGAGCGAGACGAAAGCTGGAAAAGACAGCTTCCCAAGTTCCTAAGATTCGAAGAATACAGATACCTAACCTAACCTAACGAAGATAAGTTGGCGCGAAACGACCTAATCGAAAGTTAGTCGCAAGGTCAACAAGCATGAAACAGGCAGACGTATCGGGTCGCGGAGGCTTGGCATGGAGGTTGCAACGTAGATCTAACATAAATTGAAACTACCTACCAATTGATTTTCTCAAACGTACCAATCGATGGACTGATTATAAAATTGTATAGAGAAGGAATCTCTGGTGGCATGAAGACAAAAAAGTCTTCAAGTTGAGCTTTATCCTATAACCGAGGGTAGATTAAAATCCAGAAAACAACTCTGGGCTTATAACTACACTAGCCAAACTCGCTGTGTGGTGCCGGCTTAGAATTTGCACCACCCAACTCTTCCCGCGGGTGTCATAAGAGGCGACAAAGGGATATCCACCGGGGGCGGGCAGCAGCGCCCTTGCAGAACAATTCTACCACCGAACTGCGATCCCCAACCCGCATGGCTAGCGTGGGGATTATGGACATCGCCCCCATGACTAAAAGCCAAAAAGGCGCTTATCAGGTGGAGGCCTGCGTCCAGTAGTGGACCTTAAGGCTGTTGTATTGAGGCGAGGAGCCAAACTCGATGTATAATGTTTGTAAACAAACCACGACATAAATTACTAAAACTAGGTATTATTGTAGGTAAGCAATATTTATTGAAGGAAGGATCTCTAATCGACAAGTAAAGTAATTTGCGTATAAGACGCGGCAACAGAGCGACTTTTGGGTTAAGTACGGGCGGTTTATTTACAAATATTCTACATGGAGTTTGGCTAGTGTAGTTACCAGGGACTTTCTGCACCTACAAGATCATTTGAAGACTTCGGAGGAAATAAGTCTACAAAGTTTGATTTCATAAACACGACTTTAGATCAGCAACGAATGATTTATTGGCCAACTTAAATATTTACCTTATTTTATTTATTTTGTTTAAGTATTATTTTAATAATTATCATTAAAATTAAAATTGCACCTAAGCATCATAGCTGTTCCAGAATACCTAAGGCCTGTACAAATAATATTAAATTGCCAGCCGCCATGCCAATACACCCAGACGCTGCCAAGTGCGCGATTGCATCCTCAGACTCCCGATACATGTATCCAAACTACACTATTAAGTTAAGGATTACATTGATAAATGTACGGGCTAAAGCAGATTAAAATCCGAAGTTTTACTGCTCCAAATTGAAATAGAGTTGAAGACAAATATCGCTGAATAAAGGCGACGGGAAAAAAGTTGCGATATTCTCGCAACCTTTTTGCAGACCGTTCTTGGAATCTTGATATGATCTATGGTATGGTTTTTCTATAGATAGAACGAGTACATAACCGTTGATAGGTGTTGTCAAGAAAGTAAAGGATCCTAAAGAGAGTGCCGCCTACACGAGCGCAATGGAAACGAAAGATGTGGGCGCTTTTCCGATCCGATAATAGAATTGCTACTTTTTATAAAATTGTATGCCATAGAAATTGAGAATAACTTTTTTGCAACTAGAAAACGGCAGAAAATAGAGCCAGAACACTAGGCGTCTACAAAAACCTACCCCCGTGCAACAATTAAAACTTTCCGAATTATCTAATGAAAGCAACATCTACGTAGAAAATTGGCTCGAGAAGCACCGTTCATAAGCAATAGAGGATATGATGCGGAATCCAGCTATAGAAGCTAATGCAAGCGGAGTAAGCTAAGCTGGCCACGGCTCTTGGCACAGCTAGAGCCATTACACGCCCCGCGCTTGGCAAACCCTCCTCAACATTAACTGCCATCAAACCGGATGTCGTTCGCTACATTATGAACGGACAATAAAATCTAGTGCATTGTACTTGAAATTTGATTTAAGTGCCGCTTTGGCTCCGGATTGCAATACAAATATGCGTTGACTAGCATGTTGGCTGCCGACAGGGTACTTCGAATGATAGATAGGGGTTAAGAGGGTTGCAGTTTCACGCATTTTGCTTTTAATGGGCTTGGACACAAAGAAAACATTGAGTAGCCAAGGTTGGGCTTTGCAACTAGTTTTGGCGCCCATCGCGGTGCTCGGTTTATAGAGTACTATGGTAATAAAATTACACCACGATTAAAATTTGAAATTGCCCTCTTAACGGAAACAAAAGGTATGATCGACTTTACAAAAAACAAAAGCTAATTAACGACGACGATAAATATTGGCGCACAACGTAATACGTGGTCCGAGCGTGGTAGGGTCAGAGAGAACCACCTAGAACTACCGATTGTACGCCACATAATTATATCAAAACGACACAATAGGAAGTGGAACATTTTTACAGACTTGGGTATAATGATTTGGCGTAGGTTTTATGGTCGCTCGGGTAAGTTTTAGCTGGTTTTTTTTTCTGCTCTTTTTCTGCTTGACAAACATTTTATAAGAATGTTCATGATTAAAACGTCGTTTGGAGAGCCGGCGGTAGGAAATAGAGATTAATGTTTTTTGGCACCCAACGTGGTAACGAGTGGAGGACTACCACTAGGTTAGAACGATATTTATGTTCAACCAACTCGACGATCTTGGTGAACGAATTTAAAAAAAATACATCAAGATATGGAAAAATAGCACGTGATATTCAAGACTCGCAGGGACACAAGATGACAAGAACAGGGTATACGCACCACCACGGAACGTACCACGTTGGGTGCCAAAAATTATGCTACTGCCCGCAGCCTGTACCATAGTAGGTATGCAAGAAGACGAGCGGTAAAAGGGATATGTAATTTACCATCGCCGTAGAAGCCAAACCACCCACAATTACAATATCAGTGCAACGAAAGTAGGTGCCACGTGGTGCCACCTTTTTAAAGCTTTAGAATTTTTTTTTATATAATATGACCACGTTGAACGCTGTACTAAAATCAACCTTGTGGAAATTACCCCAAAATAGAAAAGTTTGAGGCCTACCCACGAATAAGTAAAAATACACGTGGCGGAAACTTCCCACAACTAGATTTGAGAATCGAAAAAACTACCTACCCACGGTATGCAACAGAAAATTACCCAAGGTATGCAAAGGAAAATTACCCCCGAAAAAGAACACGTGGCGAAAAACTTTATGCAAGAAACAATACAGTAGGATAGTTGAAAAGTAAGGGTACTCACATTGGACCGCGTGGAAGCGGGCGCAGAGACAGGTGGATCGGTCAAGAGCGTGTCCAGCCCGAGGATATCTGCCAGCGAGCGGCGGTTCTCGTTGGAGCCACCGCCCGTACGATTTGTATCCTGTTAAAAAAATAGTTCCGTTAAAATCAAATAAACCACGTGGTTTCAAAAACCACCATAATGAGGGTAGAATGTTTGGAAAGCTTCGATCCATCGTTTAATTATGAACTTATCGTTCAAATATAGGTTTAAAAAGAATAGAAATACGTGGCCAAAAACCAACATAAAAAGGGGCACTATATTTCAAAAGCATTTAGAAATTATCAACGAATAAAAAGTTTGAAAAACTTACCTGTAGTAGCGGCATGGATGCCGTGGAAGTTTCCAAAGTACCGAAGTATAGTTCGCTCAACTGTCGAGCAGCGTTTCCAGCCAAGATGTTCTCGCCTCGGCGGCTCACGAGCGACTGCAGGAAAGAAAGCGAGCCTCGAAGCACGAAGCCGATAGCCGCCCCACTCCGGGGTAAACGCGCGTCAATCACAGCGCGGCAAGTAGAGTCTGCTCAAGCCACGCCTACTAGTAACTTTCCGCTTCGCATATTTTATTCAAATAAATTTTCTAAATTATTATTTCTTTGCGATAAATTGTGTTTCGAATTTAAAATATTTCTTATTGTGTAATATATTGATTAAAGTGGGAGTAAGAACTGGTTCATGAACTAAGTTTCCCGCCATTTTTAAAGTTGCTATTGGTAAAAACCAGATGGCGTTCTTTTCTACAAAATTCATCCATTTTTGTTGAAAAATGAATTAAGTGGTAAGTTTATTCGCAATTCATAAACAAATAGTGATTTTAATATTATTTTAAAATTACTAGCGTGTAAAATCCTTCCGACGTCGGTGTTGTATTTTTCCAGCTTTACGATCAACATCTTGTTGTTGAAAATGAAATGAATTTTAACTGAACATGAAATAAGCTGGGTTTGTAATAAAATACACTGACATTGTTGAACATGGTTTTATTTTTTGTAGTTAAGTAGGTACACAATCATAATCAAATAAAAGCATTTGGCAGTACACTTTGCTTATTTATTCCAATAGAATAAGATAAATAGATTACTCAGGTAACTATTTACAAAAGATTTTCTTTTACATTTTCAACCTCAGAATATTATTCTAGGGTGTCGAAAAGGATAAAATGAGTTGCACGTACGAGGACCACCTCGAGGTCTTATTCTGTTCTAGTAAGGCCTGGAATAAAGCTTTTCAATTGTTTCTACCTACAACTTGCTTCGCTTTCATCATCAACAGCTCAAGAACTTCCACTAATGGACACAGCCCGCCATGAAAGTTCCGCTTTGCTTGCAAACTATAAATAATTACAAAAAATAGTAAATAACGTTTATTTCCTTAAGTTTATAAGTTAAGTTAAGTCCTTAGTAGGTAACAAATCTGTGTGAACAGCGTCGACTGCAATCCCATAGCCAGATGTCTTAGTGGTAGGTACAGTAAGTCACGGAAAGATCAAAGAGTTCGGCGTAGATAAAAATATAGAACTTTCAAAAGTTCAATTTTATATACTTACGCTGTCAGAGTACAATTGATTACTATCAGGAGGGCGATAGGCATAGGAAAATCAAAGTTTCGTTTCCGTTGTCGTGCAAAACCAACTTTTATGTCGCTTGCATAAGATTAACGTTTACACGAAAACGAATCGGAAACTTCGATTATTTTCTTCTTCTTCTTTTGTTCTGAGTACGGGCTCAGAACCTTATATACGCTAGATGCCAATTATCAGAACCATCGGTGCATTCCGAGACACGCTAAAATCGATATGATCCCGCATACAAATAAATAAATAACACAAAGTGACAAGTGCAGCGCTCACGGAGACTTGGAACGCGTGTGGGCTCGATTATATAGATTTTAGCGTTTCTCGAAATGTGCTTCATAATATCTAGGCGTTTGTAAATGTCAATAATGTGCACCGTAAATTCAACGACACTACGACTATAGGTGCCAACTTTTTTGCACTTAACGCATTCACTGCCCAGCCTCTGCAGGTCGCACCGCCGCGACACGGGGACGGATACTAGCATCTTCGTCTTGGGCCATGAATGTATTAAATTGCTATACATACTTCTGAGTTTGATGGAAAACGTGCAATTACACTTCAAATCTACGCGAAATGACTTTCTTCTAGCGCCAACTTTGAGAGAGATTTTGCTTGAGTCATTTTATGTTTCTCCGAGAGCAATACCAAAGGCGAAGATCAGTCTTTAGCCCCAGGGCGCCTTCTCGGAAAAGTAAAATCGAAGTTTCCTTTTCGTTTTCGTGCAAAACCAACTGTTATATCGCTTTTATAAGATTAGCGTTTGCGCGAGAACGAAAAGGAAACTCCGATTTCGTGATTAAGAGTACGGGCCCAGGAATCGCTGGTTTGACGAATTTCTAGCGAAAGAGAGCTTAGAACCGAGATAGCTAGAAAAGTCTTGTGCCAGACTTCAAGGACTTCAAGTCTCTTGTCTCTGTCTCGCACGTGAACAAAATCTAAAGTCTAGTATGGACTCTGACTTCTGTCTCTGTCTTGGCACAAACCAAAAATTTTTCTCCCTTGTATAATTTCACACTGTTCGATGCTTTTTTTGTTGGCTGTTAACATTAGTAGGGCGTTCTATGTAGAGATAAACCATTTTTAAAATGAACGCCGATTGTATGACGTATAAGGTGATATCAGGAGGGACACTCGAGCGAATGTTTTATTTTTCTTTCATTCCATGTTCACACGGCTTAGCTGGAATGACTTAGAAAAGAACATGGAGAATGTTCTTCCTCTTTTCATTCAAGATGTCGTCAAAAAAAGTCGTGTCGTCCTGACGTTCGTCTGGGAATACAGGACTCAAGACAAAATGGCCGAATGTGAGTAAACATTCACTCTATGTTCAGATTGTTCATTTTTCGTTCATTCGAAGTGGGAGTGAAAGATGCGAATGAAAATATCCAACATCGTTAGATCCGTTCATTAATGAATTCATTCGGCGCTATTGTTTCATTTTGTGTTCAAACGTTTCATTTCGAGTGAAAGGTGCCCGATAAAAGATGAAAATGAACGAAAAATGACCCGTCTGATATCAGCTTTAATGAAGGGATAATGATGGAAATGCACGCCATTTTGAGAATGGTTTATCTCTAACATCTCTCTGGTTCCTACCGTATGGCAGCCGCGTAAGAATCCAACCCCATTTCAGCCCTTGGATATCATAAGAGTCAACTAAGGGAACCTTCCAGAGGAAGGGAGACAGAGTACGTACTTTATCTGTCTCACTTGTGGGCATAATTGGGTAATGTCAGTTGAAAATACAGCTCTGAAACACAGACACAAGGCTAGGGCTTCTGACTTCACGAATCGCGAGACCGTTTCTACATGGTTTCTAGGACTTGCAGCTACGGTGATTGAACAAGAACACCGTTTAGGCATCTCCATTTTTTTCGCCTTTGTCATCTTCTGTATTTTTATTTAACACCTTCCATGTGATAATCCCAAGCCAAGAATGATGATTCTGGCAAAGCCCCCCTTGTTTGGGGGAATCTGTGCTGATGAGGGGATGCTCCTTTGGACGTAAAACCCCCTTGTTTGGGGGCAACAGCAGAGGACCTCTGAGCGGATGAGGTGATGCTGCTTTGGACGTAAAACCCCCCTTTTTGAGGTAATCAGCAAAGGACCTCTGTGCGGATGAGGGGATGCTCCTTTGCTACTCTGTCGACGGTGTCCATTGTAAGAGACGCTCTATACCAAATACCCTCTGAGTGTCTTATTCTCCTGTCTGTCGAAAACACCACTGTCTTCTCACCAGGTAACCTTGACTTGACTTGTTTGTTGGTGGCAACATGTGTCTGTTTGTCCACTTTTCTACAAGTGTCCGGTTCATAGATATTTCATAGTCTGATCAGGTGATCTTGATCGTCGGGTCACTTTGACAGCTGTCAGTCTTGTAGTCCCACGACGGGCGCTATGATCCTGCCGGGGTGTGTGGGAGGTGCGCGGGGGCGGGGCAGCGCGCCTCGCTCGTCGCTGTACACGTGCGGAAGGCGGAGCACCCAGTATGTGGAGGGGGTCAGCTTGACAGGGGGGGAGCCGGACGGGTGGGGGACGAATATGGAGCCGCCTGCTACGGGCTGGACCTGGAATGGTGAAAATGTTGTGAGAATTTATAGGTCCATCGTCATTATCATCATCCGCAGTCAGATTTTACTCATGGGCTAGTATAGTATTATAATATATGTGCCATGGGTAAAGACTGGATATAGACCTCCCAAAATTTGTGTCAAACAACAGCGCATCCACCGATGCGTACTATGTCGTAAACTCATCGCGCAACTGGGCACCTGACGCTTCTTTGCCTTACCTCAGTCACAAATATAATGCTCTCTCAATCTTGCTTTTGCCCGCGGCTTCACTCACGTTTACGGGTAAGATCTAGCGTTGCAAGATATGGTGCCGTAACAGTATTTCATCAACTGTTACTAATAAAATGAAAGTGGCGACGGCTATTTTGTGTTTATTTATTTCGCTAACTTCGGTCATCGTTTATTTCGCTAACTTCAGGTAACCAGATGTTGAGAGTGTACTCGTAGAGTGGCATATTGTAATTTATTCCTTTACCTTAGGGTCCAAAGTCACGTGTACCGGCGACTTGGGCGTGACAACGTGGATCCTCGTCAGTAAGTTGCGCCGTGAGGGCGGACCCCCCTCGACAGACGCAGGCAGTGTACAGTAACATGTGCCTTATTCCGTTACCTTAGGGTTCAATGTCACGTATACCTGCGACTTGAGGGTCACGACATGGATCCTCGTCAGTTGCGCCGTGAGGGCGGATTCCCGACAATCAGACTTGGCAGGTGCAGGCGTTGTAAAGTAACATGTGCCTAACTGCTTTACCTTAGGGTCCAAAGTCACGTGTACCGGCGACTTGGGGGTGACGACGTGGATCCTCGTCAGCTGCGCCGTGAGGGCGGAGCCCCCTCGACAGACGCAGGCGGTGTAGAGAGGCATGTCGGTGGCGGCTACTTTGGCCCCGGAGCCGGCGCCGGCGCTGGCGCAGCCGTTGACCACGGTGTCGGGAGATGACATCATGAACCTGGAATGAGAGAAATTATGGCAAAATGTTGTGGATAAATGTGTGATAAAATGGTAACAGTAGATACAGCGGCAATAGGCTGGTCATCATCATTAACAGGCATATATTGTAGTACATAACTTCCTAGAATACTTAATTATGAAAGCAGGTTAACTACGAACCTTGTTTGTGTTGCAAGAACACAAGTGACGAAGCGTTGGTGTTATTCCAACACAAACAAAACAAGGTTCGCAGTCAACCCCCTTACATTCATAATGAGCTCGTCTTCCTATAATACTCTCGTGTGATAGTTAAATCTGCTCTAAATTCTAACGGCAACATGGGGTGGATGGATGGAGCTCCATTCGATGTAGATTGACTCCGAACAGTCTTTTTCGTCTGATCCTTCTTCACTTTCCCTCAGGTGAGATTACGGTCAAACGAAGGACTATAGACTATAAAAAAAACCTTTATGAATGACAAATTCTGATAAATAAAATACTGATGCGGTGGTCTTCCGTGACGATTTCTGGCAGACATATCAGGACTAGGCTTTACTTAGACCAACAGATTTGACCAATACTAGGATAGTTAAAAAAAAAAAAAAAAAAAAATGCTGGACAATTCACACAGCATTATCTAGCCCCAAGCTAAGCAGAGCTTGTGTTATGGGTACTAGATAACTGATATACATAATACAATACACTACATAGATAGATATTTTTTTTATTATATATAGAAAAACATCCAGAACCCCTGAACAAATATCTGCAGATCGTACAAACATTTGTCCCGAGGCGGGAATCGAACCCGCAACCTCCTGCGTCGCAGGCGGACCTTCGCCCGCTGCGCCACAGAGGTCGTCGAGTTCTTACCTATGTCCCCTAGGACACTCGTACTCGAACCCAATGAATATCTTGACTGTCAGCATGTGGGGCTGCGGCTTGCGGCCCCGCGGCTGCGTCAGCGCGGCGCGCCACGCACTGGCTTGCTCCACTCTGGAATGAACGGATTAATATCTACTTAATCCACAGACACAAACACACACACGTTCAAACACTGGTAGCTCTTGTTGCCCGGAATCATAAGTGACCGGTGTCCTCAGGAGCTCCTCAAGCACACAATCATATACAAAATGTGAGAGCTTCAAATTATTTTGGCTTTAGTTTTTTCATATTATTGTATAATAATCATTTAAGTAATATTATTTGATAGTGAACGTCAGATCTCCTAGAACCCGATTTTGCCAAATAAAAATGATATAAGCATTTACTTACCAAATTGTTAAATCGAAAACTGTAATGATATAAATATACTATGCTTTCTGTTTGGTGAATTGGGATTTAACTATATCCTGAGTTTGGGCGCTGGGAGGTGCAACACAGTTTTTAACTTATGCGCTTTCCAGTGTTCCGTTGTATTTTAGCTACATTATGTATTTGTTCATTCTAAATAAATAAACATTTATTTATTACCAGCTTCTGCCCGCGGCTTCGCACGCGTTGTTTCTATGCAAACGTTTTGAGGTTATTTATATCCCATGGGAACTGATTTATGGGATAAAAATGTTTGATTCCAGGGTTAGACTTACCTGTATGCAAAATTTCAGCCCGATCCGTTCAGTAGTTTTGGCGTGAAGAGGTAACAAACATACATCCATCCAACTTTCGCGTTTATAATATTAGTGTGATGTCTCATGCATGTCAAAAGTAAACATTAGGTCTACCTAATATCTTATATGGTATTCTAGAGAATGCGATATGTATAAATAATGCTGGACAATCCATAGAATTTTCCTTTAAGACACTGTAATATTATGTTAGTAGGATATGTCTCATGCCAAAAATATACAAGGTTGGTAGAGTTGCCAGTATTTCTTAGATTTTCTAGTCCCTATGTTTATAAAATAAATATATAGAATTCTGTAACCAAGTAAAACCTGTCGCAACGCTGGAAATGCTAGTTTTTAGTAGAAAATGGTTTCAAATAAACACGAGCAGAGTCACGTATAACCCACTTGTGATCAGTAGGCAGCTGTGTATCCCAGGGCAGTAGATAGTTGGTATGCGGCAGTAGCCCGGGCTGCAGCGGCTCGGGCAGCCCCAGCGCGTGCGAGTAGAGCGAGGACGCGCCGAGGCACACGAGCGACCAGCTCGGGAAGGCGGGCAGTAGGCCTCCGGGGCTGCCCGTGTGGAGCATCCCGGGGAGGTACTCCGTTGTGGATGGTTGCCGGGTCATTACTTTGTCTGGAAATGGGTTAGGATATGATCATAGAGTGTCGTAAACTTGCTTGGTCTGTCTCGACGGCTGTGATGGGTGTTAGAATGGTACATTGTACACCTAGGCGAGAAAGTGCCCAATTCCTATCGAATGAATCATTTGAGAGTTAAAACACACGAGGTAGGAATCGCTCTTTCTCTCGGGTGATGCATAATTGATTTGTGCAGGCATGCTCGCAGGTAAGACGGAGCCTGTGGTCGGGTTATTACGCCACGACCATTAACATCAATCTATACAAAGAGCTTCCGTCATATAACATTTTATTTTACGTGAAATGTCTATCAAATCGGTTAGTAGGAGGTATCGTGCAAAAAGCGTAGGGAGCGAAGCTAGTCGCGCTGTGTGTGTCAGTGTGGCGAGCGAAGCGAACCTAGCCTCTCGGGGCAGACCAGCCGGAGCTCACCTGTGCTACAGTCCCGCACATTCACGATATATCTCCCCTGATCGTCCTCTTCATCCAGGTCTAGCGGCGGTCCGGGGGACAGCGCGTCTCCAGCTGACCAGCCGGAGCCGCCGTCCGCCGGGGCCTCGCCCCCCGAGGGGGAGCCGCCCGAGCATTCTTCCTGGGAAGACGCGCCTTTCACGGATGCGGCCCTGGAATGTTTAAATAGACAGTGTTTAAGGGGAACCTAACGGGTTTGGCTGTCTTACTAGGTCTAGATCTCAGTACTCACGGGATCCCCGTGGTGGAAAACTAGAATTACATGCACTGTTTCGCACATAATTTGATCGAGATCTCAGGAACCCTGCGGTCTATTGAAATGACTTATGTTTTGATTTGTAGGTAATTGATAATGGTTCGTTGAAGCGGTTTCTTCATAAGTTGCGTGGTTTTTTTGTAACCAAACTAAAACTTCATTTTTGCGCTTACGCCGTTCCAAAAACGTATGCTCTGCCCGTTCCTATGACGCGATACCTATGCTTTTCACATGCATTGCTCCCTCTTAAGTATTTTTGGGTTATTTAGTGATGACAGTATATGTTAGTGTATACTGGCCAAAGGTTAAAACCATGTAAACGAGCGGAGAAAGCCCCAAGAATATTTTATTATTTCTGAGCCCGTGCGCGTCGCATATTATAGGTATATTTTTGTATCCGTAGCGAAGTTAGGGGTCCGTTCCCACCAACGCGGAGCCAGTTTTTAATTTTATTTTATTGTCGCTGACTAGTAAACTCAACTGATCAAAGTATCAGTGAGCACGCTAGTCTGCTGTTACTTTTTAAATTCAAGATAACCTGTTGCTGTAAAATGCAACATCATTATTGACACTATCTATGAATTTAACATTGAATTTAATTACTTTTGACCAAGCATGCACTTCCTCTTCATCGTACACACACACACACACACACACACACTCACACCCTCCCTCACACACATATTAACATACACACAATCAATAACGTTATACTTAACAAAAATCAACCCTTAACAAATTACAAATAGATGCATTTTAATTTAAGTTTCTAATACATTTCAGTAAAATTAACGTTTAGTATAAATTATTATATAAAAATATATAATTATTTGTGTTATTATTTTTATTTAGTTTTTTTGAGAGCCAGTTCGACCATCATGTCGCGTCGGGTCGAAATAAAGAAACTCGTCTCCCGCTGTGACCGCAAAGGTAGTCACGGTTCCGCTTTGTCGCAGCAAAGGGGAACAGTGACTACCATTTCAGTGGCGACACAGACTAAATTAATGCGAGCGAAGCAAGCCCCCAAAAGCTGACGAAAGTTAGGCAGACAGGGTAGACGGTGCACTGTGTGTAGTTACTATAGATCGTATACCGGAGGCCTGGATTTGTGACGTCATCGTCATCACCAAAAACAGAAGACAATCGCGCCAGGTTTTAAAAATTTAACAACAGTAGTTATACCTGTAGCTAGGAGTGGAAGGCTGGAAGATAGGGAAGTCGTGGCTCTGCAGTGTGGGGCAGACGGCGCACTGCTCGGCGGCGTGCGCGTAGAACGTGCAGTTGGCGGCGCGCACGGTGTACGGGTCCTCGCGCTGTGCGCGCGCGCGCCCGCAGTTGCACGCTGAGACGTAGATGATGCCGGAAGAATGCTCTTTGCTGCCGTCACTGAAACAACAAATAAAACGATGAAATAAACGGTACTGGTCGTATCGACAGCGGTAACTAAAGAACATTTTAGCTATGTTGGATTTCTTTTAAGCTTTGGATATGTTTAATATTTAGTGTTTAGTATCAAAATTTACGTTCCTTGACACAAAGATAAGACGCTTTGCCATCTATTAAAAAGCTAAACGCGCATAGTTTGTTGAATTATTAAACATCGATGATTCATGTTCTTTGTTTGGGTTGGAATGAAATGGAAGAGCGTGGAGTTCCACAAGGTTTAACTTAAGGTCCAGTCCTATTTGTGGACTACAGCGTTGATTTAACTACTGAAATATGGCATTACAAAAGTTGTAGACTATAAATAAATAAATAATAAATAAAAATCGTTTATTAAGGAACCAAAACAATGGACATGGTTATAAAAGGAAACGATGCCATCTGCAGAAGTTTTAAAAACTGTGTCGCAGATGACAACGCCCTCCTCCGAAGTTAAAGTGGGAAGGGTTCCAAAAAAGTTAAAATGTTAAAAATTAAAGTTAAAAGTCTAGATACGATACGTCTAGACGATAAGACTAGATATACTTACTGGTCGGGATGTATACAGCCGTATCCCGTGAGTGAGAGTGCCTCGCACAGCGTCCGGGATCGCCACATGTTATCGCAGGCGGCCCGCAGCCGCTCGCCAGCCCCGCGCGCCAGCGGGCCGCGGGCCATCGTCTCTAACACACCTAGAGCTACGCTTACCTAGAACAAGATAAATAGCCAAATAAGTTGGATCTAGCACAATGGGACCACATATTCGACACGCGACATACATCAAACCTTACGAATTCTTCTCGTGAAACTTGCGTTTTAAAAGTTTGGACCACTGATTTGGATTAGCCAGCGAAATACTAGTTATATTCGTATGATAAGCATGTTCTGCTCATACGAGTTTTCGGCAAACCAACAGCCTCAACTGAACTGTTAGTTTTCGTGAAACAAGGCCAACCTACAATGACCGTTTTAAAACTTTTCAACTTTCACGATTTGTTAACATAATTAATGATTTATTCATTGGGTGTTTATTGTGCCGAAATTAGTACTTTAAAATCTATAATTACATCGGCTAATGCTTCAAAACACGTTACTTACTTTTAGAGCGTGAGTTTGACTGGAGTAATGGGAAGGTAGTCCCTCTGCGTACGACGCCTGTGCGATTGGCAACACCTGCAACATACAACACTTTTATAAACACGAGGCTTTTAATTTTTTTTTATATTCAATATACCTTCATTGACCACAATCTCACCTGACAGTAAGAGACGACGTGGTCGAAGATGTATCACGCAGGTCTAGAATACAACTTTTCAGTTTCGTTTTGAAGAGACGTTGGTTACCGAATACACCTCACCTCACCTCACCTCAACAGCCAATATTGGGACGCAGGCCTCCCCCTGATAAGCGCCTTATTGGCTTTTATCTCATGGGGATAATGCTCATATTCCCCACGCTGGGCATGCGGGTTGGGGATCGTAGTTTGGTGGTAGAATTGTTCTGCAAGGGGCGCTGCTACCCGCCCCCGGTGGATATCCCTTAGTCACCTCTTACGACACCCGCGGGAAGAGTTGGAGTGGTGCAAATTCTAAGCCGGCACCACACAGCGAGTTTGGCTAGTGTAGTTATAAGCCCAGAGTTGTTTTCTGGATTTTAATCTACCCTCGGTTATAGGATAAAGCTCAACTTGAAGACTTTTGTCTTCATGTGTCATTATTTTGTCCACACAGCAGACCTGATCTCACCTTAGTTTTAGTCTAAATGGGATTAGTACAATAAATATGTAGTAGGCATTTTTCTAGTGGACCAAAATCTATAATCATAAACTGTGCTAATAAAATAAAAATATAGAAGTTATATGGAAGAGGCTACGCTACACCTTGCCTAGATTAGCACAGGGCCAAGGCGATTCGCATAAACATACCTACACTATAGACCTATGTCTATATGTCTAGCAGTGGGTCGACAAGGGCACATGATGGAAAAGAACCAAAAGCCATTACTGCCGACTAACCTACCTATAAACTTTGTATAACTACGATTAGAATGTTACCCCCTTATTCATAGCGATCCGATAACTTAAAACTGTTGTTAAGCAGCGTTAATAAAATGATGAAATAATGTTATTTTTCTAAACGCCTCGTTAAAATAAATGTTTGTTGATTCAGAGTTTGATTCTGATTGTAATTTATTTTAAAAAATAAATTAAATTTCATCGATATTCTGGGGTAATAGAGATATCACGCAGACGTCACTACATGCTCTTACAGTAAGAACCTGTACTGTAGTTTATAGAATGAGCCTTACCTTAGCTAGTCTAGGCTCTACCTTAATTCAAATTCATTTATTATTTCATACACACAAAGATCCATAGTTTTTTTTTTTTTTATAATCCATCCCCTAGCTTTACCAGGGACCTGGTTTGCTCTACTCATTCATATCAGTTCTCGCTTTAATGCTTCTCGCACTTTCATGCTACATACCTTATCTTTCTTTTATTCGTCTCTGTTCATACTTTAGAGATCCATAGATTAGAGTAGTAAATGTCACACAGATAATCAAACAAATTAGATAACCTTAGCACACCTAGCGGCCGAGAACCGGACATCTGTAGCCAGCGCGTGTGATAGGGCTCCGCTGAGCTCACCGTCTTCCGACTCGGGAGCACTCTCCGCCAGAAACACCGGGGTCAGCGCCTGCGCTGCGGCCCGCCAGGATGACGCGCTTGGGAGCTGCAAAAGTCCGTTCTAAGATAGCATCATAAGCTGGTGACGCGACTACGGCGCATCGGGCGACGCAGGAGGTTGCGGGTTCGATTCCCGCCTCGGGACAAATGTTTGTACTTGAGTGTTTTCTTTGTATAATAAAAATATATAATGTATGTCATATAATTGGTAATGGTATTATGTATATCAGTCATCTAGTACTCATAACCATAACACTAGCTCTGCTTAGCTTGGGACTAGATGATGTTGTATCAATTGTCCCGCATTATTTATTTATTTATCAAGTACCTATTTTATGTATTCAAGTGTTTGCCTTTATGTTTCAATGAATTTATTTTCTTTCTTTCTTTAATTTGTAGACTAGCTTCCGCCCGCGGATCTGCATGCGTTTTCTCGGGATAAATAGTAGCCTTTAATGTTATTCCAGGTCTAGAATTATATCTATGCAAATTACCGGGCGATCTATTCAGTACTTTCGGCGTGAAGAAGTGGTAATAAAAATACTTTTAGTCAGGAGGCAATCAAGCAAAGCTTCTATATGTATACCTGAAACTGGTATTTATTGTATGTATTTCTTGTGCTCTTTTTTTTCTTTATTTATTTTAAAGGAGTTTTATCCACATGACTATGTCACTCCCGTAGAGGAAAATTACATATATAAACACGCAACATAAACCAAACCTAGATATATCTAACTTATCTAAAAATTCAATTACCTAAAGCTACATAACTACTGGAACAGAAAAAAACCCTAGTGCTGCGACCTAAATATATTATTGAAACTGCCAGTTGCAAGACGAGGAAGTGGGGACACGCATACAGATACGGTGGCCCGTACCAAGTTTTCGTTTAATTCTCGAGTTCTATTGCATCAACTACGTTGTTCGATACGTCGACGTTTAAAAGGTAATTTGACCCGGCGAACTTCGTACCGCCAATAAAAGTTGTCTGAACTTTCTTTATATTTTCTCACGTTTCAACCTTCCTTGGACTTAACCAAATTTAGCCAAAGCCTTTCTTGAGTTTTTGTGAGACTAACAAACGTCAATTCATTTTATATTAATTTTATTATAGCTAGGATTATTTCTTGAAAGTTGAGTATAATTTAAATACTGCCCCCGGTTTTAGTACTCACCTCAAAGAAAGACGTGCTCATAGCAAACTTCCCCACGTTGTCATCGAAGCCGTCATCGAAGGCGCGGTCCACATGCGCCTGCAGGAAGTCCCGGAACGAAGGCCTGTCCACTGCCACCTCGGCCTCCACCCCGGAACACATGGCCACCAGACCACGGACCAGGGTGCTGACGTCACGAGCGTTGCTGGATGTGTCTGTGCTCATGTATACGAATTCCTCGTTCTTTGGGATAGCGAAGAGAGATTTGGCACTGTAATGGATAGGGGGTAAGGTTTATTTTCGCTCGATCTATGAAATATGTTGGTGTGCAATGTGCATTATTGAGGGAGATAAATCATTGACAGAACAAAGAGTTGAGTGCTGAGAGAGATCTATAAAAAGCTATGAAGCTAATTAATCTAAAATGTGGAAAATCAGGCCTTAGCTGTGGCAACACAGAGGAATCTTTGATTGCCAGAAACGGTCGAAAATTTCCCTTATGAACCCTAATTCAGTCTTTAGAATTTACTCTTTCGATTCTCGGCGAGAGAAAAATGTTCTCGTATTATCTGGAAGTATTTGTTTTATTCTAGGTCCTATCAGTATTGTGTATTGTGTAAATAAATAAATAATGCTGGACAATTCACACAGCATTATCTAGCCCCAAGCTAAGCAGAGCTTGTGTTATGGGTACTAGATAACTGATATACCACTACATAGATATTATTATAGATATTTTTTATTATACATAGAAAAAATCCAGAACGCCCTGGACAAACGTCTGCAGATCGTAACAACATTTGTCCCGAGGAGGCGGGAATCGAACCCGCAACCTCCTGCGTCGCAGGCGGATCTTCGCCCGCTGCGCCTCTGAGGTCGTCAGTCATGTAAATTGCTTTAGACCTAAATAAATAAATAATGATGTGTGGTGCCAGCTTAGAATTTGCACCACACAAATTCTCCCCGCGAGTGTCGTAAGAGCGACTATGGGATATCCACCGGGGGCAAAGGCAGCTGTTTAGCTGATACGTGTATATCTGAGTCTTTGTCAATGCACTTTAAATATTTGTCCAGTCTATTTTTGAAAGAGTTCACTGAGGGGGCACTGATCACTGATTCTGGTAACCGGTTCCAAGTTTTCACTATAGGATTCGGCAGTATGTGCTCTCTGGGTTTGCTGGTACTTGGCCCGCATTGCAGCTTCAGAGAGTGTCCTCTCAGGTTTGTGTTTTTGTTATAGTATACAGTGTCTTTGATAAATTTGGCATGCTATATCTGTTGGTGAAGATTTTGAAGGTCTCTATAAGGTCTCCGCGCTCTCTACATTTCTGATATCTATATATTTTTTTATTTTTGATCATCTCACCAAACATTAGTAATTATCCTGGTCTTCCTCAGTATAAAGTACAGTTGGTCTTCCACCGCATGCTCCAGCCTCTTCAGCTCAGCTGGGTTCTTCCTCAGGGGCGTCGGAGCTCGCCGGAAGTGGAAAAGCAGGCGGGGACAGGAGGTGCGGCCATGCTTCTCCCACGCGCCTTCAGCTCCGATGTCGGAGAGGGCTGCGGTGATTTGAGAAGCTAGTTCTGTTCTGAAAATTAAGCAAAGTTTGGAGATTTAACTAGATCGATCAAGATTTGAGTCAATGACAATTTGTGGTAGGTACTGGTGCAGAGACAAAGTTGACAAACATTGAAAAAGACTTTCCCCAGGAGTAGGTGTGAAACAGCTGATGTGAAGATGCTAATAAATAAACAGCCTCTGTCTGAGGTACTAATAAATAAATAATAATAAATAAACAATGCTGGACAATCCACAGACAGCATTAAGAGTTGAACTTTAACTTGATACTAAAGAAATACTTGTTTCCTCAATATCAAGTAGTAGGTGACTTTTTCAGGGAACAACATCATCATTATTATTAAAATCAGCCTATTGCTGGTGAAAATTGAAAATAAATTAAATTTTAACTAGATACTTATCATGTAGTATGTGACTTTTACAGGGAATAAGATCATCATTATCAATAAAATCAGCCTATTGCTGATGATTATTGAAAATAAATTAAATTTTTAACTCAATACTTACTTATCATGTAGTATGTGACTTTTTTAGGGAATAAGATCATCATTATCAATAAAATCAGCCTATTGCTGGTGAAAATTGAAAATAAATTAAATTTTAACTAGATACTTACTTATCATGTAGTATGTGACTTTTTTAGGGAATAAGATCATCATTATCAATAAAATCAGCCTATTGCTGATGAAAATTGAAAATAAATTAAATTTTTAACTCAATACTTACTTATCATGTAGTATGTGACTTTTTTAGGGAATAAGATCATCATTATCAATAAAATCAGCCTATTGCTGATGAAAATTGAAAATAAATTAAATTTTTAACTCAATACTTACTTATCATGTAGTATGTGACTTTTTTAGGGAATAAGATCATCATTATCAATAAAATCAGCCTATTGCTAATGAAAATTGAAAATAAATTTTAACCTTTGCTTCACAGATCAACTCACTGCTGGGTGTAGTTAACCCCTCTTCACTCATATTTGGATTTAGAATATTACAGCTAATATTTGTATCATTAACTCACCTGTACCCATCAATAGCCTTAAAGAGCTGCAAATAACCCAGATCAAACGTAGAAGTTGGCAATGACAGCACCACAATATGGCACAACTGGAAAAGCAGCGACATGATCCTACAAGAGTCAGACGCCAGCTCCCCCGAGGCCACCAGCCAGTGGTCTGCATCTGCCTCTTTCTTCATACTCTTGGAGTTTTCATCTAAGTTGGCTGCTAGTTCCGCGAGGCGTTTAGTGTCGAGGTAGGTAACTGCGTGGAGAAAGAGCAGGCTCCTACGCTCATCCCAGTGGCATTCAATTCCATTCTGAAATTAATATGGTAGGTTATCAGTATCAACTATCATAGTTATCACTGAAAGTCACAACAATTATGTTGATTTTCCAAGTAAGAATCGAATCCGCACTAACTCAGCTGGTTTTGCACCGCTGTGTCATTGAGGTCACTTACTTCGTTGCTTCCGACTGCTGGAATGAGCGGAGTGGTCTTGTTTGGGTATCTGTACGGCGATTTGCCAATGATACCGACTACCACGATACGGTTCTTCTTGGAAAACTCCGGAATATCAGTTATTTTGAAGACGTTCATCTTATAGGTATAGTTTTCTGGTGAAAAACTCGAAAAAACTGAAAGAAAGCAGTAGGAAAGTCATCACAATGCAACGAAACAAAACAACAACAACAAACAATGCTAAGCATGAAAATGATAACAAAATAGTAAAAGATAAAGAGAGAGAAACTCTGTGAAAAAAATGAGACAGACAATAATATGCTTAGTTTCCGTCCGTAAAAAGTATCAGTTTCTTTTCTTACAGAAGATCTGTCAAAACTACTTACGTCAATGTCAAAGTCAACGTCATCTATGTTTATCGTCATCAGCTGTTTGCGCTACTCGCCTTTCGAATTTTTATCCAAGGTTGCGAAATTCCAGCGAAATCGAAGAAAAATGTAATAGTTATCGCATGTAAATCTGCAGTATTGGACGCTTCTACCCTAGCCGCTCGATTTTACAACTTACCTGATAAGTTATCTATGAATTAAATTCCATTTATCGCGCTAAGAATCTGTGTTTACGTTAGTCTCACTATGTCGTCAATTGTTGATGATATTTGTGATTTACTGGATAGTTACAATGGGAGAGACAAGGTACGGTACGCGGAAACAATTCAGCCTTGATATTTGAGTATTACACCGGTTTTACCAGTTCAATAACCTGATGAAGAGAATGTTGATTTGGTTTCTCAACCTTTCAACTCAGTGTATATTGTTTTCTATGTACCTGTGATTCGTACCGTGTATTGGATTTATAGAGAATCCATTAAATGAGACCCTTATAGCTTGCTCAATGGCACAACACCAATTCCGGAATTACTTACATTCATCCCGATGAAGGCATTTTTTGTTCTATTTTTCAGGTTGTCCGGCTGGCATGTTATGCTTTCAAGTTACATGGCTGCCTCAAAGGGGACAAGTCCTGGCAGGCAGCTGGATCACGCCTTTCCAATGCCCGAATGATGCTGAGGTTATTTGATGATATCCCTATGATCCGACACACTCTACTATATGGATTGGGCAGACATGTGAGTTACATCAATAATATTAACTTATTAGATATGTAAGGCAGCCCGCGTCTTGGGGACGCTTCTGATTAGTATAGATATAAATCTGTTGAGCTACCTGTAGATTATTTGCAACAGTCTGCAGTTAGGTACCTCAATTGTTTCAATTGTTAATACTAGTACTAATTTGTTTCTATTTTATTGTAATTTTCTTTGTTAATTAGGATAGTACATCCTCATGTAAGTGACATTGAGTCTTTTAGAGACAAAATTTCTTTAAACCATATAAAATATTATCATAGTCATTATCTTCATAAAGTGGATATGTGTTACTACCCTTTGGTTCTTTTGAAGTAAATGTGGGCACTGGAGACAAATACATAGATAGAAGACCAGATAATCAATCTCAAATTGCAGTTCTCTAATTATTAAGATAATAAAATTTACAATAAAAGATTTGGTAGGTTATTATTAGGTACTTACCTATTATTAAACCCTGTTATTTATAAAGGTATTCTTAACAGCAGACCATTTAAGATCAAGTGATCCTGAACAATTTCAGTAACAAATATTATAATTTTTCAGGAATCCTCAACATTTGCAGCATTTCTAGGTGTATTAGCCAATGCAGTAGACCAAGCTTTCTTGCCTGTTGAGAAGGCCTGCTGGCTAAATGATGTCGGGATACTGAAGTTTGATCCTAAAACAGCAGAAACCTTGGATATTATTAGCACTGTGCTCTGGGCAGCCAGTCTTAGCATATCATTGATGCAGTAAGTACATACTTCTGTAGATTGAGGCTGGTTCTCTTCTTATGTGGGGAAAGTGTGATCTCCATTGAATTTAGCATAGTTAGCACCTTAACTCTGCAGCTAGATCTTAAGGTCAGTACTCACATACGGTATTACTCGATAGTTTTACTCGAAGTCGAGTAAAAATCAACGTGTGGACCGCAAAACTCACAGCTCGAAGGCTCGCACACTGTGAGTTTTGCGGTCCACACGTTGATTTTTACTCGACTTCGAGTAAAACTATCGAGTAATACCGTATGTGAGTACTGACCTTAAGATCTAGCTGCACTGACCTTAAGAGTAAAACTATCGAGTAATACCGTATGTAAGTACTGAGCTTTAGACTAACTTTACTATTGTATTGACACTAGTAATCGACTTGAAGTTCCCTGATAATCGACTTGAAGTTCACTGGTAATCGGTTTCAAGTTAGACAATAAGGCTGCTGGAGGCCTAGATTTGTACGACGTCAGCGATGTTTATTCTGTCATAACATTATGAAACGCCGTGCAAAAAAACTTCGATGCGCAGAATTGGACCTGTTACACTTTTAATAGGCAAAAGTATGGATATTTAGGTACCTAGTTAAATTGTGTAGGTGTAAGTCTATTATAAATCTATAGGGGATAGCATGTTGTCATCTTCAATCCCATTCCTTATCTATAGAACTTTTAGCTACTACTCGGCCAGCGTCAGAATAAGAAGTGTCATACTCGTTTCATTTCGTACTCATAGTTCCATTCAGCTGGGGCCCTATTCTGCTAAACTAATAGCTTCACTATAACAGTGGAATCGTCACAGAATGACTGGTTTTGGTATTCTACCTTAAATGAAAGAAATTGTGTGTGTCAAGTTTGAAACTATTAATTTATCTCGCACGCACTACTTGGAGTTTTACTAATCTTAGAATTCTACATGATGATTCTGCGACGATTTTGGGTGTGATGCGCGTTTATGAAACAGACAGACAGACAGACAGACATTAATGAAAAAAACTACAGTTTTGGCTTCAGTATCGGTAATAGAGTGCCCTCCAAAAAAAAAATTCTAAATATCTTCAATGTACAGAATTGGACCTGTTACCGTTTTATTATAAGTATAGATTTTTATTTTCTACGTTTTGAGTAATACATATACATAATACATAGGTACCGGTACAGGGCAGCGCATGTGTGCTGAGGGCCAACTGAAAAATTTTGCGCAGATAATAAATAGATAATTACTTAAATAGAATAACAAATGACGCACAGTGAAAGTCGACGGCTTAGAGACAAATAAAAGGAAATAGATACACCAGACTTTCCTATAGATCCCTATTGGAGCTATTATAACAAATTAAAAGAAAGGATTTTGCTGTTGTAACCTTCACTTCTTTTCGTGAACTTAAACAAGAAAGAGATTAGAAGCAGCATCTCTCTCCCACAGAACATCACGGTTCCTGAAACAGCTCTGGTGGAGCCGCGACTGCCTCCAGAACACCTCCGAAGACGGCGGCGCGGAAGCCAAAAGAAACATCGATGTGCGTCTCGCCTTACAATCCGTAGTAGCCGGTAAACTTCTTCTAGACATCACGCACGCGGTCAGCTGTTTGCCTGAAGGCTGGCTGTGGGGAGAGAAGATAGGCTCGACTAAAGTAGCCGCTATTGCTACTACGTCATCGGTTGTCGGGATAGCTATGTACTTCGCGAGGAAACGGCTGTTGAAATAAATCCTATGAGTTACTTATTGGATGTTACAGGGTAATTGCTTGGTTGACGTAACGCAGGGCGTTAGAGTAGGTACTCACGCTATTATACAGTGCCGCTATACTGGTTCACTGGTTTACTGGTTGCTATTCAGATGTCGCCAATCTTAGGGTGCATTCTGAAATATGATAAAAGCGCTGATAGCGATCACATCGATATTCTGCGTTCCAAATTAGATATCACGATATTGACAGTTGATTGCTATCATTAATTCGGAACACTTATGAACGCTCACGGTCACGAGTCGCGGGTTCAAATATCAGTCAGGTACAAGTAAACGAAAGGAAAGAGAATACAATACTACGATGAATGATAATTGTCAGTTTTGACAGAGCGCTCACAGTGATTTCTGGTCAATGATACCGTCTGATGTGATATCACTGACAATAGATGGTCAGTGATATCGCACATGGCGCATGTACCTAATGAAATGACGTCATCTATGACGTCACACGGGACATCGTTGTCGCGCTCACAGTAATTTGGAATGCTTGTGAGCGCACTAATATCGATTTTAGTGTAATTCGGAATGCACCCTAACTAATTTGACAGGACAGGACTACAAATGTTACCGTCCCTTTAATAACGAAATTAAAAGGATGGCATTATTTTTAGTGATGTTAAATTCGTTTAGTTTAGATTTGGCGACCTCTGAATTGATTCCATTGTCACTATAGTGTACCAAACACAAGCAAAACTGGTTCCTTTTACTTAGTGGTGTATAAAGTCATATTGTAGGTAAGTACATGATAAGTACTATGCAAGAACGAGTTCCGAAATGGAAGGTTGTAGTGAGGTGCAGTGAAAGGTGTTTTGTGACTATCAGTGATTTCCTACTTGAGCCTCTAAGGTACCTTGCATTTAATTGACTATTGTGTACTTTAAGTTTACAATTATTTGCATTTAAACTGAGATAATTATTATGAGATTGCATAAAAAGATTAATTACATGAGTTTTATTCAAAGGCACAAAACGTCAAGATTCGTTTAATATGACCTTTATTTTTTGTTTTTGTAATTAACAGATTTTCTGAACAGTTCAAAGTTCTCATGTTCTTACTGCATATTGAAAAATGATTGTGAATTAATATGAATGAACACCTTATTGTATTAGAAATTAACACAGATAAAAATTTTTGTCTAAATAAATTAAAAAATAAACTTACTTAACAATAGTACAAAGGGGCCTTATCGCTGAGAGCGAGATTTCTCCCAGGCAACCTTGTGTTTATGTTTATGAATCAGGCTGCGGTTTTCGGTGTTAGTAAGGTCATGAAATTTATGAAAGCGGAAGTTGAAGAGGTAACTAACATCACAATTGTGTAACCAAATGTACCTATAGTATTTTTTAGATTGTATCGTTATTTTAACATGTACAAATAATGGTATTTTTTGTAAATATTTGTTTGCGAAAAACTCAATTATGTAGGTAATATATTTTTAAGTATTTTTATCACTTTTATTTTCATTTAGTTAAGAGCCCGCCCTATTTTTAACCCCCGACGCAAAAAGAGAGGGGTGTTATAAGTTTAACGTGTCTGTCTGTGTATCTGTCTGTGGTATCGTAGCTCCCAAACGGATGAACCGATTTTCGTTTAGTTTCTTTTGTGTCATAGATAATTTTATTCCAAGTGTTCTTATCCATGTTTTGATGAAAATCTGTCGGAGGGGGTTTTTAAATTTTTAAATTTTGTTCTTGTACTTAATTTTCTATTCAAACATTACCTGCTGATATCTGCTGATAATTTAAAAAAAACTAGGTATGAATTCCTGCCTTACTAACCTATCTCTTGTGTTTTTACATTTATATTAGTTTACATAACAGATTACTAGATAAGAAATAATCCAACTACGAATATTATTCTTATCGCTTACGTATAAAATCTTATCGAATTTCGATAGGTAAGTGTTTTTACACGTGATTCCTAGTCTATATTTCGTGCGAGTGGCACTGGCAGTGCACCACAATGGAGGCAATTGACGAACTGTGTGACTTACTGCAGACCCATGTGAACAGAGATAAGGTAAGTAAACTGATTATTAAAATAAACAATGCAGATAATCACAAAGTATCTACCGAGGTACATCTGTATTAAATTTCTAGTTCTATCAACTTTTTAACACTTTCAAGGCCCAAGTTGCAGATGATCTCTCTCAGCCCCGTGTAGCGGCAGGGCGGCGCCGGCGCGCCCCTGCGGGTCCTAGGCAGTGAATGCGTTAAGGTCCGGTCTATAGGTGTAGGTAATCTCATCTCTCATCTGTTTGCTGAACTGAACTGAGTAGGTAATATTATAATAATGCCCAGCTGTGGTTTATCCCACTATACGATGATGTTATGACTAAAATGATATTGAAATAAAGGGTTATAAAGGTATCTACCATCATTGTTTTGTTTCATTATAAAACTCTCATAGTTTGACGTATTCTTTACAAAGTCCCTCGTAAAGGGTGCTTTGGTGTTCTTCCAACACAAACTAGGTTCGTAGCTAACCCGCTTAGGTACATTCATGATTGGTTGTGTTTTGAGTTTCCAAAGAGTTTCTATTGTACGTTTTACATTGTGGAACCACGAGAAGGTAGGTTGAAATTTTAATATCCTTTGTGAAATCTATTGATGTTTTATTTATTTACGTTGGTGTTCTTTGAACACAAACTAGATTCTTAGTTAACCAGTTTACATTTATAACGACCATCATCAACTTACTAAATGATATGTGTAATCAATGATCCAGGTATCAAATCTAACATGCTACACGCTCAAGTTCCTCGGCTCGTCATTGGAACGCAAGGAGCTGATGACGGCCAGCGCCCGCGTCGCTGCCGCGCGCTCTACGCTGCGACTCTTCGACGACGCCGCCGCGGTAAAGCTGACCTTCGCTTATGGACTGGGAACCCAGGTAGGGACACCAAACAACATCCTACTATACTCTTTATTACGCTCGCACGCTCTACGTTCCGACCCTTCGACGACGCAGCCGCGGTAATGGCGGCTTTGGCTTATGGACTGGGAACACGGGTAAAGATAAGGACCCCTAAAGTACCTACTCTCTATTAGCTAAGTGTAGAGTACCTAGAGCTGATGGAAGCCAGCCGGGCGGGCGTGGCTACCGCTCTGCCGATTGCGGCATCGTTACCTAGGTAACTGAAGTAGTAACGATCATATTATGATCCGTACGGATCATATTATGATCCGTACAATCATAATACGATCGTATGATCGAACGGATATAATATTATTCGTCCCTCCCCCGTCCCGTCCCTTTCCCCCGCACGATTGCCCTGTCAAAACCACGCCTAAATGCCTTCGTCGAACGACTGTATGCATATAGGTAGGCTGTGCCATTACCTAGGTAGGTATTATCGGTCTACATATGACGGCGAAATCGGAGAAATTACATAAAAAAAACATAGGTAAGTACATACAGCCGAACATATAACCTCCCCCTTTTTTGAAGTCGTTTAAAAGGAGTACCTATTATCGTCGAATGTTCACTTTTTCGCTTCCAGGACGGGCCAATCTGGGGTCCTATCGGTGTAGCTGGTAACCTGTTCACCCTGGCATACCTCCAGGCTGAGAAGATCAGCTGGCTCATTGACACCGGGGTCCTGAAGGTCTCTGAACAAACGGAGTACAAGGTGAAGACTTCGCATAAGGTCTTCTGGGCGCTGTATGCTTTCGTTGGACTACTCAAGTAAGTAGACCATTCTACTAGACTAGACAGTGTGCGTAAGCTAGTTGGTTGTGTAGCAGGTTACGATTGATAGATGCTGGGCTGGGTGGACGGTCGGTAGGTAAAGCCCATTTCAATTCAGGCGCAGAGCGATAAATAGCCATACCTTTTAAGAGTTTTTCAACATTTTGCGCCATGACAGCATGACAGTATAATCTAATTTCATTAGATACCTACATTGAGCACGACAAAACTCACTATAAAATCACAGACTCTCGCTGTGTATATTTTGTACTCATTTATAAGGTTCTATATAACCTAGATACCTAAAGCTTTTCGAAAGTAAAATAATTATGTAGGTAAAATTGTAAGTTTTGCCTTCGAATTTATCGTGAGTTTGACTATGTCACACACACTAGGCAAGTATAAATTGCATGGTAGGCATATGGTAGGTACATAACTAAATAGCGCTGCGTAAAAACGGGCATTCGAGCATTAACATAACTCCACCCTTTATCTAGATGGATAATCTGTGAAATACTGGAGGCCATAGACTTAGTACTTAAGGCGAATAGTAGGGTGGATAGTGGCGCCACTACATATTTAATTTTATAATTACGTTATACAAAGGAATTATCAAAAAATCGGACCGCGCGTAGACGATATCTATCATAAGCTTTTTTTAAATGTATCTTTAATAGTTTTGTTTTGTGTTATTCAATCAAAAACCTTGTTTGGAGAGCTTGGTGGCCACCAATAGGAACTAAACTCTTGAAACAAGTATCTGCCTAAATAATACAGTACAAAACTATTAAAGATACATTTAAAAAAAGCTTATGATAGATATCGTCTACGCGCGGTCCGATTTTTTGATAATTCCTTTGTATAACGTAATTATAGAATTAAATATGTAGCGGCGCCACTATCCACCCTACTATTCGCCTTAAGGCATGGCGATAAGGCGTCTGTTTGGCATGAACTAGCATACGCTAGTGATTATCACAGATCGCTCCGCGCACATCTAGCATTTTGAAGCGAAATAAAAATAAATAAAAATTGTTTATTACAAGTACATAAGATTACATTTAAAATACACAATAATAATAAAATACAATACAATGAAAAACTAATAAAAATGTGAAGTAAATAAAATCAGATAAAATATAAAATAAGAATACATGTAACAGACAGACTAATATGCGGACACGAGGGATCATCACATCAGTGACCGGGGCACCGCCACTTAAAAGGGGTTGCGTGCAAGTTTATCCAGTGCTCCATTAACGGAGAATCCCACCTATCCGCCAATGTGCTTAGAATGGTGTGTGGAAATGTATACTTAGGTACATTTTCGTATTCCTAATGTTAAACTAGATGGCGCTGGGTAAACACAAGCATCATTTGCATTTCCTCCAGATCTCTCCGCGCACTGCACGCGTCCTACAAGGTCCTCCACTCGCGACAGGCGCCGAAATGTGCGCCGGCGCGGGTCACGCAAGCCACGCTCATGACAACCAAGCTACTGCTGGACGTGGTAAGGATTCTATGTTTATTTCTATAGGCTTACAACTTTGACCATTTAAAAAATGTCTAGGCTTACATAATATCAACAATTCGCTAAATATACCTAATTGTTTACTATTGTATAAATATAGTGTACCTATAAATATATTCGTTTACTACAATTCACTAAAATATCTTTATTCACAATGAAAATTACAATCAACTAATAGAAATAAATTACAACTAGTATTTACAATTGAAACAATTGAGCTAACTGCAGACTGTTGAGTAAGTAATTACTTAATTCACTCAATATAGTGAATTATCAGACCAAAATTCTAAAACATAACTAGCCTAATCACAATAATTCCTGTGGAAACCCCACATGATGAAACATGCTTGTTACCTACCGAAAATCGCCAAAACTGCTGAACAGATTAGGCTGAAACTTCGGAGGCATGGAGTTCTGGGCCTGGAATAACATGTGGCAATCTTGAAAAAACGCGTGCGACGCAATCTAATCTTCACTCTTTTTATAAAACGGTCAAAAAAACCTGTAGCCAGTTTGCACAAAATATCTCATAGATATCTAATGTGTAATTTGTTTGACAGGTCCACGTGATATCCTGGTTGCCGCGCGGCTTCCTCTGGGGAGGCGCTATGAAGACGCAGCACGCGAGCGGTGTTGCCACCGCAGCGGCGGTCCTGGGGCTGGTGGTGCATTTGAATGGGAAGAGGCTGCTGCCGAGGAAATGATCACGACCTTATGACTTGCGCTAGCGTATATTTGAGATATCAGTTTTGTTTCCTACGTTAGATAAGGAGCTCCTAAGGGGCCTAATTTACATAGGCGACGCGGAGTGGAGCAAAAATCTACCAAAATAATACGGAATACATGTCGTTATGGTCAGGTCATGTGTCAACTAGTTTCTGCCCGCGGCTTCACACGCGTTTCTATGGAAACGTTTTAAAGGTACATTCTATCAAAGTTTAAAGGTATATAATATATATATAATTTATTCAAGGCCTAAAACTATCTGTATGCAAAGTTTCAGCCTGATCCGTGCAGTAGTTTTGGCGTGAAGAAGTAACAAACATCCATCCATTCATCTAAACATCAGCGCTTTTCAAGTAGCCATATCCGTCTCGGGATACCATTACCTCCCTGCCAAATTCCGTCGAGATTCGATCAGCCGTGAAAATGTTACAGACAGACAGACGGAATTACTTTCGCTTTTTTATTATTAGTATGGATTATGGGTGCCTTACCTACCTACCTACTGCACACGCTGTGGTGCCCTTTTATCAGAAGAATATCTACTACACTACTAGGTATATTGTTAAATTTAATTGTGAGTTTTTCATACTTTAGTAACCATAATCGACCTCTGACGACCTCTGTGGCGCAGCGGGCGAAGGTCCGCCTGCGACGCAGGAGGTTGCGGGTTCGATTCCCGCCTCGGGACAAATGTTTGTACGATCTGCAGATATTTGTTCAGGGTGTTCTGGATGTTTTCTATGTATAATAAAAAATATCTATCTATGTAGTGTATTGTATTATGTATATCAGTTATCTAGTACCCATAACACAAGCTCTGCTTAGCTTGGGGCTAGATAATGCTGTGTGAATTGTCCAGCATTATTTATTTATTATTATTATTATTAATGATAACCATTCACTTTAATACTCCATTTTTACTGACTGACGTATTAACTTAGTATTTATTTGCCAAAGATAACCAATGATAGAACTAAGTAGGTATAGGTACTATAAATAAAATTACAAATAAATTTTACATTTTTTTATTATCAAAACATCCTAAACCTCATGAAAGATACATTACTACTGGTAGTAAGGGCCTGTAGTCCTATCAGGGGATAGTAGTCTAGGGTAGAATAAAGAAGAATGACATCGCATTGCGTAAATTATTGAAGTTGAAGGAATGAGTTTCATACATATTACACACTAGCTAGACGATCGCCTCGCGGTTTCACCCGCGTAGTTCCCGTTCCCGTGGGAATTCCGGGATAAAATATAGCCTATGTCACTCCCTGAAAAGTAAGCTTCCTAACGATGAATGAATTAAGAACGGAGCCTATTCAATACAAACAAACAAATAATCAAATCTTTACTCTTTATAATATTAGTATAGATTCGATGACGATGTGACGTAATTTTTCTCTATTCTACCCTAGACAGCAATCCACGTACTAGATCTACTTTTCCAACCAAAACGGTCTGAGGAGACTCCGGAGATAGAACACCAAAAAAATCTTCGATTCCGTTGTGGTGGAAAACGACTTAGATTTTAACCTTTTGATATGACACATATAGTAGGTACAGTAAATTACACTTAGATTACACGTTATCATGCTATAGAGCGCTTTTGACCGACGCAAAACAAGCAGTCAAGATACTCAACTTTTAAGGTCATAGCTCATTACCCTTAGCCACCACCCGGCACTCAACCAGCACCTCCTCGCCTTGTGCGTTAAGTATTTTTATATGGAATGCATAGCCATAGGTGCCGGCATAGAATTTACACCACCCCAATTCTTCCCGCGGGTGTCGTATGAGGCGACTAAGGGATATCCACCGGGAGCGGGCAGCCGCCCTGCAGAACAATTCTACGCATGCCCAGCGTGGTGATTATGGGCATTAGGTACCCATGATATAAAAGTCAATAAGGCGCTTATCAGGGAAGGCCTGCGTCCAACAGTGGACCAATATAGGCTGTCGAGGCGAGGTGATATGGAATTCTATGGATATGCTCGCTACATCAACTCCGGATTGCCTCGCTCGCAAGCGGTCTACGTGTGGACCAGTGACAACTCGCTGCTCGAATGCTTGCACAGGGCATTGCCAATGTTCACAAAAACGAGGTTCACTAGTTGACCACGCGGCGTCCACCCGTGGCCCACGCGAGGTTCACTGGTTGACGCTGCGGCGCCGCGGCGTCTGCACGAGGCGAGGCGGAGCAGTTCGGACGCCGCCGGGTGGCTCCAATGAGCTATGACCTAAAACTACTTGTTACTAAAGTGTACTTATGAACAAAAGTGCATTTTGAGCAAATTGAACCTAAAAATAAAGTATTTCGAATGACTTACTATATTACCTAGAGTTGACTAAAAGTTTCATTTAAGACTACTATATAATAAATATATTGTGAGATTACTATTATACTGTCTTCTTTAGTTTACTTTAAAGCAACATTATATGGCGAATACAAACTTCAAAAATAATAACAGTGGAAAAGTAAAAAAAAAAAAATATATATTTATCTAACCTAAAATTATACTAGGTAACAGGTAACATGCTAAATAATGGATACAAACATTTCGAATAATACGATTCATATGCTAAGACTGGGAAGACCTGGCCTAAAAATTAAGTTTATCACATTCAAATAGAATTAGATATCTACGTCCTATGTATATACAGGATGCTCCATTATTAAATGATCAAACGAGGTTCGATGGATTTATAAAGGCTCCGAACTGCGTCAAATAGAACCCTGGTAGAAATAAATACAGGGCAGAGATTACTGAATCGTAGGTATAAAACCTACGATTCAGTAATCTCTGCCCTGTATTTACAGTTAGATATAAAAAAAATGTCGATATAAAGATATCGTTGAAGTCAACACCACGGAGTAATTGAGTAAGCCTAGAATTTCTCACAGACCAATTGAGTAAAAAGCCAAGAATAGGCATTAGCGTAATATGCTGACAGGGCGGTTTGATAAATCAGTACTTATGTCGTTTTAAAATACTAAGGGCGTGGGTATACCTTGCAAGTTTATTCTTTAGCGTGTCAATATAACTCTTCCACTTTAAATGGGTATCTAATGTAACGCCTATAACTATATAAAATTTAAATTCGTTGCATTGTTCTATGTGCAAAATTCTAGTCAAATTACTTAGGTCTAAGGGGGATCTTTGTATTGTTCTGAATTGCATAATTGTGTAGTAAAGAATCAAAGGCAGCTACATCCCATTGTTTTCAAATGGATGTAGCTGCCTTTGATTCTTTACTACACAATTATTGTATTTTTTAGGTTAATTTCTAAGTTATTATGACAAAGCCATTGTTTGGTGCTATTATTAAATTTGAATCAATATTTTTGCTACTTATGAACAGCTCTGCTGTTCAAAAGTAGCCAAAACACAGACATTGTCTGAAAAAGGGACATTTAGAATTTATAGCTTTAAGCAAATTGGTGAAATATACTAAAAATAGAAGGCATACGAGCACACTTCCTTTGGGAATAGACGAATTTATTGTGATTAAGACAGATTTTATATTCTGAAATCCGCACATGTCTTTATTGAAATATTCAATCTGTGTGTACTGTTTTCTATTGCAAAGGTAGGTACGGAGCTAGTCACGAGCAGGGCCCGTTGTGCCAAAATTTAAGTAAATTCTTTCTAAAACTATTTTATGGGAGTCTGTTATTTATGCCTTTGTCATATCGAGAATTTGATCTTTTAAGAATGGATCATCCTGTGTAAGGCTAATCATTTGGCATAAAAACTTAAAAATCTACTAAACTTAAAAAACTACTTGTAATAAAAACGTTTAATCTTCATACTAGAAATCACAGTAAAAATAATCATAATCAGTCCTAAAAAAACTAAGTCCCTAAGACCCAATTTCACCATGCTATGTTTGTTAACTCTAAATTAGGCATTAGCTATAGTATCACACTAATATTATAAATGCGAAAGTTTGGATGGATGGATGGATGGATGTTTGTTACCTCTTCACGCCAAAACTACTGAACGGATCTGGCTGAAATTTTGCATAAAGGTAATTGTAATCCTGGAATCAAACATAGGCTACTTTTTATCCTATAAATCAGTTTCCATGGGATAGAAATCACCTTTTAACGTTTCCATAGAAACAACGCGTGCGAAGCCGCGGGCGGCA
This sequence comes from Eupithecia subfuscata, assembly GCA_963564075.1. Lineage (NCBI taxonomy): Eukaryota > Metazoa > Arthropoda > Insecta > Lepidoptera > Geometridae > Eupithecia > Eupithecia subfuscata. Next base: position 14,492,509 of record OY751105.1, read on the forward strand.
GCTAGTGTTTAATAAAACGTCAAGTGCGAGTCAGACTCGCACACTAAGGGTTCCGTTTGATTATCAGACCTTGTTTCTTGCCAAATATTATGATTCTAGGTCAACATAAAGTAGGTACCCTGTATATTTTGGTGGAGGGAGAGAATCAAAACTAATTTTTTTAGTTAATAAGCTACAAATTTACGGTTTTCAGATTTTTATAGTTATTTGTGCTACATGACCTTGCTTTTTAACAAATTTTATGATTCTAGGTAAACGAGAAGTACCATATAGGTTTTGGTCTATAGCAAAAAATTAAAGTATTTTTTTTGGTGAATAATCTACAAATTTACGGTTTAGGATTTTACCCTTTACTTGTGCTATAAGACCTTGCTTCTTGCCAAATTTGATTCTACGGCAACGGGCAGTACCCTATAGGTTTTGGTCCATGGCGAGAATCAAAAGATTTTTTTTTGTGAATAAATTACTAATAATATTAATAATGTTAATATTATATGTGTTTCGAAACGGACAGCATGGTTTGAAGAATTGCAATTTGAAATATGGATGTATTTATGTGCTTTTATCGTCTTTTTGTAGTCATGCTGTGTGTTTTTCCGTCAAAGTCAAAGCAGCAAGTCCCTGTCATTGTGACAACTGTCAATGTCAACTCATAGCGTTTGAAATTTTCAGCGGTGTATGCAGAAAATTTTGTGTTTTTATGGTTTTTTGGTGAAAAAACGATGTTTACGGTGAAGTACAAGCATTTACTTTGTGCAAAATTCGTGCCCATCTCTCCGAGTTATAATCCCGACCACTGACTATGAGGTAAGCGTGGAAAACTCATAATAACGAGCCTGGCACAAAGTTCCCATCGGATGGTAATACTTTGTATAGTTATGTCGCCGGTACCATCAGGCCGGCGGTACACACACGAGTGTGATCCTTTAGTACAGCTTGTCTTATCAAGTTATTGCGATAATAACCCAGGTTGAAGTACATAACCTATAGACGGAAGGTGCGGTGCCACCTTTTAACACCCTAGATCATGTTAAATCATTTTGCAATCTCTAATTGAGTGTTACAAACATACTTTTGATGAAAAGATGATGAATTAGTAAACTACTATTATAAACAGAGTTATGTGCATGTAATAGGTATGAACTAATTGTTTGAAATAAAAACATCATTGACACCAAAGTTTGGCAGGGCAGGGCAAATGCCTACATAAATAACAGATCGAAATCTTCGTAGGCTACCTGGTAGTACCTACCTACCTGGTTTGGTAAATAAAAAGTTGACACATTAATGCAAAAAGCTGTCATACTAAACACTTGTAGGATTGTCAGAAAAATCCTGCAAAATGAACTACCTAGCACCTGAAGTGCACTTGCCTTAGGCCCATGTGCTTTGTTTTTTACCGGTTTTTTCACAGAGAAGATTTAAACCTTAGCACAATAATAATAATCATAATAATAAGTTCCCAGGTTCGGTTTGTACTGTTCGGGGCAGAATCACCACTTTATTTTGAACAATCAGAATTTAGCTAGGTACTTATTTCATTGTTACTGGCAGACAGAGTACAGAGAGTATATCAGAACAAGAGCTGATTTTTGACTAACTAATCTATATTGTATTGGAAGTTAAATATAATAATAAGAAAATGCCCTAAGTAGGTATATAATTATAGCTTTCTTTTGCTTAAATTATTTAAAGAACAGTACCTACCTTAACCTAACCTTATAACTAATAAGTTAAAAGGTTCTGCAAATTGACCTTTCACATTACAGCTTGTAAATAAAATTACCTGCAGGTATGTTTAACACTTACTCGGAGTAAGGTGCCAAACATAAAAATACTTTGTAGTCTCTCATTATGTTACTTTCATTGTATTGAAACTGAATATGCTCTAGATCATTGTCATGGTGATCTCCGACATTTTGAAGTACCTATCTAAAACATGATTTACTTCCAAGATCTGATGACACCAGTTGGAATGAACATCACATGTCATATTGAACCTAGTTTCACATTCCCAGAATCATAGGTTATTTCCACAGTTGTTACCTATGGCTTTTATAGAACAACTTTATTTAATAGTAAGTACCTAAAATTATTTCTTTTATTGACCCCGCATTATTCTGAAAATCATTTAGACCCAAAGTCTGAAATAATCAAAATTAAATTCTCTGCAACAAACTAAAAATGATCAAGACAAACAGATTACTATTATTAGCCTAGGATGTCCAACAGCAGGGCAATGGCATTCCTTTAAATTAAAGACAATTTCCTACTGCTATTTTGTTTGAGTTAGTGCAACTCACTTCAGGTGAAGGTTAGTGCACACCAACACACCATCAGAATCTGGTATATTAAATTTTTATTACAATATTCAAGAGTGTGTAAGTCACAAGAGCTCAGTTTTTTCTTAGCTTTGTTAATTAAGTAGCAGAGGATCATTACATAATTATGTGGTTTACAATAAATACTTTGAAACCTCATAGATAACCAAACCTTCACAGTTGGTTTCACTCGGATGTGATCCACATTTTGACGAGATGCATCGGATGCACTCATTTGAACGAGAGGTTCCAGTCAGGTGGGCAGTGACCCTATCAAATATCTGACACTCAAGCCAATATGTGGGACTATACCATTTCATACCGGTAAACGAAACTTATTATTTTATGTATAAAATAAGGGAAACTTTATCCTGTCGTCAGAAACAATGTAACTGGAACTAATAATGGTGATGTTCATGAGAGAGTTATGTTATAGTTTGGCCAACTAACAGTCAAATAATCAACATAATACCGGTATGGTACTTATTGCCCCTGGCCTCGGAGGCTATATCCTAAATTAGGGGCCATCGCATGCTTACTTGGGCTAGGCGATGATGTTACTGGAGCTGTCTTGACGACGATTCAGGACACTACTACGGCAGCATGCCTCTCGGGGAGGTATAACGGCATGGCCGTCTGCCAGCCAAATAATCTGAACAGAGTATCGGAACGGTACTTATTGCCCCCGGCTGCGGAAGCTGTATCCGGAACATGGGGCGTGGCATTATAGACATGAAATGAAGGCTATTACAGTAAAATAGTACAATACTTCTCATTATTATATTTCTTCTCATATTAACCAAGTGTGCCTTGTGCTCCTATGGCGAATAAATTTATGAGTATGAGTGTTACCCCATCCATGGCCTAGACTCTGCGGTGTGACCCGCAGAGGTGGCGACTCTGGTGCCCCGTTGCTAAACCTGATAGGTTAAACTAGCAGATGGACACTAACAATATTAACTCCAGTGCGGAGGAGATACGGATGCGATTTTTCGTTTAGCCTTCAAAGGCGCGAATGGCTCTTAATACCTTTGGCCTCGGAGGCAAACTAGCAGAGGGGAAATGACAATGTTAACTCCAGTACTGAGGAGGTACGGATGGCATTTTTCGCTACGCCTTCAATGGCTCGAATGGCTCGATCATCATCAGCCTATATTAGTCCACAGCTGGCTATAGGCCCTGTTGGCACTTGGTCTTAAAAGCGATACCTCGCTATAACAAGGTCAGGTCGACTTTTATAACACCTTCAGTCGAAGTGTGATCAGTTTTGTCTGAATATACACGTCGCCCTCGGAGACTGTATCCGGATGATGGGGCATACATACTAGGCGATGGACGCCCCAACAAAGTGCCTGACATTTTGCCAATATATTCGAGCCTGAGAAGATAGCACACAATCTATGATAAATATGATAATGCTTCTGGCTTATACATTTTAAATCTTGTATTGAGGTTCTGTCTGAGCTCCTTTAATGTTCTCTCCCCAGTGAAGTCCCTCCTCAGATGGAGACACTGGAACTTTTGGTAAAAAAGTGGGGGGGGGGGAGAAACGGTACGGTGAAGTAGACGAGTGGTAAGACTAGGCACGTCACCCACTGTCCTGTATCAGATTGTCCATCATTATCACCAACCAAGGTACCATTACCCTTTACCGTCGGATATGACAGGGTTCTCCGCAATTAAATATATATCGTCTAGCGGGAACACCATGGAGTTATGGTGTCAGTGGATTCATAACCAAGTATTTTTCATGAAAACAATAACATACCCAAGCAGACACCTGTTTTGGTGTTTTCTGCAACTGGACCTGATTCAAGTACTTATGTTGTTCAGTTCAGAGAACTAACAAGCTATATGTAGATATCATTAACTACCATCTTTATATTACATACAAATACCTATAATTACACAGCAAGGGTTATAGCGAAATAACCCCTTGTAAATAAGTTATCCATACCATAACATATTTTATTTTATATTTGTAATGTTAAAAGTCCTATTTGAACTAAATTCAATTATGGACAGTTAATTAAGGATATACATAAGAAGTAGGTACCTATGTTCATGTGAATCCCAGATCTCATAATAGCAAGATCAATTAAATTTATTAATTCTAAAAATGAGCACATTACCAAGCATGTGATCAACAAATAAATCCTGAATTAAATAAAATTAAAACTATCACATTCAAACTGAAAATATTCTACTAAGCAGAACTCCACTCATTGAAATATTAGACCTTGCATTTTAGAGCAGTAATTTCTGATCAGCAAGATTTTATGAATACCATAATCCTATTTAATAAATTGATGAATCTAAATGGTTAATAGTAAAGTTTCAAATAGAAACCAGAACTTTACTCATTTAAATAATGAAATACCTATATTACCTATACATACAATATTTTCATACTTAGATCACTGCCTTTTACCCAGTTTATGACAGTTTTAAACATTGTCCGGCCCCACGAAGCGATCTGCTGTACAGCGACAGAACTGCGGCGTCACCGGCTGCCACTATCCAGACCTAAGCCCCAACGAAGTGACCTGCATGACGGCGCACAATACAACTGCAGAACGGCGTCGCCGGCTGCCACTATCCAGATCCATGTGTACCTATATGTGCTTCAGGGGCACTTTGTGTGATGCTAAGTATCGTTGATTTCTGATCAATTAGATTTGATAAACACTCAATATTTTGTTTTACACAACTTTAAAGTCTTAGAAGTTATGTCCTAAGATCTTTGACTTGTTTGACTGTTATTTATGTATTACATGTAAGTACCTACTTAGTTACATGTCATACATTTTATTTTCACATAGCGTTTGTCCGTCTTTCACCAGCAGATAACAAACAGGTCTTCAAACCATGCTGTCCGTTTCGAAACACATATAATATTACCGTTTTGCACAAAAACAAAACGGATATTATGTGAGTGGAGAAACGGACAGCATCAGCAAGGTACTTGCTGGTGTTGATGACACTATGAGTTGACATTGACAGTTGTCACAATGACAGGGACTTGCTGCTTTGACTTTGACGGAAAAACACACAGCATGACTACAAAAAGACGATAAAAGCACATAAATACATCCATATTTCAAATTGCAATTCTTCAAACCATGCTGTCCGTTTCTCCACTCACATAATATCCGTTTTGTTTTTGTGCAAAACGGTAATATTATTGTGTTCGGATTTATTCCTTTATTTGTGCTATAAGACACGACGATTTGCCTTGCTTCTTGCCAAATTTCATAATTCTAGGTCTACGGCAAGTACCCTATAGGTTATGGGTGCATGTGATTCCATTGGAAATTTCAAAATTTTCGGACATAAACGACTGTAACTTTTGAGTGCGTTGACTTAGAAGTTTAATTTATATCACGGCCTCAATAGGTTACGGACTTGAGTATTTGATGTTAATTTCAACTCGGTAACCTCCACACGTTCCTGAGAAAAGAGGGTTGACAGACGGACAGACAGACAGACAGACAGACGGACAACAAAGTGATCCTATAAGGGTTCCTTTTTCCTTTTGAGGTACGGAACCCTAAAAATGACAAGGCTGTTAAAACAGTTACAGTTACGACAGTTAAACACCCATTAGCGCCACACTCAGTAACATTAACAGTCCGTTAATTGATTTTACAAGACATTAAATACTTCACATAGTATGGTGAAATTGGGTCTTAGTTTTTAACATCAGGCGATGTTAGTAAAAAACACATTCTCTTCTTAAACCTTTCCAAGTGGAAGACAGTAAAGGGGGCTTTTTCACCAGAGACCAGAGTCCTTAATGAATTGTGCGCCGTGTAGCGAAGCGATCCCAATGGTGGGTTTGAAACCGCTTGGCTGCATAGTGAAAAGCACCGGTTGACTGTTCAAGTGTAGACAATTACGAAAACCAAACATCTTGTTGCTCTGGTGATAAGGCACCCTAACACCTACTACTTTGAAAAAATTACGACAAATTCTTGCGCCCACGCGTCCATAATATTCATAAATTCGTGTTTCACTCTTTAGCTTGGTCCATGGTATAATAATACAAGGTATGCTACTCCGAGAAACAACGGTCACATGGGTTTTCCCAAGTCTACGTCATATCCGCTACGGTGGTTCTCAAACTTTTTAGTTTTGGGAGATTCGAGATCTAGATCTAGATTTTAGGTTTTCCATTAAATTCTTCAAACTTAGTTTCCATAATTTGAGCAATGCCAATGAGCTCTGCACATGGATAAATCAATTTTTCCCTTGAAATGAAATTTATCTAATCGCAAGGAAACATTTTCAGTCACAGATTCTCTTTTCGGGAATTTAAAGACCCTAACTTTACCGCCTTTCACACTTACAGTTACGGATAGAGTAACCGCACATTTTATTTTAAAGATTTATCCGATCAACAACGCGAGTGATTCACCGGCGTCAATTCAAGTTTGATAGTCACCGGCAAATTAACCTCCCATTTTTGTGGCAAGTGACGTAGGCTTGGGAAGATCTCGGAGTAGCATACCTTGTATTATTTTACCATGGCTTGGTCCATCTCCCAGCTAAAGTACTTCTCGTGGGTACTATACAGGCGAGTCTGACCAGCTTGTCGAAGTTAGACTCGCGTGCCCACGTGACGTCACAGGGCCGAAAGATGGCGCTCTCACTACGAGAGCGCCATCCTTGGGCTATTATTCTTTGGTCTGTTCCATCTCCCAGCTAAAGTACTTCTCGTGGGTACTATACAGTCTGATGGCGAGTCTGACCAGCTTGTTGAGGGTAGGCGCGCGCGCCCACGTGACGTCACAGGGCAGGCCGGCGCAGGCGCTCTCGTACGCTTGTGCCGCAGAGGGGGAGGGGGTGAGGAGGCAGTCGGCGAAACGGACGAGGGCGCGGTGCCTGGAAAGGAGATTTTTTTTTTTATAGAAGACATTAGAAGACAGATAAATTCAAACAAATTGTCAAAACCTTGCTGTACAAAAGTCTTACTTTATAATATCAGATTATGAAGAGGACAAAAAAGCTTGGAACGGGTTTTGCTCCAGTTGGAGCAAAAACCGAAAAATAACAAATAACAGGCTAAAGGTTTCTTCGTCGCTTCTTTACTTTAGTCTACATATCGAAGCAACAGAAATCAAAAATATCACTTTATTTCCGTGTCAGTGTTTAGTTTTATATTTTGATCTTTTCTAAGAGTACATTTATTGTATTTATGGAAATACAGAGTCTTTGATTTTGATGCCATTTTTAAGGAAACGGGAGGGAGAGACAGAGAGACGAAAACGATAATCTCTATCTATCTCTTAAGATTAACACTTTCAATGTAAATTTCATTGATTAATTTATGATACACAGGTATTACAGGGACACATAAATTAACAGCACTGTGATCTTTTTTCTTAATTTAGTTAAAAGTTATGAATTTTTCTTAATTTAGTTAAAAGTTAAAAGAATTGAAAATAAGCGGTTACCAATTTGATACTCATTTGCTTAAGGCTGAACGAGTCGCTCATCTTTCCATACAAACGTGGAAGGGTAATTTCTACGCTGTTTGATGTTGACCATCCAAAACTAAGGATAATATCAATTTATCTCGTCATTATCTATTTTTGTATACACCCAAAACCCGTACAAAAAGAATACATTCCAAAAATACGAGCTTCTAAACTTTCGTATTTAAACACTGATTTTAGTAGAAAAAAACTCTTAAATTATAGCCCGTACCGGCAGATTTCGGCAACTATTCGTCACAGCAAGGAAAATGTCTCATTGGTCACACACAACGCAAAAACCATTAAAATTTCTTTCAATCGGTCATATGTAAATTTGGTTCTATTAGGTCACGTCTTAGTTTTCATAGTTAAGTTATTCAAAAGTTGAAATAAATTTATTTGAAAAGATGCTCTCAATAGTTTTTCTATAATAACCCTTGTGCTACAAGTATGTTCCCATTTTTTTAACGTGGCCGTTTTACGAATAAATCGCTGTGCGTTTCATCCTAGCGCGCGGGAATGTCTATTACGTCAGGTGAGATGGCATACATAATGGCCGCGCCCACTGATGAGTTCGCCCGGACGACTTGTGCAGCCTTAAAAAGCCACCGCAAATTTTCAATATAATTTTTCTTCTTATATCTTCACTTTTAAAGTGGGATTGGGCTGGTCACGTCTGCCGCATGCCAGGAGAGCTATGGACTAAGGTAGCCACCGATTGGCAACCTGAACAGGCGAGAAGGCGACGCGGTAGACCTAGACGGAGATGGCAGGACGAATTGAACAAATTCCGGGCCGACTGGACGGAGCTGGCCAGTGATCGTGATGTCTGGAGAGAGTGGGGGGAGGCCTTTGCCCAGCAGTGGGATAAATTTGGTTAATAATAATAATAAAAAAAAATCTTCACTTTTAACCCAAGTATTTTGAAATTGTGAGTGATGGATGTGTGATGGGGACCAACCGTTTTACAAATAAAAGAGTAAGAACTGACCTTGCCGTTGGTCTGTCGGTGTCCGCCTGCAGAGTGACGACTTGCAGCAGACTCCGCCGCTGCTGCGCGCCCCACGCGGACAGGAGCGAGAGCGCTGCGTGCTTGCACTCCTCTGTCTCGCTCAGAGGTTTCATGCCACCTGGAGACCACTCATACATTTCAAACAGAGCGTCTGGAAGCGACGCGTGACCCAAGAGCTGATGAGTATCGAGCGCAGCGCATCAGCATAGCCATCAAGGTCAATGCAGCCAGCGTCTTGGACGCTTTCGGTTTGTATTGATATGGATCAGTTGAGGAACCTTTATTACCGATGGTTTAATTATGTATAACTGAGGCATAGGTACTTTCTTTTCTACAAGACTAGAAGCTTATTTATCTACCTACTTATGATACTTATACTTGCATAAGTGTTCCTTTGCACCGAAATTTTGAGAGACGAATAAATAATTTCCGTGTGGTGCCGGCTTAGAATTTTCACGATCCCACTCTTCCCGCGGGTGCCGTAAGAGGCGACTATGGGATATCCACCGGGGGCGGGCAGTAGCGCCCCCTAAACCATTCTACCACCGAACTTTTGATGCATCAAAAGTTCGGTGGTAGAATGGTTTAGGGGATAAACAATTTTTAATTTTAATTTTAGAACTGCGATCTTCAACCCGTATGTCCAGCGTGGGGATTATGGACATTACCCCCCCATGAGACACAAGACAAAATTAAAAATTTTAAAAACCCGCCGATGTTTATTGGCTGATCGGATTTTCATGAAACACGGCTAAGAACACTCGGGATAAAATTATCTATGACACAAAAAAAACTAAACGAAAATCGGTTCATCCGTTTGGGAGCTACGCTACCACAGACAGATACACAGACAGACAAGTTAAACTTAACACCCCTCTCTTTTTGCGTCAGGGGTTATAAAACTAATAAGGCTCTTATCAGGGAGAGGCCTGCGTCTTGCAGTCTTCTGCGTCTACTTCTGCGTCCTTGAGTCTACTGCGAGAGGTATAGGCTGAGGTGAGGTGAGGAATAAATGCTATTACGTTGTGGGAGGCCGTTTGTACAGTGTCTTTCAGCTAAGATGATGATGAGTCTACGTAAAATCGCATAATAGGCACCAGAGTCACCCATGTTCACACAGAGTCAGGCTCAAAGTCATGTTGTGTCCATGTAAATACCTGGTGAGCTCGGGGTCTCGGTCGCTTCTTCCGTACGGCAGGCGTCGCACACGGCGGCCTCGCGTGCGACGCAGCATATCCACACGGCTACCATCACCTCGTTCTTAACGCTGAAACAAGAACCATGTTGAATCACACACTAATATTATAAATGAGATGGTTTGGATAGATGGATAATCCCTCCACCTTCCCATGGTCCTGCTAACCTTGCGGTTATATGGACTAAATCTGTGAGAAAAGAGCCCACTCTGGTGACTGAAGACAAATCTACAAAACCTACGCACTTTGTCCCGATGTGGGCATGCCACATCACATTTCAGACTTCATTGCCCGGCTGCTCCTCCCTAGCTACGGTCTGCCCGCTATGTGGCTGGCGTAGGCGGCCAGCAGAGCGCCCTTCTGTACAGAGGAGGCATGCATACCAAGTTACACTTACAAGTCAAAGTTCTGTTCAGTGAGCACCAGTAGACTGGTCAGCAAAGGTCTAGTCTCGCCTGCGCCCGCTATGTGGCTGGCGTAGGCGGCCAGCAGCGCGCCCTTCTGTACTGAGGAGGCATGCATACCAAGTTACACTTACAAGTCAAAGTTCTGTTCAGTGAGCACCAGTAGACTGGTCAGCAAAGGTCTAGTCTCGCCTGCGCCCGCTATGTGGCTGGCGTAGGCGGCCAGCAGCGCGCCCTTCTGTACTGAGGAGGCATGCATACCAAGTTACACTTACAAGTCAAAGTTCTGTTCAGTGAGCACCAGTAGACTGGTCAGCAAAGGTCTAGTCTCGCCTGCGCCCGCTATGTGGCTGGCGTAGGCGGCCAGCAGCGCGCCCTTTTCGGCGTACAGATGAGGCTTGAAGACGACCAACTGCCACATCGAACGGATCACCGCCCATCCACCGTCTGTAAGTTATTTTATAATAAAAATGTGATTGGCGATGTGAATAAGACTACTGATCGATACGAATCGATCGACTTGCACATCGATAGGTACGTACTTACTGGAAGCAGAGATTTTGTTATACTATAATCGAATTGGAATCCGATTTCCGCGAACTCTACTCAACTAGTTGTCGAGATACAGCTCAGAACCGAGATGCCTTGGGAAGTCTTGTGTCATAGACGACCTCTGTGGCGCAGCGGGCGAACGTCTGCCTGCGACGCAGGAGGTTGCGGGTTCGATTCCCGCCTCGGGACAAATGTGTGTACGATCTGCAGACATTTGTCCATGGCGTTTTGGATGTTTCCTATGTATAATAAAAAATATCTATCTATGTAGTGTATTGTATTAAGTATATCAGTTATCTAGTACCCATAACACAAGCTCTGCTTACCTTGGGGCTAGATAATGCTGTGTGAATTGTCCAGCATTTTATTTATTTATTTATAGACTTAGTGACGGTAAGACTCTGTCGACAAGATGGTATATGTGTACCTATACTAACCACAGTTGTGTAGATACATCCGAATATAGTCTACTGCGAGACGCGAGGCGGCAGCACGGTCACATAAACGCCGGTGCCACGGTATATGTGTATACTGACCACAGTTGTGTAGATACGTCCGGATAGAGTCTACTGCAAGACGCGAGGCGGCAGCACGGTCACATAAACGCCGGTGCCACGGTATATGTGTATACTGACCACAGTTGTGTAGATACGTCCGGATAGAGTCTACTGCGAGACGCGAGGCGGCAGCACGGTCACATAAACGCCGGTGCCACGGTATATGTTTATGTATACTGACCACAGTTGTGTAGATACGTCCGGATAGAGTCTACTGCGAGACGCGAGGCGACTGTCAGCACGGTCAGTTGGGAGCAGAGTGCCACGCACGCAGACAACATACACTTCGGTGCCGTAGTTAGCCATTGTTGCCATACCTATAAAGCATAAAACACTACATAAATGATCCGTACTAATGTAATAAATGGGAAAGTAACTCTGTTTGTTTGTTACCTTTTGACGCTCGAGCGGCTAAACGGAACTTAATGAAATTTTACAAGGGGATGGTATCCCGGAGATGAATATCAACTACTTTTTTGTATTATTAGCTTTCTGTGTCTATTTTAAGTTCTATTGTAATTAGTTAAGCTGACGGAAACCCGAATTAAATAGTAGAGTCCCCTGGATGACCTCCCTGTGAGTGTGGGTGGGGCTCACACACTATAATATCAAAAAACTAAAATAAATAGATCATGTAGATATAAAATCACGATGCAAGACATCAAATATTATTTCTTCAATAAAATTTAGTACATTCTTAAGCCACCGCAACCGCCGCAACTAACCGCAACTATACTAACCGCTATAGTGTCGACGGTGGCCGCGTCGTCGGTCGACATTACTTGAGCGAGGCGGTACAACAATTCTTGCACTTCCTCTGGCTTCTGCAGATAGGGTTCTGAAATATACAGAGTGGCTATTTTATGGGAGTGGAGAGCAAAACCCGAAACCATGAGAGTTGGGAAAAGTCGTGATAGGAATCATGGCTTCGATTTATGAGAATACTAGCTTCTGCCCGCGGCTTCGCACGCGTTGTTTCTATGTTTAACGTTTAAAGGTGATTTCTATCCCATGGGAACTGATTTATGGGATAAAAAGTAGCCTATGTTTGATTCCAGGACTAGAATTACCTGTATGCAAAATTTCAGCCCAATCCGTTCAGTAGTTTTGGCGTGAAGAGGTAACAAACATCCATTCATCCATATATCCATCCAAACTTTCGCATTTATAATATTAGTGTGATTAGTGTGATGTGATAAAAACAGCATCCTTATTTTCTTAAATTATTTACGTAATTTTTATCAAATTTCATTGCGAATAGATGTGTATATCATTCCCCCTCTAAAAAGCTTGTTTTTTTCACTGAAAACAGTGAATAAAACAAAATAAGCAATTTTAATCAGTATTTTGGTGATTGAATTAAGAACACACCAATTTTATTCGACCTCCATCTCAATGCTATAGAACCTCCTTGCGCAAAAAATACTCGATAAAAACTCCTTGTATACTCGACTTACAAACTCCTTGTGCAAATAACTCCTCGAGATTTGATTGGTTGGAGCAGTGGACCAATATAGGCTGTTGATATGACCTTTTTACGGTTGCGCCTCAGTCTCTAGCTTAAAAAAAATATTTTGTGAAGGTATATCCTCATCATCAGGTGGTATACGTCCACTGCTGAATATACGCCTCCCCTCGACGACGCCACGAATAGTGGTCCTGAGCCGCCTCCATCCATCGACTCCCTGCGACCGCTACAATGTCGTCGATCCATCGAGTGGCCGGTGTTCCCACACTCCGAAGGTAAACTACCATACCCTCGTAATATTCTTTACCAATGTGTGCTCACTTCTTTATATGTTTTTTTATTTTATTCCTTTTTTAATTGGACTGCAGCAGTAAATAGATCCGTCAAGTGCGAGTGTGACTGTTGTTTTTCGAGTTTTTTCAAAGTACAATCATTTCAAAGTATTTCAAAAAGGATGAAAACACTGATACCTTTCATTTGATATCCAAATTGACCTTGCAGATCTCTTTTAAAACTTCGACATCACAATTTGTACTGAACATTTTTATTTTTAGTTTTTTTCAAGTTAATAGCTTCGGTAGATGCTGAGAAATTCAAGAGGGAAAAAAGGACCGACAGACCATAAGGTTTTTTTTTCACACACGTTTCTTCGCAGTAAAAATCTATGGTTTTTTCGCCGTGCGTAGGCACGAACACCAGTGTTGTATAGATCACTATGACATATATCAAGACCGTGCCTTTCCACGGCATATTAACCGTAGATTTTCACGGCGTTAACAACGTGTGTACAGGAGCCCTAGGGGTACTAAGTACTCGAACAAAACACTAAAAGTGAAGCCTATACTTACCCAGTTCAGTGAGACGTTGCAGCATGAACCGCGAGAAGGGCGCCCCCTGGCGGCGCGCCGCAGGGAACTGCAGGGCGAAGTTCCACTGCACCAAAGCGTGCTGCCGCTTGATCACGTTAACACTTGAAAAAGCGCCAGGGCGCAGCTCACATACTGATAGGATCACACTGCAATGAAAACAAAACACTTCAGTTATTTACGCAAAGAATGAAATTTTATTTCAAACTAGTCGATCGCCTCGCGGTTTCACCCGCGTAGTTCCCGTTCCCGTGGGAATTCCGGGATAAAATATAGCCTATGTCACTCCCTGAAAAGTAAGCATCCTAACGGTGAAAGAATTTTTCAAATCGGTCCAGTAGTTTCGGAGCCTATTCAATACAAACAAACAAACAATTAAATCTTTCCTCTTTATGATCATCAGGTAACAAACATCCATCCATCCATCCATCCAAACTTTCGCATTTATAATATTAGTGTGATATAGATATAGATAGACAAAAGTGAAAGACGTGGTGAAACTGATTGGGGTGCGAAATTGGAGATGGGCGGGGCATATTACTCGAATGGATAGGGAGCGGTGGATGCGAAGACTCCTGGAGTGGACATCACGACAGCACACCACCAAAAAGATGGGTTATGGGGTGACATCCAATCCAACCTCCTCACCTCAACAGCCTGTATTGGTCCACTGCTGGACGCAGGCCTCCCCCTGATAAGGGCCTTGTTGGCTTTTATCTCATGGGGGTAATGCCCATAATCCCCACGCTATAATCCGACATCAAACACCCAGGTATAAATGATGAAACCCAGAAATGGATCCATGACAGGCTAAGACGATAATGATGAAACTTTATTTATGGAAAACCAGCAGCACAAACACAAAAATAGTAAAACGTCAAGTACGAGTGGGACTCGCACACCGAGGGTTCCGTATAATTAAGACCTTGTTTCTTCCCTTATATCAAGATTCGGTTATCGGGAAGTATGTACCGTATAGGTTTTGGGCCCTTACGAGAACCGATTTTTTCTTAATAACCGTGTCGAGGTATAATTCTGACCAGCTAGCTTAAGATGCGCGCTATGATAAAATTAGTCGACTGTTTTGTCTCGCTCTATTTGGTGCGAAAATGAAACAAATGCAGAACAAAACGGACGACACCCAGTCGTCGCAGTGCGTAATGTAATCGAGCAGGAGGAGGTAAAAATACTCACTATGCCTGAGGTGTCTCGTGGTACATGTGCGGGCCTTGGCTGTGGGTCTGGAAGAACCCCCACAGGGCTTGCAAAACACTGTCCTCTCTCAGTTCGCTCCACGGCACTTTAGCAGCCTCCAGCAGTAACTATAATAAATAATAAATAAATAAATAATGCTAGACAATCCACACACCATCATCTAGCCCTCAAGCTAGTTGTGTTATGGGTACTAGATGACTGATATACTCAATACAATAAACTAGTAGTTCTACGAACAGTAGACCTCGCGAACGCTAACTTTTTTAATCAATTAATTTACTTATTAAGTACTAAAGTAATTTAAAACGAGATATTTTCGTAGGTAGGTTCGGTAGGTACCATGTTTTTTCTAATTCCTGTTTGTAGGTAGGTACCTATATAATGAGAACTTCTGTTGGGTTCATACTTTTACAAATATTTTGAAAATAGTCGAAATGGTTACCCTTTCAACCCCCCCAATCTCCGAAGATTGCATAGCGACCCATCTGAAACGTACCTAGGTACCTACCTATGTAGCGTTTGTGGATATAGATCTATATTTTACAGGAAAAATATACTTTGAGAAGTTTGTAAAACGATGACGACGGTGTATGCGGCCGCGCTATTTCATATCACTCTCGAAGTGTTACAAAGATGTTCTAATAGGTGGCGCTGTACTGTAAATGCTCTCTTGCATATTACTGCATTTTGCGGAGCTATTCTGCTCGTCATGCCGAAAATCCTCATCCGATCTTTACCAAATTTTTATTAGAACAGTTTAAAGTTATTACCTTTCAATTAAAAATACAATCATCAAAATCAGATCTCTTAAAGCGGAGATATTCTAAAGCCGCCTTTTTGCCTTATTGTGGAAGAAGTACGCCTTTAATTAAAAAATCCCGACGACGATAAAATTCTATAAAATCATAGAATCTGTACACAAAGTTTCGTACCGATCGGTTGTAAAATACGACCTGTAGAGGAGTACGGACATACTGACAGAAACGCTATTTTGGCCAGACTTGAAACGAAGACTTTCGTTCACTTCGTTCACGACGTCAATTACATAGATATTTTTTAATTTATGATATATAAAAATACCCAGAACACCTAGAACAAATATTTAATTTATTTATAACTAAAACCACTATTTATCTGCCATTATATCAAGTTAAGCTAGGTACCTGTAGATAATTACAATCAAATAATAGAAACGAGTTGGAACTAATATTTACAATTGAAACAATTGAGCTATCTGCAGACTGTTGCAATCAATCTACAGGTAGCTCAACTGATCCTTATCAATACCAGTCCTCGCATGCCCAAGACGTTGGCTGCATTGCCCCGCTGTATGGCAATGCTGATGCACTGCGCCAGATATTCACCAGCTCTCGGGTCACGCGTCGCTCCGACTAGACGCTCAGATATTTTTTTTCAAACCCAGAGAGCCTCGTTACCTCACGGACCAAGTGTCTCGATTCCAAGGAGAGCAAATGTGACCTGTAGATTGTTTGCAACAGTCTGCAGTTGTTTCTTTAAGTAATTTTTAGGGTTTCGTACCTCAAAAGGAAAAAGGAACCCATATAGGATCACTTTGTTGTCCGTCTGTCTGTCTGTCTGTCTGTCTGGGCACCCCCTTTTCTCAGGAACTCGTGAGGTATCGTGTTGAAATTAACATAAAATACTCAAGTCCATAACCTCTTGGAGCCTCGACATAAATAGAACTTCCAGGTCAACGCAATCAAAAGTAACAGCCGTTTATGTCCGAATATTTTGAAATTTCCAAGGGAATCACATGCACACAAAACCTATAGGGTACTTCCCGTATACCTAGAATCATGAAATTTGGCAATAAGCAAAGTCTTATAGCACAAGAAAAGGGAAAAATTCGAAAACCGTAAACTCATAGTCTAGTCATGAAATTTGGCAATAAGCAAGGTCATATAGCACAAGGGAAGGGACATATCTGAAAACCGTAATTTTGTAGTATTTTCAACAAAAAAACTCTTGATTCTCTCCCTGGACCAAAATATACAATTTGGCTACCTACTTTCAGTTGACCTAAAATCATAATATTTGGCAAAAAACAAGGTTTTTCAATTATACGAAACTCTTAGTGCGCGAGTCCGACTCGCACTTGACCATTATTTTACGATAATAACTATCGTAGTTTGACGAATCCAGCCAGACTAATATTTTCACGCTCATTGTAAGTCATTTGCTATGAATTTTTGCTAAAAGAAACATTGCATTAATTGTAGTTTTGGAGTCTATCGTCTCTAAAACTACAACGAGGATCCGTAACGTTATAGCAATTTCAATAGAGCTAGTATCCACGTTATTCTTTATGACATAAGAATGATATATCTCTTTAAATTATCCAAATCGGACCATTACGTACGAAGTTATGACTAAATTACTAGCGAAGTTCACTGAGTGACCGCCGCGGGCGCGTGTGACGTCACTGGCTCGGTCGCCGCCCGTTAACCGTAGGCAGATATCAGTTTTTAGTGATTTACTCCGAAACTATAAGTTTAAGAAAAAATATTATACAACCAAATAGACTCAGTTTTGAGAAACCAGTCGAATTAAACAATTTAAAAAAAAGTAAAAAAAAACATTCAATGGGTCTATCAAAACCCGAGTCTATTTGGTTTTGCAATTTTTTTTCGAGAAATGCACCCGCAGGAAGAGTTGGGGTGGTGCAAATTCTAAGCAACTTTAAAAATTACCTCTGGATCATTAACGTATAAATTGGCGGTGAACAGTTTGATCAGTTGTTCGAGGAAGTTCTCCCGACAGATGGCGTTGTCATCAACGCCGATAAGGAAAGTCTCAGCGCGGGTGGAGACGAAGCGGTCGCAGCACCATCGCCGTATCACATCGTGATATTCCTCACGCGCGAGTACCTACGCAGAAAAAAGAAAGAAAGAAAATTTATTTATTAGTTCCCTATGAAGTACAGCTTGCAACTATTATAATTTATATGAGAACATACTACTATCCAACTAATATTATAAATGCGAAAGTTCGTGAAATGCGAAATTTTTGTTACTTAGGATGCCATACAGCCAGCGTCTTGGGGACGTTTCCGACTTATATAAAGTATCTGTCCAGCATTATTTATTTATTTATTATCTGGCCGTCTCCCATTGCAACACATTGTGTGTATTCCAATATAGTCAATAAGTACTGACAAACTGTATGAACTATAATAGGCCGCAATAAATAAATTAAATGCTATGAACTCTTAAAGCATGGTTATTATAACTAACGAGATCATTGGGGTGAGTTTATTTGACGTTAGTATCGAGACAAAGTAGCATGTCAGATGGTGGATACACTTACTTCCGAGTAAACAAAGTAGCATGTCAGATGGTGGATACACTTACTTCTAAAGTAGTCAAAGTAGCATGTCAGATGGTGGATAGGTACACTTACTTCCAAAGTAAACAAAGTAGCATGTCAGATGATGGATACACTTACTTCCAAAGTAGTCAAAGTAGTACAATACAATACAAAAATGCTTTATTGTACACCATAAAAATAAAATTACAAGGAGACATTACACGAGACAAGTACAATGGGCGGCCTTATCGCTTAGAAGCGAGTAGTATGACAGATGATGGATACACTTACTTCCAAAGTAGTCAAAGTAGCATGTCAGATGGTGGATAGGTACACTTACTTCCAAAGTAAACAAAGTAGCATGTCAGATGATGGATACACTTACTTCCAAAGTAGTCAAAGTAGTATGTCAGATGATGGATACACTTACTTCCAAAGTAGTCAAACAGCACTCTGCATCGAACCACTGGTGTTTCCGCCACGGCAGCTTGGACATTTGCTCCAGTAGGATCATCACATATGCTTGGATACTCGCCAAAGGAAGGCTAAAGTTTGCCTTGAATAAGTTTATCGACCAAAAAAAACTGTCTCGGAGAATCCTTGCTTCGCTTCCTGAAAAAACGTATGACTAAATTATTTTCTGGGCCAGTTGGATTCTTTTATATTTGAAACACATATGGTCATTAAAGGTTATTTTTATCCCATGGGAACTGACTTATGGGTATAATAGTAGCCTAGGTATGTTTTATTCTAAGCGTAACGACCAGTAAACTTTCAGCCCGATCCATTCTTTAGTTTTCGCGTGAAGAGGTAACAAACATCCATCCATTCATGAGTGGTTTGGGACAGAATGGGGGATAGCCAGTGGAGGTAAGTACATGTACACTTTGTTAGGAAACGTCGGCCTTTTTATAGAGGAAATCATTAAGGTATAAATTAAAATTGGAAAAGCGTGAGAAGCGCCTAAGTCTATGCGGACCACTGTCACCCCCACGTGAATTGAGCTTAAGGCGTTCCAGCTATAGTATAATACTAGCTGCGCCCCGCGGCTTCGCACGCGTTGTTCCTATGGAAACGTTTAAAGGTGATTTCTATCCCACGGGAACTGATTTATGGGATAAAAAGTAGCCTATGTTTGATTCCAGGATTACAATTATAAATATAAAATAAAAAAAGCCTTATATTCCATAACCTTAAATAACAATTGATTAGTCATGCTTAAAAATAATAATTGCTTGTTTAATTTGAAAAACGTAGGTATGTCAAATATAATATAATTAATGTTTGAGTATACATTTAATATATGAATTTGTATAGCTAATTTTAGATTTAAATATTTATATTTCGTCTTTAGTTAGGTTAGGACCCCTCTCGGGTAAAGGATTATAATTACCTGTATGCAAAATTTCAGCCCGATCCATTCAGTAGTTTTTACGTGAAAGAGTAACAAACATCCATCCATCCATCCATCCATACTTACAAAATTTCGCGTTTATAATATAGTAGGATAATTTAGGTATTTATTGAACCACCAAATACAGATCCAACAAAAATTACAAAAACAGGAAGAATCAATTCTTAAAAGTTAGTGTTCCTTCTATTAAAAAGATGAAGCTGAGGCATGACCTTTTTGGTTGAAATAGAATTACTACTTTTTTATATTTTAAGCATTTTTTATTTCATAATCATTATTGTGTATTTTATGTATGACCCAATAAATTGATTCTATTTCTTTCTGATTACAATAATCAGCTTGAGGCACCTTTTTGGTTCACATTTAATAGAATTACTACTTTTTTGTATTTTAAGGATTTTTTATTTTATAATTATTATTGTGTATTTTATGAGCCAGTAAATTGATTTTCTTTCTTCAGCTATGGACAATTTTTTATCAGCTGGCGCGATTGTCTTTAGTTTTTTCATACGATTATCCACGCTGACGCCACAAATCTAGGGCTCCGGTATACGAAAAACAAAGGGGATCGCGACATTTTAAAAAAAATTATGTTTAAGGTAATTTCTAAGAAATCAAATAAATCCTTAGATTTGAGCAACGCGACACCTCTCGTCACACGAACTAAATGTAACTTTAGTCTTTGAAGAGGATTGGATAAACTTCAATATTTCCCCTGTAGGTGGAGCTAACGGCGCTAGAGTCCGTAGAAAGTTGCAAAGATTTTCCGACTCCTACGTCACTTGACCTCGTGGTGTAGTTGGTTAGCACATTCCCGTACTGAGGGAAGGATGCGGGTTCAAGTCCCGGCGAAGTCGAAATTTTTTGCGATATTATTTGATTTCTTATTATCTTCTATTTACATAAGGTTTTCGGTTGGCGTTGGCACTGACATTATCAATTGGCTAAAATCTCTTACAAATCATTTATTTAGAGAAATACCTCTAGTCTCGGCTCCTGGTGTCACGCAAAATGGGCCAGTCTGAAAACCAGCGCTGTTTTGTACCTATCCTGATGCAGAACCGCATTAAGCTGAGACCGACCCTTTTGGGCTCACCACGGCAGCGCAGAAACGCTTAAGCATGTAGCCCCCGCCCTGGGTGGGCGGTGACTACCTGCCCTCATTGTTATTAAGGCGAGTGTAGTATTAGTTGGGTGCCTATTTATATTAAATTGTTGCTAAGCTTCCTTTTACTTTAATTAATAATAATAATTTTCATGTATTATCAATTTTATAATAATTGTGTACCTACCTGCTTACCTACCTATCTAATAATTATGTGTACCCTAAATACTCTTATGTTACTGTTCTTTTGATACTTTTGACGTGACAACGTCTTATAATTCGATAGAGCCGGCTGCACGCACGAAAAAACATGACGTCATGCGGCGTTACCTCGTCATGCGGCGTTACCTCGCTCTGAGGCGTTCCATGTAAGGCTTGAAGTGCAAGCGAGAGCGCTCGACATCCGTCTCTCTCCTACTTGAGTGAGCGATGCGTCTGCGTTGTCACGTTCAACTATCGTCAGTAAACCGACTTTACAGACAACCAATTTTTTTTCTGTGCTCAGAAATGTATGCATAGTAAATCTTCTTACCGGGACAGTCGGTCATGAGCTCCGTTAGGCAGTCTGTGAACCGCTCGACCATTGCGGCGTAGTGGTCGGCGGCGGGCGCGGGCGGCGGCCGCGGCAGGACGCCCGTCGGCTGCACCCACGGCAGCCACGCCTCCAGCATCGCAGCGCACGCGAGACCACCCGCTGGGAAACCATTCATAATTGACGACCTCTGTGGCGCAGCGGGCGAAGGTCTGTCTGCGACGCAGGAGGTTGCGGGTTCAATTCCCGCCTCGGGACAAATGTTTGTACGATCTGCAGACATTTGTCCAGGGCGTTCTGGATGTTTTCTAGGTATAATAAAAAATATCTATCTATGTAGTGTGTTGTATTAAGTCACGGAAATGGAAGTTAGAGTGGAAGGACAATGCAACAAAATTACTAAGGGCACCGGTGTCGCCAAACTCACACAAATAAACCAGTAATCATATAATGCATTACAAAGAAACAATTCGTTTGATTGGTAGTTTAAGTTTAGTCAAAACTAGCCAACGTCACTGATTTGGAAATAAACCTTGACTTCTACAGATAAGATTTATTTTACTTTAGCATCAGAACGTATTTACGGTCTATAGTAACCAAACATTCGATTGACAAGTTAATTCCGCTACTTGACCATAGATGGCGGTATTTTCAGTGGTCGCAATTATAAACTTAATTTCCTCAGACTTAAGATTGACATTCGCGTGATAGGTCGACCATCGACTGCTACTCGATTAGAGCTGCACCAGGTAGCACATTGAAGTACATTATCGATATCGATAGATACCCGATTTTTTGTTCAATTCGCAAAAAATTGAACTTGTTGGTAGTTTATTTACTTACTTGGCACACAAAGAGCTGTATATTTTAAACCATTTATGAATAGACACAGACAGGCAGGTAAAAATAAATGTATGTTGTTTATGCCCCTGAAATAAAACGTATTTATTAGGAAACTGGTGTTTGGAAAGTTTTATGTTTAATTTTAGTAAATGGTGTATGTGAACATTTATATATTGAAACTTAACGATTTTCAGTGATACAAGCGCTGTATGTTTCGTAATTGTATATCTATATCTTTTATTTGATATTTTGAAATCGACTTCCAAAAAGTGTTCAGAGAATATCGTGCTTGATTTGGTTGGCATCCAATTAACTCTACCCGTTGCATCTATCCATTTCTCTTTGACGTTTGTATCTTTGGGAAACCTACAAATATTTAAGATAAAGGTTAGAGGACCTAATGATGTCAATTTAGTGACTTGTAATCTAAATACTAAATAAATAATTAATTTACATAATAATACTAATCACTTATTTAACATTAACATTAAAATTAGAAATTAAAATTGAATTTCTTGTATCGATATCAATCGACAAAATCAACATCCGACTTGACTACATCACTAATTGAGTAGAGAAGAATAGAAACAATCCAAAATCAACTTTATCTTAATTGCATAAGGTTGATTTTGACTAACCCTTCTATTAAATTATTGACAAATTGAAATAAAATAAGATTTTATTACAAAACAATAAAAACCGTTCTCCCCGATGGTACGAGACACCTCCATTTTGAAGATTTTTTTCTCCTACTATCATTTTTACACTCTAAAATCGAACAATACGGCATGATTACGGAAAAAATGAATTGGTTGCGAGACTAGCTACTCCACGCGATGTTAGAACCCGACTGGGGTCGAGTAAGCATACCAGCGTGTACTTGCAGCACGCGTGCCACGCCCACTTACCATTTCCCATTACTTTAATTCCGTGTATTAAGTATATCAGTTTATTTAGTACCCATAACACAAGCTCTGCTTAGCTTGGGGCTAGATAATGCTGTGTGAGTTGTCCAGCATTATTTATTTAATTCTTTATTGCACAAAACTTATACCTAACAAGTAAAATACAGGGTGTAAGGGTAAACAGTCTTATCATTGAAACCAGAAGTTCAGAATCATGAGCAGAGTCCAAAACCGATGAAAAAACTAAACTTTTTTTTTAACATAATTTTGAAAAAAATATCCTCATACATCATAAAAGCATTTCACCCTACCTTTATACCTACGCCGCCTGCTTTATCGGTTTAAAACAAAGACCCGCTCGAGCGTCGACTTAAAGGCGCCGCCTACATACCTACGCCGCGTCCGCGCCGCTCGCCTGCTTTGTCGGTTTCAAACAAAGACGCCGCTCGCGCGCTCGTCAGTCGCGGCCCGTCTGCTAGGTAGTGAGCACGTCACGACGCGTTCCGTGCTAATTTGTGATGTGCCGATTTGTTCGCGTATTGTGTTAAGTAGAGAAGTGACGATGTCGTTCACAAATGAACAGTGGACTGAAATGGTGCGACTTTATGCCATCGCTGGTGACAACATGAACTTGGCTCGTACGATGTACGCAGAGCGGTTCCCAGAACAACGTGCCGGGAAACGATCCCAGCGGCTACACAAAGGCTACGTGCCTACGGCCAGTTCACCGTGCCTAGTCATGCACAAGTCATGAAAACATTTTATGCCTAATGTGAGTAAATCAAACTGTACATAAAGCTGTAAATTTTAATTGAATTGTACATAAAACTTGATTGATGATGAACTTTTTAAATACGCCAAAAGTACCTACCTACTTTAGCCTACTTACTGGCAAATGTGTTAGAGTAGCTATTTTTGCCTGTCCTAAGCCAGGAAAAGTATGAAGGGAAAGTTCCATCACAAGTTGTAGGTACCTACAATTCGATACCTACACCACCGGCCGGCTACAGGCGAGAGCGGGCGGCGCGGCGTGATAAGGTCACTAGGGTGTCCATGAAATCACGTAGGATAGCAGAGAAATGAATTATGAAATTCCATCGAAACTAATTGACTTTAATTTTTAAAAATAACTTGTATCGTCTTATTTTAGGGGTGTACATACGTGGTTTCAAGGATAAGACTGTTTACACCCTGTATTTTGCAGGAAAAATAATTGCAAGGGCGAGCTTAACCCTAAAAAGAGTTCTCTTCCAGCAAACCTTATAGGGAGAGAGAGACAAAGTTGTAACAGTGGGTACATGTGCTTAAACAGAGGATGTAAGATTTAATTTTAACCTACTTATTGAATAGACTACTACATAATATTTATAATACAACACATAAAATACTATAACCCATCAAATACTATAATTATTTGAATATGTATGCAATAAGAAAATATATTTTTTGTTTGTAATATTTGGATAAAACAATATTTCGTAACATTTCCGCGCAAAACCTCCTCTGATAGCAGATCCAACAAACTGCGATTCGCGTGCACCGCCGGCTCGCTCACAAATTGGCATGCCATGCAATCAGAGAAGGTAAAAACTGACTTACGCAATATAATATTGGTAAGTATATTACCCTCCAACTTTAAGCACGCACACAACTTAATTTGTAAAAGAAAAGACCACACCAACTGTTCTACACAATGAAAAAACCCATCAAAGTAAGAATAATATTAAATACTAGCTTCTGCCCGCGGCTTCGCACGCGTTGTTTCTATGGAAACGTTTTGAGGTTATTTCTATCCCATGGGAACTGATTTATGGGATAAAAAGTAGCCTATGTTTGATTCCAGGCTTAGAGCTACACCGATGCAAAATTTTAGCTCAATCTGTTCAGTAGTTTTGGTGTGAAGACGTAACAAACATCCATCAATCTATCCATCCATCCAAACTTTCGCATTTATAATACTAGTTTATGCCCGCGGCTTCGCACGCGTTGTTTCTATGGAAACGTTTAAAGGTAATTTCTATCCCATGGGAACTGATTTATGGGATAAAAAGTAGCCTATGTTTGATTCCAGATTTAGAATTACCTGTATGCAAAATTTCAGCCCGATCCGTTCAGTAGTTTTGGCGTGAAGAGGTAACGAACATCTATCCATCCATCTATCCATCCAAACTTTCGCATTTATAATATTAGTGTGAAGTGATTAAAAACCGCTAAAATATTTGAATTTTGCGCGAATCTGCGTCAGATTCCGTGTCGGTGACTCGGTAGAGGAGAATAGCCCCGCTGTCCCCGGAGTTGTTCACCTCGGTTGGGTTCGTAGGTGAGTTTGACCGCGGCCGCCAGCAGCGCCCGCCCCAGCACTCGCAGTGTCTGCGCGACGTGCGGCGCGTGCGCCGCGAGCCGCGCCGCGTTCTTGTCCATTACGTCCGATTGAGGCCAAACCTGCCCCACGAAGCGGAGGGTGTTTCCTACCTGCAACAACAAAATTATACTGGTATACTCTTCTATATCCGCAGCTGAAATTTACTCACCGCTGAGTATAGGGCTCCCGAAGTATGTGTCATCCCCCTATGGTCCTGTTAGCCCTTATGTAAATCTGTCTACGCAATAGCTAAGAAGAGTTTTATCTTATTCTGACTGGACTTATTCTCACCGGAAGGACGCAAATAACTTTTGGATATTGCTTACAAGCAATATCCAAAAGTTATTTGTTTTCTTTAAATTTGTTCTCTTATATTAATCTTAACCGTAGTTAATATTAATCTTAACTGTAGTTAACTGTAGTTAAGATTAATATAAGAGGTTTATTTGGATACCTAAATAAATAAATAATAAATAATGCTGGACCATACACACAGCTTCATCTAGCCCCAAGCTAAGCAGAGCTACTCCTTTAATTGGATGAGCTTGAGTCTTGGATGAATAATCTCAAACGTGATCTTACGTACCGGTACGGTTTCGTGGACATCAGAGCAAAATAGAAAATAGTCGAATGAAAGCAAATTTTGGACCGGATTCCGAGAAAAACGTATCAGACACTGCGCGCGATTTACTTTGAAAGCTAACAAGTATCCGTTTCGCTGCCTCGAATAGTCACCCTTGAACTAAGTACCAAAAATCCCCATAAGAGCGAGTACACATAAGGCGTTTTGAAGTTCGTGCTCTGGTAACGCGCGTTTTTAAAAAGGCCGTGGGGGGGGGGGGGGGGGGGGGGGTTGTCCGGATCATCGAACTGACCTCATCCAGGTCCATTTGATGCGCATGAGTCTCCAACGCTTTGTTAAGGTGCCTCCACATGGACAGGGGCAGACAGCCCTCACGTGCGAGTATACAGCAGTTCATCACCACTCCGTACAGGTCCTGGCAGCGAGACACGGATGTCACGTGGACACCGAGTATCTCTATTAGCACTGGAAAAGATAATCCAATTTCAAACTCAGGTATAGTAATCGTCAAACTTCTTGTCTAGCGAACCATGTGACAAAGATGCGCAGAACGCAAATCTTATGCCAAATTGGTGGGTGGTTACATTCTGCACAGTCACGTCGATTATTCACTGCGAGTTTTTGTCAAACAATGAATGAGCGAGACAGAGCTATACTAAGGTGTACCTATCTCTTTCGCCTGCTGCGTCCTTAGCACTTGACCTCGTGGCGAAATTGGCAGCGCATCCCGTACTGAGGGAGGATTGCGGGAGGATTGATTATTACATTTCTCAACTGGTTGATTATAATTATATTACATACCTGATGCCGCAGGGTCGGGTCCAAAGCGTTTTACTGCCACGAATAACGCGTCTAGAACGTAGATCCGCTGATTGTTCTCCGCGTTCTCTGACAAACGGTGCATTTCGAACTGGAAATAAACAAATAAGAAATTATAAAAATCTCTTTACGAAGAAAATTACAATCAAATAATAGAAACAAATTAGAACGAGTATGTACAATTGAAACAATTAAGCTAACTGCAGACTGTTGCAAACAATCTACAGGTAGCACAACTGATCCATATTAATACCAGTCGTCGCGTCCGCAAGACGCTGGCTGCATTGCCCCGCTGTATGGCAATGCTGATGCGCTGCGCCAAATACTCACCAGCTCTCGGGTCACGCGTCGCTCCGACCAGACGCTCGGATAGTTTTTAAAAAACCCGAAGAGCCATTGGTACCCCACGAACCTAGGGTCTCGACTCCAAGGGGAGCAAATGTGTAGGCTCTGTCGAGACCTGCATATTTGCGCCTCTTGAGATCCTCGGCCAAATCTGCCGTCGCACCCGCCCTCACAGATGTCCTCGGAAGATGGGAAGGCGCAAGTGTGTCGACGCATGTAGCGTCCCACACAATGGGCCTCTCTAACTCCCATGGGACTAGTGTCATACCGTCGGGCCTCTTACCATCGTCGCGCAACAGCTGTTGTGTGACGACGGTAAGAGGCCCTAGGGTCCCTAGGTTCCCTAGGGAACTAATAGCTGGTACGTTAGCGGTGACAAAGGCCCGCCGGATGATGTCGTTATAATTATAATGATTGAATACTAGCTGTGCCCCGCGGCTTCGCCCCCGTGGAAATTTATGTTTCCAACTTTCTTAATTTTTTCTTTCATAAGAACCTTCTCCTGACAATAACAAACACAACAAAGAAAGAATTAGCGAAATCGGTCCAGCCGTTCACGCGTGATGCCGTGACCAAGGAAAACGGGTATCATTTTTATATATATAGATTAGTGTGACTCTCACCCTAGATATGTAACTGAAGATGGTGTGAGGAGGTAGCTGACTCTGCAGTAATGTGATGTACACTGCAGGCCAATCCGCGAGCGGCAGTGTACGTGGGGACACCAGCGACCCACATAACGCTTGTTGCAATGCATTACACTCTCTCTTCGCCTTGGACAGAAGTTCCTGACAGAGTTTCCCGTCGTTGGTTATCCAACGCTGGAACAGAAATAACACAGAATATAATAAATTGGCGTGTTTTAAAAAACTTTATAACGACTTCTAATTCTTCTAGTCGCGACATCTAGTTAAAATTCGAGTCTAATTTAGTTTAATAACACATGGATGAAACGACGAATGAAAGAAGGCCTACTTTGAAACACGAATTGCGAAGATTCGGTAGTCGGATCGTACGAAACGAACATCCGTACTGCTGAATAATGCGTTGCTTCGGATGTGACACTAGACCTTTTAAAATCAAAAAGAACGGATCGGTCGTCCTTCGTTTTATGCGATCCGCCATCCGCCAAGTTTGGAATTTGTTTTTGTTTGTGAATTAACCTCTTGTCTATGCCCGTTGCCATTGAAACCATTAGTTTTCAGTGATTGTGAAAATTATCATGAGAAGTATCATGTGCACATCATCAAGTTCTCGAGAGACAAACTTATATAGGACCACATAAAAATCAACCTTTATACAACAACGAAAGAATCATCAAAATCTAGTACGAATTGACGAAGATATCACCAAAATTGTTGTAGCTAGTCGCGATTTTTCAAAAGTTTTATGTTGTTTTTTAAGCTTTACGGGATAAATGCCTATCCCTTGTGAATTACATTTTTACCATTTCGGAATCATTATCTATATAACAGTGAAAGAATCAGTAAAATCGGTTAATCACAGGTGGAGATATCAAGCAACATACATGCATAAAAAAAACATAGACGAATTGAGAATTGAGAACCACCTTATTTTTGAAGTCGTTAAAAAAAGGCTTATTTTCCTTTTATTATAATATTGTATTGTGTATACCCATAACACAAGCTCTGCTTAGCTTGGGGCTAGTTGACGCTGCGTGGATTGTAGCATTATTTACTATTTATTTATTAAAGCATTCACTGCCCAGCCTCCGCGGTGCGACCCGTAGGGGTGCGTCGCCGCTACTCGGGGCTGGGGGAGATAATCTGCGTCTTGGGCCATGAAAGTGTTAGTTTAAAGAGTTATTTTAGGGTTCTCTATCCGAGGGGTGCCAAAGAGACCCTATTACTAATTCTAAGCCTTTGCTGTCTGTCCGTCTGTCCATCTGTCTGTCAGCGGGCTGTATCTCAGGGACCATAGAAGGGAGACAGTTGAAATTTTCACTTGATTTTTTTGGTTATTTTTGCTGTACGTTAGTCAAGGATGTATCTCCTGAACCTGCTGTGCTGGCGGTGCTGCACGGCATGAGGCGGCCGGCGTAGGGCCACGCCGCCTCTAACACTTGCTGCGCGTGCGCAGCCCACCGTCAGCGTTTGTAATGTATTGTACCTCTGCTAGTAGTTCGTACGACGCGGTTAGGGCTGTGCTGGCGGTGCTGCACGGCATGAGGCGGCCGGCGTAGGGCCACGTCACCTTCAACACTTGCAGCGCGTGCGCAGCCGACCGACAGCGCCTGTAAAAGTACATTCATATAAACCTCTAACCAGTTAAAAAACAATAAAAGAGCCTGTGCTTATAACCGAAGTGAAGACTTTAGTTTTTAAGTTAACGACTGCTAAGTAATCCCGATTCAGCGTAACCAGAAATTTCTGTCAATTATGGATCCGTATTATAAATTATTTTGCTATCGAATCATACAGCCGAAAAATTATTCTCTATAATTATTCTCCATACAATAGTATAGAGAACTAGCAGCGCCCCGCGGCTTCACACGCGTTGTTTCTATGGAAACGTTTAAAGGTGTTTTCTATCCCACGGGAACTGATTTATGGGATAAAAAGTAGCCAGTCTTTGATTCCAGGATTACAATTACCTATATGCAAAATTTTTGCTAGATCCGTTCAGTAGTTTTTACATGAAAGAGTAACAAACATCCATCCATCCATCCATCCATACTTACAACCTTTCGCGTTTATAATATTAGTAGGATGATCCCGAGATGATCCCAAAAAAAAATATTTATAAGTAAACATATTATTTATCCCGCAAAACTTAATAACAATGTAAAATTAAGGGCTACGAGTAGCTTCTTAAGCTAGGTTCACATTGTTGTGTCGGGGTGTGGGGTGCCCCAACACAACCTACTAATGTGAATCTAGTCATAGGTAATAAACGTAACCGATTGCGCTCTGGCGCGCCACGACACTCCCCGACACAGCAATGTGAACCTAGCTTTAGTTTTTTCATAAGAATTAAATTAAATTATTATTTTTACCTTGTGACGGCGTGCAGTGCGGCGGATATCTGCGCGAGCTGCGGCCGCGCGCGCGTCAAACGACGCATGCCCTCTATTGACGCACGTCTACGAACGAACAAACAATAAGAGTGTCAATACAATGAGGCGTGTGAAATCAGTTTGGTAGGTAAGATAAGATAAGTTTTATTGGTTCACAAGAAAATACACTCATCGATAAAAAAGGAACTAAAAAGAAAAAAAACAACGTGAGACCAAAAGGTTGCCACTCAGCGTGTGCTGCAGGAGCTCGGGGAGCAGCTGCAGCGCTGGTCTTCCGCGGCACCTTAGCGTAGAGCGCGTCACTGGCCATGGACACACTCTTTACAATAAAAGTACAACTCAACCTCAACAGCCTGTGTTGGTCCACTGCTGGACGCAGGCCTCCTCCTGATAAACGCCTTATTGGCTTTTATCTCATGGGGGGTAATGCCCATAATCCTCACGCTGGGCATGCGGGTTGGGGATCGCAGATCGGTGGTAGAATGTTCTGCAGCGGGCTCTGAAGCCCGCCCCCGGTTGATATCCCTTAGTCGCCTCTTACGACACCCGCGGGAAGAGTTGGGATGGTGCAAATTCTAAGCCGGCACCACACAGCTAAAGTACAACTACTTAATATAAATTAGGTACCTATTTAGTAAAATTTTATATAAGGTAACAAAACATTTGCGAGTCAATGACACAGGTGATAAACTAAAATAAATTTTAGACATGACACATAAATGGAAATAGAAAAGTAAAAGAAACAAACACAGAAAAAATAAATAAGGCGGCTAGTTCGGCAACGCAGACCGCGGGAGGGGCGTGGACGAAGAGACGTAAGCTAGGGTACGGAGAGCCGTAAGCTAGGGTACGGAGAGCCGTAAGCTAGGGTACGGAGATCCGTAAGCTAGGGTACGGAGAGCCGTAAGCTAGGGTACGGAGAGCCGTAAGCTAGGGTACGGAGAGCCGTAAGCTAGGGTACGGAGAGCCGTAAGCTAGGGTTCGGAGAGCCGTAAGCTAGGGTACGGAGAGCCGTAAGCTAGGGTACGGAGAGCCGTAAGCTAGGGTACGGAGAGCCGTACGCTAGGGTACGGAGAGCCGTAAGCTAGGGTTCGGAGAGCCGTAAGCTAGGGTACGGAGAGCCGTAAGCTAGGGTACGGAGAGCCGTAAGCTAGGGTACGGAGAGCCGTAAGCTAGGGTACGGAGAGCCGTAAGCTAGGGTACGGAGAGCCGTAAGCTAGGGTACGGAGAACCGTAAGCTAGGGTACGGAGAACCGTAAGCTAGGGTACGGAGAGCCGTAAGCTAGGGTACGGAGAGCCGTAAGCTAGGGTACGGAGAGCCGTAAGCTAGGGTACGGCTCCCGTCGACCACGCACCGCACCGCGGTTCGTGAGCTTGTCCCGAGGCGAGGCGATTACGTTACGATTCCGATTAGTGTGCGTTGCAGTAGGGAGTTTCATATAACTAATACTGAACGGCTCGAGTTGACACGGTGACGATCCCTTTCCAAGTTGATACATGTGCTACGACCTTAACAGTGAAGTCACGGTTCCAGCACAGTACTGCCACTGTCATAATTATTCTTTCATACATTCTATATGAACGCGTCCACATAAAAAATGTATGAAAGAATAATTGTCCCGGTGGCGGTACTGTGCCGGAACTGTGACTTCACTGACATGTGTGAATCGGCCTTATATCTTACCTGCTTTCTGCAATTCCAAGCTCAGCGCCCGCCGATATACACCATTCATGAGCCTGAAACGAATGGGACATTTATATAGAAACTCATAATCATTTTCTATAATACAGGGCGTGACAAAAAGTAAGGACAGTTTCAGTGTAGGTACAGGTTCGATAACAGGCTGCAGGAAAAATATTTTAGAGAATCCCGGTCTTTAGTTTTGTAAAAATAAATAAAAACAAGATGTCCACCTGATGAGGTAATGGACTGATGCATGTGTATCTCTGTATATAAAAATGAATTGCTGTTCGTTTGTCTCGCTAAAACTCGAGAATGGCTGGACCGATTTCTCTAATTTTGGTCTTGAAATGTTTGTGGAAGTTCAGGGAAGGTTTAAACGGTGAGACCGGTACGAAGTTCGCCAGGTCAGCTAGTCTCTATATATAAAAATGAATCGCTGTTCGTTTGTCTCGCCAAAACTCGAGAAAGGCTGGACCGGTTTCGCTAATTTTGGTCTTGAAATGTTTGTGGACGTTCAGGGAAGTTCGCCAGGTCAGCTAGTTAAAAATAAAATAACGAGGCCTAAAAAGGTCCTAAAAACGATCTGCGACTTCACGCACTGGGCGCGGGCATTGTGGCGCTCCATAAATACGGTAGGTTGGTACGTAACACAAATTGAGGTGCAAATTCAGCAAATTTGCTAGCTGATATAATGCTAAAGCCACAATGACCCAAACCGCAATCACCGATTATGTAAATCGGTGATCGTTCCTACCTGCTGTGCGGGGGCAAACGCAGACAAACTCTCAGCATTTATAGAAAGGTTTATTGGTCGCTGGCTCTAAGCCTATGAAAATTGAACCACTGCTCTAAGCATATCGGTGTTCAAATAAACGCGTGGACCAAGTACATAAGACACGCGAGACACAAAGTTACTCCGCTCACTCACCTCCTCGACAGCCTATATTAGTCCACTGCTGGACGCAGGCCGCCCCCTAATAAGCGCCTTATTGGCTTTTATCTTGTGGGGTGGGGGGTCATATGCCCATAATACCCTCGCTGGGCATGCGGGTTCGGGATCGCAGTTCGGTGGTAGAATTGTTCTGCAAAGGGCGCTGCTGCCCGCCCCCTGTGGATATCGCTTAGTCGCCTCGCGTTTGACGACACCCAAGGGAAGAATTGGGGTGGTGAAATATTGGAAAATCCTAAGCGGGCACCACACAGCTGGACCACTCCCTGGATTACATAAACTCACGTCCAAGTGGAAGGTGATAGGCTTGCAGTGGTTGGCGCAGGAGCGCGTGACGGGCGGCAGAGGGCGCGGCACTCGCAGCGCCGCCACCAGCTCCCACAGCCGGCCGTCCAGCGAACACACGCGGGACACAGAGCTACTCCACTCCCTGGATTATTAAAAATTTCATTATTTATTTTGAAAAATCGGAGTATTTCGAAGTATAGGCCATAGATATTATAATACTATACTATATAGGCTTTTGAGTCGGCCCTTAAAAGCCTATACATTGAAATCAACCATCAATCATGAAATCAGTCTCAGTGGAGCACATGAAACATCAGCGCAGCTTGCTTCGCTCGCCGCGCTGTCTGAAAGTGTACGACTTTTATCGCTCGCCGCTCCGTCACAGCATGTTCTCAGAGAGGCTCGCTTCACTCGGATGACATGTCGTTACACAGCCCTAAATTACCTGACCTCTTTGTTGAATCGCCTAACTCAAAGTTATTCACAAGAAACTTAGATTTAAACATATAATGTACTTGTACTTTAACTATTGCCCCTCTACAGCAAAATTGTATTTAGTGTACTTTGGACGAGTCATAGCCTCATCATTTAATTTAAGCAACAATAATTTTTACATTTCTTATTTGTATGATGTATGACAATAAAGGAATCTGAATCTGAATTAGCGCAGTTCGCTTCGCTTGCCACGCCATGTAAGTGTTGTGGCTCCGCTCGCCGCATTGGGTTGATTTAATTAGTGAGCTTTGTGAAACGCGATCACTTACATTTAAAGCGATCAATGCACTGACTGCTGACTTTAGATAAACATAAACAAGGCATGGTTACATGTTCCCGCGGTCAGCATTTTATGTTACGTCTATCAACGACTGATTAGAGCCAGTCGCAAACAACTGTCCTGAGTGCAACACGTCACGGCGTACACTCGTGACCATTAATTTAACAATGGTGCAGTCGTACCTTACGTACGATTGCACCCAAAGATATAAATCGTTAGATACGCCTTGACACCAATAACTGTGGCATTGTCTTTAAATACGTGCGTTGACAGAATGCCGACGCACGCACACTATAAGTTAAAAATGCGGTTTTCGCCAATAAACCTAACTGTTATTAAAACCATTTATTGTGCAATCATATTGCACGAAAATTTGTGCAAAAACACACATTGCACTGATTCCAAATGAGCGAGATCTCATTTCGCGTGGCAACCACACGGCGTGGTCTCACTACGCAAATAATCTAAATGGAAAGATCCGGCTTGAAGGTCCATGTAGGAATAGCTCTTTCCTGGGATGATATAAAAACAGAGTTTATGGTACAAAGCTTTATTGTATAAAAGTACCACTAACTATGATGTTAATGAATGCGGTTGAAATGGCTGTTGCTGATGCACTGACCTACGTAGGCGCCCGGTCCACGCTCGCGGCACGACTCACATACTACTACTGAAGTAAGTATGTTGCTATAGTATATTTATTTTTGTGTACCAAGTAATTATTTATTTTTAAGTAATACCATACCAGATGCACACAGATCTTACCCCATGTACAATTGTACATATCCGACGATCCTATCCATACCAGGTTGTCGGGCAGAGAGCTCTAGAGCGATAAGACCGCCAATTGTCACTTAGGTTACAATTATTTTATTTGTAAATTGTTTCTTTGTTAAAACAAAGTGTGCAATAATAGTGCATTTTACACCAAGGCGAGAAAGTGATCAATTCCTACCGAGTGTGTCGTTTTGGCCTTAAAACACACGAGGTAGGAATCGCACTTTCTGCCGAGTGATAAATAGTGCTTTATACTACACCTTCGAGGAAAATAAAAAGCAGAATTAATTATTAATTGAAATCGCGCCCAATGATGTTGGTAAAACCTCATTGACCGCGCCAGCCTTTGGGTTATTTTTTCAAAATATTGTTCGGAAATCGGAGGAGGCCTAATGGACTTGGAGTAAAAACTTTTTGTCGTTTGACCGAACGAAAATAACCATAGCTACCGGCCGATCTTTTAGGAAATTAAAAAAAAATAACACGTTAGAAATGGATTTCCATACACTTTTTCCTTCCGCTAAAACACGTGAGAAATGAAATTCCATAGAGTTTTTCCTCCCGGTTTCCTATAGGCCTGCAAAGACATACTTTCTATTCTATAAATGGAAAAGGAATAGGCAACTTTCCGAGCAGGTGTAGTATAAAAATATTTTCTATCTATCTATCTTAGGTCAAACTGCTGATGATGCTAATACACCTACCTGGCCTACATGATCGATGTATCAAACAGGCCTATCTCACGATTTAAATCTTTGATGCACCGTGAAATTTAACAAACTATTTTAACTAACAAACTCTACCAACTACTTAGGATTGTGGGGGGCACTCTACGCACCCTAGAAAGACTTTACAAATGTGACACTTACTGTGCGTATTTTTCAATGTCCTTGAGCAGCCCTTCGACCCTGGCCAGCAGTGAGCGAATGTTGCTGTAATCTATATCGTCTGACACAGCTTCTCTTGGACGCAGTTTTTTTCGTGCTCTAAAATACAAAAAACATTTTGAGAATAGCGGAGATGGAATGGTGAATTGGACGCTTAGAACAAAGCGGTCTCAACTGGCCGACAATTGTATGACAAAAGCGTGCGCCATCTTAAGCCAAATCATCATTTACTTTTAAGTGAGTTGGTGGCCAAACGCTTGACCATCATCAATTAAAAACAAGAAGACAATTGAGAGGAATGGAAATCGGAAAGGGAGGCCTTTACTCTGCAGGGGGATCCTACAGGCAAAACAAAGGTCTAATGACCATGAAAAATTAGGGCTGAGGAGTCGATTCTTACTCCGAGCGCGACCGACACGTTTTACTCTAGCAGTGTTTCTCACCTGTTAGCCTTACAGGTGACGCTCTGTATGCTAGCTACGGCTATGTCTAGCGGAGTCCTGGATATCTCGGGCTGCGGCGGCGCGCGGGGGGGCTCCTCCTTCTCAGGGGAGGGAGGAGGGCGGCGGAGAGATAGTGAGTGCTCGTGAGCTGCATCCATTGCCTGGGGGATTAATTAGTAAATTTAACAAAAAATCTGATACTCGATTGTGCCCTCGCTTTGTTAACTTTAGTTTTTTTCTGAAATTGATAAAGGACAAAGTCCTTCAAAATGTAACCAAGAACAAAAATAGTTCAGACGAGTATTTCAGTAATTTCGATAGATGGATAGATAGATTATATTACTTCATTGCACCATCATTACATGAAACAATTAAACAGGAACTTAATACTAACTATATCTAGTGTGGTATTTATTGCATTCATACAATTAGGTCTTGGTGAGTAGTATTTCGATATGGTTAGTAAGAGCTGGCACCTTCAACACATTTACATGTTTCTGCGTATGTGTAGCGTCTGTGTGCGCGACGTGACGTCGCACTGATGCGCATTGATAAAAGTATGTCCGTCCCTCTCGCACGCGGTCAAGCGCATGAAAAAGGCTGTCATAGATATGCTTTTGCTAATGTGTATGAATACAGTGATCTTTTTTTCGTTCGTCCGTAAAATAAGATATATGTTATTTTACGGACGAACAATATAGACAAGTCAATATTTGTTGCGGTGGCCTGTTTGGGGTTGGTATTAGTTAGTTGGAATATGAAACACTGAATTATAGTAAAATTTAATTTCTTCAGAGCACAGCACATGTACATTGTCTCAAGAGTAAATGGGAAGTGGTTTAAGCGGAAACGGAAACCTAAAATGTTTCCATAGAGTCATTACAAAGCATAAAATTCACAGATAATGAATTTGATGTCATAGACTATTTTGTTGGTATTTCCAACAATATTTACTAGAATAATACACTATTTTTCACACTTTCTGCGAGAAAATAAAAAGCAAATCTAGGTGGACAAATAAAAGCCTTCTGAACAGAGGTTAGATCGGATTTCAAACATCCCATAGTACGGATCTCCTTGGTAAAAATTATGATTAGACAATATAAAACATAAAACATACTATACACGGCCCTAAAATCAGAGGCGATATCGGGGAAGTGGTGGGGAGCGCCCTAGATCGTTCCCTAAATCGTATCGTACGTACGATACGATTGTATAGTATGTTTAAGTTATATTTATTACAAGTAACACCTTTTTAAACGACTTTAAAAATTCACAAAAGGAGCAGGTCCTATGCTCGGCTGTATGAATGTTTTTTAATTTATTCTCAACCCGTGCAAACTTATAAAAACTAGAGGAGACCAACTACTGCTCACTTATTTTAAAATTTTATACATGCTCTATAGTGCCAGCTGTTAGTAATTCACCAGTAATACCAAGAAAATTACAATCAATTTCCTATACCTACATCATTTATCAAAATTTAAGTTGGTTTGATGTTGCCAGTTAATAATGCCCGGTCGGTGCGAGTAAAAATAATGAAATTTTAACTATTTGTCGTTTTTTTATTGGGTGTTCTGGGTATTTTCTATGCATAAAAAATATATCTAACTAATGTATTGTATTATGTATATCAGTCATCCAGTACCCATAACACAAGCTCTGCTTAGCTTGCTTAGATGATGTGTGGATTGTCCAGCATTATTTACTTATTTATTTTAGTATTTATTTATTTATATTTATAAGTAAAATCTCCCTTACCTGTGCAGGTATGAATCGAGCTGTGTCCG
This sequence comes from Eupithecia subfuscata, assembly GCA_963564075.1. Taxonomy (NCBI): domain Eukaryota; kingdom Metazoa; phylum Arthropoda; class Insecta; order Lepidoptera; family Geometridae; genus Eupithecia; species Eupithecia subfuscata. The sequence continues at coordinate 14,530,442 of OY751105.1, forward strand.
CGTGTAAGGGTCCTTCTCTAACATTCTCGCCTTCTTCCAACCAATGCAAGTACTGCAGGAGTAATCTGAAAATACCATTAAACTACAGTTAGTAGTTTGAAAATTCTGGCCCTAACATCGGCCATCATTTTTTTTTTTCAAAATCGCCGCGCACCCTAAGCTTAGCTTGGAGCTTGATGATGCTGTGCGGATTGTCCAGCATTATTGATTTATTATTATTGATTTGATTACCTTTCAGCGCCTGTATGATAGGCCGCCATATTGTTATTCCGTCTCTTTTCAACCTCGATCGCCTCCCTCACGCTGTCATCTGCCACAGCTTCCACCTTCTCATCCGAATAGCTCGCAATCGGTTCTCCCGTCAAATCAGCGATCGTCAGCGCCGGCAGTAAGCTATCCTGTGGTGGAGTTGACTTTGGGACTCGATTATCCGGTGGAGTCGATTCGGTCCTTTTCTTGTATAGTTTGCTTTCTATCTGGTGGTGTGACGTCGCTTGTTTGAGGCGGTTTTTCAGCTGTGTGAGCCAGGGGGATTTTCTAATTCCGCTGAAGAAAAGTGGGCCGCAAATTGGCGTGGAGGGGTCACTGAAAATTATGCAATTTGATGATTTTTGCAACTAGTTGTTATTTAAATTTAAATAATCACACTAATATTATAAATACAAAAGTTCCGATGGATGGGTGAGTGGATGTTTGGTACCTCTTCACGCCAAAACTACTGAATGGATCTGGTTGAAATTTTGCATACAGGTAATTGTAATCCTGGTCCTATCAAATAACAAAAAAAAATTAAAAAAAATCCATTCGATGGGTCTCTCAAAACTGAGTCTATTTGGTCCTGATATTTTTTTTTCCCAAACTTATAGTTTCGGAGTAAATTACTAAAAACTGATATCTGCCTACGGTTAACGGGCGGCGAGCGACCCAGTGACGTCACACGCGCCCGCGGCGGTCACTCAGTGAACCTCGCTATTAATTTGGTCATAACTTCGTTAACTTTTGTCATAGAACAATATTTTTGCACTGTGTTATGGATTTCTTAGTTCTATAAATCTGCATTCTCAACTAAAAACGTTACGGATCCTCATTCTGACGCTGTCTGTACATGTACACGTACATAACACCATTTTAACAAGGTTAAAAAATACTAGACATTTTACCACATCTTTAATCTATAGAGTAAGTAAATTTTCTCATAGGTTAATTTTGTTTTGTTCTTTCCAGAAGTGTTCTTTTTGTTTACTTTTAAGTTTATTTTTTATTGTTACTTAGTCAACCGACATATAAACATTGTTAAAAGGTTGTAAAAATTTAATAAAAATAACAAATAAAAATTTACTGCAGATCATATAAACTTTGTCCTCGTCCGCAGCGAGAATCGAACCCGCAATCTATTGCATATCAGTTAAAGGGTTCGCCCACTGCGCCACTGAGGTCTTCAAATAACTACAATGCATAATCTATTGTGCCTGGTTTCAAATATAAGTCGTATGACTAAGAAAATTTGGTTCAAAATCCCTTACCAGCCGGTTGGTCTCTCCAGAAACATAAACAGGAATAGCCTCCACAGTGCCAAGTGAGAGATATGATCAAAGGGCGCGTTGGTCGCCGCCTTCGCAGCCTGGTATATTATCAGTCCTTCAGAAGATTTGCCGGCATTCAAACTCTGAAAGGACATTTTTTTTTATTTTAACTATATTCAGGAAATTAAAAGCTAACTTTATGAGTAGGTATGTGCCTAAATACTAAAGGAAAAATAAAAATTTCCACAAAAAGCGACTGAAAATCATCATCGGCGCGAGAGGAGGGAACGAAGCGGAAGCAAGTGTTTCCATTGGAGCTCCGCCCTGCTCCGCTTCAATGGAATCACTTGCCACTTTTCATTGCTCTTCTCCGCTCGACTCCGCCCAGCTCCGCGTCGGCGGAAACGCACCCTAATGCTGACAGGGACCTTTACGGACCCCTGTAACACTATGCTTGTTTATTTCTGGTTTTGTGTAGTATCAGTAAGTAGGTGTTTTTAAATAAGTACTTTTCTTTTATCTAATTTTGTAACAATCTTTTTATTTTTGTAATGTATCTATGGTGTTTCTGGGTTTAAATAAATCTATCTTTCTATCTCTGCTTACCTTGGAGCTAGACAATGCTGTGTGAATTGTCCAGCATTATTATTATTATTTATCTTCGTATAAAAAGACGCAGCAACAGAGTGAATTTTAGGTAGTAAGCATGGGCAGTTTGTCAACAAACATTCTACATCGAGTTTCGCTGGTGTATAAGTAGACGACGACCTCTGTGGCGCAGCGGGGGAAGGTCTGCCTGCGACGCAAGAGGTTGCGGGTTCGATTCCCGCCTCGGGACAAATGTTTGTACGATCTGCAGACATTCGTCCAGGGCGTTCTGGATGTTTTCTATGTAAAATAAAAAATCTATCTATGTAGTGTATTGTATTAAGTATATCAGTTATCTAGTACCCATAACACAAGCTCTGCTTAGCTTGGGGCTAGATAATGCTGTGTGAATTGTCCAACATTATTTATTATTTATTTACTAGCTTCTGCCCGCGGCTTCGCACGCGTTGTTTCTATAAAAATATTTTGAGGTTATTTCTATCCCATGGGAACTGATTTATGGGATTAAATTGGTCACCTATATTTGATTCCAGGGTTAGACTTACCTGTATGCAAAATTTCAGCCTGATCCGTTCAGTAGTTTTGGCGTGAAGAGGTAACAAACATCCATCCATCCAAACTTTCGCATTTATAATATTAGTGTGATTTATATTTATTGATGTACTCACCACTAGCGCGTTGTCTACGTGTATCTTTTGCGAGGCCCTACGCTGTTCATTTAGCACACTCAATAAGGCGGGAAACAAGTTGCTAGTCCTTTCCGTGTGGTGGGCCCGTCTGAGAAGGCACTCGCAGAGTAGCGGTGCTGTGGTCACGTTGCGGACAGCGGTCGATATGAACTGGCTGACGTTTGGGTCATTCTGTACATAAAATAGGAAAGAATAGAAAGAAATTATCATCAAGCACAACAAAAATACGATAAGAACAAGAAGGTAAATGAAGATGTGTGTCAAATAAACACAACACTCGAGTTGAAAAATTATCAATAAATAAGTTCAAACTAATTATTTATATATGTCCAGATTATCGATATATAAAAGAGCTTGCTGTAAAACAGTGTCGTTATTTTTAGGGTACCTAGAATCATGAAATTTGGTGAGCAGCAAGGTCTTATAGCACAAGTAGAGAAAAAAATCCGAATAGCATAAATTTGGTGGTGGTGGGTGGTCCAGAACGCTCGCACGGCCAGGACAGGCCTTTACCGTCCATAGCACGTGCAGTCATGCAGGGAATATCGCACGAACTCGTCTAGAAAACAATCATTACCTGTATAATATAGTCAGCGTGCTGGTCCAGGGCCCTGCAGTCTTTCGCAGCCAGCGCTCCCACGTCGAGGACGGGCAGCGCTGCCTGTACCGTCCACAGCGCGTGTAGCCATGCGGGGAATATCGCACTGCGATTGACGAGCCTGGAAATTATCATTTCATCATTATCCATGATCATTATCATTATCCAACAGTTAGTACAAATTATCGCCAGAACTCCTATTTATGGCGGGTTGGTGATCAATTTAATAAACTATAGGAAATGGATTTAGATATCTTTTGCTCCAGTATCAACTTCGTGAGGCGACGGCTCAGCTCCGACTTTTTCTCGCCCTCCGGTGAGGACGATGCAATTTTGGCATAAGAACAGTGCGCATGATTTTTTGGTTTTCATATTCTCCTCTTTTTTGGTTATCTTAATTATATATAAATCACGTGTCACGTTGTTTGTCCGCGATGGACTCCTAAACTACTTAACCGATTTTAAATTAAATTTGCACACCGTGTACAGTTTGATCCAACTTGAAAGATAGGATAGCTTATTCAGGGAAGGTTTAAAAGGTGAAAGCGGTACGAAGTTCGCCGAGTCAGCTAGTGTTATATATTCATCACCACCAAGGTGATGGTGATGAAGTTTGATTATTTGTATATCTCATTTATTCTATTTGTCTGTTTTGCTCAATGTAAACCATTGTTTATAGTATTTAGTAGGTTTCAATTTACTCAGCTTGTTATGTAACTATTATTATTTTAACCGTGAAAACCTCTTAATAGCATCCTGCTTTGACTTCTTTTATATAATTTGTATGTACGTGCTGCTGGTTTTCCTTGCAATAAATAAATAAATTATATCAGCCCATAGTATGTCCGCTGTCGAACACCTCTGCCTCTGACGGCCGCTGACGATACCACAAATAGTTGCCGTTATCTTAGGGGGTTGTCGTAGTGCCGGCTTAGAATTAGCTCTGCTTCAACTCTTCCCGCGGGTGTCGTAAGAGGCGACTAAGGGATATCCACCGGGGCCGGGCAGCAGCGCCTTTTGCAGAATAATTCCACAACCGTACTGCGATCCCAACCCGCATGCCCAGCGTGGCGATTATGGGTAACCCATGAGATAAAAGTCAATAAGGCGTTTATCAGGGGGAGGCCCGCCTCCAGCAGTGGACCAATAAAGGCGATTGAGATAAGGGGGTTGCAAGTTAAAAGCTAAGCTTAGGTTAGCTTAGCTCGCATTGCTGAGACAGTTTTTCCACATAGCTTAGTTTTCAGTCTGGATAAGGTATGAAAAGCTGCATAAGTTTGCTTTGTTTGCTTTTCATTAACGCAATCACTTACCTAAATATAATTTTATGACATAACTTCTAATAACTCAATTATTATTTCAGTTACTGTCTCTGTTGCATGCCGTTTCTCACAATTTGTACACCGTGATCGGTAAAACATGTTGATACCTGCATACCTGTTTGTAAAATCCTATATCTACTTACACATGTATGCAAATAAATGTTCTTTAACTTTATCTTGCTTTCGGCGCTGCTTATAGCGCTCTCCAATATGGCTGGCTCTGTCTGCTACATTGGCACTCTATGTGCTATAAAACAAACTTCGTCGTCTAGAAACTTAAGTCTTCGGAACTGGAGATTTGATTCTCAAAATACATTACTGTCAGTGAGTAAATGTGCTGTACTGACTGTTTGTCCGTGAGTTGTGTGAGCAGCAGCCGCAAGAGTCTCTGTGAGCCAGCCTCGCCGCCGCGGCCCAGCGCGCGCTGCACGAGGTTCGGCCCGCTGCTCAGAAGGACTGTGAACAGTTCCGCAAACCTGGACAAAACCAAATCAAACTAATGTTATAAGTGCAAGAGTTTGGATGTATCTTTGTTACTTCATCACGCAAAAACTACAGAACAGATGAGGCTAAAATTTCACAAAGATGTAGTTTTAAACTTGGATTAATATATGAGGCTAATTTTAATCGCGGAAACGCATGCATCGCCGCGGCCAGAAACTAGAAACTTAAAAATATTAGTGCTTGCCTATAGCACAGTCACAATTTAAACAGAAAATAACACTTGAAAATGAGTAATTGGAGCCCACACAATCACATATTCATTACGGAGTCGCGCCTTGGGTATCGCAATTAATTTGTGCTACGAGTTGACGGAACAAACAAATGGCACATATTACGTTTTACGTGAGGGACGAGAGACCTTCATCATCAGCCTATATTAGTCCACTGCTGGACATAGGCCTCCCCTAATGAGCGCCATAGCGCCCTGTCTTCAGCTCAGCGACGAGAGACCCAACTGAGCTGAATTGTGAATGAGAAAGACTTTCTTGGATTACAGACTCGGTAGCGACAAGTTAGTGAGCAAGGGACTTTTTTCCTTTTGACGAAAAAACGCGCAACTGAGCCAAGATACTTACTTGGCTGTGAGAGAGACTTCCTTGGTGAGAGACTCCGGCGAGAGAGCTATCATTATCATGACAGGGTCGAGGCAGGGGACTGTCTCGTGAGCTCGATTGAGACTCAGACAAAGTAGGTCTATTGTGTGAGAGAGACTTACTTGGGCGTGAGAGAGAGAGACTCTGGCGAGAGAGCCATCATTATCATGACAGGCTCGAGGCAGTGAACCGTCTCGCGAACTCGAGTCTCACAAAGCGTGCACAGTGCTGAGACTCCCATTGAACAGATCTGTCAGACAAAGAAATACCTATTAACATAGAAGAAGAAGGCTTAGACACAAACGAGGTGTAGCCAAAAACTTGAGACAAAAAGTCTCAATCACTGCCTATTTGTATACGTGAGCGAGAAATCACGGATGTTATACGCTTGGAGACTCACACATGGATTCGTTTTTGGCTACAAAATCAAGTAAATTGTGAATGACACTATCCCTCTGCTCTGGCAGCAGCGTGTTTATACTCTATGCCTATTAATATAAGGTGATCCCCGGATAATTGAAGTATAAAATTTTCATTGTAACCCAAGGAATGTAACATTCGGATCAAACCTCTATGGGTTTATAGAGTACCAGCTGCGCCCCGCGGCTTCGCCCCCGTGGAAATTTATGTTTCCAACTTTCTTAATTTTTTCTTTCATAAGAACCTTCTTCTGACAATAACAAACACAACAAAGAAAGAATTAGCGAAACCGGTCCAGCCGTTCACGCGTGAACGGTTTTATATATAGATTATAATTTAAGTCCTATTTATTATTAGCCATCTAGTACTGTTTGGGTTACAATACGTTACAGTCTATAAGCTAAGCTGGGGTTAAACGCTAAGGGATCCCAGCTAGAGTCTGTGCAAAAAGAGAACCTTCGGACGTTACGGTGAACTAACATTAAGATTTTTAAATGGCAACCCAATCCAGCTGTCATCTATCTTGTCACGCAACTATCAAGTGTCTACTTTGACTCGATAAAGCCTCCACCCCACAGCCGCGATTTTGTAGCGCGTCTTGTGTCGCGCGATTTGTTGCGATTTTGTAGCGCGATTCCTTACACACAGTTGCGTTTTTGTGAGCACGATTTTTAGAGGCCGCGGCCCGCCGCCGCCCCCCAAAACGCAAGACGCAGCTGTGTGCAAGATGGCATGCGTCCTAATACAAAATGTTCCGTGAACAATTATCGCAAAATTACAGGACGCGGAAACGCGTTGTCCAACTTCTATCGCATCGCTAAAATCGCAGCAGTGTGTAAGATCGTATGCGTCTTGGTATAAAATGTACTGCAAACAAATCGCGCGACACAGGACGCGCTTCAAAATCTCAACTGTGGAGTAGGCTTAAATTTTTGTTCATCTTTTTTTTTGACAGAGCAGTGTTGTCAACGCCACAAAAGTAGTAAATTGGCACACGCGCGACCTCAATTTCTAAGAGGCTTCTCTTTTTGCACAGACTTTAGCTGAGGGTGGTAAAAACTCCGAAGAGATTACAATAGCCGAACCCGAGTGACTTTTGAACACTGAGTTTATTACTTCCACAGTAGTTGCTAATTACGGTCAATGCAAGCTAAACTAATTTACATTAAATGTTCTACTTCATCATTTTAAATAGAACATTTAATGTAAATTAGCTACTGCATGAACTCATGCGATAGGTTGTACGGTACAAGCACCCATAACACAAGCTCTGCCTAGCTTGGGGCTAGATGAAACCTATGTTCAGCAAGGAACTATTTGTTCTATGTTATATGGTTTCATTCAACTACATAAAACCAAAATTTCAGACGCATAAAAAGATTCTACGGTTGATAGTTTTTACTTCAATGATGATCTTGGTGGTTGGGGCAAATAGTGTAATTTATTTACAACTAAATTTAAATTTATGAGCTCCCCAACCCCCCCACGTCCGAGATTCCAACTTACCAGCGGTAAAGAATACCCCCAATCAGTAGCCAACACCGCATGAGCCATGGAGAAGGGATCACTGGGTTCCACCTCCGGGGGGGCCGGCTCCCCCCCTACCCCCCACCAGGCAAGATGTGTGCGAAGGCTCATGAGGATAGACCAGGACGCCTCCAGTTTTTGAGGGTCGGTACGAGAGTATTGGAGGAGGAAGTTGGCTATGAACAGTTGCTGGGGTAATGGTAGACCACTGAAACAAATATAGATGTTTTGTTAAACTGTAATACATAATACAGCGCACTGGCCTCACATTTATAGATATACTAGCTTCTGCCCGAGGCTTTGCAAGCGTATTTTCGGTAAAATATGTAGCCTATTGTTTAAGTTAGGCTACCTTCTAAGTGTATGCCAAATTTTATCTTGATCTGTTCAGTAGTTTTGGAGATCCTAGGGTAGATTCAAGGTAAAAAAAAATCACATTTCACAAACTTTCGCATTTATAATATTAGTAGGATTGTGATACATGACAGATGACGCTGGGCATGCGGGTTGGGGATCGCAGTTCGCTGGTGGATCTGTTCTGCAGGAGGCGCTGCTGCTCACCCCCCGGTGGATATCCCTTAGCGACTTTCTGTCGACACAGTGAGAACGGGCCCACAGAAAGTCGTGCAGTTTAAAGCCTCGTGGACTGTATATTTAAAAGGAGGTATTCACATACAAGACGACACGATTAACTGCCGTCCACGACACACCTTTTGTTGTCACGATAGATTGTCATTATATGAGACAGCTAGCACAATAGTCGTAAAACGATAAAAAAAGTAACGATTGAAATTGTGTCGTTGTTGTGATGTGTAAACGACAAGGCGACTGCCATGAACCGTAGAATGTCGTCACGATCCAATGGGAACAACTAGATGCGATAGTCGTTCAACGATAAAAAATCGCGACGACACAACGACGACAAACAGTCGTTATAATAGGAACAGCTAAAGACGATAGTCTTCCAACTTTAATTTACGGTTACGACACAGTGGGAACGCGCATTTAGTCGCCTCTTACAACAGCCACTACAGGAGTCACTTACACGTGCGGCGTATAATTGAGCTGCGCCAGCAGTTGCTGCAGCATGGCGGGGCAGCGCTGCGCCCAGTGTTGCAGCAAAGCTTGCAGCTCGTCGAGCTGAGGCCGCCAGCGGTCCACGCACAGCACGCTCACTGCTCCAGCATACAGAGATTCCACTGGGGGAATCAAAGGTTTTCATCAGAGAGATATAAAGAGAAACATTTATTGACACAAGAATGATACAGCACAGAATAGAACAAAAATGAGCAAATAATTTTTTTACCTATCGATCTTACAAAGTACCTAGTTGACTTACAGAGAATTATGCAGACTGATTCCAAAATTAAATTGAATGAACAATTTACAAATATTCTTAGACACAAACTCGCTGTGCCCACAACTAGGCTACACAAAATTAATGTATCGTTTAAAGGGCAATGCTAACCTACTTACATCCGTAATGAATAGATCATTGATATACCTAATACTTGTACATCCAGACTAGAAATAAACTTACATTATCTGGAATAATACAAAAACAGATTACCTACTTTTTATGTATCAAAAAGAATTATACACATGTACCCACATAACGTTGTATCTGTTGTCATGTTACGAAATAAAAGAAGTTGATGAGATGTTGACAGGAAGTTTATTGTCAACCACGTTTATATATACAAGTGTCAAGTTAAAGTAAATTAATTATCTATACCTAGAGGTAGATTTAAGGCTAGAGGTCTATGACCCTTATTACAACTAGGGCCTTAATAAATACTAAAGAACCCTAAAAATGGGCGGTCGATGTGAAGCACCGACCTTAAATGGGACGCGTGAGAAGCGCTCCCGATTATTGAAATGCCTCTATGGTAAATACATCCTTTACAAAAAAAACTAATGTGTATAGTGAGAAGCACCCTAACTTAAAATCTAAAGAATCGGGCATTATATTCTCGGCGTGAGGCGCCCTAATAATGGCCTTAAACTAACTAATCTACAAATCAAGTCCTTCCTACCTAACAGGGGAAGAGAGAACACAAGGAATCTTGTAATTTATTGTAGAAGGAGAAACAAAGGAGGAACACAACACAACCAGCCACTGTACGGAATCATAAACACAAAACATAATAAGTTAAACAGGTCGTCGTCGCCGGGGGAGGGCCGCGGATCACGAAACGCCCGCTCGCACCAGCTCGCACCAGAAGGAGAAGGGGTCCCGGTATCCACCTCAGGTCTCGGGACGCACACGGGACGCAGATGGGGAGGTCCGCTCGTGTGTAGAAGAAGATTGGAAGAACCTTCGGCCGGCCCACGGCCCACGGTCACATACTGCTGTTGTTGGCTCTTTGCCCACCAACTGATTTACAGCTGAGAAATACACGGAAGATATGGTACAGCCATTACTTCAGACTTTCACTAATTGAAGAAGATGATAAACACAGAAAATGATAAAACTTTTGGTGGAAAATAAAACTTTTCTCTCTCCGACTGTTTCGGACCCTCGACATTTCAAAACTGCCATCATTTCTCTTCCTTTCATTCCATTAGCTGTCATATTTGAAAAAGACTACCAGCTTTTAAAATAATGTCATAAAAACAAGAAAATAGGTTCGATAATTAAGAATGAAACCTTTTCTCGAAGCGAACCCTACATTATCACCTCAATTAGGGCAAAAAAAAATAATAATAACTAAATTATTATTATTATTATTTTTTTTTTTTTTATTAATCATAACAAGATTGTAGTTCATTGAAAGTGAAAAACAATAATAACAAGTGTAAATCCACCGTTTAACAAGTGCCACCGACACATAGTGTAAAAGTGCATGAAACAAACGGTGAAAGATTAATAATTATAACAAAATATAAAAGACAGACATGAAGTCCTGTAAGACAACGATAACTTATAATAGTCGTTACCGACTACAACATGTCATCAATCGAAAGCACAATAGAAAGTACGGATAGTGTAGAGAATGGAGTAGTAACTAAGTGTAATCCTCATAAAGTGAGAGAAAAATATTGGGAAGGGAGAAAATGAAGAGACAACAGTAGTTCCACGAGTTAGAGAATACACAGGTCCAACTTACAAACGTCACACATACAATACAATAATAAGGATAAGAATATATATTTTTTTATAAAACTTCCATTCATCCACAGACATTCTAACCTAATGTATAAACAGAACCAAGTGTTATGAACTATAACCCAGAAAAACCAACCCAGAAATATAGTGACGAAGGAATACAACAAAGGTCTATAAGATTGAAATTACAGTTGGAGTAGTTGCTCGAGTTAGAGGATAGCAGGCGTTAAGTGAGCCCTAATGCGCACCAAAACCAAGATAGGCTACTCCATACTATTACAATTATATTATTAATTAAGATATTAAAATTACATTTAATAGCAACGGACGGATTACCGAAACCGTATGAAAATCTAAGACAGTTACTCGAGTTAGAGGATAGCAGGTATTAATTGAACCCTAATGCGCACCAAAACCAAGAGTTTTATTATTCCTTTGTCGGATTTGCTTGCGGAGTATAAAATGGAGTGAAAAACTTAAATGGAATGCTATATTTATCCAACAAATTATGGAATTCGTGACTTTGAAATTGTACACCATAATCCATAATAACAGACTGAAAATGTAAATGTAAATGATGTAATTGTAAATGAATGTAAATGTAAATTTAAATGTAAATGTAAATTTAAATGTAAATGTAAATGTAAATTTAAATGTAAATGTAAATTTAAATGTAAATGTAAATGTAAATTTAAATGTAAATGTAAATGTAAATTTAAATGTAAATGTAAATTTAAATGTAAACAAAAGAATAATAAATAATCTCTTGTAAAAAATATAAATATATAGCAAGGGCCAAAAAGTTGTCGAGAGGAAAAAAAAAAAAGGAGACCGACACTTACATACAAAAACGTGGTTGAGCGTTTTTTACGTTGGGCGCCAAATGTCATGTTACGAAATAAAAGAAGTTGATGAGATGTTGACAGGAAGTTTATTGTCAACCACGTTTATATATACAAGTGTCAAGTTAGAGTAAATTAATTATCTATACCTAGAGGTAGATTTAAGGCTAGAGGTCTATGACCCTTATTACAACTAGGGCCTTAATAAATACTAAAGAACCCTAAAAATGGGCGGTCGATGTGAAGCACCGACCTTAAATGGGACGCGTGAGAAGCGCTCCCGATTATTGAAATGCCTCTATGGTAAATACATCCTTTACAAAAAAAACTAATGTGTATAGTGAGAAGCACCCTAACTTAAAATCTAAAGAATCGGGCATTATATTCTCGGCGTGAGGCGCCCTAATAATGGCCTTAAACTAACTAATCTACAAATCAAGTCCTTCCTACCTAACAGGGGAAGAGAGAACACAAGGAATCTTGTAATTTATTGTAGAAGGAGAAACAAAGGAGGAACACAACACAACCAGCCACTGTACGGAATCATAAACACAAAACATAATAAGTTAAACAGGTCGTCGTCGCCGGGGGAGGGCCGCGGATCACGAAACGCCCGCTCGCACCAGCTCGCACCAGAAGGAGAAGGGGTCCCGGTATCCACCTCAGGTCTCGGGACGCACACGGGACGCAGATGGGGAGGTCCGCTCGTGTGTAGAAGAAGATTGGAAGAACCTTCGGCCGGCCCACGGCCCACGGTCACATACTGCTGTTGTTGGCTCTTTGCCCACCAACTGATTTACAGCTGAGAAATACACGGAAGATATGGTACAGCCATTACTTCAGACTTTCACTAATTGAAGAAGATGATAAACACAGAAAATGATAAAACTTTTGGTGGAAAATAAAACTTTTCTCTCTCTGACTGTTTCGGACCCTCGACATTTCAAAACTGCCATCATTTCTCTTCCTTTCATTCCATTAGCTGTCATATTTGAAAAAGACTACCAGCTTTTAAAATAATGTCATAAAAACAAGAAAATAGGTTCGATAATTAAGAATGAAACCTTTTCTCGAAGCGAACCCTACACTGTCTCCTAATAAGGTTTGCTGGAAGAGAACTCTTTTTAGGGTTAAGCTCGGCTTTGCCATTCCTTCTCTAGTTTTATGTTTTATAGGTATGTTTTATTTAGTGCAATAATGAATTAAGAATTAAAGACGTAGGAAGCCGCAGGGAAAACGCTTAAAATAAAAGTGAAATTAAATTAAATATCTTACCTTGAGATAAGTCCGCCACGATATACAAGGCAGTGGCATACAAATACGGATGCCCGGTTAGCAGTTCAGGCACGCATTCCCTTGCAGTTTGCTCGCAGGTTCCCTTGCACGTTGCACTATTGCGTTTCAGCCCAGTCTGTTAATAGGAGTAAATAATGTATCCTCACCTCCTCAACCTCAACAGCCTGTTTTGGTCCACTGCTGGACGCAGGCCTCCCCCTGATAAGCGCCTTGTTGGCTTTTATCTCATGTGGGTAATGCCCATAATCCCCGCATGGGGTTGGGGATCGCAGTTCGGTGGTAGGTGGTAATTATTCTGCAGGGGGCGCTGCTGCCCGCCCCCGGTGGATATCCCTTAATCGCCTCCTACGACACCCGCGGGAAGAGTTGGGGTGGTGCAAATTCTAAGCCGGCATCACACAGCTGTTAAATATGTATATGTAAATATTATGAACGCGTCAAAATGGAGCCGACTTATCCTATAATCCTACCTGCGGTAAGAAATCCAGCACGATTGTAGCTAGGTCATCGAGAGAGTTTGCATAGTATGGACGCCATTTTGTCGACACAACACGTCAAAATGGCTGTGTATTATCATAAACAGACATACCTGCAATAAGAAATCCAGCACGATTCTGGCCAGGTCGAGGTCGTTCGTACGGCCCGCCGCCGCCTGCGTCACGACGCGCACACGCTCGCCGCACGACAGCACCGGCGCGGTTATCGACAGACTCGAAATTGTCTTCGGAGAATCATCTAAAAAGAATTAATTCATATTATAAATAACTAGCTTCTTCCCGCGGCTTCGCACGCGTTGTTTCTATGGAAACGTTTTGAGGTTACTTCTATCCCATGGGAACTGATTTGGGATAAAAAGTCGCCTATGTTTTATTCCAGGCCTAGAATCATCTGCATGGACTTATTACTTATTCGTAGTCTGCATGCAAAATTTCAGCGCGATCCGTTCAGTAGTTTTGGCGTGAAGAAGTAACAAACATCCATCCATCCATCATACATCCATCCAAACTATTGCATTTATAATATTAGTGTGATTAGCTTATGCCCGCGCGCGTATTTTCGGTATAATAAGTAGCCTATTGTTTAAGTTTCGTTCTAAGTGTTGACCTGTTCAGTAGTTTTGGAGATCCTAGGTAACAAAAATTTCACATTTATAATATTAGTAGGAAGTAGGATTCATATTAAACTAGTTAATGCAAGCGGTTTCGCACGCGTTTTTTTTATGGAAACGTTCAAAGGTGATTTCTATCCCATGGGAACTGATTTATGGGATAAAAGGTAGCCTATGTTTGATTTCAGGATTAGAATTACTTGTATGCAAAATTTCAGCCCGGTCCGTTCAGTAGTTTTGGCGTGAAGACGTAACGAACATGCATCCAAACTTTCACATTTTTATTATTAGTGTGATGAGGAAGATTGGATGGATGTTTGTAACTCCTTCACACCAATAGGTATTCAACTTAATGCTACTGAGCTGATCCGACTGAAATATCGCAGTGGGGTGTATGACGTGTATCAACAGGGATGTTAAAAATTCACTGAAGAAAGTTTCGGTCATTTTTCTAGCAGATTCCCTCGACTCTTAAGAGGGCGCATTGCGCGCCATTTTGTGAAAAGGATAGGCATAGGATTTCACTTTCACAGGAGCGGGACAGAGCATACGTTTTTGGAACGGCGTAAGCGCAAAAATGATGTTTTGCTAATTTACACGAAAACTACTCAACTTATGAAGAAACTGTATTAAGGAACCAAAGAATTAGTCATACATAACCTATGAATCAAAACAAAAATCTTTTCTATAGACCACGGGGTTCCTGAGATCTTGACCAAATTAGGTGCAAAACTACACTTTAAAGATATTTTTTCCGTAATATTTTTACCCAAAAATGTTTTCAATATTAAGGAATCAAAGAAAAAAGCCGAATTTTTAGTAATTCTATTTGTTGTAAGTTTTTTTTACACGGGGATCCCGTGAGTACTGAGATCTAGGCCTAGTTTGACAACCAAACCCGCCAGGTTCGTCACTTAAGACATTTACGGGCTGAGTCGGGGGGGTCGATTCACACGCCGTAACCGACTCTCGCGACCGCTGCGGCAAGGTCTAATTCTAATCGTTCTGATTATTTAACTATAACTTACCATGCAAACCAACAATAAAATTGAGGCAGTAATCTCTAGCCGAGTGTTCAGTGAGCATCCCAGTCGGCAGTGTGTGAAGTTCGTGCGTTCCGAACAACGTGAAGGCAGCTGCGAACCCCGCTTCTAACTCCGCTGTTATCTTCTCTTCTAACTCTTTTTGGTATGGTGCTCTGTAGGAGGAATAAAGGTATCTTTTCGAGTCATGGTGGCATAATGGTAATTTTCTGATAAACTAAGTAAAATTATGTAAGATATTCTGTAAGAGTCTGGTACATAGTAAGATTGAATGATTATTTAAATAAATTAATATTCTAACTAAGCAGTTACTGCAGTCGAGTGTACACAGGATGCGCTGTTATCGAACAATGCACTGTATTACTGCCACAATAACGTTGATATTCTTACCTAGGCGAGGTGTACAAGCAAGCTAGCGCAGTGAGGACCCTTTTTGCTACATTTCTTATCATTTGGTGCAGTCGAGTGTACCCAGAGTGCGTTGTTATCGCAATTTGCGTTGTATTACTAACACAATAAGGTTGATATTCTCACCTAGGCGAGGTGTACAAGCAAGCCAGCGCAGTGAGGGCACTTCTCGCTACATTTCTGATCAGTTGGTGCAGTCGAGTGTACACAGGGTGCGTTGTTATCGCACAATGCGTTGTATTACTAACACAATAAGGTTGATATTCTCACCTAGGCGAGGTGTACAAGCAAGCCAGCGCAGTGAGGGCACTTCTCGCTACATTTCTGATCAGTTGGTGCAGTCGAGTGTACACAGGGTGCGTTATTATCGCACAATGCGTTGTATTACTAACACAATAAGGTTGATATTCTCACCTAGGCGAGGTGTACAAGCAAGCCAGCGCAGTGAGGGCACTTCTCGCTACATTTCTGATCAGTTGGTGCAGTCGAGTGTACACAGGGTGCGTTGTTATCGCACAATGCGTTGTATTACTAACACAATAAGGTTGATATTCTCACCTAGGCGAGGTGTACAAGCAAGCCAGCGCAGTGAGGGCACTTCTCGCTACATTCCTGATCAGTTGGTGCAGTCGAGTGTACACAGGGTGCGCTGTTATCGCTCGCTGCAGCACTGATAACAGCACTCGGACTCCACAGCATGCTTTTAACAAGCCGCTGCCACCGGAGGCGTCGCCCCACGACTGTAGAGTCGCTTCTTTGAAGTCCTAGAAACATATTAAAGTTTACATATTAAACATATTAAAGTTTACGTATTAAACATATTAAAGTTTACATATTAAACATATTTAATTTTCAACATATTTAACACCAGCTTCTGCCCGCGGCTTGGCATGTGTATTTTCGGTATAATAACTAGCCTATTATCTGAGTTAGGCTTTGCTCTAAACGTACGCCGAATTTCATCTTGATCTGTTCAGTAGTTTTGGAGACCCTAGGTAACCCTTTATGTCCACCTCTTCCCAAGCTTCCGCTTATAATACTTACAGCGTGCGAGAAGAGCAGCATCTTAGCGATGAGTTGCTGCAAGGGCAAGGCTTGCAGCAACGCGATGAGGTCCCGCTCCCGTAGAGTGCCGGAGCTGACCGCGCCGTCGCCACCCTTTATGTCCACCTCTTCCCAAGCTTCCGTTTATAATACTTACAGCGTGTGAGAAGAGCAGCATCTTAGCGATGAGTTGCTGCAAGGGCAAGGCTTGCAGCAACGCGATGAGGTCCCGCTCCCGTAGAGTGCCGGAGCTGACCGCGCCGTCGCCACCCTTTATGTCCACCTCTTCCCAAGCTTCCGTTTATAATACTTACAGCGTGTGAGAAGAGCAGCATCTTAGCGATGAGTTGCTGCAAGGGCAAGGCTTGCAGCAACGCGATGAGGTCCCGCTCCCGTAGAGTGCCGGAGCTGACCGCGCCGTCGCCACCCTTTATGTCCACCTCTTCCCAAGCTTCCGTTTATAATACTTACAGCGTGTGAGAAGAGCAGCATCTTAGCGATGAGTTGCTGCAAGGGCAAGGCTTGCAGCAACGCGATGAGGTCCCGCTCCCGTAGAGTGCCGGAGCTGACCGCGCCGTCGCCACCCTTTATGTCCACCTCTTCCCAAGCTTCCGTTTCTAATACTTACAGCGTGTGAGAAAAGCAGCATCTTAGCGATGAGTTGCTGCAAGGGCAAGGCTTGCAGCAACGCGATGAGGTCCCGCTCCCGTAGAGTGCCGAAGCTGACCGCGCCGTCGCCACCCTTTATGTCCACCTCTTCCCAAGCTTCCGTTTATAATACTTACAGCGTGTGAGAAGAGCAGCATCTTAGCGATGAGTTGCTGCAAGGGCAAGGCTTGCAGCAACGCGATGAGGTCCCGCTCCCGTAGAGTGCCGGAGCTGACAGCGCCGTCGCCACCCTTTATGTCCACCTCTTCCCAAGCTTCCTCTGTTTCTAAAACAAAAACAACCAACTGGTACAATAAGAAGGCAGCGTTTTTCCGATGGCCGCCGGCACCGGACGACAGTTGGTGAAACAAACAATGTATAGAACTATATGACATGTTTTTCAACTGGCTGGCGACTATAAACAGTTCGTAAAATAAGAAGGTAACGGGCGTTTTTCCACTGGCTGCCTGCACCGGATAGCAGTCAGGGAAGCTAAATCTATGTTTTTCAACTCGCTGGCGCCGGCAACGGCACAGTAACATTACAACAGCTGCGTCCATTTTCATAAAATGCTTAGACTTCTCATGATAAAGTTATTATTCAGCCGTTATAGAGTTGATGTGTCAGACGTACAGATTTTACTTTTTAATTTATTTATTGAATTATTGAAAGGGACGTCAACAGCGTATTTATACAGATCAAAATCAAAAACTCTTTATTTCCATAAATACAATAAATGTACACATAGAAAAGGTCAAAATATAAAACTAAACACTGACACGGAAATAAAGTGATATTTTTTGATTTCTGTTGCTTCGGTATGTAGACTAAAGTAAAGAAGCGACGAAGAAACCTTTAGCCTGTTAGTTGTTATTTTTCGAGTTGGAGCAAAACCCGTCCCAAGCTTTTTTATCCTCTAGATAATCTGATATTTTATAGTAAGCCTTTTTGCACAGCAAGGTTTTAGCAATTAGTTTAAATTTATTTACTGATAATTTTTGCAACTCAGATAGGTACGTAAATCTTATATCACCTGTTGATTTAGTCGGAGTTTAACAAAGGAGCTGATGACCCTAAAGCCACAAAGCTCAGATTATACCTACCTTTAGCGCGTTAGTGCACTATCTGAGTCTGAAGTCTCGCTCAGTTTGCATAGTGTAGAAAGAGATGCCTTCTATTTTAATGCAGAAAGACAGCTGTTAGCTATTTAGCACTCTGACGGAGAGGTACAAGGTGAAATGAGCTTTTTTGCATTGAAGGTAGAACCTAAAATTTTTTTTTTCTTGCTATTTCTCTACTTCTACTGCTTCTTGCTATATCTCCTAGTTATAGCCAAATTATATTTATTTTGGCTGTAACTAGGACATAGAAATAGGCGTTAACAAGTAAATAATTTTGAGTGTTTTTGTTGATTTTTCTTGTGTCTTAACTAATATGTCTTGTCTTACCTTCATTGCATTCTACAGCTATCTCGGGATGTAGATGCGAGAGCAGTATGTCTATAACAGCTATGGTACGCGCGGCGGTGATGCTGTCACTCACACGTGAGCCAAACACGCGCGCTGCCCAGCGCACAGACCTGGTTTGTCTGTAAAAAAGCCTTTGTTGTAGATCATCATCATCCCCCTTAATAGGTCTTAGTACTCGGTGCGAAACAAACTCTTAGGGCCTTAGGGTTAGGTATCACGCACTGACGACTTTTAGGCGATCAACACACTGCCACGCACCACGCTGCATCTTGCGTGAATGCGTGTTCTAACGTTGCTTGTAAGTACCTCCGTTTTTATAGAAAACACGCACAGTCCAACAAACAGAAAATGCATCCACGCGCGTTCATGCAGATCACGCGCTCAGGCGCGGAGAAACATGCACCGACGCGCGTAGGTGCGGGGCGAGACGCAAGGTATGGCACACCGACTCCCGCAGTGCAGCGAACAGCTTTGAATTAAATGAGTCAGAACCGCCGTGAATCCACAAAACGCAACTACGCGCCTGAGTGCGTAAAAAACCCGCATGATGATGCAGATCTGCACTCCCGCAAGTACGCGCGTAGGTGCGTCGACACGCAACATGCAGCGTGCTGCGTGGCAGTGTGTTAACCTTGGCCACGATGGTATGCGCCTTAAAGTCGCACAAGGCACGCTAACGCTACTTTTCTAAAAGTTTACAAACCTGAAAAGATGGTGCATCAGAAACAGCAGCTGCCTCAGATCCCTCTCGTCGACCAAAGCGCCGGCCAGGATCTCTGCCCATCGCTGCAACGCGGCGGGCAACGCCTCGGGCGCTCCGTCGCTCACTCGCAGAGCTTGGAGTATCAGGAATAGTGCGTTGCGAATCTCGACCTTGTTGCTTTTTATTATTTCTGATATGAAATCTTCAATCTGAAAGCATGAAGTGAGAAAATTGAAGAGAATATAAAATCGATTGTATTTCTGATCGATAATGATTTGGATATAGCTTAAAATTTGACTTGTCTATGAGCTTATTTTGTAAGTCGAAATAAAAACTGAGTGGTATGTCCAGTTGGCGAAAAGATAAAATCGATTAATTCAGTTTCACGCCACGATTTTTACGCTTGTCCACATACGCGTAAAAATCTTGGCGTGCCCAATTCACGAAATAATAAGTGAAACTAATTAAAGTTTCAAAAACTGGACACACCTGTGTCCAGTCTCTTGTGTCGAGTTAGTATATTCCAAATTCGACACAAGAGACCGGAGATGGGTTATTTATTACCCAAAGAAATAAATGTTATTGATTTCTGATTTCACCTTATCATCATCAGCCTATGTTAGTCCACAGCTGGACATAGGCCTCCCCTAATGAGCGCCATAGCGCCCTGTCTTCAGCTTGCCGCATCCAGCATCTGCCTGCAGTCTTTCGCAGGTCGTCATCCCACCTTTCCGGAGGGCGTCCTACACTACATTTGCCGAGTCGTGGTGACCACTCAAGAACACGTTTTCTCCAGCAGCAGCTTATCGGTTCTTCGCGAGCTATGGCCGGCCCACTGCCACTTCATTTCACCTTATAGCATAACCAAAGTTACAAAGTTTTGGCATGATCTCTTCACCTTATCAAGAAGTGTGAAGCTATTAAAAAGTGAACATCATTAATACCTGACAATGAGCCAATAGCGCTGCATGCTGATGATGACAATAAGACTCCTGAACATCTCTCAAAAGGCCCTCTAACTTCAACTTAGCAATGGGCAGTCTATCCTTCAGTAATTCAGCATGTTCGTAACTGGCTTTCACATTTACGTCTAAGCCACAACGACATGTCTGACGGAGATGTATGTTCTTTTTCTCAATCTTCCATAGTGTGGCTCTATACCTCTCTTCTTCATCAAAGTTGCTGGCTAGACGTGATCTCTCTTGCTCTACTGCCTTTAAAGAGGATCTGAAACATCCAAGTATTTTATCAATAACCACTTTGTAGAGACTGATTGGTCTACAACCTACAACTTTGAGAAACAATTGACTGCTATATGCTAAATAAAGACTTTGGAACATAGTTTTTTATAATAATGAAGAGAGTTTGACGAATTCATAACGTGCGTAAGCGGGTAGTATCGTAGTTAGCTCACATACATCTGTAATGAATTGTGTCATGGTAATCAGCACAGGTCGGACAAAAGACAGGATTGAAGTCTCATCAAGGCATCGACCCCGTCCACACCTACAGATAAGCTGAAACTAACTAAGCTGTCAATCACCTGTCTTGGTTTGGTACTTTAGGGAGTTTATGATTATGAAAAAACCACCCATCTATTTTTGACATTTGAAAGCCCTTTGAATGGCTTCCGTAATTAGCAATTATTATGGTCATTGAAAAAGCTTTCAAGGCCATTCAAAGGGCTTTTATATGTCAATATAGGATGGGTGGTTTTTGCATAATCGCACAGCTGTTTAGGCAGGGGGACAATACTCAATACACTCCTATGCAAGATGTCAGTGCAGATCTCAGTTACTCTTAATATTAGAATTAAGTGCTTAATACCTGAATGTGGTAAGCAAGTCCACAAGAGGGTGTTCAGGGCCACAGTGAGGTCCAGTTTCTACTTCAGCTTGCTCCCTCGCACTCATTTCCTTGACTGCAGCTATCTCTGCCCCTCCATACAGTCTCATAGCTTCATCAAGCGGCATGCAATGTACTTTAGGTATCTCATTGTGGAATATTTCCTGTTGGACTATTACTTGAGGGGCTTCTACTTCAAACACTGGAGCTGAGGGGGTTGCAGTTTCCTCAGTAGCTTCAAGGCATTGTGAATGACCATCGGATTGTAAGAAAGCATCAGAATGCTCGAGCTCTGAAATCCTTGCTTCATCAATCTGGTAGTTTTGTTCTGGTATTGCCAGTCTCTCTAATCTAAGATTTAAATCCTTGTAACTATTTGTTTCCGTGACTTTTGGTGGCATGGAATCTATTTGTTCCATAGAGCAGGCTATGTCTGATGCAGGCAAGAATCTTTCTTCAGAATATTCATTCCTAACAGTCTCTTTGCAACTGGTTTCAGATTCTAATGAAGTATTTACATGATGTGACTGCTCTTCATTACTTGCATCACTAGTTACTTCTGTAATATCTTGCTCTGACACTTTTTCACCGGAGCAAACTTGTAGCTCCTCTTCATTTGCGACTGATTCTGATAGTAACCGATCATTGTGTGAACTGCCGATCTCTGATAGATTCTTGTCTTTATTTTTCTTCTTCTGTAATAGATTTAATACTAGAGGCATAAATAAAACTAACAAAAAGAACATAGGTACATAAACTATAACTGCGTAAAATTTTGAACAAAGACAAAGTCGAAATTTATTACCTGACGGCGTTTCTCTTTTACCATAGTCGCCATGACTTCACTATGATGCCTATTCGCAGGTGCACTCTCTTCATCTTATCATTTCCTACGAATAAAAGTAAAGCAGTTGAATTTACGAAAACAAACAAAACGAATGAATAGAATTTTGTGAGCAAATTTTGATTTGATGCAAATTGCAACATTTGCAACGAGAGCAACAGCCAGTGTTGTGTTGCCACCTTCCTTGCAGAAAAAAATATCACTAGATTTGGTCTCAAAACTCACTAGATTTCGGGATATTTTGGACAAATATCACTAGATAGTTTAAAATGAAATTACACGCTAGGTTAGTTACTACAAAATAATGTATTTGTGAAAAAAAGAAACTAAAAACACAACATACTGATATCTAATAGCAAAATTTTTGACACTAAGCTAGATAGATATTTGTTTTTGTGTTTTTTTATACACACAACTCTGTGTTTCTTATTGTCGCCAATTCTTGTAAATATTTATTTTTGATAAAAATTACAAAAAGCTAGTAGTATCGTTTGCTACAGGCCGTAACCACATCTTGATTTTTTAGGTTTCCCATTCTTGTCGATATTTTTGTGAATAAGTCTTTTTTTTTTACTGGCACGTCCATAGTAAATGCGAAATAACTAAAACTATGTAATTTCAAAAATTTTCGAGATTCGATAAATATCACTAAAAATCATCAGATATTTTTGTAGTGATTTTTTCTTCAGAATATCACTAACGTACTCCAAAAAATCACTAGATCTAGTGATAAAATCACCAAGGTGGCAACGCTGGCAACAGCGCAAACAAGCAAACAACTCACAGCTGATAGTGACACTGACACTGACAACTATTTCTTTCTCAAAAAGCTAAAGGGAGCGCGTGGATGGGCCTTAGAAGCATTGTATATAACTAGGGGCTGGGCTATTACTTGCTCAAACTGGCTAGGTACTTTTCTAGTGTAGACACGCTCGCAGGTGTAGACTGAGAATAGATAAGATAAGCCTAGATTCTCGGCCAACGCTCGCACGCAGGTTAGACGGCTAGACGGAGACTGTGGCCGGGCAAGAAGAGCTTTGAACGGAGTAAATCACCCCATTCCCGGATTGATGGCTCCTTCCTCGACTTTCATGTCGACGTGCTGTCAATGTCAATTTATAAATAATTACGTTGTCTATCAGTGTCATGTCAATTTGACATATTGCGTTGCCAAGAAAGAAAGAAGTGCATTGCGTGCATTCATTCATTCATTTGGCCTGACTGTCAGTGTTGCCGTTCTAGCGATTTTGTCGCTAGAACTAGGGGATTTTGTGAATGTTTAGCGGGTAAAATTCTAAATTTAGCGAGAAATATTTTTGGCGACTTCTAACGACTTTTAAGCGGGTCAATATGACGCTAGAAGGGCAACTGTCTTTATTTTAAAACTAAAGATACTGAATTGATAAACATATTGAATCAAATTAAATATATTATATATTTATAGAAGCAGGGCATTCGGGAATTTCCAAATTATGAGCATTCTGTGCAAGGTTTGTTCTGTTTATATCGCTCACTGCTGGAGAATGAGTGAAACCGAGAATTACGTCCGTAGGTATTGGACAGTTTCGAAGGAGTTCATTCATTTTGTCGTCAGTTTTTATTAAAAATTCAATTGTAGGTAGAACAATGTTTTATCGTTGGTAGTTTATACGTATTATGTATTATACGTATTTAGGTAGTTTATCATCTCCTTGGGGTCCAGAATTACCGTATATTGGATATTAAGGGGAATGGACACATCGTCGCCTCAGTGCTTTTTTGTTCTATCTACCATGGGTTTAATTTTACAGTAGAAGAATTTTTTGATCTATTTCTCTTATAAAGATTATTTTCTAGGTTTGAAGGTTTTTCTTTGTACTCGAGTAACCTACGAATTGACAGTTATAACTTTCATATACGATAGTAATTAAAAATATATTATTTCACAGGTTTTTTTATGGAGATAGAACAGAGATGCACAAATATAATTATGAACGTGGACTTAGAACATAATTTCACTATGGATAGGACAAAGTGACTGTTCCATTTTTGCGTGCTTATTTGTTCTATTTGCCAGATGTTTATACAGGGTGTTTTTATGACAATTTCTTTCAAATCATGATTTGAGTTTGAAATAAGAAGACAATTAAACCCTCTTTAGATACCTAAAATAGGTTTACTAATCGATCTAGTTTTTTTATGGAGAAATATTTAAAACATTATGTATGTAGGTACCAAGATTTAATGCATCAGGGACTTGATTATTACCACAAACTATCTATTAGAAGATATATGCTTTTTTAAGTCTGGCTACATCTAAATCTTTAAAGGGTGGTCATAAATAACAAATTCATTTTTAAGAAAAAAAAACTTTATTACTTCTCTCTCTCTTAGTTAATAATATTATGCTTTCACAACAGGATTATTGTGCAGGATTAAATTAAATTAAATTTGGAATCAAAGTGCGTGCAGCGTCACTTGGCGTCTCGGTGTGAACTGAGACTTACACTACTAAACGAACATAGTACTAATACTAATGGACCTACCTTAGATAATATTCAAAGTCATTAAAAATAAACACCCTGTTTAAATTCATAACGAATGAGATGTAAAAATTAATAAGTACTTACTGCTCAATTTGCGGCTGCGTCTGCTCATATTCACTTTTATAGTAGGTTCTAGACATGATTTGTCAATGTCCATGATTTGTCAATGAGTAAGTCTTAACAACATTGCATTTAAAGGTCATTTTCGAAAAATTTGGCACATAGAACAAAAAAGCACTAGGCGACGACATGTTACGTGGCACCCTGTATTTCCTTTTTTATTTTGCCTTTTTCATTGAACATGAGTGTACGAACAGAAACTGAGGGTGATGGGCGGTCGCTTTAGTTCAATTGGGATCTGCTGCTGATGACCCAATTGTTATTTACAACAAAAATATGTGAATAATTTTCTTGACTTTGGTCGGTGTGGTTCCCTATTTACGAAATAGAAAAGTACCTACCAATAACGTTTTATTACAATTTCTAGACGTATTTCTATTCATAGAAAAAGTAGATTGGGGTACATTACCATCTAAAAATAAATAAGGCTCGACATCACACACAATATGGATGTGATCCATATTAATTCAAATTCAAATTCAAATTCAAATTCAAAATTTTTATTGCGACCATATTGTACAAAAGTTGTTAAAATTTAATATTATGTGTGATGTCGAGCCTTATTTATTTTTATCTATGTAGGAGGAGTAGTATAATGTACCTATTAAGTATATCAGTCATCTAGAACCCATAACACAAGCTCTGTTTAGCTTCGGGCTAGATAATGCCGTGTAAATTGTCCAGCATTATTATTATTATTTTTATTATTATCTCATTGTCCGTCTGTCTGTCCGTCTGTCAACCCACTTTTCTTAGGAACGCGAGGACGTATCGAGTTGAAATTAACGTCAAATACTCAAGGCCGTAACCTTTTGAAGCCGCCATATAAATAAAACTTCTAAGTCAACGCACTCAAAAGTTACAGCCGTTTATGCCCGAATATTTTGAAATTTCCAAGGGAATCTTCAAAATATGATACATGCACACAAAACCGTAGACCTAGAATCTTGTAACTTGGTGAGCAGCAAGTTCTTATAGCAAAAGTAAAGGAAAAGATCCGAAAACCATAAATGTGTAATTTATTTACAAAAAAATTACTTTTAATGCTCGCTATGGACCAAAACCTATAGGGTACTTCCCGTAGACCTAGAATTATGAAATTTAGCAAGAAGCAAGGCCCTATAGCACAAATAAAGGGAAAATCCGAAAACAGTAAACTTGATGTTTTTTTTTTAATTTCTTTTAATTCTTGCTATAAATCAATACCTTATAGGGCACTTCTTGTTTACCTAGAACCATAAAATTTGATAAGAAGCAAGTTCATATAGCACAAATAACGAGAAAAATCTCAAAACCGCAAATTTGTAGTTTACTAACAAAGAAATCATAATTTTTGATTCTCTCCCTCGACCAAAATATACAGGGTACCTACATCATGTTGACATAGAATCACGATATTTGGCAAGAAACAAGGTTACAATTAAACAGAATCCTTAGTGTGCAGGTCTGAATCGCACTTGACGTTATATTTTTATCTCAGTCTTTGTAAAACCTTTGTAAAAATTAAGCGAAGTTTTCTGAAGTTCATCAAGATGAAGCAACATAAAGTACAATTCAGATGGAAGACTTAATATCTCCATTACGACAAGTAAATTTTTTTACACAAAATTTTTAAAACGGATCTTTTTGTCATATTTCGGACCATTTTGGCGTTCGGATCGGAGCTTTTTCATTTTGTAGTGATGTGCCGAGTCGCTGTTTTGGTGAATCGAGTCGACTCGAGTCGATTTAAACGGTATTCGAATCCTGACTCGATTCCGGTACTCGAGCCAAGTACTCGAGTTCTATTTTTTGGTATTCGAATGTTGACTCGAATTTCTAGACTCGAGTCCAAGAATCGGGCCCTGGACTCGAGTCCACGGCCGTGCACCGCTTAGCATCCGCGTGGTAGTCTTTCTTATGATACAATAAGAGATTCAACTCGCACGCCTCCGCCTCCAAAACGCCCGGGGCGGGGCGTGGCGTCTGTGTGTGGGACTGTGGAGGCCTTAAAAGTTGCAGGTTCAAACTTGTATCAAAAGGCGTTATTTACTTCATTGCTTAGGTAAAAAGAGATTGAGTATGAACGAGTCAACCTAACTCAAATACAAGACTCGAGTCAGTTGGACTCGCATAATACTCGTATAGGTACTCGAGTACCGGAATCGAGTCTGGCGTACTCGAATCATAATAAATTGGTATTCGAGTAGGCGAGTCCTAAGCAGGAATCGAGTCTGACTCGAGTCAAGCCGTACTCGGCACATCACTATCATTTTGACTGCCGGCAACACTGGATTTGATATGAATGATTGATTGCGTATGATTGCATTTTAATTTCTAAAACCCGTTTGTTAATTTGTTTGTTTTTCCTTTTCTTTTGTACTTAATTTTTAATTATCGAGATTCTCTGAAAAAAATTGAGCACAAAATTACTCAGCTTTCAAGCGTAAGTGGACTTTGCATTATCTGACGTGGTGTGACCTCACAGTCAACCAGTATTTCTGTTTATTTGCTCGTTTCTTTTCTTTGATGGGTTGCGTCATTCATTACGTTTCATCAGGTCTCGTCCAAAGTCCAATCCTACCCTACCGTCGTTCGTTTATCTGAATCACCAAATCCTCGTCGTCTCGTCACCTACCGTTCAGTCCACTCCGTTAATATTACCCCACTTGTTGCTCCGTGTGCATCACTCTTGTTCAAGTCGCGCATCTTTGAAGTTGTTATCAGAAAAAAATTAATTTATAAAATATAAATCGCTCAACAAAGGATCACTAATTTCGAGATCAAATCATTGTTTCAACTACTCTTTTGATTTGTAATATTTTTGTAAATACATTTTTGCTGTGAAGGTATGTGAATCTTTCATTATTACAACTTTTCTTGCATATTCCCGTGTTTAAGATTGGTAAATACTTGCAATGACCTGCATTTTTTGGTTTAGCTCAATTACCATGTTTTTGCTGTGCTAGATTTTATGCAAGACCATTCTTAAACTTTTTTCTCACAGGAAAACTATCAATTTACAAACTGAGTTGATTGTCAATTTAACTCAGTGTTTCAATGCATATATAGATAATTTCCTTGTCAATAAACTTGCACCATAGTAAATTAAACCTATTTTCTCATTGTGAAATTACAGTTTCATTTTAACTATTCATAACTACCCTCAATTTTACATTTAACGAATTTCGAAAGCTTCGAACTGTAGACTGTTCTAGATTTTATATTTCATTTCATTGTGTTCTATGCAGATGGCCACTGGAGTAAGTTCTACACCTACTATGCCTCAGCTGCAGTCTGTACAGAAGGCCATGGCCATCCCAACTGTGGGCGCTGCAGTGGGACAGGTTGGAGCACTCTACACCAAGGTTAAGGGTAAGTTAATGTTTTGTGTTTACTACGAAAGGCCTTACATTTACGTAAGGATTCCCACATGTCTAATCTATGCTCCACACATTAGTGAGTACACATGTGATAATGGGGGTACACTTAACTTTTGGATGTAGAGGCCATACAAGAGAAAGAGAATCTAGGGACTTCGTTTTGGTAATCCTTAAATACTGTGCATTCTGAAGCTATAATGTCTTTTTTTTCTCCACAGGTGCCCATTCCCTCCTAGAATGGGCTCTATCCACCGCCGAGGCTGGAGTCGTCCTAGCAGCAACCACAGCAGCTCCCTACGTGTCCCACCCATTGGCCGTTGGTGATGCAAAAGTTGCTGCAGCCATCGACAGCCTGGAGCAACGAGTGCCCATTGTCAGTGAGCAGCCCAAGGTCATCGTGGAGACTACTAAACAAGCAGTGCTGTCCAGAATCTCTCCACATGTTAATAAGGTATGTGGTATATTCCTCACCATACTCTGCGACAACCCAATTTTTCCCTTGGCTTGGTAAAGGCCTCCAAACTCTTGACACTGCAGCCCTGCCCTAGTCTCATTCTTATTGACAACCAAATATTTTATCCAAGTTGAACCAGCTGGCACAGCAACTCACAGAACCATCCTATAAAAAGAGACTTAAAAGGAAAGAAGTTGCATACCTGAGTGACTTAACAAGATGAAAAGTGCGCTTGCCTACAGTGAAGAGGAGTGTACTCTACCCGACATAAACCACACAAAAAATCTGCTCATAGTTCAAAACCTAAAGAGACTGATCACAGATGAAACTATGAAAAAAAAAAAGTTGAATCTTCACATAGCTTACTAGCTGCTGCCCGCGGCTACGCACGCGCTTTTTAAGTAGCCTATGTCCTTCCCTGGGATACCATTTACCTCCCTCACAAATTTCATTGAGATCATTCGAGTTCAGCCATTTAGGCATGAAAAGGTAACAGAAAGAGTTACTATTGAATTTATAATATTACTAGACGATCGCTTCGCGGTTTCACCCGCTTAGTTCCCGTTCCCGTGGGAATTCCGGGATAAAATATAGCCTATGTCACTCCCTGAAAAGTAAGCTTCCTAACGGGGAAAGAATTTTTCAAATCGGTCCAGTAGTTTCAGAGCCTATTCAATACAAACAAACAATCAAATCTTTCCTCTTTCCTCTTTATTATTATTAGTATAGATTAGTATGGATGAGCTTCTGCTTGCAACTTCAATGACGTGGTGTTTGGACAAAAACATAGCCTTAAGCTTTTAGCTTTATATCTTGATTCTTCTCCTTAACCTGCTAAATTCATCAATTTTCCATTAAATATAGTACAATAATGAAACGTTCTTGTATTGTACCCAAATATTCATACCAAAGCGCCATGCGAGGTACTGAGCTCTAACTTGCCGTAACACAGTATTGCTACTAACACGGAAGTTATGACTCGTGCAACAATTGGAAGCCTTAAGGTAATACATCTTGCAAGTTCGTATGCCTACTTATACTTAATTACATAGTACTAAGATAACATAAGATTTAATTAAATGGTGTATGTTTAGCTAGCTTATATTAACAGCACATAGTTACCTAAGGCTATCGTAAATTTCTGGAAATAAAATATTCTTATTCTTATAATAAAGTAGTGTAAAAATTTCCAAAATAAGGCTTGAAGTTCAGATTACCTATTACATGCAAAGAAGAATACATATGTTAGTGGAGAATATTCTAGAATCGGGTTTGAGTCACAGTTGTAATGTGATATTTCTTATAGCTACAAAATATGTGTAATGAATGTGTATAAATAGAAGGAAACCCTTCACTTGCCCTTCAAATGCCAACATTATAAGAATTTTAATTCAAAATTTAAATACTGTACACTACAAATAAATATATTATTTATTCGTAGACTCACGCAGACTGTACACTGTAAAATAAATTCGCGTCGGGCGATTGAAAGTGGTCCAGGCATACTCCTGTTTATCATAAACGGGTCATTGATATTAGCTTATCTTATTTTTACCCGATTCGTCGTGCATTTTGTAAGTACGAAAATAGCCCGTGACTACCCACCGCTCAACTAATTATATAGGTTGCGTTGTGTTATTTATTATGCTCAAAGGGCAGGAAAAGGACACCTGCCTAGTTTAGTTTCTTCAGTAATATTCCCCTACTTTAATAAGTACATACTTACTACCTAGACTAGGCACTTGGTAGTTATTATCAGTTTTTATCGTGTTTGTCAACGACCGGGACTTCATTCCCGCGATTATGTGGGAATATCTCACGCACATGATGAATCTCTCCCCCCTCCCTGCTTAAAAAGTGCCTGCTTAAAATAATATCGCCATTTATTATTTTCTTATTTTTCCCGACGTTTCAGCAGGTTTACACACTGCCGGCTTCTTCAGTAGTGTTACTAAAAAAAGCCGGAAATTATCACGTAACTGGTTTAGTTTTGACTGTACCTTGAATTAGACGCTGAATTTAGATAATTCTATATCGTCTTGTGACCCCGTGACCAATGTGTTACGTGGTCACGGGCTAACATCCCGTGACCACGACGAAGACGCGATAAATACCCGTTAAATAGTACCTACTAACAAGTGATCAAGGGGGCTACTCAGAAACGGAAAATCTATGTTTCGTTTTCGTTGTCGTGCAAAACAAACTCTATAAGTCGCTTGGATAAGATTAGCGTTGGCACGAAAACGAATCAGAAACTTCGATTTAGTTTTTAAGAGTACGGACCCAGATCGCTAAATGTAAAAATATTGTTGCGATGATAACTTTTACTCAAAATGCACCTATCATTCCTCTAATTACCGAGTTGTTACAACGTAAAGAAATTGGAAAGTGGTATGTAATATTAGACCAGACTTCCTTTATCGCCATAACTCCATAAATGCATAATGGAGTAGTCTTGCACGTTTAAACCGTTCTGCGAGCTAAAACCAGTACCTACTTGGCTATTCTAGAATCGAGTCTATTTTGGTCCTAGCGGGTAGTTCAACTTCAACTTATTGAATCTCCGTCTAGTTTGACACGTCATGTCTTTTGATTATTTGTAGCGATTTATTTACGTCGTTGTAAGCCCGATTTCCACCGCGTGCGGAGCGGACGCATTCAAGGCCGGTACTCTTAAAAAGGAAATCGAAGTTTCCGATTAGTTTTCGTGCAAACGCTAATCATATTCCAGCGACATTAGAGTTGGTTTTTCACGACATCGCAAACGAACGTCACGGAATCATCGACACGGAATCTGGCACAGATTCACGCGAAATTCAGTTTTTTTTTGCGGTTCTTAATAATTTCTGCGTTCTGCAAGGAATCTAACTACCAGAAAAGTAATTTTCCACAAATCGTAGACCATTTTCTACGAACCCATGTTACTTGTTTACACACATTATCTATGTACAGATAATGTATGTATGTTGGAACGTAAAAAGGTTCGCATGAACGTAGTTAAGTTGTTGGTCTATCTAATATAAAGTTAAACTGTACGAATAAGTAGATTTTAAAGTGAATAACAAACACTTCAAGCTGCTGCTAATACTATAAGCTGATTCATGGTAATGTCCCAAACACATTAATCAAGTGGTGGGGACAAGTTGTGGGTCAAAGTTTAGAAAGACGTCGTGGGCAAAGGTGCTTGATGCGACTACAGTCACGTCGACTGATCCGACCTATTCATTATGTCGCATAGCTCGTTATAATCATTTTATTGGAACGAAGTTCCTTATCGCGCGTTGTGAAAGGGGGCTAGACGGAAAAAATTCATACGAAAAGTTGTAACGACACTTTTTGCTATAGTAAGCTATTGTAAGCCGTGCGGCGTGCGCATGTTTCTCTCTCTCTCTCTTATGAAATTCGTTCCATCCGGGTGTCCCTTGACACCTCAAGTTTTTTTTACATATTATTACTAATACGATGCAATGCAATCAGAGGCGTTTTTACAAAAACTTTTCCGTAATAAATCAACATATCTTAATCTCCAGGACTTGGTTACAACCGTATCTCCCTGCATAAGTATTTTACCTATCTAATCTTCAAAAATAATTTGTTGTTATCAACATGCATGTTTTTATCACGTATTGCTTGTGCACCTAATCAAGAGAGTAATAAGTAAGCTAAGTACCTACTTAGATAGCGGTCAAAAGGTCAAACTTAAGCATTTTAATCACCCTTCTGGAAATAAACATGTAACTAGCAAAACTTAATACTTGCTATGTTATTGATTTGATTGGTCAAACAAGAAGCGAGCAGCGTCCCGAAAAAAATTGGTTTAATATTTTCGAGTTCTACGGTTAGTTGTCCCATTTCGCCGCATAGATAGATCATGTCTTAAAGCCTAGGTAACAAATTTGTCAGGTTTACTTGTGCACTATTTGAACTTAAAAAATCTACTGATATAAAAACCGCCACTATGTACTGCTTATTAAGCCTACGCGCATTCATGGTTACAGTATGAAGTTATTCTTTGGGGAAATAGTACGGACTCTAAAATTATTTGTCGTACAAAATCGCAGCATAGAATTGTGCTTTTTTCTTTAGTACTTTGCCTCTACTTCTGTTAGCATCCTAGTTACCTAATTAATTAACATATTGTAATGCTCTAGCCTGGTCCATGTTTGGAACTGCTTTCTATTATAAGACCAACAAACAACATGTTGGTATCAATAAAAGCTCGAGTTTACCTAACCAAAGCAACATAATTATCACAACCAAATTAACAATTTTTTTCTATAGATTGTTACGTAATTTATCTAACAATATGTTAATAAGCAACTTAAATGCACATTCTTACAAATGCCAATGGAAAGATTGAATGCAATGCAGCGTAGCGGCAACAATGCAATGTTTTGACCTTACAAAGTCGTTCCTCGGACGAAAACACGATTGTGTTAGTGTTTGCGGTTCGTTAAATGCTTTAAGTAGTCTGTATGCATGCATTGGGAAAATATTGTGTTCACTTCATATGAAAATCTCGATCTCATAATTGGTTTTTGTCTGCATCGGTGTTGCCCAGATGCTTAGCTATGGTAGTCGCTTTAGTAAGGAGGTATAAATGGTTTTGTCACTCTCTCTCTCTAGTCGAGAAAAGACTCTAGAAATACGTGAGGGCTAAATTCTACTTCTTTCATATTTTGTCTTCGTGTAACTTTTGTATGTGTGGTGTAACACATACGAAAGTTACACAAGAAGCCATTGAGAATAGTTTATTCAATTGTTACTTCTTGTTACATAGGTCTTATAGGTATATACTATACTTTTATTACAAAGTTAATACAAAATGGGGCGCCTCAAAATAACTTGAACTAGGTAAATCTAATTCTAGGCCATTAAAGTCCTTATTTATAAATTAAATCTAATCAGCCTGCTGCTGCTTCGCAAAGCCCGATCGGTAGCCGCATGTCTGTTGTTTCTATGGAATTCTATCCCATGGGAACTGATTTATGGGATAAAAATTAGCCTATATTTAATTCCAGGATTAGAAATAATTAGAATTAACTGTATACAAAATTTCAGACCGATCCGTTCAGTAGTTTTAGGGTGAAGTGATAACAAACACCCATCCATCCATCCAAACTGGGTTTAGATCTTCATGTGTGCAAAATTTCAGCCCGATCGATTCAGTAGGTAGTTTTGGCTTTGTTTTCGGTCAAACGTTCTTCACAACGGCACGAACTTTCGCTTTTACAATATTAGTAGGTTGTTTTGCTAAGTAGGTCTTTGCACTTATTGAATTTATCAAATACGGGTAAAAGCTATAAGTAAAACTTTACCGTTTTAGTAGCATGACGGAAGCGGCTGCATTAGATAAGATTACATTCCGTCCATTAGATAGTTCGCTTTGGTCTTGGACAATGAACCGGAACTCAATGCTAGTTTTTATTGAGTCTGCTGATTATTATGTTACATAGACACTTGAAGCAGGATGTAGATAGGAACATTTGGAAGGGGGCTGTAGAGCCTTGCTTTTATTGAGTCTGCTGATTATTATGTTACATAGACACTTGAAGCAGGATGTAGATAGGAACATTTGGAAGGGGGCGGGTCAGGTCGAATAGGCAGGCAAGGCTCTACCTCCCCGAACACTAGCGCCGCCACATATTTTATGTTATTATTACGTCGAAGAAAGGAAATTCCAAAAATTACGTTAGGCAATTTGTGATACCTATTATAAGCATTTTTTAACGCCTCTGTAATAGTTTTATTTTGTATAGTTTAGGCAGAGATACGATGTTGCCCTTGGTGGCCACCAAACTCTATTTTCGCATCTCTGTTTCTGCGGCGCTAGTGTTCGGGGAGGTAGAGCCTTAATCTTACTTATCCATTGAATTTAAGATAGTGTATTAGCTACGTAACAATGCACACAGATCCCCATCTTCAATCCAACGATCTTATCCATCCACAGTTGTCTGGTAGAGATAGCCCTTGAGCGATAAGACCGCCAATTGTCACATATTCTGTAATTTTTGTTTAATATTGTAAATTATTTTGATAAGTGTGCGTGCACTAAATAATTTTCTATCTCTCTATCTATCTTTCCCTTCATATGTAGGGAAACAGAAAGTGACGCGTGATAGCTTTAGCGCCGTGTCATCTATATTTTTGCTTATTTTGATTTTATTCTTGTATATTTTTAACTCTGTGATTTTCTATGGGTATTTGGCCTGAAATAAACGAATTTTATTTTTTACTAGATTCTGCCCGCGGCTTCGCACGCACAAAAAATTTCATCAAAATCGGTCCAGCCAAAATTGTGAATCTAAACCATTCCCAGATCCCCTTGAACACACACAAAAAATTTCATCAAAATCGGTCCAGTCGTTTGAGAGAAGTTCAGTGACATACACACTCACAGAAGAATTATATAAATGTAGTAAGATTTACTCGTGCTCGGAACTTATGTTTTTCTTAGTAGGTAACTTAAGCATATACCGGGCGAATTAACATGACACTTGGCTGAGAACTCGATACTTCCCCCGCTGCCGAGCGCGGCGGGGCCCCGTCGCGTCGTCGTCGCCGTGCGAGGGCTGTAGCGATTAATCCCAACTACCCTGCACGTGAAAATTTGAGAGTTAATATAATTGGATTTTTGTTTTGTTCGAAACAGGTGCCATATTAATTCGGCCGGGTAGTAGGTACCTGACTAGCCGACTATAACAGTTTTTTATTTTATATTTTTTTATATAATTTAAGTACTAATAATAAAGACTGGACGGAGCTGGCCAGTGATCGTGATGTCTGGAGAGAGTGGGGGGAGGCCTTTGCCCAGCAGTGGGATAAATTTGGCTAATAATAATAATAATAAATAAATTTAAGTACACATTTTTTTTCTCTGTGCATATTCTACCAAAGCCATAAAAACTTCTATTTAAACCAGAATCTAATATTTTTATCATTTTTTTCCCGAATACCATGGAACCATGGAAAAAATTACGGTCAATACTAGCTGCGCCCCGCGGCTTCGCCCGCGTGGAAATAAGCCAAAATCACCCTGGCAAGCGGATTGGTGATCGTAGTAGGTGTAACTTTCTCATGGGATAGAAATAACCTTAGAACGTTTCCATGAGGACACTAAAACCATTGATGTAAGTAAAATTCTGTAGATATGGCACATTCTCCCAGCGCTATCTCAACAAATGGCCTGTGTTGTGTTACCTACAACTAAACACAAAGACACGCTATTTCCAATCTATCGCAATATACCTAATTGAACAACAATGATGGAAAGACGTATCTAGACCGAAGTGCGATCGAGACAACAATGCAATGCAAACGCGAAACACGTACGCCGGCCGCGCCGGTCCGACAGCGACTGAGGTGGGTGGACCTAATTGGACTCAATTTGAGCTTTCCACTTTCGAGAAGCTAGTGCCCAATCTCCCGCATTTTACTCACATCGATGACTAAAACAAATGAAAATTATTATAAAACAATGTCCTAACTAAAGCGTCAGGTTTCCCAGGGTATTCACATAAGAAGAAAAAATATAGTTCTTTTCATCTGTGAATATCTCAGAAACCTGTATGACATTGTTTTACAAGAATTTTTGACGTGACAACGTCTTATAATCCGATAGAGCCGGCTGCACGCACGAAAAAACATGACGTCATGCGGCGTTACCTCGCTCTGAGGCGTTCCATGTAAGGCTTGAAGTGCAAGCGAGAGCGCTCGACATCCGTCTCTCTCCTACTTGAGTGAGCGATGCGTCTGCGTGGACAGCTGCTATACTATAGTACATTTACATGTTTTGATCGAGTATCAAATGCTACCATTCCATCAGTATTTTCTTAAGACGTTGTCACGTTCAACTATCGTCAGTAAACCGACTTTACAGACAACCAATTTTTTTTATTTGTTTTACTATCCAAATTTATTACTTTTATTCTGCGGCGATTGTGAAAAAATAAATAAATGTTATGGCCCACCCTCCATACAAACTTCTATAGCTTTGTTTATGACAACAAGGAACTTACCCCTCAATTATCCCCAGGTCTACGGCGCAAGAGCCAACGCAGAGCAGCGCGTCAAATCCCTGAAGGAGCTCTCCTGGGCCAAGGCCAACGCTCTGCTGTCCACTGCCTACGGGCAGAAGGCGCTGCACAACATCGACAGCGGCGCCAGCTATGCCATGCAGCTGTTGGACCACTATCTGCCGCCTGTTGGAGCGCCCGAGGAAGTCTCTAGTAAGTATTATATTCAATTAGGTCCTGTTAAACTATACCCGCGTCGCATATAATTTTAATTCAAGATATTGTCAGCAAAAAATAGTAAGTACTTGTGTAAAAGCGTAATTTCCGTTTTGACAGGTGCCATTCGCAGTACCTGCTAAAGATCAAGAATGAATCTTTAAAATATACGCCTTAATTTGCGACTAGCGTCAGCCCGTAACTTTGCTCATGTGGTATCTGGATAAAACATAGCCTACAACACTCGGGCATGTATGTTATTGTATTATAGAGAAAGCCTAAGAGGATTTTATTCAACGAAAGATAAAACAAGGGTATTTTTACTGGCTTACTTGATAATAACTTCAATTCTTTCGCAACTGGACTGATGCAGAATTGAAGATCTCATGTCCTGATTCCTTACAATGTCCTCGTATATTCGCGACTAGCTTCTACCCGTATTAGCGTTCACCTGTCCAATACTATGCCTAGCCAATAAATATCGTAGCTAATAAGCCACTTGTGGTTTATTTAGCTGTAGTTCTGGAGATTCCCCATTTCAAGCAAACCAACCTCTTTACAAAATAGTCACTTTCCTAAAAGACTCGCCTGATAATCCGTTCTTTTATTTAACAGCGGATGTGACGCCCGCGACCACCGACCCTGCCTTGCACACCGTGCAGACGGTGGGCCGCCTCAGCTCAGTGGCGGCGCGCCGCGTGTGGGCCAACCTCGCGTACAAGATCAACGAGCTACGGAACTCTGGTGAGTACTAACACCCATCTTAGTGCCTAGAGAGCGCCTGTGTTTGGGCACACACTTGTGCCCTACATGTCCTGCGCACATGGATAGTCTCTGTTGAGACTGACCGCCTGAAATTCGGGTAGGAGGACATCATCGGCAGGTAGACACATCCATCTCAAATTCTAAATCAATAAACAATATTACAGCTGAAAAACGTACTACACTGCTGGACACAGGCCTCCCCCGAAAGTCAATGTTTCAAGTAACAGTTACGTTATCAAAAAACATAAGTACAGCTTCTTGGAAATCTTCAGTTCTATGCGTTCAGCCGTGAGAAAGACAAACATAGTTATTTTTACTTTCTATGGAAACGTTTTCTATCCCATAGGAACAGATTTATGAAATAAAAAGTAGCCTGTTTGATTCCAGAATTAGAATTACCTGTATGCAAAATTTCAGCCAGTAGTTTTGGCGTGAAGCTGTAACATACATCAATCAGAACATCCAAACGTTCGCATTTATAGTCGATTTGATTGCGTGTTAATATGGAATGGACCAGGATTATCGAAACGATCCGAAACGTCATAAATATCACAATCAGCTGAATAGTTTAGGCACTACGTAAGAACATACTCGTATACACAAGCATTTATAGACTGTTTCCTTTTGATTTTTCCGTAGTCAGGTATAAACAAAATAAATGTCAAGGTATTCACAAATAGTAAAACAAGGTATTCGCACAAATAGTCAACAATTCGCTCTTGACCTTCAAGGCTGCAATAATGAGTCCAGCTACATTGCTGCGTAGTAACCTATCCTTTTTAGAACATTTTAATCTAGATGCATTATCATCATGCATCGATCGAAAAACAAAATCGCATTTATTAATCGTCGATAAGATTAAGAAAGCTAAAATTAATCTTTTGTGAATTTTTGGAAAAGATTAATAATCACGCGAAGAAAAGTTGATCGTAAACTAGACCAGACTTAAAAATACTTACCTACCATTACTTTCTTGTAATATCGTTTTACTAATTGTAATCCGCGCTCTCAGCTTCAGTACAAAACGAACGGAAATGTTTATTGTTCTTTGTTCTATCTTGGGTTTGTCTAAAGATGGGTTAGAGCTTAACAGGTTTACTACAAAAAAGTTAGACATCTGTTGAGCGCGTGTTTAGCAAAAGCGTTACCACAAAACTGCGTTTTACGACGGTTTACAGCTAGACACGGCTTAGACATAGTTTAAACGAGAGTTAAACTCTTGTTAAAGTCATGTCTAACTGTTTAGACACTGTTTAGCTAAACGCTTGTTAGACCAGTGTTTACGTTGGTTTTTGTAGTACCGCTGTAAGTGTCCTGGGAAAAAGCCTCTCCTTGGTCATTTCAAGATTTTTTTTATCAGTCTGTCCCACTTCAATACGAAGGTCTTCCCCTCACGCCATTTCTTTCGCTCCCGTGCTATGTCCTGCTGCCCTAACGTGTCGGATAGAATCACACTATTATTATTTAATGGCAGTTTGGATGGATATGTTTGTTACGATTTTACGCCAAAACTACTGAACGGACTGAAATAAAACATAGGCTGCTTTTCATCCCCTAAATCAGTTCCCATGGGATAGAAATAAATAAGCTTTAAGGTTTCCATAGACTCCATAGTGTATGAAATCAAACATAGGCTTTTTATCCCTTAGAACAGTTCCCATGGGATAGAAATAACCTCCGTAGAAACAACGCGTGCGAAGCCGTGGGCAGAAAAATGGTATCTAACCTAAGTCCTCCTTCCCCAGGTATTGAACTAGATGTCCGTCGCTACATCACGGCTCTTCTCGCCGCCCTGCACCTCGCCAAGGTCACCAGCCAGGAACAACAGACAGAGACAGAAGAGGAGGACAAAAAAGCCAAAACCAACGGCACCCATCCTGCCCCAACTTCCCCTACCCCTCCCACCTCCACTATCCCCCCCAAAAACACCCAGGAATCCTCCCCTAAAACCACCAAAAAGGTGAAATCTACCCCTGAATCCAAATCTGTTACGAATTCTAACACAGAATAATTTTTATTTCTATTATATATAATCATATTTTACTCAGCCACAATGTTAGTATTTAAATTTATTTACATTGTTATGGCGGTAGCATTTAAGTTTATTTTATAAGAATTTATTGGAATAAGATTTATAAGACTGCCCGATGAGTCTTGAATTTCGATTTATTTAAGCATTTTACTGTATTTGATATTTTTATAGCAGAGGTTAATGAAATAAAATATAATCGTCAATATTAATACTTTTATTAATCCGTATTTATAGATCTAGAAGCGTATAAAGTACGTGGAATACACATTTTAGGCCAGAAGTTACAATACAAAGTTATCTTAAAGATATGGAGTCTGATATGATAAAACCTGATAACTGGAGATTAGTTGGAAATTACCAATATTATATTTTCTTTCACCAATAATAAGCTGAGCAATTGTAGTAGGTAATAAAATTCTGAAAATATCAACATGCATCTTTTTGGCACAATTCTTACTTGATCTACGTTTCTGGATATAATAAAACATAATAATTCAATATATTTACTACAATGTGGTGTATGTTATCTTTTGATGTAGGGTCCTATTCTAAAACGAGGAATTGGAACTTTTTCCTTACCCATAACATTCCACACGATGATGTAGCATCCTTGGAATAATTAATAAAAGGAAGCATCCTGTATAAACTGACTACTTCACTTATTTCAATATGTCAATAGAATAATAACTTAAGTACATGCAGCTGCCTTTATAATGACGAATATATTGTGCTAAAAACTTAAATTAACGCAAAGTGACCTAATATATTTCATCTCATTTCTTTTGGAATACTGCGTGACTAAAATACTATTAAAATTATTAAAATTAATTATGCACGCAATTGTGTTTAGAGTTGCAGTGACGATAGTACCTACTTATTTTTATGTAGATTATTGTAACTATTAACTTTATACACTTTAAATAGATATATGTAAAGTTCGAGATAAAATGGAGATTTCTAACTAGGATTGAGATCACGTCGATATGTACTGTACCTACCTATTTTAAAGATCTGAATGTGACGAGATGAAAATACAGATCTACTTTAAAAGTGTTTGTAACTATATAAATAAATGATACATTAGGAAATTTTTAAAAGCTGGTGCGATAGTTTTTTATTTATTTATACAATTATCTGGCTGTCACAAATCCAGGCGGCCTCCAGTATGTAATACAAAAAACAAATTAAGCGCCAGCTTTAAAAAAATATCTACAGTATGTTAGGTTCTGGAATGATGGGTCATATTTGGCTAGATAGGAAGAGACTAAGATCAACACAGGAGTAGTGGTTCTATAGTTAGGTAGAGTTCTTTCAGTCGAAA
Organism: Eupithecia subfuscata; assembly: GCA_963564075.1. Classification (NCBI taxonomy): domain Eukaryota; kingdom Metazoa; phylum Arthropoda; class Insecta; order Lepidoptera; family Geometridae; genus Eupithecia; species Eupithecia subfuscata. The sequence continues at coordinate 14,571,396 of OY751105.1, forward strand.
CTAGAACAGAGGCAGATTTTGAAGAAAAACGCTTGTTTTAACGTAGAAGACTTATGTAGGTACATTAGCCAAACTCTTATTTAGAATGTATGTAAAACACGACACACAATGAAATCTCGCCTAGTTTCAGATATAAGCATTTATTGAAGGAATCTCAAATCGACAAGTAGGTACCTACCTAGTGTAAATTGCGTATCTATTTATGACGAGGCCACAGAGTGGATTTTAGGTTAAGTATGGGCGGTTTGTTTACAAACATTCTACATCGAGTTTGGCTAGTGGATTAAATGATATGCATCCCATTAATTATTTAATTTCTTAATGTGTAACATACAATTTTAACATGTAAATGTTTTGAAAAGAGAACCTTTGACATGCAGTGGAACGGTACCTACAGGCTTTTAAGATACTTTGAACAGCGCGAAAGTTAAGGACTGAAAGAACCTGAATTCTATGTTATGTTAGAAAAGTAGGTAGGTATAGCATCGTCACTGCAACAGTTATCAATCAGGCAGGCTCCGTCACGTCGTCTACCCCAGGCCGTGGTCTTCGAAGAAACCTTGCGGCGTCTCCTCCTGCAACAAGGTACCGCACTGAGCCATAGTCGCTCGTGGCCGTGTTAGACCGACCTATCGCTTTTCGGCGACCACTTGCTTACATTACATTTTACAATAATGTGCTAAATAGTTATGTAAATTTTTTACTTAGGTATATCGATGATGTAAATTAATTAATTCAGTAGCAATCCTGGTGAGTACTTTTCGTTGAACCCCTCGTAGTTTACCTTTGAACTATTGGGCCGGAACTGGTGGATATAAACACTCAATAGTAGGTATGTGTGGTGTTGTATAATCTCTCTAAATCAGTCATCAATCGAACATTGACCCAGTACTGGGTAAAGGACTCACCACTCCTTTTTTCGTACATAGTACGTAAGTAGGTAGGTAAAGCAACCTATTAATGCCTAGCTAGATACTGAAACAGAATCAGCAACTTAGCTAATGTGCAGTTGTCACATTGCAACTTACAGGTATCATCAACATTCTCTGCTTAATTTTGGATCAAGTAAGTATTCGGTATTGCGCAGCGTTTCGCACTTACCTAACAAACTTAACAGCCACATCGGAAAAATCAGGAGGTTCTATCTGTTGCATGTACGTTTTTTTATGTATGTCCGTCGATTTCTTCGTAATTTACCTATGGACCGATTTGAATGATTCTATTGCAGATTTGTAGAGGATGATGACCCCGAAAGTGGTCTCATAAAAGAAATTAGATACCTATTAAGAGAAATTCGTTTTACATGCAAAACTTAAAAACAGTGTAAAATTATGGGATTCGAAGTCGAGTCGGTTCTTAGTTTTGTCAAAACAATCAAATTTTTTAAAATTCTAGTTAAGGGTTTTGTACTAAAATCAGTGGCGGATTTGCAGTCCTAGCCGCTCTAGGCCCCAGGCCATGTGCCGCCCTTTATCAGCACTCATTATACAGTGCGAGTCTTTATAAAGTGCACATACTAAAATGCGTGAAAATATACTCAATTTTATCGACAGAAAAGCAGTTTAAAAAATTCTAAATCCTATGACTAGATTTACATTAGTAGGTTGTGTTGGGGCACCCCAACACAACCACAATGGTGTGTATTTTTTGAAACATTTTTGGTTTATAAGCACGGCCTATCATTAGAGATCATAATTAATTTTGATTCATAGAGATGTGTGCGTTACCCCAGCAGGATTTTTTCTTCTAGAATGAAGTTTGTTTTACAAATAATTAGAGCGTTCTACACTGTAAATGTGCGTCAGGAAAAAAAATTTGTGCGTGTCCCCGTTTCGGAATAAAACGCAAAATACGTTTCCTGCTGGGGTAACATTCTTCCAGCAGGAAAATTCTAAACGAATGGCCCTAGACAAATTTAACTTATATGGGCAGATAGCTTATATTTGTGCATAAATGTGCGACTAAAAATAAAATTTGTGCGTCTTAAGGTTTTTGAGATATTCGATTTCCTGCTGGGGTAACGTTTTGCAAAATCTTATTTCTCGGAAACCATTGAATGTGCATCTACAAAATATACATACACTAGTAGCCCTTGATTAGTGCTTACATATAACATAGAAAAAATTACGTAAATACATACAGTTTTCATGTAATCAGGCTTCTTTTTATAACCTAAAAAAAATTCTAGCTCTTCAATGGACAGATATACAGGTTCATAATAAACGGTATTCGGTTTTTGTTGTCATTCTTCGTATCCATAAAAAGTTTCAAGAAGCTACTTAGACGCGTTTTTGAATAATATCGATTAAGACACATCGGGTGATGTCATAATTTTGACGTCAAAATGCAAGAAACCTTTTCAACTCAAGATCGTCGGTATAAACTAAAAAACTAGAGTGTTTAATGATTATTATATGCTGAAAATTTCAGCTCTCTACGTCTCGTATTAAGCTAGTTATAAACGATTGACTGAATTAAGACCCACACTTCATAATCAGTCTTAGCCTACCTGGTAGTCCGACAAAATTCGAACGACCACTAAAAAGCGACTGTTTCATACATACTGATGACCATCTTAATTTGGCTAACGAGACGCATTGGGCCTGGGTACACTCGAGTACAAAAGTTATGGATTACTTTTGCCAACTATTTCAGGTTATTAAGAAATCAAGTCAGTTGGTATCCTACCTACCTATCTTTTTAAACGAGTCCCTCGGAAGGTGGGTTATGTTTTTCGAGAATTGTATACCTACTTACCTTAATGATTTTTTACGTAGGTAGGTAGGTAGTTTGCTACACCTAGCTAGACAGATATTTTCTCGAGTAAGGCTAGTCAAAATTTACCTACCAGTGACCATGGTTCGAAAAAACCGTAGGTAGTTAAATACCTAGTAATAATAATAGACGGCACAACTACGTTTGTTAATATTTTGTATTCGGGTAACTATTACTGTTTTTCAACATAAACTTATCTAGTTTTACTTAGTAAATAAGTAGGTAGTAGTCAGGTAGGACCTATGTCTAGTACTAACTACCTATGTAGTTTACTAGGGCAGATCTCACACCGGAAAATACTTACCTACCTATCTTGCGTGCCTCTAACAACCGTCGTTTTATTATACCTAGGTAGGTGCGTCTAAAATGGTCAAATTGCGAGATACCTACTAGGTAGGTAGGTACTAGATACTGAGCTATAAAAAAACTCAAGCAAGTAGGTAATGTTGTCCGACAGAAAAATATATAACTCCTTAGGTAGGTACCTACTCAATTAGGTACCTGGGTGACCTGGGTACCTACCTACTACCTACCACGGCTACTACCTATTGAATTGAATGCGAATTTAATTTAGGCAATTGAATAGGTAGGTAAGCTTATTCATTTGAGGTGAGGTTTGTCTGTGTCGAATGCTAATACCTAGTTTCCTACCTAGGTACCTACAATAACACCTTCGTTCGTCTGTTGCTTTTCTTATAAATTTTATCTTCCTAAAGAATCCCAAGGCTACTAAAAAATGGATTGATTGATGCGACGACTTTGAGGAAAGCTACCTACCTTAGAAATAATAAGGACTACCTACCTACCTAGGTAGGTACTTACCAAAACTTTACAAAGCTTATCCGACTATTGCTAGACCATTTCAATCAGCTTTCATTTCACTTTGATTTAATACCTACCTACCTATGCTTGATATTTTTATGAACTTGTGCGAAGCCGGGGCGGGTTTCCTTGTTGGTAAATAATTTACATAGAGGTACTTACCTAACCTACCTAGGTAGTAGGTACGTACAGTAGGTACCTACCTACATACCTACTTAGATGCCCAAGTACTTACATGTACTTACCTACCTACTCGAAAAATAATAGCCTCCTCTCTCGGGCTATCGGGTAAATCGATTAGGTATGATTATTATTCGTCTGTCAGTATAAAATCGATTTGGTTGCTAACTGGTTTTCGTATGGAATGTAAATATTTTGGTAAATAGTTAAAACATTTGTAAGGAAGGTCTTTATAATTAAAGTTTCAAGTAAATTGGAACAAAAGTATCAAGTATCAGTAGTAATATTTTTACTACTATAGGAAGAAAACAGTTGTGTACAACACGCAGAAATCAACTTGGCACCTGGTGCCAAGTAAACTTCAAGGCACGAGGTGCCTAGTTAACTTCTGCGTGTTATACCTACGTAATGTTTGGTAAGGAATTAAGGAATGAATACCTAAGTACCATACTGCGACAACAGACTCTATTACGTTACCTTAAGGTATCTACTTTTAATCAGGCTGTGAGTAGATGAGACAGGCCACAGAATGTGTCCTATCCTACTCGCACGCACCACTTACGGCCTCGCGAGAGCAATACGCAGCGGATGTTCGCGTTATGTCGCGGCGCGCGTCTCAGTCATTCACAATGAACCGAACGTAGAAATGAACGGGTCTTTTCGTCGCTAGAGCGCGCGATAGCCCCCATGCCCCCCCCCCCCCCCCCCCCTGTATCCGCCAATGGTAAACAGCATATTATTATTATTTAGTCTATTGTCATGTCATGAATCAATCGTGTATCGTAAGGGTCAGCTCATTGCAGATGGCCATGACACCGTAACCGGACTTTTGCCTTAGTTGAACCTTTATGTACCTACTTACTTTTAATATTGTTCCTTTTACTTCAATATTTTAACCTTACAATATCGGAAACTTCTGTACGTGCAACACAGACAATGTACGCTGGGATTCCCCACACGATTTACAATCCAGATCGGACAAAATATATTTTATAAATGAGTGCAAGAAAAATTACTGACAACATGAACGTCGTGTCAATGCGGTTGACCTTGATATAATTATATTTTTAGATTCTAACAACAACAAAATTTAAAAGGTAATTTCAGCTTGTACATAGTTACTTCTATAGATCAGCGTTGAAATAGCGGGCACAGTAGCGGGCATCTCTTTCTACACTAAACAAACTGAGCGAGACTTCAGACTTCTTAGTGTGTTGTAGCTAGGTAGGTAGGTAGAGTGAAGTGTGCGAAGCCGGGCTGTACTGTGCAGTGATGTTTTTGTTGTCTGATTCCGGTGTGAGATCTGCCCTAGTAAACTACATAGGTAGTTAGTACTAGACATAGGTCCTACCTGACTACTACCTACTTATTTACTAAGTGAAACTAGATAAGTTTATGTTGAAAAACAGTAATAGTTACCCGAATACAAAATATTAACAAACGTAGTTGTGCCGTCTATTATTATTACTAGGTATTTAACTACCTACGGTTTTTTCGAACCATGGTCACTGGTAGGTAAATTTTGACTAGCCTTACTCGAGAAAATATCTGTCTAGCTAGGTGTAGCAAACTACCTACCTACCTACGTAAAAAATCATTAAGGTAAGTAGGTATACAATTCTCGAAAAACATAACCCACCTTCCGAGGGAGTCGTTTAAAAAGATAGGTAGGTAGGATACCAACTGACTTGATTTCTTAATAACCTGAAATAGTTGGCAAAAGTAAGCCATAACTTTTGTACTCGAGTGTACCCAGGCCCAATGCGTCTCGTTAGCCAAATTAAGATGGTCATCAGTATGTATGAAACAGTCGCTTTTTAGTGGTCGTTCGAATTTTGTCGGACTACCAGGTAGGCTAAGACTGATTATGAAGTGTGGGTCTTAATTCAGTCAATCGTTTATAACTAGCTTAATACGAGACGTAGAGAGCTGAAATTTTCAGCATATAATAATCATTAAACACTCTAGTTTTTTAGTTTATACCGACGATCTTGAGTTGAAAAGGTTTCTTGCATTTTGACGTCAAAATTATGACATCACCCGATGTGTCTTAATCGATATTATTCAAAAACGCGTCTAAGTAGCTTCTTGAAACTTTTTATGGATACGAAGAATGACAACAAAAACCGAATACCGTTTATTATGAACCTGTATATCTGTCCATTGAAGAGCTAGAATTTTTTTTAGGTTATAAAAAGAAGCCTGATTACATGAAAACTGTATGTATTTACGTAATTTTTTCTATGTTATATGTAAGCACTAATCAAGGACTACTAGTGTATGTATATTTTGTAGATGCACATTCAATGGTTTCCGAGAAATAAGATTTTGCAAAACGTTACCCCAGCAGGAAATCGAATATCTCAAAAACCTTAAGACGCACAAATTTTATTTTTAGTCGCACATTTATGCACAAATATAAGCTATCTGCCCATATAAGTTAAATTTGTCTAGGGCCATTCGTTTAGAATCTTCCTGCTGGAAGAACGTTACCCCAGCAGGAAACGTATTTTGCGTTTTATTCCGAAACGGGGACACGCACAATTTTTTTTTCCTGACGCACATTTACAGTGTAGAACGCTCTAATTATTTGTAAAACAAACTTCATTCTAGAAGAAAAAATCCTGCTGGGGTAACGCACACCATAGAGATACGACTCTTAGTTCAAAAGTAATAACAGTTTGTTTACATTGGGTAGACAGTGTTTATAAAAAAATTGGTTGCCTGTAAAGTCGGTATACGGGCGAAAGTTTTACGTGACAACGACTTTGAGTTCCTTTCACTTTTTATGTCTGCATAACGTGAGCGGAGCGTAACGCGTAACGCAGTTTCTTGAAGTGTCACCCGGCAAACCAATTTATAAGACGTTGTCACGTCAAAAATATTAAAAACGCCATAAAAAAATTAATATATTTTTTATAATTTTTTTAATTTGTTTTCTGTCGATAAAATTGAGTATATTTTCACCCATTTTAGTATGTGCACTTTATAAAAACTCACACTGTAGACTAGAATTACATAGTTCATGAACCGCGCCGATAGAAGCCGATAGATGCAACTTCGACCTATTGCAATAATTCCCAAAATTTAGGTAGCCAATTTAATTAATTTTAAATCTTCTCGATAACACTTGAAAGGTGTTACCTTGATACCTTAATGATATACCACAATCTATAGTTCATTCTACATAAATTGTAAAAAAATTGTTTTGATCAACTCGCGATGAAAGTGATTCCATTTTAAAGCTCGCAAGTGTATCTAGTTAGATAGCCTATCATTCCACTAAAGAACCAAAAAGAACACGTTTCCATCCAAACTTTTTACAAAATAAGCCTTTCAAAGAAAAACCGATTTCGCGGCCTATCGCACGCTCCGGTTTTAATTTTGAATTTGCCACAACTTTCGAAACTCCTTCGAAGGTTGGTTGGCTATTTTAACGGCTAGAAGGTTGGTAGAATGCGGGCGGCCGCTTAGGGTTGGTAGGTATACCATTATGGTAGAAAATAATTTTAGAAAATATTTTTTTAGAAATCTTCCTTCTTTTTGGCACGATTTGCCGCCCTTAATATCTGGCCGCCCTAGGCCCGGGCCTACTGGGCCTTACGGCAAATCCGCCACTGACTAAAATGTGCAACTCGATAATACCTCCATATGAAATTCATAAACCGATCTATCGGAATTAGTGTTATTTACCTACCTACATGTTATTATTAACCTACTGTAAACAGGAAACGTATTTTTAATTTTTTGGACTTTGTTCATAGTTTTAGATAGTTATGTTTTTTTGGCCTTGTCGAAAACATGTTCCTGGATTTGAAACTGAAGATTCTAAAAAATTTATCGTACCTTATTATATTGGTGAAAAGTTGTATGTTTAACTCCAGGGCAAATATTTTTCGTTTCGTGCCTTTTAAATCCCTCGCTACCTCAGCAGTCTCCTTTAGAGCCACTCGACTCCCTAAGCTCGTGACTCTATTCTTGACTCCTTCGCTAGCTCGGTACATATTTAATTTCGGCACGTTCAACAAAAAATTGTTTTGCCCACTAGTTGAACAAATAACTATTGTCAGCACTGGACCAAACTCTTAAATAAGTAGGTATTTAATGCTAGAAAAAATGGGTTTTCAAACCTACACGTATCTCTAAGCAGTTGGTTGTTATTATAGTAACTTACTCATCGGACTGCAATAAAAGATTTTATCACACAAAATATTTTATTAAAATTGATTTAAAGTTAAGAGGATGGCAAATATTTTAAGTTTAAGGAACAATATTATTGCGAAATTGAAGAAGTACCTACTTACTTGGACTTTTTTTCGCCTTTTTTACAATTTATCGCCAAAAATAGAGAGTTTTAAAGAATGCTTAACCTATTAATTAAAAATTATTATTGCCCCAAAAGGAAGCTAATTTAGGAATGTTTCATCATCATCACTTATATAAAAAATTAAAACATAACTATTAACCAAAGGAAAATTCGTTGCCCCAGAAGCACGCCAATTTAGGAATGTTTTATCACTTACATAAAAAATAAAAACCCAAACAAAAAATTGTTTTTAAGACTTAAATTAATGTAAAATAAACTTTGTATAATCAACAAAAATAAAATCGTTCGTAAAATTAGTTGAATACTCTTGAATTTATCATAATACTATTGGTCCACTTTGGTCAGGGATTTTGTCCATGATCTATTTTAGATTGTTGAAATGTTTTTATCTTCACTTACTCTAATTACTTACGTAGGTTCACGCCTATACAGTGTGTCCCACGGCCCATGGGCCACGGTGAGCATGTACTAGAAATATTGAAGATAGGAATGAGGCATTACTGATAGGAAACATTCCTTTAATAAGTAGAACTACTTTTGAATAATTAGTAATTACTTACCTCATCCGAGAATCGAACTACTAAAATCTAAGGTTTTTGTTATTATAGTGCTTACGCACTATCGAGAGATTTTAGAAATTATCTAATAATAATTTCTAATTTCTAAGAAATCAAATAAAATCTAACTGGCCATAAAAAGTGCTTTGTCGCCCCAGTTTTTGGCAGAGATCATGGTTTCCCTTTAATCTAATTTTTAAGTTTATTAGACAGATATGGTTCCTATGATTGACTCTATTATCCGATGGGTGACGACATCACAACACAGTTATTTCTTAATTTTGATAGGTTACATTTTCGGTTATAGTAGGTAAGCAATTTTTCAAAAGTCTAACTAAGCAGTTTTACTGATTATTAAATACAAAGGAATGTTTCCTTAGAATAAACCTTCCTATCTTCAATATTTCTAGTAGGTACCTACTTGCCCTCCACGTCCCATGACCGTGAGACAAACTGTATAAGGTTATTCAATTTATAAATTTTACACCTACTTCATCTTAACCTCCCTAATACAAATCGAAAAATTTCTTTTTAAATTCAGAATAAATCAACTCTAGTGAGTTATTTAAATAGAGGACCACAAATTTCGAACCTCGCCTCGTTTAACATTCTAGAAAAATTCAGGTCTTCGCACCATGTTTGTAACTTAGATTAAATAGTTTTAAGTTTCACGCTCTGCAGTCCTCGCGATGTCCAGGGCCGGATTCAGGCGGGGGCGGGGGCATCAGAGCAGGCCCACTTCTCGCAGCGCCGCGTCCACTGTCTCGTCCTAATACAAATCCACCACCCATAAGCATGTTTTTTTGTAAAACTTATGCAGTTCAAAAAATATCCTACGGGTAAGTTACTCGGTGCTTTAATATCAGGACAGTTCTGTCATCTTAATTTGCGTTATAGCTTTCGTTGTTATTAGGGCAGTTTAGTTCGATGATACGCTTCCAAAACCACAGGTCAAGGTTAGCTGCATGTTGTTATAAAAATGTTAGAGTAGAACCACACCAAATATGCAAGCGCTGTAATATTTCTCGGACGCTCTGGTTTACACCTCACTCTTTTAAGGAAATCCATAGCATGAGTCGAAAAACCAATCATTTGTTATTTTTTATCAGTATGGTAATGAAAAAATATAAAAAACAATAATTTAGAAAACTCTAAGGTACTAAGAATCAAGACGATTTACACGGTAACTCATGCTACGGAAGCGGAGGGAGGGAAACATGCAAGAAAACAGATATATCTTTTAAACAAAATGTATTTCGACAACCCAATTCAGTAAATGCATGAACAGCCAAACCATTACCACAAAATTAGGGACACCGCTTTACAAAAGGATAACACTGAAAAACTACAATATAAATTATATTCTAATTAGGTTAAATGCATACTAGGTAGGTAAATACTGTTTCAACAACTCACGTTACTTAAAATCACTAAACTGAGAATGTAAAGCAGTATCCTCGTTACAATATTATTTTTAACAGAAGCTACACAATAAGTAATGAAGCTACGATAAACACGAGTACACGATACATTTAATATCTTAAAACTTGAGATCTCTGAAGTTGAGTCAAACTGGTAGTTATTTTGAATGATAATTAGAGTTATTTTGATGTAGGTATAATAGTTGTGAATATGAGCAATCATGCATCTCGATTGTGTGTGATTTACTCTGAATGATGAAATGTCGGACGTCACAAATGATGATAACACAACGTGGCATCTACATAGTCCACCTATGTAATGGGGCAACATATCGAATTCAAAGAAGTGTAATGTGGCTAAAGAGACAAAATGCTACTGAAGGTTGACGTGATTTCTAATAGGATCAAATTCAAAATGGCGAGGTGAGAAAAAGACATGCATGTATAAGCGAAAGCACAAAATCTACTTTATGCACAGCACAGACTTATAGCATTATTTCCTGAGGGTCCAGGGTCGTGCAAGGCATCAGTGCAACAATCCGTCGTTCAGGTCCTGACGCCGCCAGTGCATGCATACCACACCGAAACAGAGGAATAATTAGCAGAGTGCGACAGGGTACGAGGAAAACGTACTAGTACTACATCAGCTATCTGAAGAGATGTGCAAGTATACCTACATAATTAATTTGTAGTTAAATTTGTAAATTTTGTGTCAATATAATATTAAATAATAAAATATAATGTTATACGTGATTTACGTTGCTAATAAAATAATTTTACATTATTTTAAAAAGATTTAGGCACTAGTTAAGCTTAATAATAATAATAAAACTGTGCGAAATATAGTAATGTTTATCAATTGATGCTGATATGTCAAGAATAGGTCATCAGTGTTTTTTCGAGCATTGTTTAGTTGATATGTTTTGTTATAGTTAATTAACTGAGTTAGTGTTGTGTCTAATAGCAAGTTTTATATAATTATTATTAATATCTAATACATAATGAAAAGGCACTACTCAGGCCCCTGTCTAATAATCTGGTCCACTTTATGTCACTATTCTAATACACAATAAATAACTAGGTATATAGAGATGTAAGACTAGACTTAATATTTATGGCAGATTATCTATGGGACTATTCTATTTGGGTTAATATAATTTACTCGTTACTAAATAATTAAATAGACAGCTTGATCTTAAGAAGTCTACTTTGATTCTAGCTAGCTTCTTAATCATGTAGAAAACTTCCAGATATACAAACATACTTGTGAACAAGTACAAATTAAAACATGATTCCTAAATACTTTACAAAAATTATTAATGTCACACAAAACATACTAAAATATTGCCCCCTTTATAAAATAAAACCTGTCTTAATACATGCCTGTAACCACCTAGCCCACAAATTAAGACACTATTCTCACACATGTTTTTAACTATTGTGCCCTTCAAATCCAAATAAACCTTCATAAAGATAGCTGTAGCTCAGAAAACCAAGTTAGCCATATGGTGCAAATCATCTACAGTTCAATTCTGTTTTTTAAGAATTGTTGTAATCGCATGTTTGCAAAAACTAAACGAAATTAACAGCAATAAAAATATCACTGTCATTTTCATTTCCGCAATAAAGAAAGTGATGGCAGCAGTTTTCGTGCTATCAAATTAGTTTAGTTTTTGAAACAACCGAATCGACACCAATCTATAGCTGTAAATCTAAATAGAATGAATTAGGCCGCGCTCACTTTGGATACGAATTTGTTCGCAGGTGAACGTATGAATACTGTTCGTACGAACTGAGTGCGCACACTGAATACGTTTTTCTCTGTCAAGTAAGCATAAGTACCTAAGTGATATCGCATTCGTGAAGTCATCTTTGCTGCACTGAATATTACGTATCTTCAAGATAATGCTCTTCTATACCGGAGATTGCGACGGCGTCGTCGTCAACGTTATGGTAGAACCGGTGAATTTCATCATATTCTTAATAAGGAAGATTTCAGATTTCATTTTTAGATTCACTTTGATCCATAAAAATGTATGTTCGTAAACCAAGTTAATTAACTTTCCTACATACATTGTTTATGTTCAACGTACGAATGCATGGTAAAATCTCAACTATTTCGGATTGTTTTCGGACGTTGAAATTGTAACTAAACGCACGTGTACGTAAGACTAATCGCACTTAAGGCCGATTTAAACTTCAATAAGTACAGTAGCGAGTTATCTTTGCATCGGCGAGTTACGCTGATAAATCTGATAATATTGTTTGAACGGTAAAAGCGAGTTAAGTAGCAAGCTGTTGATTTAGTTAAGTTGAATAGATAGTGATCCTATTTTCCGGCTAGTCCAAGTGCGAAGTAGCCCCTCTCTCGCGTCTCCCGCACCCCGCTAACTTAACTGGCCGGCATGCAGACAGGCGAGTTTAGTACAGTCCATTAAGTTTGCACACAGCGGCCGCGTACTCGTTTAGTGTAAAATGAAGTAGTCTGATAGTACTACCTTGACATTTCTACAAGAATACTTTAAACATGATGGTCTACTCATTCCTATTAAAATGTCATTTTAAAAATTTTGTTCAAGTATAGACACCTCTATGTACGCACGTAAATTTTTGTCAAGCAATTCAACGTCCATTTTCTGGATTAAAAGAACTGTTTCGGAGGAAGTAAAACAACCGTTATCGCAGTCGCGTAGACTAGTCGGTCTTCTTCCCGGAACCGCAATTTATGACGTCTGGACTAAACCCCGTTTCGACGCTACTTCATACTTACTATTTATTACTTAACTGTCTAATTTCTTAACTCGCTACTGTACTTATTGAAGTGTAAATCGGCCTTTAGTCTGCGCACTCCCATAGTACTTGGAAGGTCGGGATCATTCGTGCGTATTCGTACATTTCCGCACGAATGAAATTCGGACGAAAATGTGTCCAAAGTGAGTGATGCCTTAATGTTTAATTTGGGTTCCACCAGACATTTCCACTAATGTTTTCTGGCATGCAGAATATGACTATCCCGTTGCATGGCATGTTTAGACAAGCTCATTGTCCTGGCTACTGACCTCCTGCAGCAGGTCCTGGGCTGCGATGGCTTTCAGCACATTCTTCTTGCTGGTCTCCTGAAGTTCCCCACCAAGCACCAGCTCATCCAGGATGAAGTACGCCTTCTCGAAGTTGAAGATTATGTCCAGCTCGCACACCTGAAGAGATTACTGAGACTTGAGTTTGTTGGTGGGAGAATTGAGAGAAAATCTGACAACTATAGGACCCAAGTCAAAATATAACTTTGAATTAACTATGGCTAATTTTGTTTCTTCTGGTCTGTAGAATTTTGTGCTAGTGGCAAAGATTTTGAAGTAATATGTGGCTGGGCTTTAATGCTAGAGCTAGATGATGTTGTAATGATGTCTAGCATTAATGAAATTTAAACACATTGGTGTCATGTCTCCAAAACTAACTGAACTAATTTTAAATCACAATTTTTTTGTCCTCTTCATTACAATTAAAAAATGCAGTCAAATTTGTTAAGTTTCGTTTTGGCAACATCAGAATTGAAACCATTGTCTTCAAAAAAGTGACTGGCTATTTTGATTTAGATGTTCAGTTAGAAGTCAAGGTTGATCTCTATCAACTTACACTTCCAAAATATTTGTCAAGCAGTTCCACATATCGGTGGATCAGCTCCAGGGTTAGAAGCTCATTGTCCTCCTGCTCCATCGCACAGCAGAAATAGAGTGATGCATACCTGGAATATGTGAATAGTAGTATTTGTTAAGTTGACTAGGAGGTCAGCTGTTGGAGAGAAACTTAAACCATATTTTTAACTGAGCTGGAGAAAGGATGAGAAAACCAAGCTTGTCTGTTATTTAAATGCAGCTTTGTAGAAGTAATGAAGGACACCTAAGTCATAAACTGTGATTGGTAGCTAAGCTAAGGTGGTGTGAGTCATTCACTGCTAAGGGTAATAAATGTTTTTCTTTGGATATTAATAATTTGATTGTTTTGAAAAAACTAATCACCGACTTTGAATCCCTTAGTTTTAAATTGTTTTTTAATTATGCGGGAAACATACTAATCTACGAACATTCATAAAAAACATACAGCTGACCACCCCTTTTCGAAATCGGTCCAAAAAACATGCTGACAAAAGCCCTGCTTATGTTTGGTTTTGTTATCTAGATGATACTGTGTGAAATTTCAATGACTATTATTAAACTTGTATACTATGGTAAGTAATAATTTACCTCTTGTAAACAATCTTGACATCTTTCCATTCCAGAAACGAGCACATCTTTGGCTTTCTGGCTAGGACCGTGGTTATAAGCTCCCGAGTGATCTTCTTCTTTAGTTTGTCAGGGTGAGCAACATACCACTTCTGCAGTCTTAGTTTGCCTTGTCGGCTAAACAGTAGCATGAATTGCATCTGAAATAGAATCGTCCACGTACAATGAATTGAATGTTTATGTACACTCATCTAAGATAGATTTGTGGCTAAAGTAGGTAATATTGATGAAATTATATCATCTTTCAAGGGGTGTGGTTACTCACCATCTTGAAGAGGTATTCTATCAGTAGGGAATGCTTAGTTACGCAATACTTTATGACATATCATGGAAAATAGAGAAAACAGTAGTTTACATTATTCTATAAACGTAGAAATAAAATAAAATCCACGCTAAAAACGCTGACGACTGACAAGAAGATTAAAAATAAATTTTGTGGAGATTGACAGTGACGTGACGTGACAGCCAGCCAGCGCGCACGCACTGCAAGCAACATAGACAATGAATGAATGATAAGTTTTAAAACGAACGACTTTGGAATTTTGACAATCAATGTCAAAGCAATTTTAGAAATGTCAATGTCTTTTGTTGTGGTCACGCGAGCGAGCGCTTTAAAACACAGATTATGTATACTTTCTACGTTTAAAAACCTATATTTAATCCGAGTATAAAAACCTCCTTTTCATGCAACTGTATCCTACCCTGCCCTGCCCGGCCCGTACCTCATAAAACTAGCCATAGATGGATATTATTTTATAATCTCACAGACACGTAGAGCGAGAATCTAAGCTATCAGTCTATGTACGTCTACAGACAGAATACGCTTTTATACTCTATTGGATTTTGAATTTATATAATTTTAAAGGTACCTACACCAAAACAAATAAAATAGATAATTTTGAATTTTTTTGAAATCAACCTTACAGTGATTGGCAAACCATGAAATACAATATAGAAAAAGGTCATAATGAGCTAAGAACGCCCGTATATGAAACCTGTTGTCACTGTATTCCTTTAAAAACGGCTATTTATTTGATTGCTGCTCATGGAACTCTTCCAACTCTTACGAGTTTTTTACTTGCTACACCAGTCGGCTGTAATTTTTTGAAATTCATGGGCTTGCCACTGGTGGCTATTCCTGGAGTATCGTCTGGCTATGCAGTTTTATGTATTGTAGCACTTTTATGTCACGTTGTTCTTTCGTTAGCTGTTATGTTCAAATTAGCCGAACTGTTTCTGATATACCTTTGGATAGCAGTTTTTTATATGATCGGAATCTTTAGTATTTCTGTCGTTGTTAACATTTGTTGTATTGCAAGTGGTCATATTCTATATGGGGTAGCATTTCTTCTGATTTCAGTTTTTTACATACTAGTGCTCGTTTATTTTTGGTTTGTTGTACAAAGCTTAATGTTCACTCAAAAAGCAGAAGAAAATGTACAGGTAATAAATATTAATTTGCAAATAATCTAAAATGCTCGTAAAATAATTTAAGACCACTGTGAGTAGGCACTATCTGCGTATAAATGTCGATTTAAAATATTTTAATCTTTTTCCAGATCTTTTTGAATATTGGTACTTGTTATACCTTCTTACATAGTACAATGAAGTAGGTAGGTATTATAGTTAGTATGTTGCGATTAAGGAACTTATTTGGGACTGATTATAACGCATTAGGTTGCGGGTTTGATTCCCGCCGCGGAACAAATGTTTGTACGATCTGCACATTTTGTTACTGGGGTTTGGGTGTTTTAGGCGCTTCTTCCTCGTGCTCCTACTAAATTCTCCTACTGGTAGGAGCACCGGGACACCCATGTCCTGATGCTCCTACTGCAAAAGGAAATTGTAAAACGCTAAGTAGGAGCATCGAGACATAACTAAAATAGATTTCCTTATAGGCATACTCTGATTCAAGTACCTACAGGTGAACAGTCACCTCACTATTTTGTGTCATCATATTATGGCTATGGGTGCAATTATACATACACACACCCTTTCAGTCACAGAGTCGCCACGAACCCGCTCCCCCCCCGCTTCGCGGGGGTTGGACGGGCTTCGTTAGGAGTAAGTTAATGTTGACCCCCCCCGCTTCGCGGGGGTGGGAGGCCTACAAGGGAAAACATTAGTGTTTAGGTATAAGTAGTTATTATTTGTTTATTAGTTGCTTAAAGTAGTTGACTGTTCAATATGTTATGCGATAGGAGCAGGAGGAATTAAATTTAGAATATTACATTATTCCCCGTGGTTTTTATGTTCAGTAGGAGTATCAGGACATGGGTGTCCCGGTGCTCCTACCAGTAGGAGAATTTAGTAGGAGCACGAGGAAGAAGCTGTTTTAGGTATCTATGATAAAAAAAACGTCTATCAGTTATCAGTTATTTACCCACAACACAAGCTCTTGTTTACATAAGATTATGTTAGCCACACAGCTTGAGGCTAAAGGTCAATGCACACTTATCATAACCACACGTCAACGACAACACGTGGTCGCGTGTTAATTTGTTTGAAAGAGAATAGTTTGATTAACACGGACTACATTTGCATTCTATTTCACACTGCGCACTAGCCGCTTCATCGCAACTACTAGCGTCAACGCAGCCACATCGACATTTTGTAGTTGCCACAACGCAACTGCAAAGCCCTGCAGCGACACTCTTCACAGGTAACCACTGCTTAGCCACTTTCTGTTGCTGCGATGTGGTGTGATTGTGGTACCTATGTGTGAATTGTCCCTTAGTTAATCAAGACACTTCGGATTGTAGGTACTGTAAATTACAGAGATCTCTTTGTCTGTAATCTCTTTGATCTTACTGCTTGTGCATTAAATACGCATGGCTGTCAGCCTGTCACAAATGTTGTGAAACCACATTGTGGTGACGTCACAGACCCTGGCGGACGTCACACCCTCCCGACCCGTCCCGGACGCGTGTCGTCGAGCCTAAAAATCTGGATTTCTCTAAATTTTTATATGCAAAGCCCATCGATCAAGTATGCGGCCTCCCCCGTAGATACCTAGAACCTTACAAGAATGACACTCAAAAGTGTCCACGTTTTGTTTTGACGCAGACAGTTTGCGCAGAGCCTGTCAAGTTTTTTGCATGCGGAACAAGAGATTAGTGGAGTCGAATTTATTTTATTTTATTTTGTAAGTAGGTAGGAAGGAAGGTAGGTACCTAAAAATAATTTATACACTGTTTATTTTTATAAGGATTATAAAATCAACAGAATTCAGGTAAAGATGATACAACTATAAATTCTATTATTTAATTTTTTAATTATTATTTTTTTAATTAAATTAAGAAAAATCTCGAGGGTAACTAAAAATTAAATATTAAGTTGATTAAATCTAATACTTTTGGTAGTCTTTCTTTTATTAGAGAGTCCACGCAAATAAAATTGAGGTTAATAAAATAACTAGCTGACCCAGCTAGTTATTTTATAAACCTCAACCAGTTATTTTAAAAGTCTTTTCATAAAAAAAATTATCACTTACAACTTACCACAAATAAATAAAAAAGAATTAGAAACAATAGCCGCTCCATTCATCAACTTAGAAAAAAATAAATATGTTTACATAGGCAAACCCAACAACAATATTTAATGCTGATTTCTCAAGTATCTATGGCTCAATTGGCTCATATCACAATACACAGGTAAAAATTACATTTAAACTTACTGAAAATAAGAAATTCCATTCTTTTTCTGTTGCTTGGTCGGTCGATTATTGCATTTTTTATACGAGCACTTGACCATGCTTTCGGTCCGAGAGCTAAAATGACACTAGTTGAAAAGGTATCCCAAAATGCCAAATGGGAAACCTTTTGATACTGACGTTTTCAGGGCGCGCATTGTGCATCTAAGGGGGGCCGGCCGGAAATTTTTGATCGATGGCAAAGCCTCAATAAACTGGTTTCCTATAAACATGATGAAATTGCCTTATTTTATTGATCATTAAAAAAAATAACCACAATGTGGTTTCCGCCATTTACTTTAGGACTATAATAATATTAATATAGTATAATATTATATAGGTACATTATAAATCTGTTGTTTGCCTACGGATTGCTAGATTAAGTACTGTACTAGCCCCACGGAATTAGAAATTAGATTAACCCTAATTTCTAATTCCGTGACTAACCCCATGAACCTATATCTATCCTGGACTGTGCAGTGTTTCATAAAAACGAGCCGAGTGAGAGGCCCCTAAGTAGTTCATCTCTTTCTAGTAGGATGTCCATACATCTGTACTTTTTTATAAATTCTAATGAAACTGTGGAACTGTGTCCTTTTGGAAAATGATACTTTAAAATAACATAATAACTTGATAATTAAGTTTCTACTAGGTTGTAGTAGTATTTACTGTCTGCTATGCTAGCCATTATTACGTAGGTAGGTACCTACTACTTTCATAGTGCGCAAAAGATTCGAACACATGTGTTAAACATTCTTACGGTAATGTTTCTGCGTAAATTGGACAGCTTTTTAAATGGAACATATTCCAGAAGTAAGTTTATTAGAATCTTTGTTCAAAAGCCCTGTGACATCACGGAATTAGAAACTAGGGTGGAAATGCAATGCACCAAAATTACTGAGGGCTCCGGTGTCGCCAAACTCACACAAATAAACCAGTAATCATAGAATGCATTACAAAGAAACGATTAGTTTTATTGGTAGTTTTAAGTTTAGTCAAAACTAGCGAACGTCACAGATTTGGAAATAAACCTTGACTTCTATAGATAAGATTTATTTAACTTTAGCATCAGAATGTATTTACGGTCTATAGTAACCAAACATTCTTTTTTTTTATTGATTGACAAGTTAGTTGCGCTACTTGACCATAGATGGCGGTATTGTCAGTGGTCGCAATTACAAACTTAATTTCCTCAGTCTTAAGATTGACATTCGCGTGATAGGTTCACTATCGACTGCTACTCTATTAGGGCTGCACCAGGTAGCACATTGAACTACATTATTGATATCTATAGATACCAGATTTTTTGTCCAATTCGCAGAAATAAAACTTGTTGGATGTTTATTTCTTCATTGTGCACACAAACAGCAGTATATTTTAAACCATTATCAAATAGACACAGACAGACAGGTAAAAATAAATTTACTGATATTTATTGCACCTGAAATAAAACGTACATATTTGTTAAGAAGCTGGCGTTTGCAAAGTCTCATATTTAATTTCAGTAGATGGTGTATGCGAACATCATAATATGTAAAGTTCAAGTATAATTATATTTAAATTTAATGATTTTCAGTGATGGAAACGCTGTAGGTTTCGTATATCTATATTCTTTATTTGACATTTTAAAATCGACTTCTAAACAATGTTCAGAACATATCGTGCTTGATTTGGTTAGCATCCAATTAACTCTACCCGTTGCATCTATCCATTTATCTTTGACGTTTGCATCTTTGGGAAACCTACAAATATTTAAGATAAAGGTTGGAGTACCTAATGATGTCTATTTAGTGACTTGTAATGTAAATACAAAATAAATAACTAATTAATTTAGTTAGTAATCATGATCATCAGCCTATATTAGTCCACTGCTGGACATAGGCCTCCCCTAATGAGCGCCATAGCGCCCTGTCTTCAGCTTGCCGCATTCAGCATCTGCCTGCAGTAAATAGTAATATATAACATAATTTACACATTAACATAAAAATTTGATGTTACAATTGAATTTCTTGAATCGATATCAATCGATAAAATCCACATCCGACTTGACTACATCACTAATTGAGTAGCGAAGAATGGAATCAATCCAAAATCAATTTTATCGTTGATTTTGACTAACCTTTCTATTAAATTATTGATGAATTGAAATAATATAAGATTTTATTACAAAACAATAAAAATTGTTCATACCAATGGTACGAAACACCTCCATTTTGAATATTTTTTCTCATACTAGCATTTTTACACGCTAAAATCGAACAATACGGCATGATTACGGAAAAAATGAATTGGCTGCGAGACTAGCTACTAGACTAACGACTAGGCACGCGATGTAAGAACCAGACTGGGATCAGTTAAGCGTGAACGTAACAACGCTTAATTGTGGCATGCGTGCGACGCCCACATTCGTCCTTAATTTCTAATTCCGTGTGTGACATAGTATATCATGGACACCCTACACCACACACTACACCATGTTGCAACGTGCTAGACAAGGACCAACTACTACCTTCAAGCTCTCTCACTCGGCTCGTTTTTCTACTCAGATATGTCAAAAAAGACAATGAGCCTTTTAAGTATGCAAATTACACAGCGTACTTTTGAATGAATGAAATAAATTTGCGCGCGATCCAGTTTACTTTATAAATTCATGTTTATGACTTAAGACTAACCCACAGACTACGTAATAAAGGATAATTTTCGTCTTTGTGACAGTTTTCTCTTATAATATGTCATGTCATTGTCAAAAAACATTATTTTTACAATCAATCAAAATCGGCCCAACAATGTTAAGTTAAGGATGGCGTTAGATTGTTTGTTGTTGAAAATAACTAGAATTTCGCGAAAATAAGCTAAATATTGTGTGATTAATCTCTAGTTTTATCTTTTAGTTCTCTACAGTAATAATGGTAAGCTTTTGTCCACCTTGAAGGTCATTTTTCGTTGATAATATAACCATACCACACTCAGCGGTTCGAAATTCCACAACAGAGTTACTTCACCATCCGGCATCCTTCTCATTTTCTGACCTTCCCGAACATCGTTTCCCATCTACCGGGACGGTAATAATGAGGATCCGTAACGTTTTTAGTTGAGAATGCTGATTTATCTAGCTAAGAAATACAATACCTGACGACCTCTGTGGCGCGATGGGCGAAGGTCCGCCCGCGACGCAGGAGGTTGCGGGTTCGATTCCCGCCTCAGGACAAATATTTGTACGATCTGCAGATATTTGTTCAGGGTGTTCTGGTCGTTTTCTATGTATAATAAAAAAATATCTATCTATGTACTCGTATATTATTATGTATATCTGTTATCTAGTACCCATAACACAAGCTCTGCTTACCTTGGGGCTAGATAATGCTGTGTGAATTGTCCAGCATTATTTATTATTATTAGTATTAAATACACACAGTGCTAATATTTTTGTTCTACGACAAAAATTGACGAAGTTAGTAGCGAAGTTCATTGAGTGACTTCTGGATTGTGACACTTGTGGATTTGTGTCTAATTCACCTTTTTAACTGTAGAATTGTGAAGTAAGAGTGCCGGCTGCGCTCCGCTTGGTTTGCTCGGCCAAGTCAGTGACGTCACATGCACCCGCATAATCTGATTTTACCAGCAGTAACGGCGTAATGTTTATATCTTAATATCTTCGTTAGTAATGGTCCGATTTGGATAATTCAAAAAGATACATCATTCATAATGTCCTATAGAATAACGTGGATACTAGTTCTATTGAAATTGCTATAACTTCACTGATCCTCATTCTAGAACTATGACCGGCAGTTAGTACTTAGTTACTAATCTATGACCGGCAGGGCTATTCTGAAATCAGGTTTCCGAGTTGAAGATTGAGAGTCTGACACGGATTTGAAATAAAAATATTTTTTGCGGTGTTACTATGTTGCGACTGATTATAACGCAGGAGGTTGCTGGTTTGGTTCCCCCGACGGTTTTCTGCATTCTATAAGGAATAAATCTAGCAGAAGAGTAGTTTTATTAAAAAAAACTATTTATTCATGTTACACCTTGATTTTAGAATAGCACTGCCGTCGCAGTTTTGAGAGACCCATCGAATGAAAAAAAAAATCGTTCTAAGGGTCTCTCAAAACTGGATCTATTTGGTTATGTTATTTTTTTCCTAAACTTATAGTTTCGGAGTAAATCACTATAAACTGATATCTGCCTACAGTTAACGGGCGGCGACCGAGCAAGTGACGTCACACGCACCCGCGGCGGTCACTCATTGAACTTCGCTAGTAATGTGGTCATAACTTCGTAAATTTTTGTCGTAAAACTAAAATTTTTGCACTGCGTGTTATGGATTTCTTAGCTCTATAAATCTACATTCTCAACTATGCTACTAAAAAGTTACGGATCCTCATTGTGATATACCGCAATACGACAAGTACATAGTGAAAAGTGTGATGACAACTTTCTACGAAAAATGTGTGCATGAACTTTTATTTGAGAAGTTCTGAGTAAAATAAAAGTAAACTTGTGAGTGTATACATATCCTGAGCAGCTGACTGTACCTATCAAGAAGTTTTATTTTTAATACTTTGAAGTAGTAGGCACCTAGGACCACCGTTTATGCAATGCACTAATGTTTAGAGAGGAAAAAATTGGTTGTCTGTAAAGTCGGTTTACTGACGATAGTTGAACGTGACAACGTCTCAGAGCGAGGTAACGCCGCGTGAGGTAACGCCGCATGACGTCATGTTTGCACGCGAGGGTCACAGCACGGCTCGCTTCGCTCGCCGTGCAGTTCCCCAAAAGTCGCATTGCGGTTCGCTTCACTCACCGCAATACGAACCCGCTCGTACTGCCACGCAGCCGTGTGACGTGTGTCGTATTGCGGTGAGCGAAGCGAACCGCCGTCATCAAATTCGTAATCCGCATGTTAGTCGAAAACGATACCCATATCAGATTTTTTATGGGGAAGGGGGTTCCGGGGGGGGGGGGGGGGGCACACGAGTCGCATTGCGGTTCGCTTCGCTCACCGAAGCCTTATACTCGGAAAGTTTACAATATGCAGTAGAATACACTGACTTAGACTAAATCATCTGCTTCGGCATCCGTCTGTGTGCCTCTTTGGATAAAGATAAAGGCCTCCTCCAATTTTGACCAATTACCTCTGTTGCCAGCCAATCCAGACCAAGTTGCACCTGCCGCCGTGGCCTTTATATCGTCGGCCCATCTTCTCGATGGCCTACATCATTTCCTTCTATTGTTTCCTGTAAACCAGTACATTATAAGTTTTGACCATTTTTTGCTTCCTCTGATTGTATACCCAGTCCATCTCCACTTCAGTTTTCTGATCAAACGATGATCCTCTCGTCATTTTCTATTAGATAATAAGTTAATTTTGAAAAATAAATGACTTGGTTGGACCTACAATAATGTTAAATAAAAATAAGTATAGCATGGATTATACTTATAAAGAGTCTTGTATTACATCAAACTATACCTAATTGTTCATAGAGCTCAGGAGGAAATTCAGGGGCAGGTGGTTCCAGCAGCGAGTGCGAGGGAGAAGAGCAGGAGGACCCTTCCTCCTCGTCCCTCCACAAGGGCGGTGAAACTGCTGCTGACGGGAACTTAAATGCCCAGGAACGAGTAAGTAAGGCCATAGAAAAGATTTGTTCAAGTTTCGCAGCACAATCATATGTTAGACAACTACTAACGCTATCTAGCTGTGTGAATGTGTACCTATCTTAATAAAATTAGTCTTGTAAGAACCCTAACCGGTGTTGTATTGAGTATAAGGCTACGTTCGATCTAACAACCAATCACAAAGGTTCCCGTTGACCCGCGTCAGCTTGCGTTGTCGCGCGATACATGTGGACTTAACCTGAGTATGCAATAAAGAAAACAGATAATCTTTTAGTTTAGACTTAAGCGCGTCTCACACGGTGAACATGCTATAATATTTTATCTTAAGATGCCCTAATATAAAATATTAAAGTATCTTATCTTAAATATAATGTTTATACTTTAATTCATTTTATACGATTTTTTTAATTTTATTCAATTAATTATTTATTTCTATATTTTTACTTTATTTTAATATAATTTTTAGGGTTTCGAAGATCGCTTTCGAAACCCTTATGGTCTCACTTTGTCTGGCCTTTTTTCCCTCCTTAATAACTCAGCAACTACAGCAGCTATCAACTTGAAATTTAAAATAACAATACATTTCGTGCATCTGTACAGATTTTAAGAAAAAAAAATGAAAAAAAAATAAAAAATGAAAATGAACATTTTCCATACAAATTGAGATGTCAAAATTTTAAAAGAGACCTTCAGAGTCAAGTGGCGTATCAAATAAAAGGTATTTGTTTGTACATTTCAAAATAGTTTTTGAAATTTCAGTAGGTTTCATACTTTTTGAAATATTTTGAAAATAGTCGAAAAATACCCATTCCCCCCCCCCTATCTCCGAAGTTTGCAGAGCGATCCATTCAAAATGTATTGAGCGTTAGTAGATATAGATCTATATTTTACAGGAAAAATATAGAGAAGTCTGTTAAATGAACTCTTTTTGAAAAATGGTCAAAAAGAGGGGGGATAATTTTCAAAAAGGGGAACTACCCCACTGAGTGGGGTATCATGATATAAAAGGTATCGGTTTGTAAATTTCAAAACAGTTTTTAAAATTTCTGTCGGTTTCATACTTTTCGAAATATTTTGAAAAAAGTCGAAAAATTTACCGCTACACCCTATCACCGAAGCATGCAGAGAGATCCATCTGAAATGTAGGTTTATACCTACTAGTTTTAGGTCTTTATTAAATTTCGGAGTTTCTAACCGGTACCTTACATACCTACTTGTTCACAATCGTTCGAAACCCTCGGCGCGCGAGTTACTCTCGCACTTGACGGGTTTAAATTTACTTGTACTTTTCGTTTTATTCTAATGACTAATTATATTTTACAGAATATTTGTGACGAGGATGAGTTGTCTACATTCAGGCAACAATGGCAGAGAGAGCTGGAGGCTTCCCCTCTGCACACCCAGGCAGAAACTTCTGTCTCTGAGAACAGAGAAATGACTGCTGCAGCCTGTATTGCCAAGCAGCAGCAAGATCTGTCTGATTATGAGAAGGTATCATCATCATCAGTTTATATTAGTCCATAGCCATCCTCTAATAAGGGCCATGGCGCCCTGTCTTCAGCTTGTCGCATCCAGCATCTGCTGTCTTTCGCAGCACGTCTTCTGAATAGGTATGTAGTTGAATAAATAATTAGCTTTATGATTATGATACATCATACAATCATATAAATATAATAATAATAATATATAAAGCTAATTATGATAAATAATGGTCTTCTGTGACTACCAATCCTCCAATCGTGGTGATTATGGCAAAAAACCATTTGTATCGGACGTATGCCCAACAGTGAAAATCCTTGTGCAGGTGAGGAAATAATAGTTAGTTAGAAAATATTATATATTGCCGTGTGGCTCAGAATTTGCACCACCCCAACTTCCCGCGGGTGTCGTAAGAGGCGGCTGTGGGATATCCACCGGGGGCGCGCAGCAGCGCCTCCTGCAGAACAATTCTACCACCGAACTGCGATCCCCAACCCGCATGCACCAGCGTGTGGATTATGGGCATTACCCCCATGAGATAAAAGCCAATGAGGCACTTATCAGGGAGAGGCCTGCGTCCGGCAGTGGACCAATACAGGCTGTTGAGGTTGAGGTAGGAATTATAGTAAAAAACAGCGCGGGCAGCAGCTTGAATAATTATTTTAACGAATCGTAAAAGCTTAAAAGGCGTATATTTCTCAAATAATTTGTTTTCCCTAGGCTCGTTCATACTTTGTGCTGGCGACTGAGCTGGAGCGCGCTGGCTGCTGGTACGAGTCCATCCAGAACTACAAGCGGGCCATGGCCATCAACCCCAACATTGAGCTGCTTCTATACCAGGAGGGGGTACAGGATATCGAAGGTTTGTACCAAGTTTCATACTTCCAGCAGAGCTGCGATCACGGTGTATTAAGTAAGTTACCTATATTGTCATTACGGCTCAAGCGTTAGCAGTTGAAACGTTAGCGTTCGCGTTTACAGGCCGGCATCGGACAATCCACTGACAAGTGCGTCCACTGATGGGCAATCCGAATTACGTCATGCGCACTAAACGGAAAAGTGGCTTTCAAGAATCCTTGCCGACAGTCCGCTCCGTGTGGTGCGGGTCTTTTACAGCAAACCCACAATGAGGTAGGAGTGGTCGTTGAATGAACGAACTGTTTTTGTAGACTGTTTGTTTGCCGTCGACTGCTAGACCGGTTTACAGTCAACTGATGAACCAGTTTACTTGTGAACGACATTTGCATCGCCCAGTCCAAAGTCGATGAGGCGAGTGCGGATTGTCCGATGCGGGAATGTGAACGTTCACCCTAACGTTTCAACTGCTAACGTTTGAGCCGCAATGCCAATAGGTAACTACACTTACTCACCGTGATCGCAGCCCAGGGCTACTGGGGCTCGTGACGATCTACTTGTTACCTCTACGAGTTGTTAGGGCAAGTGCACCATTAGTAGGCCTATGTATATAATATTTGTTGTTTTGCTTTTACTTTACTTTTTTTACTTTCTATTCATCCATACTAATATTATAAATTGGAAAGTAACTCTGTTTGTCTGATACCTTTTACGCCTAATCGGCTGAACGAATCCTAATGAAATTTGGCAGGGAGGTAAATTGTAGGTATCCCGGGGGCTGACATAGGCTACTTGAAAAGCGCGTGGGAAACCGCGGGCAACAGCTTGTGTGTAATAATTATGTACCTGCTTCCTTCTATGCCTATCCAAATTCTCCTTCTGATCTTTTGGTGTTTCTCCGGGGCTGTTTGTGTGAACCTAATAAAATTCGATCATCGGAATCCGCTTTATTTTGAAATAAAGACATAAATAGAATGAAATAACCCTATAAAAGAAACAATGCTATTACAAGAGCTGAAAATCTCAGCAGGCTCAGTGTCTTTACTAGTCAAACTCTAGTCAAAGTCTCAGCATCTCCTTCAGAGACAACTCCGGAAGAAGAGGCTCCAATAGAGGAAGTGGACGAGGAGCCAGAGGATGAAGAGGAAATGGTGGAAGGAGAGGATCTGCTGACGAGGATTCAGCGCATCCAGGGACGAAAGGGCGTGCTGTGCTCCCCGGCCGCTAATGTACAGGTATTATGCGTACTCTGTAGCTATAGAGCTAATTTTAAGCTTAGACTTATGACTTATAAAGCTAGTTCCAGCTTATAAATAAAAGTAAACATAAATGAAGCTATTAGGGTCTCGCCCAGATACATACGGCCAGCTGTAACGGCAAGTACAATTTGATAAAACAGGACACTGAGAGAAAATGAGAAAAAGAATATCGAGCCCCTAGAAATGTGATGCTGGAGAAAAATGCTTGGCATATCATGGGACGAGTTCCGAACCAATATCTCCGTACATAGTGACCTCCGTGTCAAGCAGCGGCTTTCTTCCATCGTCCAAGATAGCATTCTCACTTTCTTTGGACATGTTTCGCGCCGCGGAGACGCGTCTGTGGAACCGCTATAGTTCAAGGGAAAGCTAATCAAATCATTTATTCGCAGGAATGAAGGTACAAAAGCTCTTAATAATAATGGTAACTCCAATACATTCTGTCTCGTCGAGGCGTTCAAAATTAAAATTTTAGACTTTATTAAAGTAATATGTCAAAGATTAATGCAATTAACTAAAGCTGGCATTATATAATTCAAAATGTGTGTCAATTTTTTTTTATGTACCTACGTCAAAAAAAATTATAGTCAAAATATTATTTTATGTCATAAAAACATCTCTCCATTAACCACACTTTTAATTTAATTTTGAATAAATAGCTAACGGGACAAGAGCTCGCGGCATCCTCTATACGCTGGACCATAGTATTATAATATCTGTGGCTGGACGGACCAAATTAAAGCTGCACTAAACGGACTGTGATGAGTGAAAGAGAAGAATGGCGCCATATTGTGAAGCGTGCCTGATATGACGACCACGACCACTCTGTCAAGAGTGTATCGTCTAAGAAGATTTGTCAAAACGTATTGATTCGAGCGGAAGTCGTGTTTGACAGAGCTCGTGATTGTTCCAATGCGGCGAGCGAAGCGAGCCGCAAACCTTAATTTCACACAGGGTGGCGAGCGGAGCAAGAAATACAAAAAGCGAGCTGCTGCTCTCTACGTCTGCGGCTTTGTCCTTGATACAGCTTGCTCGATGTTTTCAGGGCTTCAAACAGATTGATGATGATAATTGTTTATGTTTCCAGGGCACGCACATTTCCCACCTCCCGTACGAAGTGATTCTCCTCATAGCTCGCTGGGTGGTGTCCTCTGAGTTAGACACGATATCTCTGGAGAGGCTCGGCGCCTGTTGCCGCGGGCTGTACGTCGTGGCGAGGGAGCAGGATATCTGGCGGAACATCGCAATCAGGTTTGTTCATATTTCCTGGCTCCTCGAAGTGCGAGTCCTCATAGCTCGAGGGGTGGCGTTCTGTGAGCTGTAAGTTAGACACGAGATCACATGAAAGGGTCTGACCATTTCGTTTTTAAAATTTTGTATGTCATAGCAGTTTTATTCGTCTACGCTTCCGACTGCCGAAGATAATGCAATGCCGTCAATTACTTAACTTCAATTACCTCTCTTTCTAATTTCTAACGCGTGTCCCGCGCATTATATTTCGTACATATGGCTTACGACGCTGCAACTCCTACGAGACTTAAATTCACTTGGAAAACATTAAGTTTGGGTATTTTTGAGACAGAACTTAGTAACATAAGTATTCGTCTCGCAATACTTAGCAGAATTGATAAAACCAGATTAATGGCCTTACAGAAAAAGCTCTATGCATCCGTAAACCGTAGAAATAATCACTTACTATCTTCTAAAGTCTTTCACTCCTCAGGACCTGGGGCATAGAATGCGGGACGCCCCGCGCCCACGGCTTCGCCACCTGGAGGCAGATGTACATCGAACGCCCGCGGCTTCACTTGCACGGCTGCTACATCAGCAAGACTAACTACCTACGCCACGGAGAGACAGGCTTCCAAGACCAGTACTACAGACCCTGGTTCCTGGTTCAGTATTATAGATACCTGAGGTGAGCTTTGAACTCTATTCTTATCTCTTTCTAACTCTATTCAATCTTGTTTCATAGGAAGTTAAGGTCATTCTTATCAAAAACCTCCCATTACACTGTAAATGAATTTATGAACGATAGAATGTTAATTCAAATATTACTTGACCCACCTTATCTAATATTATACAGGGTGTGGCGTAAAGAGTGGTCAATACTTTACCTACGGATAGGGGGCATCAGAACTGATCAGAAAATAAAATAATTGTTCACAGTAAAAGTCTCACGGTTTTCAAGTTATCGGTCATTTTAGAAATTTCATAACTTTTTTTACCCTTGTTCATTCTTTTCGATGCCAAGGTTACAAATTTTCGTAGTCTGATTCTGGTTTAATTTAAATCCAACAGACCATAGTCACAACAGGCTATAATTCATTATAACTTTTATTTCTGACAGTTAAACAAACAATATATTTTGAAGATTCTAAAGCGATGATTTTCCTTGAAGGTGTTCGAGTAGTTTAAAGCACTATGTATCACTCGGGAGAAAATGCGATTCCTACCTCGTGTGTTTTAACGCCCGAAGCGCAGCCGAAGGCCTAAAATGACACACACGATAGAAATTGGGCACTTTCTCGTCTAGGTGTACAATGTACCTACTATTTTTTAATATACAATTGTTGTTCAGGTTTTTCTCCGATGGTCTCGTGATGATGCTGACTACCCCCGACGAACCTGGCTCATCTGTAGGCATGCTGAAGAACAGAAGCACGCGGCCTGGACAGGGCGTGCTTTGCGGACATTACAGACTGAGGGGGGACAGGGTAAACTACCTTTTAACCTTTTTTTTATCCGGCGAGGAAATTCGTTTACGAATAAACTGGTCTGAGAATTATGTGGGACTCGACGCCCTGAGATGGACGGAATCCCCACTAAAAACCTCGCCTGTGGGGAATCTCTCGCCATTTTCGTCGAACCACGGGAACATTTAAAACATCCGCGGCTCGACTGGCGTCTCCTCTTCCTCCTATACATGGCCGGCGAGCCCACCGATCCACACACTCGCCGACCCCATTCTTCCGTCACCTTTCCTCCACCCGATTAGGACACAGACTGGACAGACACGCCTTATAAGCCTAGCCTCAGCATGCCTATATTCCAGCCAAATTGGATGTACAATGTGTGTAAACAAACCGACCATACTTATCCTAAAATTCACTTTGTTCCCGCGTTTTTTATACGCAATTTACATGAGATCCTTCAATAAACATTGCTTACATTTTTTTCTGCAATTCGACGCCGAACTAGTGAGTTGGTTTTTTGTGTCGTGGGTAACCACGATTACAAACATTTCACATCGAGTTTGGGTAGTGTATAGTCCACAGGACTGTGTAAACTACCTCGTACAAAATACACTATCGCATTAGTGACACCTAATGAATGTACTGATATCTGTTCAATATCACATTAATCACACTAATAATAAAAATGCGAAAGTTGGGATGGATGGATGGATATATGGATGGATGGATGTTTGTTACCTCTTCACGCCAAAACGACTGCACCAATCGGGCTGAAACTTTGCATAGATGTAGGTCTAAGCCTGGAATCAAACATTGGCTACTTATTATCCCACAAAACAGTTCCCATGGGATAGAAATTACCTTTAAACTTTTCCATAGAAACAACGCGTGCAAAACCGCAGGTAGAAACTAGTATTTCATATAATGTCATCAATTCAATGTAACAACGTACTTGCTTATCTGTCCCGCCTTTGGCCTTAGAAGTCATCTAAATAAGTGTTGCCAAACGACGATTTTGATGATGCTTCCTATCCTTAATCCTCCCGGCTGCGCCAGTAAAAAACCTAAAAATTTGCAGGTTATGATCGTAATGAAGAAGACAAAGGAGAAAAAATCCGCTGTCAACTCGCGGTTCCGCTCGCGGCGCCGCGAGCAGGAGCCGCCCGAGAGGGAACAGACATTCCATATTGTAAGTACTGGGTTCTACTTCCGTATGTTGCTAACTCCAAATATTCTAAAGGTTCTCAAGGTTTAACGTTTTTGTTATTATAGTGCGTAAGCCTCGCACTCTGGATAATTTCTAATTTTTTTACATATAGCTAACGGCGCTTGAGTCCGTCGAAAGTCGCAAAGATTTTCGACTCCCACGTCACTTGACTTCGTGGTGTAGTTGGTTATCACATTCCCGTACTGAGGGGAGGACGCGGGTTCAAGTCCCGTCGAAGTCGAAAATTTTTGCGATATTATTTGTTCTCAAGGTTGCCTGGGAGAAGTCGCTCTCAGCGATTTGGCCGCCTTTTGTACTATGTTTATTTCTCATTTAGATATAAAACTTTTATTTATGTTAATTACTAGTACAAAAAGTATTCATTCATTCATTCTAAAGATTTAAGCAGTTCTAAAGTTTGGATTATAAAAATCTATTCATCTATCCAAAATCCGAACTTGAGATCTGCTCTAATCTAGGGGCCCACTCGCAAAAGGAAAATCGATGTTTAGTTTTCGTTGCCGTGCTAAACCAACACTTATGTAGCTTGGAGATTATGGCGTTTGCACGAAAAAGAAATCCGAAACTTCGATTTCGTTTTTAAGAGTACGGGCCCTGATTAGCGTTTGAGTATTCAGGGGAAAGGACTTCCTGAGATACAGAAGTTTGCATGGCAGATAAAATTATGCCAATATGCCTTATTAATTAAAATGATTACGACATTTATACGTTTTTCTGGGTCAGAATTTGATAATTTCGGTCCTCTTCACAGTTCGAGCCGCGACATAGACTGTTCAGGAGACCGAGACGAGACCATACCTGACGCTTTGCGTAAAAATCCACATAAACACTTCGACTAAAACACAATTCTACTAAAAACATTTCGACTAGTAACGACTAAAACAATTCGTCTCAACAACAAAATAATTTTGTGTCAACATATAGCTCTGGGTACAATTATACATATACACACCCTTTCAGTCACTGAGTCGCCACGAAGCCGCCCCCCCGCCCCCGCTTCGCGGGGGTTGGGCAGGCTTCGTTAGGAGTAAGTTAATGTTGACCCCCTCCCGCTCCCGCTCCCGTGGGGGTGGGACGCCTACATGTCGGGTCGGGTTAACTCAAGGTCGAATTTTTTAGTCGAATGGTTTTTTAGTCGAATTGTATTAGACGAATTATTTTAGTCGAATTTTCCGTAGACGTACCTGACTAAGCTTTTGTTGGCGAGCGAGACAGAGACAAAATCCCACACAGGTCATGGCCATGTGACTCCGCCTTCCTCAAGTTTTGTATTGTTCCAGGAACTAGAGTTATCCGCCGCAGCCGGGCGCCGCAACATGCGTCTCTCCTGGCGCGGGTACTCGGTCTGCACACAGCGCGACCACTGGACGGAATTCGAACTGTGTCCCAGCAAGTTCCCTGCCTTCTCGTTCAGCCGAGTGCGCCACTACACGCGCGAGGCCGCGGCCCCGCTCGCCGCAGTCAACTACAGCCAGCTACCTGCCATACTGACATAGGTAATACATACTTACATTCTATCCTACTAGTATTAGGCGATAGTTTGTGTGAATGTTTGGTCCCACGTATTACCGTACTTAATAAATTTAGATGAAATTTGGTACGTAGATTATTTAGGTTAATAACGTATAGAAGCGTATAAGCTTTAATTTTCAAAAATTAACCTCTGAGGGGCTACAAAAGGTGGTAAAGTTTCTTTGGAAAATTATAATTCCTTGGTTCGATTCACTCAAAACTCGGTATGAATAAACTATAAAGTAAATAATGAAACACGTATTTTAATTTTTTACAAAACTACCCCTAAGGGGTGTGCACTAAATTTCTGCAATTTGTATTTAACGCATTTAGTAGAACATACATCTTTGGAAGTGGGTGACATTTTTTACTAATATTATAAAGGTGAAAATTTGTGAAGATGTTAAGCCTAAGATAAAGCCAAAACTACTGAACGCATCGAGCTGAAATTTTGCACATTAAGATCTGGGCCTGAAATCACATACTTACTACTGCTTTTCATTCCAAAATACGCGTGCGAAGCCGCGGGCAGAAGCTAGTATATAATAATGTCCATCTCCTGTAGATGATGCTCTACATTATACAGAGAGTATTAGGCCACGGCCTCAGTGCCGCGCCACCCAGGTCGACGCTTTCTGTGCGGGCCAGGCCTTACAGTGTGTACGTCTATATTTGCTCTGCAACCACTTTTAAACCATTTTTAACCGCGACTTTCATCCTCTTTTGACTTAAATCAATATCATTTCTTCTTATTCCAAGTTTACAAAGAGTTGTATTTTAATTTTCAGATCGAAAACCACCAAAGTTACCTCACTAAAGTAAGCGCACGATTTGTCTTCAGTAGTTCGCAAGGGGTATGTGATAAAGTATTTACTACCAGTCCCAAGTCCCAACAACAACGGCGTGGATGTAATTCAACATTGCACATTAAATCGCTATAATATTATACTAAGGCCTCCGACGCTTTACGTAGCCTATCTACCAAACCAGCCGGCAATATCCGAGAATAGGCCTCTACCTCACTAGCACAATATTAAGCCTAAGTGTGATTACTTGCCTTGTTGAGGCCTCCAGGTGAGCCAACGTGTAGGTTACCTAGTAAATTGAGGCCTTTATCAAGCTTCTTAACTCCTTCTTTCTACTTTAGGTAGCAGCAATAATCTTCGAAAAATTAAAGGTTCATTTTCGTTTTGTTTGGTACTCTTACCCCCTAGAAGGGGGGTTATAATATTTATTTTTTCAATTCTATAGATATACACTTATATTACACTTAGAATAGTCATATAACAATAATAAATGTACTATACAATCCATAACCCCTGACACCTGTGAATAAATAGGCGTAACTCCTCCCACACGCGGAAAAGTCGCGGAAAATGGCGACGGCAAATGGGCCTGATCAAGCAAGAGTAAAGGTTGATTCACACATATCAGTGAAGCCACAGTTCCGACAACATGTTCGCTCAGTTCAGTATCAGTGCTACAGTGTTGCGTCAGTGATTCAATTCACACATGTCAGTACTCAGTTCACGGAGCTTCAGTGAAAACGGGTCCAATTCTATCAATCGCTCGTCCTCCATTTTGTTTTTGATACCGCGGCGTCCGTGATCCGACAAAAATATCGTCGTCAACGAATACGTCCGTGATTGCCGGTGTCGGCACTGACACTGAGAGCACTGCGTGTCGTCACTGACACTGACAAGTGGGGATGCGTTCATAGAGAATGAATGAAAGAATATTTCGCACTGTGCCGGTACTGTGTCAGGCCTCCGGCCAGGTGGGATGACGATCTGCGAAAGACTGCAGGCAGATGCTGGATGCGGCAAGCCATAGCGCCCTGTCTTCAACAGGGCGCTATGGCGCTCATTAGGGGAGGCCTATGTCCAGCAGTGGACTAATATAGGCTGACGATGATGATGATGGTGACGGTACTGTGTCGGAACTGTGGCTTCACTGATATGTGTGAATCGACCTTAAGGGCTAAGGCGCTGCATGTCGACCATTGCTTGTTTTCAAGTAGAAAAACTGACTTACCTACTTCTAACCATCAACCTACTTCTGAAATGACCACGTCTCCAATTTTATATTAGTTCAGGTTCCTACCTAGACTCTAGCTTAGCTGAAAACATAATAGCAGAAACTTTTCTCGATGAAGATATATTTTCAAAATGATACATTTTAGAATATAAAATCGAAATATTTTGATAAGTACTTTGAATATCATCTTGGGATTTATTTTTAAAGATAGGTAACATGTTGATCTAGTTTCTGGCTAAGATAGTTTTTTGATAAATATTAATATTTAACTTAAATCATTAATTTATTTGAAAAGCTACAGGCGCACCGTGCGCTGTTTTCAACCATATTGACCTGATTAGTGCGATAGCGACTCACAGCCGGCACATAGATTAAATTATTAGGTTAGTTTTTTATTGATGAGGTACATAAAGATACATTATGTATAAAATAAAGTACACGATATTTTTGTTTTTGGCATAAAAAATATTGCAATAGATTTAAGCAGTACTTTAACTCTTATAACTATTAAAAGAGTATGAATATTTGATTTTTGAAAAAGTAACAGTAATATTTTTCCAGAACACGATGAACAAAATTTTAGAAAATAATAGTTCTATTAAGAAGTACACGGACTAAATTGGCCACCACTGGGCATGTGCAGATCATGCCATAGCGCTGGTCTTCCGTAGCGCAGTACTACTAATCTGACCCCCGAGTCCGGTTGACGATTGTATCGAGACGAAATCGTGACGTTTCCTTTTTCTATGGGATTTGGTATAGCGCCTCTGTCGTACAAACCGGGAACTCCGAGACGTCACGATCACATATCGATATCATCGTCAATCAGACTCAAGGCCCTGATTTTAAAAATTATGAGGTAGCTACATTATATCTGAGTGCTGTCTAGGCTGGGTTTGCGGCGACCGAAGCCGCTGGCTGAGGCTAGTATAGGTCTGATCTAAGGGCCAGGGTGGTATAGGGTAAGAAAATTACTATAACTATTTTTATGAGACTCTTTCTACTTAAAATGCATCAATGAAGTACAAAATCAATTTATTTTTAAAACCGTTTTGGGGATTGAGATCTTAATTCATTGTGTTAGGCTGTCAGAAGAGCCAGACTTATTTAAGATGATTTAAGACATAATTGACCCCGGGACTAGATCGTACTTTATCTGATCAAGGTCAAAGTTCTTGCTTCTCTAGCGTTTTCACAGTTCAACGTCTGTTTAAATGTACCTACTGGCATAAAAGGGTTAGAAATCTTAGTACCTATGTACGCTTTTGCGGTTACTATTATTGCAATTAATTCAAAATTGTTGGACTTTGTAGATAAATTCATGGAACTTTAGTGACATACGCAAAGAAATCCTTGTATATTGTTCGATAGGGCTGCTTTTTCATTGAAGTAAAGGATTTGCTCATAAGCTGGCTCTGATTGGCTGTTTGTGCTCAAATATCTGCCAAGAGATGGCGCTGTTGCAATTTTACTAGAACATGCGTCATCGTGTCGCTAAGATGAAAGAAATCATGTGTTTTTTGTTTAAAAATTGCCTTGGTATGGTTGTATTCTCGATTATCTATATTCTTGTCTAATGTGACGAAGTTTTCTTCAAAGGTTCTCTTCCTCCGCTAGTGGACATAAAATTATGTGAAGAGAATAAATTAATACTTTATTTCCTATTTGTATTTAGTACAAATTTGACTTGTCATGTGCTTTTTTGTAAGCCCTAAGGCGCTACCCCGACCCAAATCAGCGCCACCACCTATTTTATCTTATTATTACGTAAAACGAAGGAATTTTCTAAAATCGATTGTGCTGTTTGTGATACCTATCATATGCTTTTTTTTAATGCCGCTGTAAAAGTTTCATTTTGTATAGTGTAGGCAGAGAGAAGTTGCTCTTTTTGCTCACCGCCGTGGCCAAAAAGAGCAACTTTGTTTGATTTGCATTTGGGTCGGGGTAGCGCCACATTATTTTTTCTTCCTTTTACTTACAACGTTTTTACTAATTTAATTAGTAATTTAATCTAATACACACCTAACAGTTTGTATATACCTATACACCTCAACCTCAACCGCCTGTATTAGACCACTGGACGCAGGCCTCCCCCTGATAAGCACCTTATTGGCTTTTATCACATGGGGAGTAATGCCCATAATCCCCACGCTGGGCATGCGGGTTGGGGATCGCAGTTCGGTGGTAGAATTGTTCTGTAGGGGCGCTGCTGTCTGTCCCCGGTGG
This sequence comes from Eupithecia subfuscata, assembly GCA_963564075.1. Lineage (NCBI taxonomy): Eukaryota > Metazoa > Arthropoda > Insecta > Lepidoptera > Geometridae > Eupithecia > Eupithecia subfuscata. Next base: position 14,608,360 of record OY751105.1, read on the forward strand.
ATATCCCTTAGTCGCCTCTTACGACACCCGCGGGATGAGTTGGGGTGGTGCAAATTCTAAGCCGGCACCACACGGCTATATATGCACATAGATTGCCAATGTGCATACGTTAATATTATCCTCTTTAACTGTTATTTAGGTATTATTATTTATTGTTTGCATCTTTATGATGTTCCCTATTTTCTATTATTAACCAATGTTTGGGGTTTATTATTTGTGATCTAATGACAGTCAAAGACTGCGTTTATAATTAAGGCTCGCATCCATTGACTGATTGTTGTGAGATTTTCGAGTATTTTTTATTACCTTATCACCAACCTTACCTTCGCAAGGTATATGAGAGCTGAATGTGTATAAAATAAGTATAAAAATAAATTAAATTAAAATAAAAGTTTTGCAATTTGTTGACTTAATAAATGATTATTTATCGCGTTCCTTGTGTAATTAAACAAATAAATTATTCGATGACAGATGTGGCGCGGCGGGCGAAGGTCCGCCTGCAACGCAGGAGGTTGTGGGTTCGATTCCTGCCTTGGGACAATTATTTGGAATTGCAAATGGCTGCATATATTTGTTCTGGGTGTTCTGCTTATTTTCTATAGATAATAAAAAATATCTATCTGTGCAATGCATTGTATTAAGTATATCAGTCATCTAGTACCCATAACAGAAGCTCTGCTTAACTTGGGGCTAGATAATGCTGCGTGAATTATCCAGCATTATTTATTTTTGTATTATTTCCAGCGATCGTAGTCACGTGGCAAACGTAGGGGAAGTAATAAAAAAAGGTACGCGATACATAATCATTATTTATTTATTTCATTATTATTATTTATTATTTTGGACTTATGCGATGTTGATAAGGTTCATAATACTCAGTGTTAGCTGTAACTCGATAGGAGTCAATGGATGTTATTATTAAGGTTCTAAAGTGTAAGATTCAGTGGTGTAGATTCATAATTTACAAGCACTGCTTTTGAAAACTGGTCTTAATCTTTATAGAAGTTTAATAAATATTTAACAATAATTAGTGTTTTATTGTATCATGCCTTTTAAACTCTTGTCTGTAGGTTCGTTCTTATTGACTTCGATAATCTGATGTTTTATCCTACGTTACTACTTTTATGACTCTTAGGCATAGTAAAAGAATTGGGCCAAGTAAAATCAGTAGATATGGTACATTCTCCCAGCGCTAACTCAACAAATAGCCTGTGTTGTGTTACACCTTATAAAGAATGCAAAACCACGCTATTTCCAATCTTTTGTTATATACCTATCTAATGAACAACAAATATGGAAAGACGTAGAAGGAATACTAATTCCAGTATATATTTTATTACATATATCTATTCGCACAATATTCAGTGTTTCATGATGACAGAGCCAGCGTACCGGACCGTACCATACCTTCAAATGCCTTTATGAGGTCTAGGTCTATTTTCCATCTCGGTTCGTTTTACCAACAAATCGCAATTTTTATGCCTTTTTTGGTTTATCCCTTTTATTATTATCTATGGTCCGTTTAAACACTCATCGTCCACTGCTAAACATGCCAAACAAAGGGCTTCCATACATTTATATGGCTACGATAACAGGTTATCAAATGAAAAGTCAGTCATACATATTCATTATTTATTTTTTACAATGAAATCATACCACTATAAATAAAACAACAACTAATGACTATAAATTTATTTTTTATTATAAGTTTATATTGGTTTTCAGAATTTTAATTTATTTACATAGTTTAGGGATGTACGTGTATGGCTGGCGTGTATGCGTGCGCGCGGGTAGCGGGCGCCTCGGCGCGGTCCTCTGAGCCCGGAGGACTGCGCTAGATGAGACGCTCGCTGAGCCAGATTCAGGATGCGTCGTCGGGCGGCCGGGGCAGCGGCGGCGGCGGCGGCGGCGGCGGCAGGCTTGGCTCCGTGTCGCGACGCCGAACCTTGCCCCGCTTCTTGAGCATGGTGGCCTGCGGACCGACGTCGGTCGCATCACGCCGTGCCCGAGCCCGCCACAGAGCCGCGCTTCATTTTCTTCAGCATGGTGGCCTGCACACACGGGCAGCTCTAACACAGCCCGCACCCCGCACCGCCCGCGTGGCAGGCTCGAGACGACAATGTACCTACGCGAGTCGACGCTACCGACCCGTCGCTCGCCACGCCATGCGCCATGGGAATGACCGACCCATTGACCGGTTTGCGTATCGACTGAGAGCCTCTGCGCTATTCCTTGATTACATTTATAGCACGCCTTAAGTCCAAGTAGGTTACCTACAGTCAACTATCCTGATGTAAACGCTTAAGGACCTTGTCACTTTAATGCTGACTTACTCGACGACCGAGTTCCGTCAGTCGATATACGCTTTTTAGTTTGACAAAGTGCAAAGGTGCGCACGTAATTGCTCAGCCGACTGCATCTGATTAGCAACTCTAGGTCTTCTGCAGCGTGTTTTGGTTTTGCTCATACTAAAATTGAAAATGACTTCGTTTGCGATTACTAGGCTTTGTTCTGTCGATAGGCATAACGTTCAGTGGATATCTGATGGTTTGTGGCGTGGGTAGCGCGGGGCCGCGCCCTCGCTAACTAGGTGGTGCGGAGTGGAGACTGTGCTCGGGTCTGATGCTGTGAATCGCTTGATCTTCGAAGCATTGAAATCTAATCTCTATTGATTTGAAAAGCGCTGTCTATTGCCTTCAAAAGCAGTCTTTTGACTTGAAAAGCGACTAGTAGCGATGATCTGAGCCAAAGTTTGAGAACGTTGACAAAACGGTGGTATTACTTTCTTTTTCGGTTTGAGAGTCGATATAGCGCTTCTATCGTGCGAGAAAAAACCTGATAGGAAGAACATCATACCATAGAAAGTTATACCACTGTTTTTGGAACGTTAGAACTCCGGCTCAAGGGGTCTGTACCTACTCCTCAAGATCAAGCGACCCTGAAGAAGTTTTAAATTGACAAGTAGGTATTTTCAAAAGGTATAAATAATACGACTTCATCTGCTTGAAGAGACGAGCACATGCAAAATTTTGACAATAGGTATTGTTTGAGGTAGGTAGTCGAATTTTCTGGATTAATTTCTTGGATATTTGATGGGCATGGAGAACTTTCACTTTTGGGTTGATCGAAAATGACGGTTTGAAACTAGGTAAAGTACCCCTTGAATGCTTAATCTTGAAAACAGTTTCAATTCTGATTTCAATTTCCAAATGCTTTTACTTTCATTGAATTCCACCCCAATCCGATCCACTCGGGCGCTAGATTCTATAAAAGACAAATTGATATTGGAACTGTTTTCTAGAAAGCATCCAGCTGTACCCAGTTTTAGAACATACCCAACACTTTGTCACAACTTCCAATCTAAATTATAAGACCACATAAATTATATGAGTTTGTTGAAGGTGGATGTAATATGTATATCTAGTCTAGTCTAGACGATCTAGATGTAATCACCCACCGGTTACCTCCACACGTTTCTAATAATATACATACTTATATTGTATTTATTCTACCACCGAAACTGCGATCCCCCCCCGCGTGGCCAGCGTGTGGATTATGGGAATTAGCCCTATGGAATAAAAGCCAATAGGCGCTTATCAAGGGGAGGCCTGCGTCCAGCAGTGGACCAATAAAGGCTGTTGAGGATGAGGATTGTACTAACTGAAAGATCCCTTAAATAAAGCGTCAAGTGCGAGTTGGACTCGCGCACTAAGGGTTCCGTTTAATTGCAAGACCCTGTTTCTTGCCAAATATCATGATTCTAGGTTAACAGGAAGTAGCCTATGTGTTTTGGTCCATAGCAAGAATCAAAAGTCATTTTTTAAAGAATAAAATACAAATTTTCGGTGTTCCGATTTTTTCCTTTACTTGTGCTATAGCACCTTGATTCTTGCCAAATTTTATGCTTCTAGGTCTACGGGAAGTACCAGGTTTTGTGTCTATGTGATTCTCTTGGAAATAGCAAAATATTCGGACATAAACGGCTGCAACTTCTGATTGCGTTGACCTAGAAGTTTTATTTATATCGAGGCTTCAAACAGTAACGGACTTGAGTATTTGATGTTAATTTTAACTCGATACCTCCACGCTTTCCGGAGAAAAGTAGGTTGACAAACGGACAGACAGACGGACAACAAAGTGAACCTATGAGGGTTCCTTTTCAGGCGCGGAACCCTAAAAATACCTTTAAGGTAAATCGCGTGCAAGTTGCGTATACTTTATATTAGGTGGAGTACTTATTAGGACCCCATTTCTTGGTAAGTAGGTAAAACAGGAGCAAAGGTCCATGTTTTTTGATCTGTGACAAAAGTATTGCGTATGTTCTGTACTAAAAGATGTATTTCTTAGGCACCTTGAGAGCAGACTTGAGTACGACGACCTCGCTCGGCGCAGCGACCCACGGCTCGCCGTCCACTTGCACCGGGATCTCGCTGCGGAGGTTGATCTTTATGTGTCCTCCCTGGAACAAGTTAGTGGGCGATTACTTATAAAGAATCAGAAATTAATAACCTTTGTTTCTTTAGTCTTACAAAATAAGCTCGTAGACAAGTTATATTTTAAATTGAGTATAAATTATTATCAGATGAAAAGAGAGAAATAAAGTGTTATTTGATTTTCTCTTCACTTCTATTTTTTCTGCTAGCTGATAGAAGTTAAGACAAACTTTATTGACCATCCATGTACGAGAGTTTAGACTAGCCTTAGCTGGTAAAAGCTTATAAACGTAGAAGTTTGTAAGATTGAGCATTCTGGGATTTAACACCAGGAAGTGTATTACCTACTGAAATTGAATAGTCTTCGGTAGATGTTCGCTGGCCATCCCTTGAAGGGTGTTGGGACTGCTGGACGCCCTACAAACGCCACGAATTATTGCCGTAGCGTCTTGCGGACAAGAATCTATTCATATCTACCCACGCTTACTGACGTGGTGCAGTGTCTCGAAGTGGAGTTTGACCTCCGACATTTTGACATCTTGCGATCTTTCGCCAATTGATTCAGTCCCTTGCTGTTTGAGTCCAGCCTACGGCACGAAGTTCTCTTAGTTCTTTCTCAACTTCATCTCTGTTCGATCATTCTCTATTCGGGCTATATGCGCGAATATAATATACATAATAAAATTGGAACATGTGCGCCGCATAGCGCCGCTCAGCTCTGACTGGATCTGTCCGAGGTGCACGACGCCGGTGACGCCGACCACCTCCAGGTTGCCTGAGGCGTGACGCGTCTACACTGCTGCCTTACCTGAGCTATCCGCATAGCGCCGCGCAGCCCCGACTGGATCTGGCCGAGGTGCACGACGCCGGTGACGCCGACCACCTCCAGGTTGCCGTCCCAGTGGTTCGGCTTGTTGAACTGGTCGTCCTTCTCCGGACCCCACGGGTTCGCGCCGGAGCCCCAGCTGTAATGTCAAATCAGCTTTGAGAAAAGTACTAGAGGGTTGAAATTGGCCTCGACTTCTTTCACTATAAACATTTCTTCCTATGGCAGAGTTCTTGAGCTTCGCAATTCTTAATCAATATCGGTTTCGTTGGTTCTTTTACGAATCTTCACATATCTGATTAGATGTCGTAGAGAGACTCCGAGCGTAGCCATCTCCATTGCTATCTCTGTGACCTCGAGATAAGAGGCCTCTATTAGGTTGTTCGTGTTACCTGAGTATATTGAGTATGATGATGCCCTCAACGGCAGGCAGTTCCACGTGCCTGCCGTCCACCTCCAGGCGCACCGCCTTGTGCAGATCCTTGCACATCTTGCGGCCCACCATCTTGCGCAGGCCCATCTTTACGTACACGCCTTTGTTCCGTAATCTGGAATGTTAGCGTGTCCAGTTAGTTTAAAAGTTGGTGCAGATTAGAAGGGAACTCTCTTCACTCTCTCTTTTTTTTCTATGTCCTTCTGACGGGATACGCCGTGCCAAGACATTGCGAATATTGCGATTGCTGTGCATAGGCCTCTACCGCAATATTCATATTCTGAACTTCAGACATTACAAAAGCTATACTGGTAGGCGCGCTTTATGTTTCTGCTACGATTTTTTTTTCGATTGTGTACAAAAATATGCCTTTGTATAAGTGTTTATTTCATTAGGTAGACATAGGTGTCGCATTCTTCTCTTCATTTTCTTTAAAAATTGTATAGCGTGAAAAAAGGAATGGGTAGAACAATTGCTTAAAATTTCGAGGAGTGTTTACCTGCTATTAAATTTGTTAGGGTTCTCTTCTCTAGCGTTATGGAAGTCCAGACAGAGGTCCGCGTCGATGCCGATCCCGAAGTAGTTGTTCATGACCAGGATCTGAGAGTTGTCTTCACTCTGAGAACCTGTCGTCACGGACACTGCAATTAGGTATAAGAAGTGGATGTAAGAAGTTTATTGTCGTTAAATATAGGGAAACTGAGGCTTGGTACGGAATATGGTTTAGTTGGACTGGTTTAGTTGGGAGTCTACTATGTCGTGTTAACGAGAAACCTTGCTTAAAACCTCTACGACTCACAACAACTAATTTAGCCAGGTCGTTTTGTTTCGCATGAAGTCTCTTTCTTTTATTCATGTCGCACGTTATGTGCAATAAGTCAACATACCAGGCAGCTGGCTCTTGGCCATGGGCTGGTCATTCTTCGGGTCGTCCGGCTTATCCTCGGGATGGAAGACAACCGTCCAGCGGTCGAGACGGATCTCCTCGGCATCGATGATATCACGCAGCAGTGATAGCGGGTCTTCGGTACCGGTGTACCCGGAGCCCCAGCGGAGAACACGCGCGAGGTCGTTACCTGTCAATATGGTGAAGAATTAGTTTAGGTCTGTGAGCGTTGTCGGATTTGTTGTGACAAAAACAATATTTAATGGGTAAATGTTAAAAGCTTTAATGTTTGCGGGTTCTAGAAGCTAGCATAGTTCGGAGAGAGACTCAGAGTAGATTATAACCACTGAAAACCTGATACTACTGACAATTTAGAACCACAACTGGCCTCTCCTTCAAAAACCCAAGATCTCTAGTTCATGTCCGCCTTTTCGCCTGTTTCACGTTATGCCTATGGTTCGGTTTAGGTATTTTTATATACAATGAGGAAATACTTTTCACCAGTCCCAAGTGGAATTTTGGCACGGGGAAGATTTAAACCTCTACAAAGCTGATTCTATCTTGCTGCGAGCTGCAACTGCGTTCAGTCTCTCCAGAAACCTAGGATCTGTGAATAAGTGAATGATCCTCACCGGTCCCAAGTGGAACGATGGCACAAGGTGGGTTGGAGCATTGCGAGTCCTGACCAACGTTGTCAAGGCACTGCAGCACCCAGCCGATGGTGCCGTCGCCGCCGCACACCAGAATCTTGTAGTTGGCGATATGACGGAAGACGTACAGCCTGGAATAAACACTGGGTTAGATACCTATACTGCTGTAGGTTTAGAACTTAGGGCTGAACAAGGTCTAAAACACTTAAGTAATTATTGCACTAGGGAAAACGCCTGGTCCTTCTCCGTAGCCTGATGCATCTCGGTTTAATAAAGATATAGAGCGAGCTGATCCCAAGTTTTATCAAATTGTCCAGTTCAATACGCCATTGCTCATGATGCCCAATACAGTATAGTAGGAATTAATCAAACGAATAATATATCTATCTAATCAACCCGTGTGCACCCACTACTGAGTATGAGCCTCCCCTCTATTACGCTATTCGTCGTTATATTTTTATTTATTTATTTATTTAGAATGAACAAATACATAAAGTAGCTGAAATACAATGGAGCACTGGAAAACGCATAAGTTAAAAACTGTGTTGCACCTCCCAGCGCCCAAACTCAGAATATAGTTAAAGCCCAATTCACTAAACAGAAAGCATAGCATATTAATGTCACTAAAGTTTCCGATTTATCAGTTTTGTAAGTAAATGGTTACATCATTTCTATTTGGTAAAATCGGGCTCCTGGAGATCTGACGCTCACTATAAAATATTACTTAGGTACTTAAAGTATTATTATACAATAATATGAAAAAACTAAAGCCTAAAAATAATTTAATTTGAAACTATCACATTTTGCAAATGATTGTGTGCTTGAGGAGCTCCTGAGGACACCGGTCACTTATGATTCCGGGCAACAAGAGCTACCAGTGTTTGAACGTGTGTATGTTTGTGTCTGTCTGTGTGTGTATTGGACTGCTTGTGGACCTCCTGAGGACACCGGTCTCTTAAGTATATAGTTTGTGTAGTTATGATAGCTAATGTTGGTTATTAAGTTTGCCGCGTTCTCTCGTCTCTTTTGAACATATTCCTGCCTATGACGTACACAGTCTCTTATGTCACACTCACCCCGGTAACGGCCCGCCGTTCTCCAGGTCGAACACCTGGTAGGGATTGAGGAGCTTCCTGAAGGAGGAGATGAGCTCCAAGCCCTGGCAGCCGCCAGACTTGACATTCACGAACACAAGGAGTGGCTTCACACCGGCCGGCACCATTGTCGGCTCGATGCTGGGTAGGAGCATAACTGGAACAAACAAATACAAAATTAGTTATTTAGCAACATAAATCACATTTAGGCATAGTTTCATTAGAAATATAAAAGTACGTAGTAGCTAATTAATTAATTATATTAGATGGGTATTGTCTATGTCTGATAGATTAGCTCTGGCCCCACACTAGACTTATCGTGGGTACCGGGGCACGATAGTCAGAAGATTGACTAAATTCTAGTGTATCAAGGAAAGCTTTACAGATAAAATATTCAGCTCAAGTATGTAGGCAGGACAATAAGTAAACGCAGTTGTTTTATGACAGTTCCAATGGTCAATTCATCTCTAGTTTTGCCATAACGATAAATTTGAATAATTTGTTTACTGTGGGTTTGTTAAAACGATGGATACGTTTTTGGTTTAATCTATTCTATTGAAAATCTATTTCCGTGGAAGACGCATTCTACTACCCAAGAAAACACAGATTTTGTAATGCGCTTGGAACCCTAACTGGGTTATGATTAAGACTTGTTAGTGGTTTTTTCCTGACGAGTTAAGCTCAACTACTGGTTAAGTAGCGTGTTTTTACTCTATGACTCTTTTTGAAAATTTGAATTTGTGTCAATTTGAAAAAATGATACGGATTTGAAAACACATTTCGTGGCTTAGTATACAAATATCGTTAAATAACGTACCTAATAAATGCTTATCTTCATATTTGGCCTCTCTGAGTGCATACAGCGCGCGCACGGCCTTGCCGGCGTCTTCGTACGTAATCACCATCGACCCGTACTCGTAGTAAATCGGCCCGATTGTGTTGAACTTATTCTCTGCAAACATCATAGACATTAAAAATTCTGCAAAAATAGCGAAAATGATAAAGAATAGTAATGTCAATTTACGAGTCGCATGAATCTTTTTCGAGTTTCATAATTTAGGTGCAAGTTATGACAGTATTATGTTTTCTACTGACCGGCGCCCAAAAACTCGACGAGTATGTTCTCATAGTTGCGCTCGGAAAGGCCGGGTGGCAGCGACGCGACGAACAGCGCCAGCGTCGGGCCATGCGGATCGCGCCGCGGCTGCAGGTAGAACCGCGCCAGCTCCATCCGGCGGACTGACTCGCGCGCCAGTCGCACCACGATCCGCCACGGGCGTTCGTCTTCTTCTAGCACGCGTTCGGAAACTGCAACACAAGATTTTGTTTAAACTACTGACACTTATAAGAACTTGCGCAGGACCTAACACCCAATCGACAGCCAGCCTCCCGTCTGGCCAACAGCCGTCCTTTGGAAATAAAAACCTAATCCTGCTAGAGATGGCTTTCTAACATAAGCGCTAAACCCGCAAGATGAGAGGGAAGTGCTTGAAAAACCGCATTTAACTCGTAAATTAGCATACCTTTTACACATAATTCGTGTAAAGTACATGCTTGTCACCTCATATTATTATGTGAATGGTTTCCTGTGGTATTATTACCTCCGCGATCAAGCAGGATCTCTGAGCAGCGGTAGTCAGAGACGGCAGTAGCAGGGTCGAGTCCGAAGCGCACCAGCGCGAAGGTCATGAGGTCCGCCACGGTGTGGTCTCCCTGGATCGGCACCGTCACGAAGGTCTCGCCTGCGCCGGCGACCCGGCCAGGGTAGACGCGGACGCTGCCACCGCCGGTCTCTGGCTCCCTGGAAGATGATCTTTTATAATGGCTGCAAACCAAAAGTCCTACTCCGCTACTTTAAGGAGTTGGGCTGGTTAGCCAGAGGACTATGCTCGATTTACAGTTGTCATAGTTCCCCCCCACTTGTAGAGGGAGCCAAACTAACAAAATTTGAAGTTCTATCTTCTCTTCTTACGGAGTGCGTTACCTTCGAATGCTGTCAAATAAGTGGAAAATTTGCCGCGGAGATTAAAAGCAGGGGAACTTGCCATACGGATGCTATACTCACTTGAAGCGCAAGAACAGCGCCGGCCGCTTGTTAGGCAGACGCGTGACTCTCGCCAGCGGGGTAGGATCCTGCAGCAGTGGCTCGTCTCCCGCCAGCGCGTCCGTCAGCTCAAATTCGTGTGGTTCCCTCGCCACGTGGTACGCCTTCAGAGCCGCGGAGACCAGCTCGCGCTCGTTCCAGTTGCGGCCGACCACCACGGGTCGGTAGAGACGTCGGGTCCACGCGGCTTCTCCGTCGTACACCTTTACGACTTCTGTAGGGATAAGGCGCTTGGTTGATTATCGATATTTTAAAATTGCGAATATAATATTTTGCGGGTTTAATATTTTGAGAACCAAAGAAAGGTAATTTCTGTAGGGTAGGCTATAGTATATGTTGAGAAAATAATTATGGTAAAGCTTTTGGCCACCGCGAAAACTTGGTCTAAGATGGAGCGCGTTTTTCCAGAAGGAACTTATTAACTTGTGATTATCTGGGATTTAATATTTTTGAGCGATTTACTTCAAAGAGCAACTACAACATAAGCTAGGCATTTGTGTTGGCTGTAGTTTATTGAAATCTATTGGCATGTAATAGTCACTTTGGTCTCAGAAAATCAAAAACAGCGCTTTATCCACAAAGACAACTTTCTAAACAAGCTGCGTTTGAGATCGTGGGAATTATTTAGATTTAGATTATTAAACTGAATTTGAGTAGTAAGTATCAATTGTTATGTTACCTTCATCCCGGTCATCAGGGGTCCTGTCCCGATGCTGCTTGCCGTGATCGGGGCGGTGGTCCTGGTCCGCGGGGTTGCCCGTGGAGCCTCCTCCGGAGCCCGAGCGGCCCTCGCAGCCCGAGCTGAATTCCTCGCTCACGCTGCGAGCTGCAACACCCATACCGCTCATACCCACACCCCCACCAACCCCCATTCTCAAAACATTAACATTAATCCTGCTATCAACGTCAGAGTTATAAGGACGTCATTCGGCAGATATACTATGCCGTTGATTTAGTTGGTTCTAGTTATTGAAGCTGTTAAATCGATTTATTGTGTTTTAGATGTCTCTAGTTATTTTTATAAAGCGTTTCGGTATTCTGCACATCAAGCAAATGTTTTCGCACTGGATATCGTAGATCATAAGAGTTCTCCAAGAAAATATTGCGGTGTTGCGACTCTATGTTGGTAGAGCTTACATTTTCCTGATGTTAAGAATTCTCTACGAGCATTAACATCAATACCTAACTACACACGGTTAAGCTGTTCTAACGCCTACGCTCTACCTACGGCTGACACCCCGGAAGGATGTCCCAAACCCAGAAGACACACTTTTTGTACAAACAAAAGAGTGCGTCTCCGATTAGAAAAAACAAGTCCATGTTAGTCAATCTCCAGTCCGTTAGTTAAAAGGTCAATCCACGCCTGGTTAAGCTATTTGGGACAACCTGTTACAAAGCTTATGCATACATATTATATTGGTATATTACACAAATATTCGTATATTTTGTGTTACCTGCGCGGTTGGAATACTGTCAGTATTCTCAGCTGGCCGGCTTTCTGTTAGTATCGGAAATGTGATGGGGGTGTCAAAGAAACTGCGTGTGATTTCATATAAAAAACTGTGAGAAGAAGTATGACGAAAAATCTAAAAGAGATATTAAATTGAGTGCTTAAAGTAGGGCCATCTGTCATCTGTTCACGGTATGACAAGGCTGTCTTAGGGGTCGCTGCTATATTTGGCTGTAGCATACGATTGAAGCACAATTTGAATTGAACCGAAGGTTCAAACATATTTTTCAGCATTCGCAAATTCTAAAAAATATGTTTAACCCGTTTTATGTCCAAAAATGTTAATAAGGAGTCTCCAAAAGTGTGCAATTTTGTTTAAAACCAGTTTCGGTTTCATGCATTTCGAGACAGGAAGAGTGAGTGTAAAATTGTGTTTTAGAATCATTGTGAAAACCGAGCTTTTAAGGGTTTTGGTTTGTATGAAATATAGGTAGAGATGGCAGAAAGATAAATATGAAGCACACAGCGAAAGCAGGGTGAAGCTTCGCTAAACCACACAGTAGGGGATTAATTTGGTTAATACTTAAATATCAGTGGTTTAGTGAAGTGGTGATCTAGCAATTGCAACAATTCAATGACTTAAAAGATATAGTTAGACAAAGAGATAAAAAATAACAACATTTCTCGATTTGCCTCAATTAAGTCTTTGCCAAGTAGAGCTTTTCTTCTTGCCGACACTCAAAACGGAAAACAAATTCGCTTGACCGTTTGCAGTATCTGTTGGGATAACACTGCAGTATTGGTTGGGATAAGACCCATAGTCCCTTCCAATATAACACGCCCGAAACTGCTATCGACTGGAAAAGTCGCAAATTACATAATAAAAAAAATAATAAAAAAATTTTTAAATATATTTTATGGGGGTTAAAGTATAAATAAAGAAAAAATTATTAATTTTATAGTTGGACTTTCAAGACATATGCCATAAAATTTCTTGCAATTGCTTTGATGCATGCGGGTAAATGCGTGGGGTGAGAGATTGGTCATACATACCTCTGGAGTAGGGAGGCTCGGCGCCCGCGTGCGGGCTGCAGGCGGCGGGCAGCAGGCGCCGCGCCAGCGTCGCCAGCCGCGCGGGGCTCCACGCGCCGCCCAGTCGCCGCCGCGCTGCCCCAAACACACGCTCACGCACCGCGCCGCACCCGTACCGCTACCCGCAACCCCACAGGGACTGCGTCTCACGATTCACGCAACGATTCTACTTTACGATAATCCAACGGGAGATTCAATGAGCGAACGATCTGCTATCGAATGTGATGATGGCTATGTACAGGGGAACTAAGAAGAGTATCCAGGCCAGGTCGTGGTCGCAGTGGAGTCTACGTGCAAGCGACGCCTAGGTTGTCTAGCAAGCCGAGAATGGCGAGGCGGGTTGCGCGGTACGGCGCGGGCGAGGCTGGCACTGCAGGACACTTACGGCAGCCGAAGTCGCGCTGCGAGGGCGGCGGACGCACGTGCACGCCGATGATGGCCTCCATGGGTACCTCCGTGCGGGGGATGGACACCGACGAGGGGGGCAGGAAGATTGGTTGCAACATCCCGAAGTTGCAATCATCTGGGATCAGGGACCGGCAGCCGGCGTGGCACTGTAGACAGACATAGACATTAAGTCGAACTACTGCCTTAGTTCATATAGCAAACCAACGAGCATATCTTGCCCGATTAAGTCGTGTAAACTCTTACCAGATTTAACAAAGCTTCAAAAGCTGTCTGTGTATCTACTAATATTACGAAGAGTGACCAGTTGAGTGGGCTGGCAGTAGCATTCCTTCAAAATGCTGATAACTTACCGTGCTGCCGCACCACTCGCAGCGGTAGCCGGTGAGGCACTCTGTGGACCAGCAGGCGCGGCGGCAGGCCGCGCACTTGCTGTTGGTGGGCAGGTTCCCCTCGCGCCAGTGGTGCACATGCCGCGGCGCGCTGCCCGCGCTGTACGTGGCATTCTCGCGGCAGTCGGCCGCCGCGAAATCCACGCATTCTCCGTGCACGAAGTATTCGCATACTGGAACAATGTCGCGTGTCAGCGGTGCCAATGCTAATTATTACGTTCACACACCACGAACGTGAACTAGCAATCGAGTAGGACCTAGCTTATACCAAACCACTCTTATATCAGGAAGGTTGCGGTCACAAAAGTTGACCTACCCCTGATATACCTACCTAAGTGAGCCCTGTTATAATTACAGACAAGGGATCGGTTTACAGTTTAGACTTTTTGTAGTGTGTTGAACAGTTCGTCAGTTAGTTGCCTAGCTGTTCTTTGAGTATAGTATAGATCATAGCTTCGACGCGCGTGGGTTTGCTTCTGTTTATGAGTTAGACACAGTAAACAACAACACTTTCATTGAGTAGATAATGTAGGCTACGAGCCAATTAGGAAATAGTTAGCTGTCTTTCTAGCAATGATAATGTATTTGTAAAAATGTATTTACAGGGATGAAAACCTGAAAGATCGCTCTACATTTATGTTAGCCACACTTAATTCAAACCACAAAAAATTACATTATTCTTGATTCCGTGGTTGTCATCGCACCTAAACCAGAAAATAAAGCATTAGAAATCTTAAAGCAGTAACTTTAAAACTGATTTTGGGATGAAGGTGTACTTACTCATGCAATGTAAGCCCGGCAGTTCATCCAGCCGCTTGCGGCAGACCGTACAGAACTTCCGCTTGTGATGTACCGGCTCCGACCAACAGTGAGCCACTGGGTTCTGTGCAAAGAAAATACCATCAATAACAGTTCTTTAAATCGCATCTTTGAAATGAAATGAAGTATTTATTCAATTGAACATAACTTTGCAGACTCACGTAACTACTGACTCTATCTCTATTTAGAACTAACTTAGAAAAACTAAGACTCCTCAGTTACGATTAAGGATCAATAAGGTCATTGTAAAAAATAGGCAGTGGTAGATTTTTTAGTGCATCTTCTTGATTATTTTCTTGAGTCATAATATAAAACCAAAATTAGTAGGAATTTCACACATATCGTGAACAAACTTTTAGACATAATATTTTAGCCATCAGTAGTCGTCCTGTAACTTTGTTTATTATTATTTTCGGTCGCTTTTTGTAGAAATTTTTAATTAGCCTTTAGTATTTAGACACATACCCACTCATTAAGTTAGCTGTTCATTTCCTGAATATTGTTAAAATCAAATAAAATATATCACTAACTTTTTAGGTGACTTGTAAATTACAAGGCCTAACATATTCAAGTGACTTTCCTCCGTACGAGTTTGCCCTGAATGACAGCAGGGAGTTGCTCTTGCACTGACTTGTACATATAATGTTTAGAATAGGTGTATAATGTAGATACTACAAAAATCAACGTAAACACTGGTCTACCAAGCGTTTCGTTGAGTTAAACAGTGTCTAAACAGTTATACATGGGTTTAACAAGAGTTTAACTCTCGTTTAAACTATGTCTAATCCGTGTCTAACTGTAACCGTCGTAAAACGGAGTTATGTGGTAACGCGTTTCTTAAACACGCGCTCAACAGATCTCTAACTTTTTTGTAGTACCGCTGTAAATCTTTGAAGGAGTCTTCGAAGTAGGTATTCCCAGCAAAGACCAGAAAAAGGGATGAAAAGGGATAGACGTAAGAATAAGAATCAGTAGTTGAGCACAGGGCTTCTGAAATTTTGACTCATCCCTATAACCTACCATAAGTAATTCTTGCTTAATTCGGTTGTGAATCCGGGGCAATCATCAGGATTTCGAATAATAAACTTAAAATTAAATTAAATTTAAATTAATTTACCTTGATAAGGCTCGGCGCCACCCCACAGCATGGCGTTACCACCTGCCCCACGCATCGCTCGTGCACTATGAAATTGCACACTGAAACAAACATTTCACTTGAGGATCGACATGTAACTAGATTACTATAAAAACTATCGTTGTTTGACCAATTCATTATGGATTTAAACGGGTTGACTAGGAACCTTATTTGTGTTGGAAGACCACCAAAGTTTCGTTCCGTATACGAGAGAATTCTTCAGAGATCTTCGACGAGAGATTTGTTGAAATAACCAATGGAGTGACTAAATGTGTTGGGCCATCACGTCACGATGAACCTTCGTCAACGACTCTACATACTTACAAGTCGTTACGGATATGCTTAGATCCGTAAGATCCTTCAAGTTTTTGGTCCTTGTAGCTACCCTTAACCTTACTTTTGATAATTTTGCTTTCCATAACCTATGTGTCCCACTGCTGGTTAAAGGTCCTATCTCCTTCCACCTCTTACCATCGCCAGTTGTCTCCTAACAGTCTTCCTAGAAGACGTCGATATCTACACGTCACGTCTTTTACCTTACCTTTTTTCATTTTTGTTTATGTATTGACTTCTATTTGCCAAAAAAAGTACTTCTACGATATGGTTTGTTACCAAATAAACAGGCACTAGTTACCTACACCCACACGCGACCGATCGCCGGTTAAAATATATCAGCTCGTCCTACACGAAACCCAACATTTCTAAATTCTAAGAACTATCCAAGAGTTTTGATACGATTTGAGGAAAATTGTTAAGTGTTGAGTCATCTTCGATATCATTTGGGCTAACCACCGCGAGTTCCGCTGTCGTAACACAATCCATAAACATCTGCAGGTTGTTTTCAGATTCTTAGAACGATTTAAATGCTCAAAACATGTTATCTTTGCACTGCGATGGTGCGTCAACAAATTCTACGACCCCACCATTTATAGAGAAGTCTGCAGAATACTTGATGAGAGTACCTAATTGTCTTCCTAAAGTCTAGGGAGGAAACATGCTTCACGGCAACTTACTGAAATCTCAGAAACTACGTTATTTTTCTTTTCCAAACTTATTTTAACAAATGCAAGTCGCCTTTATTTGACCTCCATTCAAAAAGAAAAATAAACAAATTTATTCAAGTAGTTGCATTCCATCATTTATAATTCACCCCCTCGTGGTGGTTGGTTCATTGGATAAGCCACGCGATGCCATGTCGGCAAGTTCACGCCAGTCGCAAGGGGCAGCGTTGAAGTAATTGCATAATTATAACATTTACAATCATTTGATGCCAATGCCCTTAGCGGAAAAGTTTGAATAATAGCCTTTAATAGTGTGGTTGGTCACGCGTGAAAAACAAATGTTTTCATAATTTTCTAGGTTTTACAGGTCATTTAGATAGCAGATACAAAAATTGCACACATGGTAAGCCATGTGCTATGGCTTTTTGCTAAAACAAAGTTTGAATCAATTGTAGTTTTGGAGTTTAGAGACATGTTGATTTTACTAATAAATCTCACAATATTTTTGGAATATAGTAAAATCCCATTGTTTTTTCACGCAAGATATACCACCTTAATCTGGAGACTTGTGCAGTTTTAACTGAGTCTCATAACTATAGATAGGTCGGTATTTTATTAAATTTCATTTGATTATTTCCGCCAAAATACGAGGACACCTGGACATAGGCCTCCAGCGGTTTACCGCGACCTCGTGGATTTAGACCATAGTTGTTTGTAAAACCTATAAATAAGCTAACTTATTGTTTTAAGTAGGTCGGTATAAAATATGTGAGTCTGTTAAAATGCTTAGAATGTTTGCTTTGCGTGGAAATTTCTTGCCTTTGTAATATTTCTACTTTGACTTTTTGTAATATTTCGGATTGTCCCGTGGTTCGTGATTCCATGGCAATTATTTTACCGTTGCGTGCATTTGAAAATTGGTTCAGTTTGTCTAATTATGACGTATTTAGGAGTTTAACGAGATTCCATCGATATTTTATTAGTGGTTGACATTCAAGCTGAAGAGCTTATTTGTAAGTTTCTTAGAAGTTATATCGTATAGTTCTGATTTAATAATAATTTATAGTTTAAAATTTGACTTGTCTAAATGCTTATTATGTAAGCCTAAAAAGATAAAAGTTATTGATTTTTGATTGATTTACGTAAATCAATGAAAATGTAATGCAAATTTAAAACTTCAATATATTTCAAAGAAAATATTTCATATTATTTATGTCAGCAACTATGTTGACTTACTGTAATTTCATTCAAAGCTGAACTTGTACAAGAAACCTAGCGTAGAAGCACTTTGTAAACGATTTTGAACACTTCTCTTAAACAATAGTAATCAATGATGTATTACGGTTGAAGATATTTTTATTTCTCAAAAGAATTACAATTCACTTACAGAGAAATACTTATAATTAAGGTAATTATTAGTGTGCCTTATAATTATCACATTTATAACAGTAGTAGGTACGTATTACAGTAGAGTTATACCTAAGTTACACAAATATAGTGTTACAAATTTATTATACATTTACACGACGTACGGTCTTTTTCTTAACTAAAGAAAGCAAACCAAAATCTAGTTGGAGGTACTTTTTATGCTGAGGCAAACCGCGGCGGCCATAACGCTTGCATTGTTTTGTTGGTGTTGTGTTGTTGTTTAAGGCGTACGCCATAGTGAGAAGAAGAGCCGTCATTTTAGGAGTTTAGGTGTGTTTAATCATTGAAAAGTCGTTTAAAATATATAGTTTTAGTAATCTTTTAAATGTGTTGAATGATTTTACTTCTTTGATGTCTTTGGGTAGTTTATTATACATCTGTCCGCCCTCGTACAGAATATTTTTTTTTCCGTAATTAGTTCTAGGTGCTCGAAGAACAATATTATTAGCTTGTCTTGTTAATCGGTTGTGTATTGTTTTTTTCATTGTGAATACAATTTGCAAGTTTATATCTTTTGTTAATATTTTTCTTATTAATAAGCATGTGTTGTATTTATAAATTTGTTTTAGGTTCATTAATTTTGTTTGTTTATATATATTAAGAGTAGGTTCTAGGTAGTCATACCTAAATAAGGTTTTAATTATTTTATTTTGTGTTATTTGTAAGGTGTTAAGGTTTGTTTTTGCAGCGGCGCCCCAGATTTCAATCAAATAATCTATGTGTGGTTTCACCATTGAGTTATAAATTGTGTATCGGGTTTGCATTGGGAGGCATCCAACAATACCACGTACAGCACCTAAGGTCGCTGTCAATTTATTTTTTATGGTTTCGATGTGTGGTTTCCACGTGAGTTGACTATCGATGGTAATACCTAAGTACTTTTCTTTGTTGACCTTCTGTAGTGTTTCACAGTTTATTGTTAACAGATTATGGTTTCCAATTTTCTTATTTTTTGCCGCAAATATGATGTAACTTGATTTAGATGCATTTATAGTTAATAAGTTCGATTGCAGCCAAATATGTAACAAGTCTAGATCGTGCTGTGCTTGTTCTATTAGCGAGACTATTGAATGACCTGAATAAAATAAACTAGTATCGTCAGCGTACAGAGTGATGTCTCCATGTAGACCTATTTCGCAGATGTTATTTATGTAGATTAAGAAGAGAAGGGGTCCGAGAATCGATCCCTGTGGCACTCCATAAGTGATTTCCTGAGAATCACTCTGGTAACCATCGATTTTTACAATTTGGCGTCTGTAATTTAAGTAAGATCGAAACATTTCAAGTGCGGGTCCATCAACACCTGCATTTTTTAATTTAGTTAAAAGTATAGGGTGACTCACTGTATCAAAGGCTTTTTTTAGATCTATGAAAACACCTAGTACTATTTTCTTTTGATCTATGTTGACTTTGATCATTGTAATTAAGTCTACAGTTGCGCCAAGTGTGTTTGATTTGGGACGGAATCCATACTGTTTTTTGAAAAGAAAATTTGTATTATCAAGAAACTCACTAAGACGGCTATGTAAAACTTTCTCGAAGACCTTTGATAGGACAGGTAGGACAGATATTGGTCGATAATTCCCAGGATCCATTTTGTTGCCTGACTTGAAAATAGGACTAACTTTAGCTAGTTTTAAGTTGTCTGGGAATTCACCTTTACATAAGCAGTTGTTAATTATGTTAGTTAAATTACTAGCAAGTAAGTCTTTGACGCATTTTATTGCTTTAGTGCTTATTCCGTCTATACCTGTATGATGTATTGATGTATTATTGTTACTAAAGGTATATAAAGTATTAACTACATACATATATAAGGTATACCAAAGGTATATACACTAATACGTAATACATACATAAAACACATTTTACTTTTGGTGCATCAAATACAACAATGTCATAAAGATGAACAAATTAACCCTTATTTCGTGTGCATATTCTGTCCAAATGGCGTCCAACATTATATATTTTAGCGCGTGAATGCTATGTTTAATACTGTAGCCTTTAATATCGGAATGAATAATCAACCAGTGAATAAATAAACCAAATAACAAAGCTTTAGCCTCGCCCGAGTAACACGAATGTAGTGTACATATTTCCCGTACAAGTTGGCGAACATTCATCTGAGATCGAGCGATCAATACTCTGCTCGCTTCACACAGAAGCTGCGAAAGACTTTATACTGTAATCTGAATAAGTAAAGCTAAATAATACTTATTTTTGATTGTTGTAACACGATGGAAACGTTGCGTTAAAATAAAAGGTGTGCGATAAATATGCAAAAAAATCTTACTGTTAGGTAAGTCTAGGAATTCGTAAAAGTTTAAAAATAATCTCTGTGCCTGTCTTATTTCAGAACAGGGTTAATTTCGTCAGGCTGTTGAAAGAGTACGGGGCGTTTCGTTTTGAAAATTGACAAAGTGCAGCCATTTTTAACTGCAGTGGGAACTCAATACCCGATCATCCATGAAAGATGATCCGCATAATAGTTCCTCGATCTCTAACCTCTTTATAATCTATTCTTATAAACACATTACCTCTATCCGTAAGCTTCTGTAACTTATCCATCTTATTGTCCGATTTCACTTCTAGAGAACTGACCACTGACCATCCATAATGGACCAACTTCACCCAAATGCGGGTATAGGAGAAAACTAGACGTAGATTGCGTACACTAACTATATCTACACGTAAATAACTGTGCTCTAGGGTAACGTTAAGAGTTTTTAAGTGATTTTAAAAGATTTTTGAGTAGAATATCTTTGAAATGGTCCAAAGCGGTCGACCAGAGCTCTTGTGCCTGCGAGACTACGGCGCATCCGCCCGCCCGGTCGATCGGCGCGCGCATCCGCCCAACGCGAGAGTTAGAGATGTCGGCAGCTGCATTTCACTTGTGTGCTTTGCTTTGCTTTTCAGGGGCTTAGTAGTCAAATAAATAATGACCAACGTTGATCTTAAGTAGGTTACTAGAGGAGGATACATATTTTTTAAAAAGGTGTCATGATCAATTACACAAATCTCTCTATTCTCTATTCACGACAAGAATAATGTGGAATGAAAAAGATCCCCCTTAATCTTAAGACTAGATTGGAAAACACTATAAAACCGTATTACAGTTTTGTTAGATAAATCTAACTCATGAACATAAAAAAAATCTAAAAGCAATTAGTTTTTGAAAACTATTACATACACTGCATTAAACAAAACAAAAAAATTGAGAAGGTACACTTAGAATTACGCGCGCTAGTTAACAAGCATCGCCATTATTAAATGTCTTAACATAACTAAAATAAATTATCTGTGACTATTTTATGCATCACTTCTGTTATATGATTGGTTTAGCAAGGTCTACGCCGTAGCAGTGCTACGAGGTCTACGGTACCCTACCTTGCTACGTCGTAGCAAACTGCTACGAGATGCCTACGTGCGATGTTGCTCGTAAATCAGAATCAGTAACTTCTGATGATATAAATCATTTCAAATCATACTTTCCAGTATGTTTGTATGAGTAAAATGTAGATATAACGGGATACTTTTATCCAAAACACGTAAAAACCAGTAATAGAACTTCAATAGAATACCAATAATTACGTCCTCCAATGCTTATTTACTTCATCATAATTGTTAGGTTAAGAGAATCCAAGTATTTTGTTAGCTAAATAAACCTAACTCCAGAATAAATTCTGTAATAATTAAACAGAAAAATTAGTAATCATGTAGAATCTGTGGATTTTATTCTGTTTGCATTTATGTTGCTGCCTGTATTCGCTGAACAAATATTATCTACCAAGTAAGTTTGGAATATTAAATTGAAAAACATTTCCGTATACTGTTCCATAGGTAAAGGCCACGCCACATATCACTCCGTAATCCCCAGCTATTGGCCTTCCTGCGCTCAATACACGTCAGCGAAACAAATAGGGCTATTTTTGGAGGCCCTCGTTCACATAGTACTTGGAAGGCAGAGGATGAGATCGAGGACCTGTCCTAGATAAAGGCCACTCTCAGGGCTTAAAGAGTTATAATTATGACTTGTAGAGCTATTCAGAAAGTCCGTTACCGAGTATTCGACACGGAATCTGACACAGTTCCGCGTGAAATTATAATATTTTAGTTTAAAGTTATATTTTTTAGTTTTAAATAAATTTTTTGCGTTCTACAAGAAATATAAATAGCGGAAAAGTAGTTTCTCGTAAATCGTAAATCATTTTCTATGCCCTATATATTATATATAACCCATGTTATAACAAATTTCGATTTAGTGCTATTTTAGAGAAATTCATATTATGAGAGGTTTAATACTAAAATCAATATACCTATAACCAAAAGCTCCATTATATCAAACTTTATTGTAATATGGGCTTATAGAAAATGGTCTACGTTTTCTAGAAAACTACTTTTCTGGTAGTTTTATTCTTTGCAGAACGCAGAAAATGTTAAAACCTTTCAAATGTTTGAATTTCGCGCGAAACTGTGTTAGATTCCGAATCGTAGACTCGCAGAGTTTATGAATAGCCCTACTGTAGTCCCTACGTATGTATATACCTTACCTACGTATATAAATGTAAGTAGTTATAAAATCTGGATACATGAAAGGTGTTTCGGAAAACATTACAAAATGAGTTGAGCTATCTGTAGATTGTTTGCAACAGTCTGCAGTTAGCTCAATTGTTTCAATTGTAGTCACTAGTTCTAATTTGTTTCTTTTATTTGATTGTTATTTTCTTTGTGAATAAATTATACATAATTATATTATTTCTTACAAAATCAAAATCCGAAATACATTTTGTACGAATCATTACAAACATCGTTGTCCTGTAATCTGTAGAGATGAAACGCGTATTTTATCTTGATCTGTTTTGTAGTTTTTGAGGCCCTAACAAAATAGTTGGTACCTAACAAGTTCACATTTTCACGTACACTACTTTCGACTTTTATTAATAAGATAGGACTTGTGTTTACAAAATAACATTTAAAAGTACTTGAGTCAGCTGGTTAGTTCCCATAACACAAGCTCCACTTACTTCAGGGCTAGCTAGATTATGCTGCGAAAAGTCCACCGTTATTAATTTATCAAGCCAGCTTTGATAAAACAGTCTGCGAAGCTTTCTCCCACAATAACTTCAATTTAGTTTACTTATTTTTTCCGTGAGAGCTCGCGCGGTGGCAGATTTGACTGAGGATCTCAAGGAGCGCAAAATGCAGGCCCCGATCTGTCGAAGCCTACGCATTTGCTCCCCTTGGAGTCGAGACCCAAGGTCCGTAGGAAACCGAGGCTTTCCGGGTTATCAAAAATTTATCAGACCGCTTCGACCAGACGAAGCGACGCGTGACCCCAGAGCTGGTGACTATTTACCGCAGCGCATCAGCATTGTCATACAGCAAGACAAAGCACCCAGCTTCTTGGGGACGCTTCTGATTGGTATTGATATGGATCAGTTCAGCTACCTATAGATGGTTTGCAACAGTCTGCAGTAAGATCAACTGTCTCAATTGTAAATACTAGTTTTAATTTATTTCTTTTCTTTCTTTGATTATAAAAGTTCTTATTAAACTGATTTTATTAATAAACACTAGTTTTTCGAGGACACACTACCGGATCCGCGTCAAGGGAACTGCCGATACGTCATTCTGTAAATAGCGGCGAGGCAGCCAGCGTGGCACCGACATTAACCACTAAACCATTAAAAAATTAAGTACCCGTCTGTCGAGTATACCTACCTATACCTACGCAAAGTAGGTTGCGGTTTTCGATTCCGGGACAGGCAACCCAGTTAAAATTGAGTCAGCCATTTTTTATATTAAAAGCTCTGCTCTCTGTCCGTAGACAATATTTTTGACGTGACAACGTCTTATAATTCGATAGAACCGGCTGCACGCACGAAAAAACATGACGTCATGCGGCGTTACCTCGCTCTGAGACGTTGTCACGTTCAACTATCGTCAGTAAACCGACTTTACAGACAACCAATTTTTTTTATTTGTTCAGTTAAAAAAAGTAAGGGTAACCCCCTGTACGGGGCGCTAATAAGTCTTGCTAAAACAATAACGCTAAGCTTTTTTCAGAGGGTTGGTCAATTTTTGGATTTTATTGTAGTATACAGAGATTTGTAAGTTTTGGGTACCTTCGGAATTGGTGGTCCAATCCTATCAAATTTTTATAAATAGATAGCAACATTATCCCTGCTATGTTTTATCCAAGGACCATGCGAGCGACCGCGGCTTTGCTCACGTTGTAGCTACTACTTAATACTTACTAGAAAAAGCTAGTATTTGTAGATTTTAGTAGTTTCCTTGTCCAAAAAGGAAACCTCTTGGCCACTGGATATGGATCAGCTGAGCTATATCTATTGTTTGTAACAGTGCAGTTAGCTCAATTGTTTCAATTTTAAATACTTGTTCTAGGTAATTTGTTTTTATTGTGATTCTAATTTTCGTTGTTAATAAAAAACCTCTCTCGTTCATCATTCCTAAACTTACCTACCTCGTCCGACTCTCTGTGCTACTTCAAAAGGCAGGCTTTTAAACCGTTATAAAATATCTGGTTTAATTTCACAGAATATGTAAAAGGTACTTCGTATTATAAGTTTCTGAATAGTGGATTACTCTACATTCATCCGAAGAATAGGGATGAAAAGCAGCTGGTTTTGAATAGCCAAGTAGCGAGTCTATCATATCTTTGTTAACACAAAGCCTTTCTACAGTGCAATCTTCCATCCATCCGCCATCGGACATGTTTTTTCTCGTAATTTAAGTTAACTATGTAATATTTTTATGTCTGTTTAGTACTGTGTAAGTAGCAAATAAATGAATGTCTATGTCTATAAATAGAATTTACTTATTCCAAACCCAGAAGTACTTGCAGATCATCCAATAATATGTCTCCCGCCACCACACCAAAATCTTTCCTCCGATTTTCCGTAGCCCTATTTCAATTTAAAGCCAAGCACGGAAAGCAGACCACCGTAAAATAAACATTGAACTTCATAGAAGGCGATCAGAACTAGGCTATTGCCCTCAAACTATTTCTGTGCCTATCTATTCTGTTTACCTTGGCAGTAACGGCTGGCGACCAGGCGCGCTCGGCGATGCTTTAAAGAATTATGAAAATAGGTCCGTTCTTTGGTGAAATACTTAGGAAATAGGAAATAAGGGAATTGTAATGCTTGCTGGTTCTAACTTGGATGTACTTAAGGTGGTACCCTACCTCGTTATTGTGTGAAGAGGATAGGCCTAGGATTTCGCGTTCACAGGAGCGGGACAGAGCAAAGCGGCGTAAGTCCAAAAATCAAGTTTTTATTAGTTATTTGCTCCCCACAAACATTAGAATAGTTAATTGAAAAAAAGGCAACATATAAAATGTTCTTTATACTTAGCTCAATTATTATGCTTAATCTCAAGATCGTATCATCTGTATTTATTGAGAAATTAGGGTTTTAGTAAAAAATTAGAGGTAACTTTGCGATTTTTCTTCTATCGAGAAAATTTTATGGAATCGTGTTTTCGAAACATATGATCGATAGAATAAGTCCTGAACTTTACCATATATAAATTTCAAAGTTAAATATTCAGTAGTTTGGAAGATATGGAGGTCCGACGGAGTTGAAAATAAGCAATTTGAGGTTGTATACGCCCTTAAGTGTTTGAACAAGGAAAGCATAGATACGTAATCATCATCAATGGCCTCTCAAATTTAACGCAACAAAAAAGCATTTTTACTTTTACTAACGATTGACGTAGTAGGTATCCGTGAAAATATTCAATCAATGTCTGTGTTCTCACTTGGTTGTTTTACAAGTTAAACTGACATTGCGATTTAATACTGACGGTACTATACAAGGCGAACTTTTTAGACGGTGCAGTAAGGAGAGGTACCTACCTTAATTGGTGTAGGAACAGCAAAATGATCGTAGGAGACTCTAATTTTTAAATAAATTTACATTAGCAGCAATAGATTTTCAAACAAAATTACAGTTAACAAAAAAATGGGTATCTAACAAGAAAACTAATTTTGATGACAATCGATCCTATTTCTTATACTGATCAAAAACTTCTCGCACCAACTGAGATTGTAGTGCAGTGTAAGTACTAAAAAAAAGGCCGAAATCTCAAAAAAACTTCATACATTTTATAAGGCCGGGTCGACCTGGCTTCCTCACAAACGTGTTCGTGATGATGGGCAAGACCTGCAGTTATCGCAGTGTCAGTGAATAACCTATAATCCTGTGTATTACCGTGCATAATGGATTAAATACATAGGTGTATATTTTGTGTAGACTGATGGATGTTTGATGCTTTCTCGCCAAAACTACCAAACAGATCAGGCTAAAATGTCTCATAGATGTAGTACGTTCATCCGGGAATTGAATACCAGAAGCGTGCAACCGCGATAAGAAGCTGTATTACAGTATGATTAATAACGGCTTCCTTGTTGGTCCAGCGGTCAGCTTCTTCAACCGCTGATTATGAGGTCCTGGCCTCGAATCCCGGGTCGGGCTAATAGTTGTTATTGGGATTTTTCTGGCAAGAAAAATTTACATTAAAAGCCCGGAGGAGGTTGGTGGTGTTACACCCCCGTGCCTCGGAAAGCACGTAAAGCCGTTGGTCCTGCGCTTGACCTCTCCCCGGTCGTGTCGGTCTGCCGTCCCATCTCATAATCATGAGAGTGCACCTGTGTTTACACACACACTTGTGCACTATAATATGTCCTGCGCATCTGACTAGTCTCCGATGAGACTGGCCGCCGTGGTCGAAATTCAGCTAGGAGGACATTATTTATTATTTTTATTATTAACTATTGAAGCATGTCAAACCTTGTTCTACTCAGGCGGATGTAAATAGCTCATACAACGTGGTCCATTTATAAGTGTCGTGCAGGACATGGCACGGGGCACGAGACACGGCGGCGTCCCGCGTGCGTACGCGCATGTCACGCGGCGACGCACATGTAGATTCATATACTACTTAGGTATATCATAATAATGTGTCACTTGGAAGCTTTGTCGCTCTGGGGCAGTATTTTACGGTTGCCGCGGTATAAGTTCGTTTTTGACATTCCTTTTCACAGGTTAAGGGTGGTAAAAATGAGTACTTTTGCAATGAATAATCTCTAAATCTTTCCGAGTTAAATAAGGCGGGTGCTTAGTAAAAAAATTGGTTGTCTGTAAAGTCGGTTTACTGACGATAGTTGAACGTGACAACGCAGACCGAGGTAACGCCGCATGCGAGGTAACGCCGCATGCGAGGTAACGCCGCATGACGTCATGTTTTTTCGTGCGTGCAGCCGGCTCTATTGAATTATAAGACGTTGTCACGTCAAAAAAATCCCATAATTTGAAAATTCATAATGGATGAAAAAAGTACAGTAACATTTATCGTTAGGTAACCCTTGTTAAGTTTGAAATCAATTTTTATGAATACAGAAATATTTTAAAACTGTCTTTCGGCAAAACGCAGATTTAATTTAATAAAACAAAAGCTGACGTGATTAAGAAACTTGGATGGAACCTGCCAAGAGGGTCAGATAACGATGAACGCCACTGTAGGTTGTTACTACCTCCTATTATCATGACCTTACAAAAAAGCGTAGCAAAATAAATTAATAACTATTTTATTCCTGTCCTCTAGTTATGATGATGATGATGATGATGTATCCCAACCGATGTATCCCAACACAGATGGCGCTGCCGTCATGTTTACATCGGCTCTATGTTAATTTAATCAAATAAAATACTTGAAGTCTACGTATCCTATTAAATACTACACAACACCATTAGTAATCACATCAAGTTCGTGTGACAGTGTTTTCTACAAAAATTTACTCAGATCTGAAGAGAAAAGTGAACAATAGTGCAGAAGTGATTGAACTCTTGAAAACGTCAAATCCAGTGAAAAATACTCTCAAATATTATGAACTATATCAGAGACACAGTGAATTCGTGCTTTACCAAGACTATTTTGCAGTTATCTAGTGAGTAAACAGCAAATACTACTTTTGTTTACAATAACTCAAAAATGACGGTGCTCTGACAAAAACTATGACTCATTGAACAGATTGAACTGCAAAAATTAACGAACTTCTTAACTAAAACTTGACATCTGTAAGGCAAGCCGTAATTTTGACTGAATCTCTAAAGTCGGACTGGCCTAGCGGTTACACGTTGCGGCTCACACGAAGACGCCACCGGGTTCGAATACACCAGAAGCTATAAAAATTTTGCACGAATAATTTTTTCCCTTCAAGAATATACATACAACGCCATCTAGTGAGAAGAAGCATAGATATAAAATAATCATGGAAGACAATATTACTATCAGACGAGCAAAAACGCAGTTAGCGATTTTGACCAACAATGAAACAGATATGAGCATTGACACGCTAGATGTCACTGCCGGTAGCTTGCCCGATATATCTTGCGACAATAATAGCGAACAAGTAAATATTCTCCTTGGAAAAATTGAAGAGTTACAAATACAGCTGAACAGCGCCGACGCCGAAATAGAACGATTGTCTCTTGAGAACAGACAATTATCAAAAAATAATCTAGATTTGACCAAAAAGAATGTTCTGTACAAAAAAATTGGGAACAGCCCTGCTAAGTTTATGTCATCGACATTATCAACGCCACAGAACCCAAAGTCTAAACCTAAATTACGGTTACACAAACATACACAAACAAATGAAATACAGGAAAAAATCACTGAAAAAATAAATAGAGAAACGCAAACATCTACTGAAATCACGGAAACATGTACTCAAAAAATAGACAAAGAAACACAAACTTATGAAATACATGAAAAAACAAACAGAGAAAACCAAACATCTACTAAAATCATGAAAACATGTATACAAACGATGGACAAAGAAACACAAACGAATACATACCCAATAAAAAATAAAATACAACCTAAGAAGTCGATTTCTATCTTGACAAAATCTCAACAAACCTCAACACAGGCCAAAGCCATTATTACTAAACCAAAACTATGTATAATTAGTGACAACAAAACCAATAAGGTCCTATCAATTGCTCAAGATACGACAAGAAATAGTTTCGAAGCCTGCCACTACCTGACCCCTAATGGTTCAACTAAACAACTTCTGAAAGGACTGAAAGATAAAATTCAGGGTTACACAATGGCCGACTACTGTATTTTACTAATAGGTGACCTAGACTACCAACAATCAAATAACAATCTGGAAGTAATAAAGTACGTCAGAGGAATTCTTCAAGAAATAACGTACACTAATATTATACTGTGTACACCTACCTATCAATTTGGATTGAGCAAAGATTATATAAACAAAAGAATACAGAACTTCAACAACCTGCTGCTACAAGACAATAATAAACACAAATACGCCTTCGTGGTTGACTCAAATAGGAACCTTAATTATGATTATAGCATGTTCTATAGAGCATCAGGAAGAATAAATAACTATGGATTACGTACGATATTTCAGGACCTTATGTTCGGCATTGAAACCGTTAAGAACCAAAAATCAAACAGAATCTTATGTGGAGTGGAGCTGATTAATATAGAATGTATGGAAAATACGGTGGAAAATCAGCTTTTTCTTGTCTAAAAATCAGCTAATGATTCTACACCAAAACATTGCCGGTCTCTTAAATAAATCGGATCTACTCTCTATATGTCTAAATAACCTTAAGGAAAAAAATAATGAAATAGACGTGATATGCATTACGGAACACTTTATGATGCAGGGCTATGAGCAACATTTGGTGATCCCTAACTACACGCTAGCCTCATGCTTCTGTAGGAATGATAGCAAGAGAGGAGGAGCTTGCATTCTGATCCGCAACGAGCACAAATGGGTAGATCTCAAGAAAATAACCGCACTATCTGTAAAGGGATTGTTCGAATGCTGTGCTGTGGAATTAAACCAACAAAACATTGCTATCTTATGTGTGTATAGAGTACCTAAAGCTACTAATCTCGACATCTTTATGACTAAATTTCAACAAGCTTTACATGAAATTTCCAAAAAACCCTATGATAATATTATTGTAGCAGGAGACTTCAATATTGACATCTTAAAGAAAACGAATGTGTCTCTTGATTTTCAGTGCCTTCTATTAAATTTTAATCTGAAACTTGCTCTGAAACAGCCAACACGGCTGAAAAGTCTAACATGTATTGATAATTTTGCCCATAACTTCAAAAAACCGTGTGCAACTGAAGTCATAGAATTCGCATTGTCTGACCACACGGCCCAACTCATTAAACTTCCTATCAAAAACTTTGCCCTACTTAAATATTGGCGGGTAAAAAAGCGAGATTACTCGATTGAAAATGTTAATAAATTTTCGAATGTTCTTGCAGGCATATCTTTTTCCGAAGTATACAGTGAAAATGACCCTAACCTAGCTTATAATATATTTTTTGACATTTTTAAACTGCTCTATGACTTATGTTTTCCTTTCAAAATCGTTACCATTAAGACCACTAAGCCAGTGCGTTGGATATCTCGCGGCATCAAGTTATGCTGCAAAAATAAGAGAAAACTTTTATGGGAGCACAGGAAAAAACCCACGGAAAAAAGTAGAGATTACTATAAAAAATACACAAAAATCCTAAATAAAATTGTAAAACTTACGCAAAAAGCACAGAATAACCATAACATAAAGACATCAAAAAATCAATCAAAAACTACATGGCGAATAATAAATAATAATGCAAAACGAAATATCCCTTCAGATATAATACAAAAAATATGTTTAAACGACTCTATAATAATACACAAACCTACTGACATTGCAAATGCATTTAATGACTTCTTTATAGATAAAATAGTACCAATCCAATCCTCAGGTATAAACGTAACTTCAAGACTAACTAGCCGAAGAGACTCTATGTTCCTGCAACCATGCATACCTACTGATGTTCTTAAAATAATATTGTCCCTTAATAATACAAACAGTGTTGGGTATGACGACATATCAACGAAGATTCTAAAATCAGTAGCTGAAACTATATGTAAGCCAATTAGTCATATTATAAATTTAAGCATTAGCTCGGGTGTATTTCCAGACTCATTAAAAATTTCGATTATTAAACCCGTACACAAAAAACAAAACAAAGAATGCATGGGTAATTATAGACCCATATCTTTGATACCAGTTATTTCAAAAATATTTGAAAAGCATATATATAAATCGCTTTATAACTACTTAGAATCGAATCAAGTTCTGTGTAATGAACAGAAAGGATTCAGAGAAAATAAAACGATTAACATGGCAATTTTCGATTTTCTACAACCGGTCACAAGAAATGTTGATAATAAAACCCCCGTCTGTTCAATCTTCTGTGACATGACACAAGCATTTGATTATGTTAGACATGACATTTTACTGAGCAAACTTGAAGTATACGGTATAAGAGGAAATACTTTACAATTGATCAAGTCATACTTAGAGAATAGGAAACAGTTTACTAAGATTAACAATATCAATTATAAAACGAAAACTGAAGAGAGCCACCTCTCACGAGAACGGATTGTGAAATATGGCGTCCCCCAGGGGAGTGTGCTAGGACCTCTACTGTTTATTATTTATATCAATGATCTACCAAGAGCGACCAATCACCCAATATCTCTATTCGCCGACGATAGCACGGTTACCGTAGCTTCTAAGAACACTGACACTTTTAAAAATGACATTAATTTAGCTTTGACATCAATTATAGACTGGTTAAATAATAATAATCTTAAAATTAACATAAATAAGACAAAGATCATACATTTTAGACAACGCGATAATGCAGCTTCAAAACCAATTGACATTTATTACGACAATAACGTAATCGAAGAGGTGGAGAGTACAAAATTTCTGGGGGTAAATATTGATAAGAAACTAAATTGGAAATCACACATAGAAGCTCTTTGTAAGAAAATCAACAGCTCAGCATATGTCTTATACAAATTAGCACCAATAGTGGACATAGATACCTTACTTATTGCGTATCATGGTATAATTGCATCTAATATTAGATATGCAGTAATGTTCTGGGGTAATTCGACAGAAGTTTTAAAAGTTTTTAAATATCAGAAGCGTTGCATTAGAATTATGTTCCACCTTAAAGTAACCGACTCCTGTAAACCCTTTTTCCTTAAGTATAAAATTTTGACTCTCCCATCACTGTATATTTTAGAGACAGCTATGTTTGTCAGGAATAATCAAAATCTCTTCGGTCGACCTTCGGATGTCGTGGTCCGCAATAGACGTGACAACAATAAAGTCTGTCATATAAATAGAAAAACTACAATGATGGGTAAGAGTGTCTTTGCTATGGCACCCTCCATATATAATAAATTACCACAATCCATAAGACTACTGCCGAATATGGAGTTTCAGAGAAAGTTAAAAACGATTCTTTCAAATAAATGTTATTATGCTATAAATGAATTTTTAACTGACAAAGATTTTTCTGCTACATGACATTCGTTTTTTTTTTTTTTTAATTTGCTTTCATCAAACATTTAGTTTCTAGTTCAGTTTTAATTTATTTTACTGTTAAGCTTAATAAGTTGTTATTATTTGTACACAGACATTGCACACCGTAAAACCGGTAGGAATACATTGACTCGCTTAATCGACATAAAAACACCTGTACCCACATGTATTTCATGCAATAAACGATACTTTACTTTACTTTACTTTACTTTACTTTACCGATTTCGGCTACGGTGACTGTGTTACTGGGCGAGCATTTTTAACTCGGACTATTTCCAGGGTGTTGATTGTCTACCCTTTGGTGCGCTCTTTGGTGGCTTGCATACCCAAGTTTATGGCTAACCTCTAGTTATAGGGCGAGTATTGCTATTCTCATCACATTAACAGCGTTAATTAAACCTATCTGCAACCAGACATGGCTGGTAACACAACTTTTGATTACCCATACAGCACCCAAAATATTTAAGATAAGCAAATTTTACTAAGGAAAATCCTTTATTTTCAAAAATAAGTAAAAGTTCATTCACAGAATTTTGAAAATATACTGGCGTAATCGAACACAATTCTAAATCCTGATCGGTAGGTTCAGCTATTAGAATCAAAACTGTAAAATAAACATTGCATATTAAATTAAAAGAACACCACGACATCAGCCAAACCAGTTTATAACGGATTTCGTGGTGTTCCTTTAACCTGCTGTCTTGTCAAATTGTCAAAATTGAACTACAGACCGCTAGAACAGTGATAGGTTTTATTTTGGTCCGCCATCAGTCGCCTGCAGCAGATCGGCACCTAACTGGTATAAGTAAGCCAAGCCGTCCCAGTTGTTTGCGGATTTCATGAAGTTCGTAATATAAAATAAGATATATTCGATATGGAATAAGTTACCTAGGCAAATATGCAGGTCTCGACAGAGCCTACACATTTGCTCTCCTTGGAGTTGAGAACCTAGGTCCGTGGGGTACCGAGGCTCTTCGGGTCTAAAAAAAAATATTTGAGTCTGGTCGAAGCGTCGCTTGACCTGAGAGCTGGTGGGTATCTGGCGCACCGCATCAGCATTGCCATACAGCGTGGCAATGCAGCCAGAGTCTTGGAGACGCTTCCGACTGGTGTTGATATGGATCAGTTGAGCTACCTGTAGATTGTATACAACAGTCTGCAGTTAGCGCTATTGTTTCAATTGTAGGGGAGGGGGACATCTTAGGCCACATCTTCACTTACTTGAAGTGAGTTGGTGGCCAAACGCTTAACCATTACCAATAAAAAAAAAAGAGTGCATAAATACATTTACTAAAATTTAGTTAGGAACAATTTAGTTAACGAAATTGTCTGAAGTAGGTAGTTAAGTATAGAAAATTTATTAATTAGCGTGAACAGCACGCTCTTCAACAGGTGACGACGACACTGGTTATTGACTATGGAAATGCCTTTATATTTAGACTAAAACTTCCATAATGACTGAGCAATAATGGGTTTAGTTATTTTAGGAGTGGTAAAAATGGAGACTGGAATCTACGTGTTTCAGTTAAATTGATTTTTTTAATTACAATTTATTTTAAACAAAACTATGACTGTTACCTATACATTTTGAATTGTTATCTTTTTCACAATATATTATAATTTCTTTGCGATGTTTATTAAAATCTAAAATTAGGTGTAGGATATTATTACACTTTGTGTTGTGGGATACCCGAATACCTTGTTCGATGTATACCCAGGACAAAGGCTTACTTTAATGCAAGGTCCACTGATATAATGTAAATAATTTGCATGTATTCACTCGAAAATAAATAGATTTCAATGTAGATCACCACGTTATGGGAAATATTAGGACTTTTACCGTGTTTGTATGCACTAATACAATGACAACCTCTGTGGCGCAGCGGGCGAAGCCTGCGACGCATGAGGTTGCGGGTTCAATTCCCGCATCGGGACAAATGTCTGTACGATCTGCAAATATTTCTTCCGGGAGTTCTGGGTGTTTCCTATAATAGAAAAAATTATTTTTAATAGAAAAAATATATATATGCAATGTATTGTATCCAAATTATAATACTATTTGCATTATGCTTTCATTGATTGTCCAATTTTACCATTATAAACAAAATGCATTGTGTGTGGAAAACTAAAATCACACTAATATTATAAATGCGAAAGTTTGGATGGATGGATGGATGTTTGTTACCTCTTCACGCCACAACAACTGAATGGATCGGGCTGAAATTTTGCATACAGGTAAGTCTAACCCTGGAATCAAACATAGGCGACTTTTTATCACAAAAATCAGTTCCCATGGGATAGAAATAACCTCAAAACGTTTCCATAGAAACAACGCGTGCGAAGCCGCGGGCAGATGCTAGTTTAAAATATATCAGTTATCTCGTGTTCGTGTTCTGGGTACCCCAGAACAAGATCAACTAGTCTGGGGTTAGGTGTTACCGTCTGATCAACTAGTCTGGGGTTAGGTGATACCGTCTGATCAACTATTCTGGGGCTAGGTGATACCGTCTGAATTGTCCAGCATTATTATTATACCTTCTCGTATCTACAAAGTAAGTCACCTGTTACTGCTGGGTAAACTTAACCTCGCGTGCATCGCGTCCAAGCAATTTTAACGCCGGTTTGAGCTCATGACATTATGTTGCACACAGGAATTATATACGGCCCTATACTTGAAGGGGTCATTTTAGGCCGTATTATTCATCGATCTATATGCTTGAGTCACAATACATAATACATTTATCTACTGTGCTTGAGTACCGCTTTTCTATGGCATTAGCTTTATTCAAGCATAGATTGCTCTCTGAGCAAGCTTTTGTGATAAGGGCCTGGTACTTATCGTACTTCCTACTAATATTATAAAGTCGAAAGTTTGTGAAATGTGATTTTTTGTTACGTAGGATCTCCAAAACTACTGAACGGATCAAGATGAAATTTGGCGTACATTTAGAACATAGCTTAATTTAGACAATAGGCTACTTATTATACCGAAAATATGCGTTCGAAGCCGCGGGCAGAAGCTAGTCCTACTATCCTACTAATATTATACATGCGAAAGTTTGTGAAATGTGACATTTTTGTTACCTGGGATGTCCAAAACTACTGAACAGATCAAGATATAAATTGGCATACACTTAGAACGTAGCCTAACTTAAATAATAGGCTACTTATTATACCTAAAATACGCGTGCGAAGCTGCGGGCGGAAGCTAGTAATAATATATAGCCGAAAGTTTGTGAAACCTGAATTTTGTTACCTAAGATCTCCAAAACTAGGTACTGCACAGATCAAGATGAAATTTGGCGTACGTTAAGAGCAAAGCCTAACTTAGGTAATGGGCTACTTATTATACCGAAAATACGCGTGCGAAGCCGCAAGCAGAAGCTAGCTTGTAGTAA
This sequence comes from Eupithecia subfuscata, assembly GCA_963564075.1. Classification (NCBI taxonomy): domain Eukaryota; kingdom Metazoa; phylum Arthropoda; class Insecta; order Lepidoptera; family Geometridae; genus Eupithecia; species Eupithecia subfuscata. The sequence goes on from OY751105.1 coordinate 14,644,380, forward strand.
TAGCAAAATTGCTGCGTGGTTATTTATTATTTTTAAGCAAGGATAAAGCCGGAAGAATGGTATGCGTCCCTTTTATCAGTTATCTCAATCTCTCAAAGTTGCACCTTACTTATTAAATAGTGTATATCTAGTGTGTACCTATCTACTACATACTGGTCCGATTTGTACACACACTTGTGCACTATAATACATCACGTGCCCACCCATGGCTTGACTTCGCTGAGACTAGCCGCCGCCGTGGCCGAAATTCGGCACGAAGACATCACTGGGCCGGTTTCAAAACTTCACAATTGTTTTTTAGTCTTCACTTCAGTCTTACGTCTTTCGACTTACGACTTTCAACTCGACTTACGACGTAGGTATGTTGCAAATGATTGTAAATAGCGTGTCTTTGCGTTTAGTTGTAACACAGTACAGGCCATTTGTTGAGTTATCGCTGGGAGAACGTACCGTAGATATACATGCTTTGTCAAATTTTTACTTTAAATTCAGATTTAAAGGGCCTACCGTTCTAGCGTTTACCATATTTTTTAGACTTTCAAAGGTTATTCTGATTTAGTGAGCTATTTTTTATAAAAAAACACTGAAAAACCTACAAAAAGAGACGTTTTTTAAAAAATATCATAATACTTTAACTTCTAGGCGACACTTTCACTAAAAATATTAAAAGTTCAAATATCTCGAAGGGGCTTAACTTTAGACCATGGTACCTCATAGGCAAATTGGTTTCTACTGAACCCTACTATCACCTCCTGAAAGGATTGCATCTACTTACAAGTAACCCTGTATACAGGTTTTACTTAAATCTATGGTGTATAGGCAAAAGTTTGGATGGCTGGAATAAGGTGGGCGTTTTTGTATGAAATAATCGTAATGGAAGAACACAGCTAATGTTTTTGCCTATAAAATGAATAGGAAATCGCGGGCGGAAGTTTATAAGGTAGGTATAATAAGTAGGTACGTGGTTCATTAGTTAGGTACCAAACCATCCAAGTGTTTTCCTTTCCAAAAAATCGAACCGCAGAATATATAATGTTTTTATACAAGTATGTATAAGAAGGTAGGTATATATATTTAGGTATTTTTAAAAAACTATCTGAGCGTCTGGTCGGAACGACGCGTGACCCGAGAGCTGGTGAATATCTGGCACAGCGTATCAGCATTGGCATACAGCGTGGCAATGCAACCAGCGTCTTGGGGACGCTTCCGACTGGTGTTGATATGGATCAGTTGAGCTATCTGTAGACTGTTTGCAACAGTCAGCAGTTAGCTCAATTGTTTCAATTGTAAATACTAGTATAATTTTCTTTGTGAATAAAGATGAATATTTTATGGGTATTTTTGCAACTTTGGAAGCTATTTGTATGTATGTATGATTTAATAAATAATTTATATTTTGTAATTTGTATAAGCTACTAATGCACACAGATCCCCATATTCAATCCGACGATCCTATCCATTCATGGTTATCTGGTAGAGATCGCTCTTGAGCGATAAGACCGCCAATTGTCACATTTTGTAATTTTTATTTTATTTGTAGATTATTTTGTTGCATGTGCAGTAAAGAATGTTCTTTGTAATTCATCTACATATTATGTAATACAAAGGGTATTACTGCCTGCTAGTGTTGCGTTATCTAGGAACGTAAAAATAACCATGCTTAATGTGAATGTAACATTTTTTGTAAGAATAAACAACTACGTATCTACTACTTATACTGAAAACTAAACTGTTAGAAAAAGTTTTGCTGTCGAAGATAAATAGGAACTCAAACAAATGAATTAAATATTAAAAACAAATAAAACAATTGTAGGTAAGTTTTAACCGAATTATGAACCTTGGATCGTGAACATAGCAAATTGCTATAAGTAGGTATACAATAGGTAGGTATAAAAAAAAATGGAATTGATTTAATATTCATATAATCTAGGTCTTCCATATAGGTCATCTTTCACGCCTAGATCAGCACCTAGTAATGATTTTTCAGGAATTATCGCAGCCCAGGAATTATGTCAAACTCCTGTATCACCCCAGGTATTCAAACACGTGTTTCACAATAATGAAAAAAAAACTGTTTCGTCCGAAAATCGTGATTATTTTTCCGAGAGCCGTTCGGCCTTCGTCGGGGGGTGCGGGGCGCGGGCGGCGGCGCGAGAGGTCGCCATTGACGTCACGAGCGCGGGCCAATCAGGAGACGGCGCCGTGCTCCCCTCTAGCCAATGGGAGCGCCGGGTTATCGCGTACTCGCTTCTCAAGCTATAATGATTAGTTCGAGCGATAACTTCATATATGGGCATTATGTCGCCTAAATTACAATTAAGTTTTAGCAGATAAAGCGAAGATTTTACCTTGGCTGATATCTGGTTTTTTTGTTTAGAGGACCTAATCCGACATCTCGATTTTGAGCTAGTATTTTGCACTTTGTTACTCTTTTATCTCATGGCACATAAATTGGATTAAAATGTAAGTTTTATGTGACAAATAAATGATTTACTTCCATAAAATAAAAGTCAAGCCGATGGACACGTTCATATTGATGTTTTTATAAATCATCAGCCAAATCTATGGCTAGATTGTAATTTTAGTCTAGTGTACTTAAATATGTATGCTAGACAATATTAAGAAAAACTGACGAGAGTACCTACCTACATAAAATAAATCTTTATTCAAAATGAAAATTACAATCAAATAATACAAATAAATTAGAACTAGTAGGTATTTATAACTGAAACAATTGAGTTAACTGCAGACTGTTGCAAACTATCTACAGGTAGCCCAACAGATCCATATCAATAATACATAAAATTGAATGGAATTAAATGAAACTAAACGTTATCGAGCACGTAGTATATACTAGTATGGGATAGGGAAAAAGTTTGTAACAAGCACGGGTTATTATTGCCATCCTGATACATTTTAATCAGGCATTTTTATCTTGCATAGCAACCACAACTGACCAATAGTAACACTTAACACGTTCCCTGTGCAGACATGATTATGAAGTCGACACCCTGCGTGCAAACGCACTTTTGATGGTGAGATACTGGCTACCCTAAATGAAAAGTCCTCTGGGTTTCTTGTTAATTAATTTTTTGGCTACACGTATATGCCAAAAAAGTGGATAAGCTCACGCGTGTATATGCCTTTGAACTTGTTAAGGCTCGTGCCCCATATGTGGGACATGCACGTACGGTGAGAACCAAATGCACCATCGGTGGGTCATGCACAGGCAACGTGTTAATAAGTTATGCTTCTGAACCTCGTACAAACGCATTTATTCGGAAGTTCAAATTTGCTACGCGTCGTAGCAAGTGCTACGAAGACCCGGCTACGGCGTAGCAAAAGTCTACGGAGACTTCTACGGTGCGGCGTAGCAAAAGTGCTACACAGATTACAGTGATTGTAAAAACGGTTTAAGGCGCATACCTGACCTAAATCAGCGCAATTATTTTTAACCCCCGACGCAAAAAGAAAGGGGTGTTATAAGTTTAACGTGTCTGTCTGTATATCTGTGTATCTGTCTGTATCGTAGCTACCAAACGGATGAACCGATTTTCATTTAGTTTTTTTTTGTGTCATAGATAATTTTATCCCGAGTGTTTTTAGCCATGTTTTATGAAAATCTGTTCAGCCAATAAACGTCGGCGGGTTTTTAAATTTTTAAATTTTGTTTTGTATTTTGTATGTAAACGAAGGAATTTTCAACAATCGATTTTGCAATTTGTGATACCTATCATGAGCTTATTTTTAATGCCTCTGTAAAAGTTTTAGTGTAGGCAGAGATGCCAAGTTGCTCTTTTTGGTTGCCAAAACAAAAAACAACACACCAAAAAAAACTTTTACAGAGGCATTAAAAATAAGCTTATGATAGGTATCACAAACTTTTAAGGCTTGGTAGTCCAGCAGCGTGCAAAGTGCGACCTCTTTAGTAATTTTTAAAATCATCTGATATATAGAAAATAGTAGTGTTTAAAATTCTGCAAAAATGTTCATGTATCATAAGGATTTAGTCTAGTCGAAGTTGCATTCAGTTACCAGATCTAATGAACTTATTCACTCGATAGCAAAAAATCCCAAAGATACCCCTCTTATAATGTTTTTTCAATATTATGACTAGCGAACTACTGATATTTCACTTGTTTTTGAACTTAATTATAGACATTTAATATTTCTGAACAATGTGTTTGACTTTATAAAATGAATATGTTAATCACTGTTTAAATAACCACAAAAAACACGAGCGCGGTGGCTTGGCAGGCGCGCGTTGGAGCTTCCGCCTACTGCTGCAGGAATACCTGGCCTTAACTCAATTCTACAATAGGATCTGACGCTTTTAAGAGCCAATGATCTCAAAAAGCGTCATTAACATCAATAGACATTAAACTTCAATGACGGCAGATGACGGCATAAAGACAGCGTCACGGCAGAACACATAAACAGTAGAATATAGTTTGATGTAGTCTATGGTTTACGAGCCGGATCTAGAGGACACATGTCTATGGAGTAAACAGATGGAAATAGCATTAGATATCCAGTGGGGTAAGCTTTTTTGATTTTAATGGCTGACGTCAGGAATAGGGTTTGGGAGTCAATAACTTTTTGGCCACTCTCGCTTGAAAACGGCGACTTTGCTGGTCAAAAACAGAGCAAAATCGGCATATGTTCAACATTTTGAAAAAAGTAATTTTAATTCATAACAATGCAACCTTCATAGGAAATAAAAATTCGTCCGTTCATGGTTTGAAAGAGGTTTGTAGCATTTTTACCCTTGAAGGTTGTTAGTTGTTGATCGAAATGAGTTTCTGACATTCGACCTCTTTTATGAATTACAAAGTATTTTCTCGCTAGTCGTGGTAAAAAGTTGTATGTATAGCTCGAGGTCAAATATTTTTCGTTTCGTTGCTTTCAAATCCCTCGCTACCTCAGTAGTCTACTTTAGAGCCACTTGCTACGCTCGTGACTCTATTCTAGACTGCTTCGCTGGATCAAGATTTATTATAATTAATATCGGCACGTTCAACAAAAAATAGTTTAGCCTACTTGTTGAACAAATAACTATTTACACTCCATGCTTGAAAAACATACTTTGTACGTCATGTAACTGGAATTAACGTTTTACTGCTAAGCATGTTACTTATTCCCTAAAAATATTTATTTACGAGTATTGGAGACTATATATTTTAGAGATAAATAAATAAATAATGCTGGACAATCCACACAGAATCATCTAGCCCCAAGTTAAGCAGAGCTTGTGTTATGGGTACTAGATGACTGATATACATTACCTATATAATACATTCTATAGATAGCTATTTTTATTACATAGAAACGACCAGAACACCCGGAACAAATAATTTTTAGGTTGTACAAACATTTGTCCCAAGGCGGGAATGGAACCCGCAACCTCCTGCGCCGCACGCGGACCTTCGCCCGCCGCGCAACAGAGTTTGGATGCTTAGATCTATGGATTGGATATATATGGATGTTTGTTACCTCTTCACACCAAAACTACAGAACGGATCGGGCTGAAATTTTACATAGAGGCAGATATAAACCTTAATTAAGAAATAGGCTATTTTGTATCCCAAAAGAACGCGTTCGAAGCGGCGAGTAGAAGTTAGTACGTACATAATTAGTTTTAAACGTAAACTATCTCTCCTTTGCCTGTAAACTATTCAGTAGGATTATCTCTGTGTCTAACAGACTATCAGGTAATCTGCACAAGCTCTGACGTCATGGCTGACATAGTTTCGGAGGTCACAGGCCTCGCGATGCACCCACAAAGGAAATATCTAGGGTTATCTATGTGATTTTCTGTTCATCTATACTAATAATATAAAGAGGAAAGATTTGATTGTTTGTTTGTTTCTTTGTATTGAATAGGCTCCGAAACTACTGGACCGATTTGAAAAATTCTTTCACCGTTAGGAAGCTTACTTTTTAGGGAGTGACATAGGCTATATTATATCCCGGAATTCCCACGGGAACTGGAACTACGCGGGTGAAACCGCGAGGCGATCGTCTAGTACAGAATAAAACACAACAAAGGAAATATATATACAGGGTGTTCTATGGGGTTTTCTGTTCATAGAGTATACACCACAAAGGACATAAATATACAGGATGTTCTATGTGGTTTTCAGTACATAGAGAATAAAACACCACAAATAAAATGAATATACAGGGTGTTCTATGGGGTTTTCTGTACATAGAGAATAAAACACCACAAATTAAATGAATATACAGGGTGTTCTATGGGGTATTCTGTTCATAGAGAATCAAACAAAGTGTAGGTCCGGTCGAGGGCAATCTGCGAATGGACTTCGATTGCCCCATGTAAGTAAGTAATTTTTCAACCGACACGAAAATAAAGAGGAAGTTATTAATTCGGCTGTAAGTTTTTTTTATGTAGTTCGAACTAACGAATCGAACTAGTGAGAACAAACGGTATTTTTGACACACGATATCTACGACGACGGTTATTTTTTATTCGATTTTGATAATTCTTTCGCTTTTGTATAGAGACTTAATAAATACAGTGCCCTAAATATTCTTAAATTTGCAGTTGGTTTTAACGTTTTGTGAAAAAAACATCAAGATATTATAAACGTGTGTCTGGTCATTCATGGAGTTTATATGCGACGTAACTAGGTACCAAGTCAGGTTAGTTTGACCAGCAATCGAGAAAAGTTTCTGAATTCATGGTAATAATGTTTTACTGTGTTGAAACATTTCAACAAGTTACCCCAGAGAAAATTAATTTTAATTATAATTTTATACTACTAAGTACTTAATCGAGGCAATGCAGCGTCTTGGGGACGCTTCCGACTGGAATTGATATGGATCAGTTGAGCTCTAGATTGTTTGCAACAGCCTGCAGTTAGCTCAACTGTTTCAATTGTAAATACTAGTTCCTTCGTTAATTTGTTTCTATTATTTAATCGTAATTTTCTTTGTTAATAAATATTATAATGTAGGTACCTACTTAGTTATTTCTACCAAGTTATCATCTTAAATATGCTTACGCAAGCTGGACGTCTTAAAAAGGAACAGATAGATCGTAAGTACTTCACGAGAATTAGGTTAAATCCTGATTTAATTGACTAGTCACTATTCCAGCAATCCACCATAATTATCATCTTTTATTCATAGAGAAGAAAGAACGGTATCTAGGCTTCATTTCCTAAGATGGAGAGGTTTTTAATAGGACTCTTAGCGAATAATTCACCGCGATTTTAACTAAAACAAATAAAATCTTAATAGTCAAACTTTTTATGAAGTTACCCAAACAGTTAAAGTTTTTATTCAGTTCAACTTTTCGCAAACAGTTCGACAAGTCAAACTTTTTATGAGGTTTCATGAAATTTTATTAATTCGGTACCAATTTAATAAGCAAGTAATAACTTCGGTAAAAGTAATTTTTAAAGGGTTACCATCGAAACTACAAGACCAATAAAAAAAACCGATAAGTAGCTGAATCATCCCTCTGCCCTCTAGGGTTACGTTTGCACATACCACGAGCAAAGCAAAGCGCAAAAGCTAGTGCTAGAAGGCATAGAAGTATGATCCGTAAACCCATGTCCAAACTGCACAAAGCTCACGTTGAAGTGACGTCACCACTGACACAGATTCACTAGGTCAGAGGAGGGGCGGCAGTACAAAAGAGATGCTCTGTACTGTGCATAGTATTGGGTATCCCTGTACTTTACTTTGAGGATATCTGTATATAGTGTACGCCATTGAAGCCGCTGTTATTGATTATCGAAATATCGACCGTGGCGTAGACCCGGTCGTGGGCGATGACGGTCCGCCTTAAGGCCAGGTATTCCTGCTTTTAGGAGGAGTATGGGAAAACGCGCGCCTGCCAAGCCGCCGCGCTCGTGTTTTTTGTAGTTATTTAAACATGGTGATTAAGAAAATCATTTTATCAAGTCAAAATCTGCGAATTTGTTTAGAAATACTAAGTGTCTTTAGTTGAGTACAAAAAAAGTAACATATCTGTAGTTCGCTAGTCATAATATTGAAAAATCATTAGAAAAAGGGGTAAGTACCTATCTTTGGGATTTTTATCTTTCGAGCGAAGTTCATTAGATCTTGTAACTGAATGCGACTTTGACCAGATTAGATCCTTAATTAATAGATATACTTAATTTTTTCAAAATTTTAAACACTATTTTCTAAGACTCAAATGATTTTAAAAATCACAAAAGTGCGGCCTCTGCTGGCCTACCAAACCTTAAGTTACGAGTCCACTGGATCGGAATCTAAGCGTAGCGTACGCTGCGTCGGTATTTACAATATGAAGATAGGATGCGTCTACTGCTTTCGGATTTTGCATCGGTAATTATTTTCAAAGCGCTCGAGTTTGCCGATATGGCGTATATACGTCATTTAGAAAATTCAAAGCTGTTGCAAAGTAACAAATCCTTATGCTCCGTACGCTTCGATACTGATTCAGTGCACGCGTAATTTTACACAAAAGTCACGGGTTCAATTCCCGTTGAAGAAATGATATCGGCGTTTCGTATCCCAGAGATTGACTTTTTAGACTAAGGAAGGAATCTTTAAACTTCACCGCTAAAATTTAAACAGGTAAAGTCCTGTAGTCATAAAGAACATTTCGAACAAGAATTAAAAAACCCTCATTGGACAAGGATCAATATAGCGCCCCCTGCCCACGAGATGATTTGTGACGTCATGGCTGACACAGATATGCAGACCAAAAGGCATGCACCTATAAAGTAAAGCACCCTTAGTTCCAGAACTATCCAATCATAAACAAAGGAAAGAAACTCACAACTTTACCTTTTCTAAAATGATTTTGTTAGTGAGTACGAATGATAAATCTTAGGGCAAAACTTTATTACATAAACACCTCATTACATCTTTTCCAAAAAATCAAAATCAAATCAAAATCAAAAACTCTTTATTTCCATAAATACACTAAATGTACACTTAGAAGAGGTCAATATATAAAAGTAAACACTGACACGGAAATAAAGTGATATTTTTGATTTATGTCGCTTCGATATGTAGACTAAAGTAAAGAAGCGACGAAGAAACCTTTAGCCTGTTATTTGTTATTTTTCGAGTTGGAGCAAAACCTGTCCCAAGCTTTTTTATCCTCTAGATAAACATATTAAACTCTGTAATAGATTAAAAAGCGTACACCTATTTAGGGTTTGAACGTCCGAATGTTCTACCTCTATATTTAAATTAACTACAGCATATACTAAAGCATTTCTAAAACTAACACAAGAAGAGAAATCCATATAAAACAATCGAGTTAAACCATTTATAACTCAAAAACGCCTGGACCGAATTTAAGGATTTGTCTCCGTACCGAACAGCAGAATAACCAATTCAAAATATGGAACATTCACAAAAACATATATTATGAAAACAATTTGTTTTCTCATAAGTATATGTTTTACTATAAAAGCTTTCGTAGTTTGAAGAATTAATTATGAATGTAAGCGGGTTAACTACGAACCTAGTTTGTGTTGGAAGAACACCAACGTTTTATCCCTTAACGAGGGACTTTATCAGCGATATGATGTCTCCGCGAGAAGCTTCTCGCCACAACCCGCTTACATTGATAATGAAGTGTATGTTTTTCGTATGCAACGCCATCTCTGATTCTAACGTGGAACGAAGTTCGCCGGGTCAGCTCGTATTTTCCTGGAACAAGGATCAATAAAGCGCCCCCTGCCACCGGGATGAATGGTGACGTCATTGCTGGCACAGATATGCTACAGGGCATGCACCCCGTTTCCTCGAATTGGAGCAGGCTTTATTCTGTACTAGCTTCAGCCCGCAACTTTGCACCCGTGTTTCCGAGTTATTGCTTAATCCAGATTTAGAACTTATTCATTGGAGTAAAAAGATCATATAGTTTCATATAGTTTTTGTGCGTTTCATACTTATGTAAATTAAGTATTTTACTGTAAAAAATCAAGACTTCTAGCAGACATCTATAAAAACAGCGCTAGCTAAAATCTTAGGATTAGGTACATCTTTTCATTCAAAGGTTGCCTAACTTGTGTCTCTTTTCCATGGATTTTACTTAATACTTAAGTGGTAAAGTATTTTTGTACTGTACCTATAAGGTATAAAATATGAAAAGGTACCTACACTATTAATAAGTTTGTAGTACATGAAGTAAGTTATATGACCAGGCACAAATACCAACATAAAAAATATAAATAAATACCCAACTGAAGCAACAATAAAAGCCGAAAATAACTGCACCATTGGGGTTAGATTTATATCGAACCTTGATGGACTATCTAAATACCCCAAAGCCCGTTCCAAAAGGACAAAACCTTGTCAGAATAGACATAAGCTACTTTGCTGCAAGAACTGGGATGAATGGTTGACGTCACCGTTGACATAGTTAGCAGGTCAGGGCGGGGGCATGCACCCCAAGCAAGCCTCAATGGCCATTCTCAATGCCAGATAAAATAAATATAAATGTGAAAGTTTGGATGTTTAGATGTATTTATGTTTGTTACCTCTTCACGCCAGAACTACTGAACGGTTCTGGCTGAAATTTTGCAATAGGTTGTTGAAGGCCTCGAATAAAACACACTTTTAATCCTATAAATCAGTACCCATGAGATAGAAAACGTTTCCATAGAAACAACGCGTGCGAAGGTGCGGGTAGAAACTAGTATTTCAGTAAAAAGCTTCTTATCTAAAGTATATTAACGGAACGTTAAAGTCTTTGGAAAGTTACTACGAAATACGAAATATATTATTTAGGTTTTCTAAAATAAACAGTCGCAAAGTATTACTAGGTTTCAAGAAACTCTGTGTATGCATTGCATATTTTTGTTTCAGCTTTTTCAGTCCAATACAGAATTTAAATAAACTCTGTAACTATACAAACACTGTCTTCATCAGTGAAATCAAAACGTGAAACGGAACGCTGCGATTGGTGGAAATCGCTGACGTCACGGATGACACAGTTTCCACGGGGTACTCGGTCAAAGGGGTGCCCCCCCCCCCACCTCCCCCAACATCGACTCGAGTAGATACTATCCATGTTAACTCAACAATATTGAATGAAAATACTAAATAATTTAACATGCGAGTTATAGCCATGCTACCTAATTTAGTACCTCGTTGCTATCTACAAGGAAAATATGTCTACTATAAGTAGCCTATTTATTAAAAGGCTTAGGTGTATTGTAGCGTTTAAGTTTTGTTAAATACTTTATGGTTAAAATTTTATAGAGGTAGAAAGTTTTGGAAACCATTAATTTAATTATGAATTGTATGAGGAAGCAGCCAATGCTGATAAAAGGATGTTTTTATCTACTCAATATTCATCAAGAATAACACCTACTGTGTGGAAGTGGATTTATAATTTTAGTTAAAAGTCTGTACGTTTAGTCCACGCGCGATCATAAAAGTATCAGATAAACAGATTTGTAGTACATAGAGTACACGCGATTTGTCAAAGTGGAATGGAATCTTGTCAATGTATATGTCGAACCGCGCTCTTTTCAGTTTGAAATAAATAAATAAATAATGCTGGACAATTCACACAGCATTATCTAGCCCCAAGCTAAGCAGAGCTTGTATTATGGGTACTAGATAACTGATATACTTAATACAATACACTACATAGATAGATTTTTTTTATTATACATAGAAAACATCCAGAACGCCCTGGACAAATGTCTGCAGATCGTACAAACATTTGTCCCGGGGCGGGAATCGAACCCGCAACTTCCTGTGTCGCAGGCAGACCTACGCCCGCTGCGCCACAGGTCTGCGTGTAATGGTTTTATCCCATTCTGATGGCGTGCGGATATATCTCCTGAACGTGCCTCTCCAAACCAAGGGGGTTTTCCCCAGTCACCGCTTGGCAGGCAAGTTGGTGAGTTCACCAACTCGCCTGCCGAGCGGTAAAGCAATGTTAAAACAAACAGGAGGCTGCTGTCCTTCCGTAGTTCTTCAAAAAGCTAAGCTTACAGCTAAATATAAAGTCGCGTGCGCCACTTGTATACTCCTAAACGTTGTTTATTTTTGTCTTACGTACGAATTCAGCGTGTGTTATTTTAGAATATCGGTATAAATAGATCTATTGTGTGAATTGCTTGACCCACTTACGAACTATTGCAAAACTTTAATGGTCGATATAATAAGTAATTGCCTTTTATTTGAATTGACGTCGATTTATTACATTCTATTTCGATTGGTTTTTTCCGCGCGCTTTTTCGATGCTCCAATTTACATTTTTATTACCATTTAGTTTTAAATTATGTCATATCGTCATCGCATGCGTAATATGTATGAAACTCATTCCTTTAACTTCAATAATTTACGCAATGTATGACAATGCCATGTCATTTTTCTCTATTCTACCCTAGACAACTATTCTCGTGCTAGGCCTACTTGCATAGCATTTGGTACAATAATTTTTGTATTCCTTTTTCTTGTGATTTTAGTATTGTGCTGGAATGTTCCCTCAGAACAGGGATATACTAATGTTCCTTATGATTACCGGTCGAAACAACAAGCAATCCTGATTTTATTTATTTACTCAAACTTGACTTACAGAATGAATGATGAAGAACAAAAAAGTTATAGAGAAACATCTTAAAATTAGTTGGACAATTCCCTTTACAAGAGAAAGCTTCCCCTCATAAAAGATGTGAGCTACATCAAAGGAGGTATTTCCTTCTATTTTACCTCCAAAGTGCACTCAGATATTCTTAGACCATTGTCGTGTACCCAAGGCGGACTTTAGGAAACTAATGAGCTCCATGTCACAGCTTTAGCCTGCTGCTCTACCCTGAATTATGAAACCTGAGAAAGGAACTGGTTCAGAAACGGTATTTATAATTTAAAAGCAAAGTTACAAAGCTTTTATAAATAGCAGTTGCAGCAGGTAAAGTTCGCTTTTGTGCGGATCCTTTGTTATTGTGAATTCGTTAAAGTTTTGCCCAAGTTGGAGAATCGAGCTTTGTCGGTGGCAGTTTGGCTTTTGTTGTTCGTTATACTGACTGAAGTATGGTAGAGTTGACTCTACATAACACCTTTGATTAAAACTAGAATTTTGCAAAGTATAGAGTTCAACTTAAAGGAAATGACTATGTACCTAAGTTTTAAATTCAGAAGTCTACAAAATTACGTATAAAAATAGTGCGCAGTGACACAGAAAGTATCTACTGAGTAACTATTGTTATTGGGCCGCTCTCCTTTTTACAAGTTTTTATTTAATTTGCTATGTTAATATGTGTGGGACAAATTTGACTTTAGACCAGTTATCCTCAACCGATTGAGCTGAAATTTGGCATAGTTATATGTATATAAGTTCGGTGACAATGCAATGTTATGGTAGGCACCATCGAGTTCAGTTCTGTTCATTTATTTTATTATGGAATAGTTACATTACAGCTCAAAAAAATATTAGCATAATTAATTACACATCATCTTAAATTACTTATATAAAAAATATATAAAGTAGAGATAATTGAACGAGTTGTTCTGATAATGGAGACAGAAGGTTGTTAGTATGTGAGGGACGAATCTTGCAACTGAATTTAGACAAGTTACCCTCAACCGATTGAACTGAAATTTGGCGTACTTATGTAAGTTCTGTGACGGTGTAATGTCATGGTACCAACGAGGTGTTCTGATGATGAAGACAGAATGTGGCCATAGGAACAATTAAACGAGTTGGTTTGGGTGGAAGAGGCGAGGGCCTAGTCGGGTATTTTTTTTTTTAGTTTTCGATCGAATCACTTGTTAATATGAGTATTTATAGAAAATTTCAGCATTGGTTTGAGTATCATAAAAAGTTTTGTCCTCTCTAGCTAGTTACATTGCTATATCTATTATCACAGTACCTATTTATAACATTACGGCATCGATCAAGTATGCGGCCTCCCCCGTAGATACCTAGAACCTTACAAGAATGACACTCAAAAGTGTCCACGTTTTGTTTTGACGCAGACAGTTTGCGCAGAGCCTGTCAAGTTTTTTGCATGCGGAACAAGAGATTAGTAGAGTTGAGATTTATTTTATTTTATTTTGTAAGTAGGTAGAAAGGTACCTAAAAATAATTTATACACTGTTTATTTTTATAAGGATTATAAAATCAACAGAATTCAGGTAAAGATAACGAATCATTTATTGATACAACTATAAATTAGCGACGCAACAGTCAACAAACAAAAGTTATTATTAGTTATTTTATAAACATCAACCAGTTATTTTAAATGTCTTTTCATGAAAAAAAAATTATCACTTACAACTTACCACAAATAAATTAAAAAAAAAATTAGAAACAATAGCCGCTCCATTCATCAACTTAGAACAAAATCAATATTTTTACATAGGCAAACCCAACAACAATATTTAATGCTGATTTCTCAAGTATATAAGGCTCAATTGGCTCATATACACAGGTAAAAATTACATTTAAACTTACTGAAAATACGAAATTCCATCCTTTTTCTGTTGCTTGGTCGGTCGATTATTGCATTTTTTATACGAGCACTTGACCATGCTTTCGGTCCGAGAGCTAAAATGACACTAGTTGAAAAGGTATCCCAAAATGCCAAATGAGTGACGTTTTCAGGGCGCGCATTGTGCATCTAAGGGGGGCCGGCCGGAAATTTTTGATCGATGCATTACGGTCATTTACAACGGGATATTTACCAACATTTGAGTTTTGAGCTTTCCAATATTTCGGCACAGTTTCATGCGCCATGATCACGGAATATCTGAACAAGTCGTTTAGTGTTTGTATTTGTTTTTATTTATTCCATCGTAGGTACACTTGATGTTACACTTGATGTCGTTACATTCTATATTTATGTACATTTTAATAATAACATGTATAGGTATTTCGTTATAGAAAACACCATAAGGTACAATGGTAAAAAAAACAGACATAATTACATGACTGAAAATTAAATGAAATAATTAATTAATTAACGGGGTATGTCAAAGTATGCTGCTGTATAGGGGCATTGCCATACTATAGGTACTAAAAATAATGCAGTAGTGTTAATAGATAGATAGATAATGCTTGATTCAGAAAACTTATATCTAAAATAGTTTGGTAAAAGGTGTGTAAACTGGGTAAAATGTGGCCTTAAAGTGATTTCTTCCAGGCAACCAAAGCTTAAAAGATCAACGGATGGCGGTGTTTTACTTATAACATGTTCATTGTAAACCTACGCGTTGCATATCAACGCAATCTATAAGTTAACGTGGTGGCACGTTATCTGCGGTATCATGACGCGTTCGTTGCCCTCGCTACTTTTATAGCTTTCCTTGACACGCGCAAAAATTAGTTTCCCTATCAATTACATGGGTTTTCAGGGTTTCAGGGCAGCTGTTGTAAAACCTCATTCGTTGAAATTGTTGAATAACCTTTGATGAATAAATAAATAATGCTGGTGGACAATTCATACATCATTATCATAATCATTACACATCTAGGCCCAAACTGTACTCCATCCATGGATTTATTTTCTTTGACTGAATGAAAGAATGCAATATTTCATAGACACGTAATCTATCAGCTCTTTTTTCGAAGTTAGTCCCGATAGTTTTCAAGTCTACAGATTCTCATAACACATTTTTAAAATGAAACAGAGTCTATGAAATACTGTGATAAAATATTGCATTCTTTCACTCAGTCAAAGAAAATAAATTCGTGGACGTATACGTGGATTTATATCAAATCAAATCATTTAGGTACTTATTTGCAAGAATACATAATCATTTCACAATTTATACGTGGATCATACGTGGATATTTGATAAAAACACTACACTTTGCTGCGTTGTTATACAATTTTGACACAGCCAACGCTTAGCTTCAAATAAGCACAGCTTGCGATATGAGTGTCACATGTAAAAGGTTTTCATTTTCGTTTTCGTAGATATCAATGGACGCAATTTCCTGGTAATATTGCTCACCTTGATAATGCACGAGTTATTTATAGATTTTTGACATCTCCCTGATGGAGAGGGTTGGTTGCAGTGGAAGGGGGCAGGGTACCATTGACGCGCGTCTCTCAGTCTCTCAATGGCATCGGAAGTGGGTCACCATCCGTGACGTCACGCGTGCCCTACATACGCCGGGCGGTTTCGGCTGCCACACCATCGCATCGTGCTCAATTATTATTTTTCGTCAGAGTTCTATAAATAGAACGGCAATAAGCAAAGATTAAGAAGTGTTTGGGTCTCTGAGGTGACGTGTGCTTTTTATGGGACACTTCAAAGTTCATCACTTTGGCAATGCTTGTAGAGTAAGTAAGCTTTTTAAATCTCGGTATCATCGGGTTAATAGGTAAAGCACTGATTTTCCACATGAAATGTATTTACTTTTCCTTTTATTTTTAGCTTCTTTGGCCGTCCAGTTAATAAAAACATTGTTATTTATTGATATTCTGTTAATGTGCACGCTGAGACGTCCTATATTATGGAGACACTCATGTTGGATGTCCCTATTGGTAAATAAAAAAAAATGATAACTTTTTACTAGGTAGTGGTAATTAATGGTATTATTATTTAATGGTTCTCACTAAAATTGTTGCATGCTCTGCCTACTACTATAAGACACGCAGACTGTCACTATATTTAAGAATATGGTCTATAAACACTATCTCTCTTCAGTCATCAATTGTTAGTTTTTATATCTTTATTTATAAAACTTGGTACCTACGCATTATTATTACCTCTAATATTAGTAGGTATATTTTATATTAATAATTATGATGTATGTATTGTATATTTAAGTACTACCGCCACCGTCTTTACATGTACAACTGCTTCGTGTCCATCTCAATGTTGTCTGAAAGAGATCGCTCTTAGGGATAAGACCGCCCATTGTGAAACTCTGTTCTCTTTTCCTGTAAGTATTTTTATTTTTGTATTTGGTGTGCAATATATATTGTATTGTATTGTTTAAGATGATTCAAGGTATCTATCGATCGGAACTTTATAATTTCATACACACAAAATATGACTGTAATTAATTAACCTACATTAGTACTGGCTAGGTAACATTTCGTAATGTACCTAAGATGTAACAACCCATAACCATTAAAAACTATAACTCTATGCCCCAAGATACATATTTGAAAAATCAGAGGGTAGGTATATAAACAGTTATAAAATAGAGTTGACAAATAAAGCAAACAATAGCATTAGGTATTAACATAAATAAATAAATAATGCTGGACAATTCACACAGCATTATCTAGCCCCAAGCTAAGCAGAGCTTGTGTTATGGGTACTAGATAACTGATATACTTAACATACACTACATAGATAGATATTTTTTATTATACATAGAAAACATCCAGAACGCCCTGGACAAATGTCTGCAGATCGTACAAACATTTGTCCCGAGGCGGGAATCGAACCCGCAACCTCCTGCGTCGCAGGCAGACCTTCGCCCGCTGCGCCACAGAGGTCGTCGAACATCTAAGCAAACTGTCCGTGTGTGCTGTAGTATGTCAAAAAGGCCATGGCTCAGCGTAATATTTTGCTCAGGAAGCAAAAAACACTAACTTTAAAAGTTGTCGAATTTCGTAGAGCTTTTGTAGCAAGGTCAACTCGGGGTCAGCTACGGTGTTATTATGCTCTACATAATTTATTCAATTTCTTTGCATTCTATTTACTATTATGCTAGATTATGCTGTGTGTTCTTCATTATTTTAAAATAGTGTAGGCTTTTTTAGAATTGGTATTAAAAAAATTATACTTCTTGCAAGCATTTCCTTCATATAACACTGGTACTTTATTGGATCCCGTACTTTATTGGATCGTGTTTAATTTACCACGAATAAAACAAACGTACCTAGATAACCGGTCGTGTCATCATCATCATCATCATCATGTTAGTCCACTGCTGGACATCGGCCTCCCCTAATGAGCGCCATAGCGCCCACCAGTAGTGGACACATAGGGAAAATGTTAGTACCTACTTCCAACTAAAATTATAGCGTGTTGATATGACGTCACAAAATCTCCACCTACCACAGAATAATAACTTATACAGGGTTCTATTTTTGGACATGTCAGTAAGGGGAGGTACCTTAACCGGTGTAGCTACAGGAAAGTGGTAGGAGACTGTCGAATATATTTTCGAGAAATTATCATCCGCATTTCCAAATTTTCAAAAAAAATTACAGTTGGCAAGAAAATAGGCAGCTTACACATAAACTTTTTAATGCGACTGTCAATCTCGTGTCTTAACAATTATATCGGACCAACTGAAATTAGACTTACAAGCCACAAATACCAAAAAACTGTACTAATACATTTCTTAGAAATCATTTAAACTTCGAAAATCTTGTGACTCTAAAATACAAAAAAAAACAAAAGCAAAACTAATAACGTAGATCACCAAAAATTATAGATACTGTCCGAAGTCCTTAGCTACACCGGTTAAGTAGGTACCTGCTGTTGGAAATACCAACAAAATTGTCAATGACATCGAATTTATTATCTGTGAATTATATGTAGATCAATGTCTTTGTAATTACTCTATGGAAATATTTTAGTTTCCATTTCCGCTTGCAAAGAAAGAACTTCCGATTTACTCTCGATACAGTGTACATGTGCTCTGAAGAAATAAAATGATATTTTACTATAAACTCAGTGTTTCACAACCAATACCCCAAACAGGCCACCGTAACACCTCCTCTTTCTGAACCGTTCAAAAAACCACCTGTATTTACCTATACGACCCATACTAACGAACATTTATATGTATTTTATACCCGACTGAGTAAATTGAATAAAAACTGACAACAAAAGGCTTTAACATAACAGTGCATGGATGCAAACACACGCTGGCACCCACGCAACAATAAACAATACTTGATACAACAGCGCACAATCTCGACACGCGCCACAATGTCCCACAGACAATGTTCCATAGACAATGTTCCATAGACAATGTACCATAGACAATACCTGTCCGCGATGCCGACGTCAAGTGGGCCACCCATTGTGCATAGATAAGAGACGTGTCAGGCCAAACGGGAGACAACATTGTATACTTTGAGATACTTCCTTTGAATATCATGTATAACATGTAAAGTAGAGCATTTCTGATGTGTCTGGAAAATGAAATCTGTGACCAGAGTGTGAGGCCAACTTGTGAAAACGGCCGTTTCTGTACAGAATTTCTTACTAAAAGTATTTTATTTTCAAATTAATAATTCAAATTCATAAAAAAATACGTATAAATTAGGAACACACTACACACAATTTTGTTACATAAAACATAGACACGTATACTCACAAATTTTGGAGATCTTCACAATTCAATACACTAAACTTTATTGCACATCAAGAAAAAGAAAACCTTCAGGAATAGAGCGATACACATATAAAGTAGTACAATAACGGCCTTATCGCTAACCATTTTCATATAGCTTTGAAGAAAACGACGAACATACATAAAAAAACATACAGACAGCCGAACATAGAACCATCTCCTTTTTTCAAAGTCGGTATAAAAACTAAAAATAGACTTCAAGTTCCCGAATATTTGCATTGTTTTACGGGAGAAATAGTTTTTCATCAATAAAAGAGACCCCATGGGTACTATACAAAAACGAAACAATCATCAAAATCAAAATTGACGGAGAAAGATTAACAAACATACCTACATAAAGCTGTATTGAGAACCTCCTTTATGAAGTTGGTTCAAAAGGGTGGTTTATAATGTTTGAAATTGTCCTAGTGTTTAAATAAGCAGTAACTAACCTAACGAAGCCTAACTCTGCCTCTAACCACAAGAACTGAAACCGGAGACCACAACTGGGCATTTATTCTTACTGAACCACCTATCCGAATTACAACGAGAGGAACTTTTGTTTTATATGTTCTATTCGGGACCACCGTGCGCCGCACAGAAGCTGTAGATAGACTAGCGTCTTGGGCCATGAAAGTGTTAGTTTAGTATATCGCATTCACTGCCCAGCCTCGGAAGTGCGACCCGCAGGGACGCGGCTTGGGCCGTGAGAGTGTTAGCTCACCATTCTATCCCTCCAAGATGACCGGGATAGAGCGTTTCTTATTTCAAATGTTGAATCGCGCAGTCCTCGCCAGCCAGCACCGACACTAAATAGATATATCTTTAAAAGCGTCTTTAATAATTTAATGGTTGATTTGTTTGGCTTAAAATGTTATCTAAGTAAGGTAACTTATGTTGTTTTTTTATCTATTGTTTAATAAGCTACAAATGGTTAGGTATTTATTTTATAGCACTCATCAAATTAGGCGCAACGCCATTTATTATTACCTACTGCGAACAAAAATTGTTAGTTGTTACTTCCAATGGATACATAATAATGAACTCATAAGTGGAAACTGTAGGCTCAAGTTATACAATTTAGTTTAACATATTAAGGTTTAATATCTGTTAGTTTTCTTAAAATAAAAATATAAAATCATATAAATAAATAATCTCCACCCACAGTCACGCACATTTCATGGTTTCTTCTCTTCGACCTAATGTTATGATCGTTCGAAGTAAATAAATAAAAAAATTGGTTGTCTGTAAAGTCGGTTTACTGACGATAGTTGAACGTGACAACGTCTTAAGAAAATACTGATGGAATGGTAGCATTTGATACTCGATCAAAACATGTAAATGTACTATAGTATAGCAGCTGTCCACGCAGAATCATCGCTCACTCAAGTAGGAGAGAGACGGATGTCGAGCGCTCTCGCTTGCACTTCAAGCCTTACATGGAACGCCTCAGAGCGAGGTAACGCCGCATGACGTCGTGCGTGCAGCCGGCTCTATCGAATTATAAGACGTTGTCACGTCAAAAATCCTTATTCGGACAACTTAGTCTATTTTGTTAGTAGGTACACTTAGGCTAGAGGTTTAGTACTTAATATTAGACATGGATTTTGTCCTCTGATGTAGAGTAAAATCGTAGAGGATTTTCGAATTTCGAATATCTTTATTCTGAATTCATTTTTATTATCAAATTCACGAGCTTTTTGTGCCTGGTAACTTAATGACGTCACGCCCGGTGGGAAAACGGACATGCCATCCAGGCCGAGTCCCATGGGGCAGGAATTTATATCATGAGGGCTTGCAATTAATTTGCGGCCTGTGTTTTTAAATGGAACTGTATTTTGCTGGTTTCAATACAGTTATATTATTTCATAAAATATTCATTCATTAGAGCAAGTGCCTCTTTCAATACCTTGGTAAGTGTAGATATTTTTATGGATATTTATATAACTTCTACCACAGATATTATAATACTATACTAGCTTCTACCATCAAATTCAAACAAATGTATGTGACAAATTCTTTTCGGACATTTTTACTTAAACTTAGCTTTAGACTAAGTACTTTATTTTTTAAGTGTGTGCAATGTATCTTCAAATTTAGTTTCTTTTGTTTATCAAATAAGTTCAATATACATTTTTTTTAGTCGTCCATTCTAAAATAATGTTAAACTATCATCGATGTAAGTAAAATTCGGAAGATTGGGCACTACCCGCAAGACCCGCAAGACCGCAAAACAGCTTACATTGACGGAGATGTTTAAAAAACAATGATTTTTATTTCTAAACTTGTACATCAGTACATTTTATTTATATTTAAAACATGTGAAAATTTCATGTTTCTTTCATTTAATTCAATAAAAAAATAGTGCAATATCAAAACGTAGCTTTTATTCTCTCCAATGGCAATTTTTTTTTTAAAAATCCGATTATCCGAATATTTGATTATCCGAATGGGTCCCGGTTCCCATTAATTCGGATAATTGGAGTTCTACTGTACTTGGTTATAAAATATATTTTTGAAGCCAGTGGCTCCTCCCATTTTGAAAATGCACGTTTTGTGTCCATACTAAGAAATACAAAGAAAGAAGATGAGTGATTTTTTCTTTCATATCAAAGATTTCTTAAATATTAGTTGTTTGTTTTAATTTATGTATTTTTAAAAGCCATCTCGCGTGCTCTAGATAATTTTCCGAATAGCGTTTCTTTAAAATATTATACTGACCGTTTCGTAGACGGCGTAGGCCGTCTACGAAAGTCGTAGACTCACTACGCGCTACGAAGTGCTACGAAGCTCTACGGAGACCTTCAATCTTGCTACAACTCATTGTATTGTAAGTGTGTCTTTGTAAAAGCAGATTAAAAAAATAGAAAAATCAAACGGACAAGGGCGTGACCGGGCCTATTTTAATTCTCCAAAATACACAATCGATTGTTTCGTATCGTTTTTTAAAAAATAGGCCCCGAGGTACAGTGAAGAGTTCTATTGCTTTAGGGCATGTAGCATGTGCCAACCAATGTGAGTACTAAGCCGGAAGTGGACGATTATGTACCCCACGGGGTTAATGTTTTGATTACGATTTTTAGAATTTCGAATATTATTTTTTAACGTTTTGAAAATTGTGTTGCGCACGAGTCGCCCTCACATTCATAATAGAGCCTTTCTCTTAATAATTTGACGGACATAGAGATGTCGAGGACTGGGATTCCTGTAGAATCACGGAGCCGAAACAGAAACCAGCTCATTTAAAAATACTACAAAATGAGTACAAGCTTTTTACTTTTTCATTCAATCGACGAGTGCAGAGCATCATCTTCGCCCAACTCAATGATGCGGATCATAAGCTGGGCTTTCGGAAGAAGGGGGAGCGTATCATAGATTAGTGTGGGAACTGCGATCTGAGGGGTATGTCTATTTGACTTTAGTAACGAGACGATCGTGACTTCTCCTTTTGTATGGAATTTGCGAAGTTCCCTGTGCGCACGATAGAGGCGCTGTACCAAATTGTATTGAAAAAAGAAGACGTCACGATCACCCCTCGTTATTAACGGAAAATAGACTTGCCCCTCAGCCCTGACATCCACCTACCCCACCAGCCCCTAACGAGTTCAACCCAAAATTGGCAAAACATGTGTAAAGTAAGAATACATTTTATGAATCAACATGCTTGACCTTCGTCGATATGCAAGAAATATATACACGTTCAGTGCCGTCAACGCACACGATCCGTTCTTGAACGACGCGAAGAGACGCGCCGCATTGCTGGAGCTTGGCAGTGAAAGCGTTAAGTAGAGGACTTTAACATTGAGAAGTCATCCACAATAGATCGATAAGACCTTACGCCAACCTGTCTATGGGTAGGACAGTCTTTTACGGAGTACAATAATAAATAATATCACAAAAATTATTTAATGCTAATAAATATGATCGTTTTCCGGGACAATTATGTGTTTATCATGAGGTAAACTTTTTTCCTTATAGTTTAGAAATTGTTGTATTGTTCTAGATGTATTTTGAGCTTATTAAAATATCAAAAATATAATTTTCTTCATTAATTTGATGCTGAAAGAAGTAATTATGGCAATAAGTCGCTTACTTTAGTTGAGTGAAGCGAAGTCACGAGTTTATTCTATACTTATTTATAATGTTTATGAGTAACCCCTTCGATATAGGCGGAATTATTGTTTTAAGTACCTAATTGAACATGTTTAATAGTTTGTGAAGTTTATTTCGGGATCTGTGTTCAGTTTTTAGTCAGAAGTATTTCGAGCGATACCTACTTTTTCACACGTTCGTTTTGCGCTTCACTCATAGGTGCCTAATAAGGACTTATGAGTAAGTATACAACTACAGTTATCAGCTTTGGTTTAATACGTCAAAGTTAAAGTATATGAATAAGTTGGTACCTAGGCAGGTGGCAAATTTTACTGCGTACGATTATACCTAGATAAAATGACCGTCCAAACCTCAGGTACCTAGATAGTTGTAGATACGGCCGATAAACATAAGAGATACGGCGAAAGCTCGCAGGATCAAAACAAATGGATCCAATCGAAGATGTCCTCCAGGGGCTGGGCGTGGGTCTCGGCGCACCTGTCAACACTTACCACGAGAGCTGCGAGCACGAGCAGCCCGTTGCCGAGAGCGCCCCGCCCCAAGCTTAGAGGAAAAAACCTCTCTAAACAGATCGATCGATACTAAACGAAACGTTCACAGGCCTCATCGGCGACGCGAACGTTTCTGCGATTTGCAGCACGCCGACGCCAAGCCCAGCCTGAGCCTCGTGCGCTGCAACCC
Organism: Eupithecia subfuscata; assembly: GCA_963564075.1. Taxonomy (NCBI): domain Eukaryota; kingdom Metazoa; phylum Arthropoda; class Insecta; order Lepidoptera; family Geometridae; genus Eupithecia; species Eupithecia subfuscata. Next base: position 14,668,476 of record OY751105.1, read on the forward strand.
TCGTACGGGGCTCGCCAGCACGACCAGCTGGCAGAGGCGAGCGGAGAGGTGGGGCGAGCGCCCTCCCGCGTCCTTGAAAATGCAAGTGCAAGGCCACCAGGAGCGGGCGCGGCGTCGGCGCGGTCGGGGCGGGGCGGGGCGCGTTGCATAACAGGCTAGTGCGCGGTGGGGCGAGGGTATCGACGGGAGCGGGGCGCATGCGCGGCGCGTACCTTCGCAGCCGTAGCCCTGCCCGATGAGGCCCCACAGCAGGTCCGAGCAGTGGTGGCAGTAGGTGGGCTTGTGGAAGGTCTTCTTCGCGAAGGAGTGGGACTGTGGGGGCGCGGGCGCGGCCTGCGCCATGGCGGGCGCGAGGGCCGGGCCGAGCTGGCGCGCTACTCATGCCGCGGCGCCCGGGGGCGCGCCGCGTTCTCCGAGCGGCTGTCGCGGCCCACCATCGCGGCGCGTCTGCCTGCCGACACCGCGCGCGCTACCCGCGCGCCGCCCCGCCGCCCGCGCGCCGCCCGCGTGCCGCCCGCGCGCACGCGCCCGCCGACGCAACCTCGCACACCCGTCACATAACAATACACACACTATCGATTTCACCTTCCCTCTCGTAGGATCATACTGATACTAGATGAAGCTCTGTCACTAATGCTGTGATGATTGCAGAAATTTATAAGGGCCAATTTGCCCAATATTGCACGATGCGTATGCGATGAATTCGATGTCGCGGGTATGACCAATTTATCTCTTAAAAGTACCTACTGCTGGTCATGCACTGTATTGTAAAGGCCGTACCTCCCTTTTGTTTGCATTATCATTTAAGACACTTCCATATTCGCATGCTTAATCACCTACCTAAAAAACCACAGGAACAGAATCAAATCCGCCCGCCTTAAAAACAAGACGCCTGTACAAAGTCACGTCGCATGGCGCGCACGTACCGCCCACCAATCGAAAAGCTCTTGTTTACAATATTTGAGATAGCGCGGCATCCTCCCGACGGAGCGTCGCCGATGGAACCCCATGGATCTGCCACATCACATCTCACACTCTCCAATACCTACTTCTTATTACTCTTAAAAATGAACTCTAAGATTTCTCTGTCATTTTTGTAAAACAATAATAATCTCCTTACAAAGAGTAGAGTAGGCTGCAAAAGCTTTTAAGGATAAGGTCGTTTTACAGACATAGGCATTCACTGAGAAAAAAAAAAAGAAAATTCATACTAGAAATAAACATAAACTCACAGTGCCCACAACTAGGCTACACAAAAATAATGTATCTTTCATAGGGATACGCTCTACAACAAAACTCATTGTTGCAAAAATGTATCAGTAAATAAATTCAAATAATTGTCAAGACCTTGCTGTGCAAAAAGGCTTACCTACTATAAAATATCAGATTATCTGGAGGATAAAAAAGCTTGCGACGGGTCTTGCTCCAATTCGAAAAATAACAACTAACAGGCTAAAGGTTTCTTCGTCGCTTCTTTACTTTAGTCTACACACTGAAGCGACAGAAATCAAATATATCACTTTATTTCCGTGTCAGTGTTTAATTTTATAATTTGACCTTTTTATTGTATTTACGGAAATAGAGAGTTTTTGATTTGATTTGATTGGTACATCTATTATAGTCTACGAATAGGTACCTAGATTATAGTTGATAGGTTCAGTAGGTATTCTAGAACTTCTCATCCCCTTTGGCCGCGTTGGCAACTAAGTTTCGCAACCAGTTGTGAGATAGGCATAGTTACTATCTAGCCATAGGTATGGCTTGGCTCTTTTTTGGTATGACTGATTCGAGATTAAGGTGGTTCGATTCAAGTTCCTGGAAATTTAAATATCGTCGCCGTAGAGCGAAAAGTCACTAACTAGGTCATTTGGTGTTTTGAGCTATGAAGGTTTAAAGTTTTGAAAAACAAAATAAAATCATAACTTTCTTTCGGTATGGAATATTTCTAATTTTATGGTCTCATATGTTAGGAAATATAAAAGCTCTTAAGGTCAATTCACTACAGTCAATGAATGACTGATATTTTCAGGGAAAATGAAAAAAAAACTGACTTAGTTACTTTTCGCCCTCAAATCTTGTACTAACTTTGTGAGACAATGATTTGTTAAAAGTCACCAACTGACTTTTCACCCGTGTTTGGATAAGTTTATTTAGTGTTTAAGTAATTTTTCTAACGCTCTTATCTGCTTAATTTTATATAATTTCTATTTCTCGAATCAGGTAATCAATAAGGAAATGATAAATAATCAAATGCAGTTGTCATATTTCCTTGAAAAATAAAAAAAAAACACATTCAGAACAAGAGTTATAAGTAAATTAATGTTTTTGACGTATTGTTAAGATTTTAAATATTGAAATCCTATTAAAATGATTAATGATAGCATTCTGGTCCAGTGAGTCTCATTGTGAATGTCGTAATTCTTGATCATGATTATCGCTTTTCCATGGCATAATCGC